>CM071931.1:77417929-78047340 GCA_016081115.2 Rehmannia glutinosa | reverse complement strand
TCCAGGAAGGATTGTAGAAAAGTTCAAGGTTGAACTAAGTCTTAAGCATTTGGAGGGCTTCGTGATCAAATCCAAAAAGCCTGAGCAAGTGAGCTGTAGTAGCAAGGCAGCTGCCCTGTGAAGAAGCTGAGTCGTACGAGAAGCCAGCTGAGTGATCAAGGCGTCTCCAGACTGAGTCCCAAAGGATCAAGTCGGCTGTTGTGATCAAGACTTGTATCTGGACTGTTACCACTTTGTAAACTGATCATTACTTAGTGGATTCCTCCAGGAGTTGGAGAAGAGAGGAGTAGAAGAATTACCCCATCTTCGAACCTCTATAAAAACTTTACTGTGTCATTTACATTTCAAAGCATTTAAATTCCTGCACTTTTTTGCTTATATCTCATTGATAAATTTGCTATCCATTTGATAATTTACAAGTACTAAATCAAACTCTAATATCTTGCTTAATCAAACTTAAGGGTGTTAAGTCTTCCTGAAAATAAAAACCACAAAGCTGAGTTAAATTGTAGCCAACAATGAGTTACTCCATCAACAGCTCAGCTGAGTCTGTTGGAGAGATTAACTCTACCGAGTGACTAATTCGATTGCCCATCAGACACAAATGTAGAATTAACTCAGAGATTTAAAAGACTAAATCGAAAATTTGCAAGGTTTATTCAACCCCTTCTAAACCTTACACTTACACCCCTTGGGACCTACAAGTTGGTATCAGCTGCTGGTTCATCAACCCTCCGCATCGGTTATCGAACTAGATCTCCAAATTTTTCAAAGTCGCTTTAGTACTTAAACTTTCAAAACTCTTTTTATTAAAAGTCATTATCATGGAAGCAAATCTAACACGATCCCTATGTTCACTATCAAGAATTTGATGATTGAAAATTGCATTTGTGCTCATCTATCAAAGATTACATGATGAGACGTGGATAGTGATAAGATGGGCCTCTACAAATATTAAAGGAACACAAATTAGACAAGAGTTGCACTGGGCGGAGAAGATGATGTTGTTTGCACTACTGGGCATGGTTGAAAACCAAGAATCGAGTGGACAAATGATGACAGTAAAAGATACAACCCGGATAATGTAGCCAAGCGACATCCCTTACAAAACCTCGACAAAGCCATGTTCAACAAAGTCAAATCATGCAAAACGGCTAAAGAAATGGGACAGCCGACATTAATTTGAAGGCTCGTGAGCAAATCAAAGAAAACAAATTGTCAAAGCAGACAAAAATTTGAAAATTTCAAAATGATCTCGTGAGAAAACCTCGATCAACTAGACGCCAGCTCACGTAAATCACAAACGAGCCGTCTACACTTGGAAAGGAATATACACAAAGGAAATGTGTATGAAGATCCTAAAAAGTCTTCCAAACTGAACGGGAAATGAAGGTCATGGCATCGAGACATTCCATGGACCTATCAAAGACATCCAACCATGAACTATTCTCACTTCAAAGCCTACGAGTTTGAGCCGAGAAGAAAAGACCTGTGAAGAGACAACAGACTCCAAAAAAAATGCTTTTAATTGTCAAAGACGGGAAGAGAGTCGATGTCAAAGAAGCAATTGACCTGTAAGAAATAGCCCCGATGGTTAAAAGATTCAAAAGTTCTTTAACAAGAACTACAAGAGGAAAGGGTGAATCTTCCGTAAGACATTCGGGCCTTCCTCCAAATCAAAAGGAATGACAGCTAACCAAGAGAATGTATCATCAACAAGTTGAGTATCAAAGGGTCGATAACTCAAGAATAGAAAGAATCGATCAAAAGGTCAATATCTATGTTGGAATTGTAGACAACCGTGTCACTATGCTATCGATCGCTTCATATCCCGTAGTCAACAAAACAGTGAATGAAGAAGAAAGAAAGGTCTTCGTGAGAAAGAAGACAAGAAAATAAAAAGGCAATGATGGTCATAGCAGATCAATAAAAATGTAAGTCAAGAAGTCAAGAGATTCAGAGAGCAAGGAAGCCGACTACCTCGTGACTCAAGAAGGTTTCGATCCGCTTAACGGCCAAAGAACAAGACAAGATCAAGAAGATGAGGTACAATCTAATCTCAACAAGCTCGTACACTAGTGATAGCGAGATCGACACACACATTTCATCACCTACCGATCTTTATGATTCATTAGGCAAAATAATGAAAGATTTTGAGCACATTAAATCCTCACACACACTATTGAATGAGGAAAACAACCTACTTAAAATCAAAAACTCAAAGTCGACTAAGGAGCCGAGTACTCTAAGTCAAATAGTCAGTGAAATGAAAGCTTAAAGCCAAAATGCTAAATTAGTAGCGAAATTGCCGCTATAGAAAAGAGGGAGAATGACCTCAAAATGTTATCGCCTTGCTCATTCACTAAGCATCTAAATCATTGGATGATCTTATTATGAGTCAAAGAGAATGTGGAGACAAGACAGCTTAGATTTAATTCTTTTGTGCCATGTCAAACCTCAAGAGTAATTTTGGAAAAAGGATCTTCAAGTCATGAAGAGTCCGAAAACCCAAAACTCTAAAATGTTGCACACACATTCACTCCAAAGCACAATACTAAGCAAACCGCCTTGGTTACAAAGGAAAAGGAAAAAAATAATGAGTGGCCGAAAGGATACCGAGAATAGATTCAACCGAGTCCTTCAAAGAAACTCCAAATAAAAATACTCAGAAAGAAAAAAAGAGCTACCAAAAATCCCCTTAAAATCCATAAAAGAAATACATATGATGGGAATGGTAGAAAATATCCAAGCCAAGTCGATTGAATAATGTGAACCATCAAGACTTATGGAATATAAGCCCATGGCAAAGGCCTAGAACTCAACAAAGGCCATTCCAAAAGTATAAGAGCTTTCATCAAGACACACATACACCTAGGCACTACACTCAAAACACCACAATTACCTGGCCAAGGCAATTGCTAAAACACAAATGCGTGCATACGTACAAAAGAGACAATTGCATTTAACCTGAATCCCCAAGCAATTTGCCGTGATTAATTATGATTATGGCATCGATAGATGGCAACCCCTTAGAGTCAAATCATTCGCTATAAAGCTGGTTGATCATCTTACAATTTAACCCTCAGACCTGCATACACAAGTATGGTACCTAAAACTTAATTTCCTTGATGCAGGTTCATGAACGAAACCGAGTGCCAAGGAACCCGGCATACGGATAGTGGTCACCGCATATATGACAGAAATAAGAGAAATCAAAAAATCGAAGTCAAAGGAGCCAAAGTCATATTTGGGGGAAATGAAGCTCCTGGTGAAATAAGAGGCATCGATCCATCAAGAATGATTAGAAATCACAGATGTCGATATGTGAAGGACTCAACTTCAACCCATCGAGCATCGGGCCACTGCGACAAGTGGCTAGCCAGCAATGTTGATTCAAATGGGTGTATGCCAAATCAAGGATATTGAATCAAATGAAGTTGTGGCGCGTAAAGGAAATAGATGTAATGGCGAATAGTGATTGGTCAATCGCAACATCCAAAGACATGTCTACTAGCAAAGAAAGCACAAATTAATCAAGTCGGGTCAGGTGGGCACAAAAAGCTGAGTCACCTGAATTTCAAAACAATTAACAAGCTAGCAAGAAGTCATCTTGCAGATGACTTGCAGATCAAGATACAAGAAGGAGAGTATATGTGATGCATGTCGAAGGGAAAACAAATCAAGTCGCCATTCAAAGAAAAGACATGCCCATCCTCAACAAGAATATTGCATCTACTTTATACGGATCTATTCGGGCCCAAAGGGAACAAACCAAAGATAAGTGGGAAAGAAATACACCTTGGTAAAGAGATGACTACTCAAGATATACATGGACAATATTCATGTGCAAGAAGAAAGAACCCTACAAAACTACCACAATTATGAAGAGAATTCAAAATGAGAAGAGTCAAACCATTATCAAAATAAGATCGAGAGGAACCGAGTTTGTCAATGGAATAATAACTCAAGATTGCAGATTGAGAATGGTATTGGTCATGAACTATCACAGCTAAAGTGACTCCTACAGTAACGGAGTTGGCAGCATGAAATGTTAACCTCAAAGCAAGACTAGAAAGACCATGTTAGTCAAGCAGGTTACCAAAAAGATTTTGGTCAAGCAATCAACACAAACTTATATACACCCAAAACAGATGTATGATAAATAGACAAACCGACAAAGACTCCTATGAGATCCTGGACTGAAGAAAACCAAGCGCTGCATATTTCGTAATATTTGATGTAAATGCTTCATCCACAACAATGGCAAAAACAACCTAAAGGCTTTTGATGCTGGTCACGAATGAAGGTATCTTCAGATACTCACCGAAAGTAAAGCCTATGTAATACCAATAAAAGAACTATGGTTACGAGGAATCCATTCATGTAGAGATTCGATGAGCCAAATGTAAATGGAGAAGATATCAAGAGTCACCGATAAGTGAAACATCCGATCATATGGTAAGAGTCCCTATGCCAAGTCATGATTATCAACTCGTAAGAAGATAAATAGCAGACCTCAAAAGTACCGGAAAATTTGCAAATGTTGATTACGAAAAGAGTCGACCAAGAACACAACCGCAAGTCGATCAATCTCAAATTAACTTACTCCAACTGATGTAAGATGGCCGAGAGACCATCCACCGTAACTTGTCATTGAGATATGAGAGAAGCTGTCAAAACAAGATCCGGACCAACAAGTTTATGTTCACATGCTTCATTTCGCAAATAGAGCAAAAGATGTGTCACAAGCATCGATGACACACACTGATTCAAGCTATGCAAGAAGAGTCAATGGGCTTTGAGAGAAATAAAGTATGGGAACTAGTGCAAAGACCTCCATACATCAAAATGTTATTGGAACCAAATGGGTATTCAGAAATAAGATGAACGATAAGGCCTGCGGTGGGTAAGAAACAAACAAAGCATTGGTAGCCAAAGGATATTGCCAAGAAGCTATGATAGATTTTGATGAAACATTTGCCCTCGTAGCAAGATGAAGCTATAAGGATGTTTTCATTACACACACAAGAATTTCATCGATATCGATGATGTAAAAAGTGCATTCCTAAATGGTCTATTGTAAGTATATATACGTTGAACAACCTCCAGATTTGAGTAAGACTTTTGAAGACAAGGTATACAAACTCAAGAAAGCTCCTTGATGGATTGAAACAGCACCCGCAGGCATATGATGACACCGTCACAATTCCTAACTCGAAATGGATTCACAAAAGGAAAAGAGATAGAACACTTTTCTTTTAATTCAAGACAAGAGTATACTACTTGTTCAAATATATGTGGATGACATCATTTTTGGATCCACCGACAAAGAGTCGGTGAAAATTCTCAAACCCTCATGCAAAGTAAATTTGAAATGAGCATGATGGGGAGAATCGACATTTTCCTCGACTTCAGTGAAACACCGGCCGATGGGAACCTTCATAAGTCAAACAAAATATACCAGGATTTAATGAAGAAGTTTGGCATGGAAGAGAAGTCAGAAAAATACCAATGAACACATCACCAAAAATACATGGATGCAGATGGCAAGCCTCAGATCAAACAAGATACGAAGAGCACTTATCGATCATTGCTCTATCTCACAAAGAAGCGTGTTTACATCACCTTTGCAGTGTATGTGCAAGATTTCAATCTTTCCAAAAGAGAGCCATATGACAAAGCCTAAGAGAATATTGAGATACTTGAAAGGGCCAAGAAGAGGCCTATGGTATCCAAAGGAATGTGGATTCAAGCTAATCGCTATTCAGATTTTGACTATGTCGATGCAGAGTGACAGAAAGCACTTCGTGCACCGGCCAAATGCTAGGAAAGATTAATTTCCTGGTTTAGCAAGAAGAAAAACTCAATAGCCACCCTACATGACCGACATATACAGCAGGGGCACCACAGGCCCAAGTCCTATGGGATTTGAGACAATGAAATGAGAGACTATGAAGTTGAAGAAAAAGAAATTCCAATCATGTGTGATAAACAAGTTGCCATTGCAATCACTCAAAATCCCGTGGCCGCACTCAAGAACAAAACATATTGATGTCGATATCATTTCATAAGAGATCATGTTGAAAAGAAGGACATTATCTTTGAATATATCTCAACCGATAAACAACTAGCCGACATCTTCACAAAACCATTATGTGAGTCAAGATTTGAATAACTCAAGTACGAGCTTGAGTTAATTGAGCCGAGCTAACACTTAATCAAAGAAGAGTATTAGAATAAAAAGAGTTGGAAAAGAGCCGAAATGTAAATCACTCAAGAATCACCAGACGGAAAAATATACACCGAAGTCACTTATAATTAGAGTCGCTAAGAGAAATGTGTAAAGAGAGTTAAATCACCTAAGAGATGTTTGAATAACTTATGAGCTGTTGACAAAAAACGCAATGTTTTAACTTAGCGGGGAATGTTTTAAGGAACACGTCAAGATAATGATGATGTGTACAGACATCGCACACTAAGCTTATGATTGATATAAATGCCGCCGCATTAAATACGAGACGGAAATGCTCACAGCGTCACGAAATCCAAGCCGTTGATTTCGATCACAATTCAAAAACCTCCACGCCCTTTCATAAACCATATTTAAACCATTTTCGTCCGTTTCTCTCTCTCACACTTCTAAAAACCTGTTCATCTTTTTCTCTCAAAAGCAAAGGCAAACTACTCGAAACCCTACCAACATTCAAATCAATTTTAGATTTTTCTTGATATAATCTTGAGAAATGGCACCAACTTATGACTTTACAAGCTTGAAAGCAAATCCACACCGGCTGACGGTGATTTCGACTGGAATGGTGAAGCCAGGGTCCGACGACACCTGGTGAAGAAAATCGCGAAAAGTTGGAAACGCCCAGGACTAAAATCGCTTTCTAACGCCGAATATCCTATGACCTATGTGGAGGAGGTCGCACAATTCTACGTGAATGCTGAGATTTACGACGAAGGAATCAAGTCATCCTGCTCACGGGAAGTACTGACTATCACCGCCAAGGATTTGGCTGAATATTGCTCACTACCCGCAGAAGGAGCAAATCGAAATCAGGAAGTTCGATGTAAACTTGGCCGACGGATGGAAAGAATAGCCAAGTCCGACCTTTGATAAAATTATATACACAAACAAACAAGAGATCGCAAGGAGGATTATCACAAACTGTTGGACATAGTTGCCAAAATGTATCGACATCAAATTTGGCAAATTTTGACCAACTATCAAAGGCAAAGCCGATTGTGATGGCCGTAATCATCGAAGAAAAGAAGATAAACTGGGCTGGGTTTATCTACAGCAGACTCCACAAAACGTGGGGAACAAGTCCTTCAAAGAAGATGGCACATTTGGAGGATCCCAGGATATGGCCTAGTGGTTGGCCGGCTTATTGAGGTGAAAAGAGTGCTTAGACATGGGAAGGCTTTCCATGTCAACAAGAGGATGTTCAGAGCTAACCTCTCTCGGGGTGCCTCGTGTCGAGCTTATGCCAAGAGAGCCGACACTCAAGTGAGGGGTAATCACCTGACCTCAAGATACCGCTTCCTCTCTCCAAAAAAAGCTCCCCGCAATCGCTAAGAAGATCACGCCTCGCAGCAAAGAAAACAAACATGCACTGCCCCCGCACAGAGTCACACCGCCCCAGCAGAAATGTGTCACCCGCCCGCAGCAGAGGTCGAGAAGGACTCACAAATACCTTCTCCGATCGTCAAAAGGAGGAGAATCGACAAGCCCCAGACGGCCAGCCTCGAAACAAACACCAAAGATCGGCCCCTCGGGCCATTTGGGAGAGGATACCGTCGAACAGAAATTCCCCCTGGTACAAACCAGAGACGAAGAAGACTCGTCACACAGTCCGAACAGAGAACCAAATGAGCCGGGCCATCAAAGACAAATACGAGACTACCGGAGAAGAGAGTCTCCAGATGTAATTGATGAAAAAGCCAAGTTCATCAAGCGCGATCAGCAGAGGCAAGACTCAAGACACAAACAGAGCCCACACAATTCAAACACAAGAAGAACCAAACCCAAGCAGATAGTGATGTAATGATCCTATCTCCACCTTACCCGGACATCCAAAATCGTCTGCGTGAGTGGCGAAAATGGAAGTTGAGCAAGTCAAGGGAACGATTCCAACGACCCGAGTTCATAGAAGAAGAGAAATCGTCAATTTCCTCGACTAACTATCGCGGCTCCCAAAGACTTGATGAGGACAATCGCTTAGACATCCCGCAAATCTACAAGGACGGGGAGAGAGCAAAGCAAGGAAGAAGTTTCAAGACGTGAGAAGGCAAGCATTTGCCTATCTCCCGCACCACGTAACACTTCCATCCTCTTCTTGATGTCTCTCCAAAGTGATGAGGAACTGAGAGAATGCCACGCCATAAGTAAGAGCCGGCACGCAGTTAAAGCACTACATGAATCAAGAATCCTTCACGAGCAAAGATCGATGGAGGACAGGAGAGTCCTCCAAAACACAATGAAATCGATCCAATGGGAGTGGTTCGAAGAAATAGCCACCGATGTTGCCGCTACCACTTCCCCTCACTCGGAAGAAGGCATAAGTGGAAATGGCGATGAAACCTGGCTTGTGGGGACCCCACGAGCCAACTCCCGTTGAAGATGTGCTACCACCGCCCCAACGGCCGAACCATCAATTGAAACAAATGAGTCCGGAGACGAGTGACCCCACTCCAAGTCACTCACCTTCTATGCGCCACCGAGGGGAACTCCCTCCACCGCAGCAAGTGCCTGGAGGATGCCGCAGATGACTCCACAAAGAAGCTTAAGGGAGGCGAAGAAGAGAAATTACAATCACAAAGCAAGAATGTTAAGTTGCCATCAACGAAGCTCGGGGATGAGCTTGAGAGCTCTCACCGAGATGCCAACCGCTCTGGGCTAATGACGCGCCGATGCGGTCGAGGCACATGGAAGGAATACGGGAGTTAACACTGGGCGATGAAAGATAATCCATGGGGTTGAGACTCCAATGGATGCCATCAGAAGACCCTAATACCGACATCGAGAAAGGGAGATCAGGCCTCGCAGCCAGAGAGACCAGCCGGAGGAATGAAGGCCCACGGGAGGTTGAGACTTCCCGGGTAAAGAGGCCGAAAATAGATAACATCCCTCCCGCAATCATCGACCCATCCGAGAAGGAGATCTGGGCCGCACTTCATGATTCCCAGACAACCCCGATGTCACTTTTCCTCGGGATCAAGACGAAGAAGAAGCCGAGTCAACCATGACAAATCCAAAAGACTCACTGCGGGTGTTCCAAGCACGAGTAAGTCCGATCCCAAGACTACTCGGCCAAACTTTTAACTTTGATGATGAGCCACCTCTAGAAATCTCATCATCGTCCGATGACGTCGCCGAGCAAGGCCGAGGATAAGTCAACAAAAGGAAAAATCACCGAGACCAACGGTGTTAAGAGCAATTGAGGCTCGCCAGTTCGTCTACTTCACAACCAAACCCAACAACCGTAAAAACCATCGCTCCGCCTCCTCAAGCTACAATTTGGATCGATTCCTAAAAGAACTTCACGCGCACCGCTCATCATCGAATGTATCCCGCGGCGGTGATGAATCTTTTGTAGAATCTTTCCTTTCTCGGAGATACGAGAACTCCACGAAGAGTCGAAAAACGAGCAAGCACGTTATTACAAACCACCTGCTTTTTCACTCAGGCACCATTGTTCCACCGATTTTGATTTCTGGACAAGATGGCCATCACCGCAAATGTTGAATCACCAACGACGAAGTGTTCAAGGCACTCTTTGTCAAGTTGAAAAGATGGAGAGGCATCGTGCCTCTTTGGACATGCGATGACAACAGAGATGCCACCCTTACACCTGACTTAAGAGGCATAACAATTCGAATAAGGGAATGGTGGCAACAAAGAAGAATCAATGCGTGTGGAACAGTGAGATACTTAACCTTGTTTAACAAGTGGTGTGGAGAGTCGAGAATGTTGATGCGAAACGGCCGAGGAACACATTGAGCATATGCATGAAGCTCACACGCCGAGATCAAACTGCGTGAGCGAGTAATGCAAATGATATACAGCTGTTTGGAAGAACACATGACAAGAAAATTCAGCCTTCTCACGGCCGAGATGAAGCCGATTTCAAAGCAGTAATCCAACGCTACTAGATTCAATTTCGTGGTCGCATACAACGCAGCAGACTTGAAGCGAGAATTCAACCATCGAAAGATTTCGATTTCATGCTTACAAGATGTTCCCCGGGTTCTCTATCCTTTGATGATGCCAAAAAGTGGGGAAGAGGAATACCTTAAAGAAGAAAACCAAGCTAAAAAGAAAGGAGCAAATGAGAAAGAAGCATTTGAGAAGGAAAATCACCAAGAAATTTTGAAACTAAAGAAAGGAAAATCACGAGGGGGAAGGATCAAAAATATGACCTTGATGATAGCACAAACCCCTCAACAGGTCCCGTCACACTGACATTATAAGCAAAGAACTCCCCGTGACTCGCCACTCCAAGACTACCGATCTATGGCCGAGAAGAGAAAAGAAATTGAAGCAGGATGAAGGAAGTGGAATGAAGAATGGATGCCAGGGTGATGAACATCTTGAAAGAACATGGAGGCATTCCAATTGACAGAGACACGTATGCCATTTCGTATGTCGGGACAGAGCCACGATCACTGACGAATTCAAAACACTAATCAAGGATATTTTGCAAATATGTCCATGGCTCAAGCTTGGGACTTGATCGGGAAAAGTGGTCTCACATGTGTGAAGAAGCCGACAGACAAATAGACTTCTCCCAATCACTCACCGGTCACTCCGCTAGTCAATCACCGGAAGAAGAAGACCCAAAGACAAAGATACGCCCAGAGGCAGGGGGAAGAAGTTAGTGATGGGGAAGCTGCACCCAGCCTCCGCCCCAAGAATATCGAATACATAGATCCCGGAAAGAAAGGAGGATCATCTGGTCGGGCTTGACCAAGTGGCAAATTTGCGAGTGGCTAAAACTAACGCCGAGTATGCAAAGAGAATAGAAGAAACAAAAGACAAACTCAAGCCATGGCAGAGAGACAGAAAGACTAAGGAAAGATGAAGCTCGCCAGGAAGGCATATGAGAAGAAAAAGAAGCATTTGACTTACGAGAAAAAGAGAAGAAGAGAAGAAGATGCCGATCAAGATGAAAGGAGACAATGAAGGAGATGAAGTGTTCTTCATTCAACCCTTCATGTATTTTATTATGTAAATACATACAAATGTCTTCTCAGAATAGAGTTATAAATTTTTTTGAAGATCAAGTATATACTCCGATACACCTTGTAAACAGTTGTGTTAAGTACAAGAATGATATGATTGATTCGCGCATACATTCTATGTCAATACACTATCTCAGATGTATCTTTGTTATTTGCATATTTGTATGATTTAAGTTTTGCATCATCAAAAAGTGGGGAAATTGTTAGAATTTTATTGTTTAGATTTTGATGAATGCCATGTAAAACTTAGAATAGAAAGTTGGCTCCCCAATTTCTCGTTGTAAAATGCATTGTAATGAAAGAGAGCTGGCCAAGCCAAGACAAGACACTACGCCCTAACATACAAGAAGACAATCAAGATCGAAGGAAAACTCGTGAGACAACGGGAAAGTATGGCAAAAAGAAGAGTAGACGGAACTCTATCAAGAATGAGATGCAGATGAGTGGAGCATCTCAAGTCAACTCAAGAAAAGCCAAGTCTCAAGTTGAAGTGACAAGAAGAGTCATCCATCGATTGGAAGTCGACTCTAAGTCACCTGGGAAAGCAAGGAAATGCAACCAAGTCGAGATAATCAGAAAAGAATCCAGTTTTAAATCAAGAGATTTACTTAAACAAGTAATATCTCCATACTACCTTTCTTGGAGTGCTCACCCCAAAAAGCGTGCAAAAGGAATGAACCAATGGGAAGCACTACACCGTGTCGAACTCAAAAGGTGAAAAGAATAATTCATACGAGGAAACGGTAATTCCAAGAATCAGTTAAGCCAACGATCGCAAGTGACTTTCAAAAATAGCCTATCTCTTCAACGGGCAAATTTTTGAAAGTTCACTATAAAGGTCGAGGAGTTTGTTTCGTAAAAATGATGCATGAATGACACATACGTGAGATATACAAGCACATTAGAAAATCAAAACAATCTCAATCCTCAAGCCTACATTCAAGTACATCAATCCAACACTTACCCGTGAAGGAGAGAGCTTCAACCAGTTGAAGAGGAAACCTTTGAAAACAAGGGGTCTACTTTCCAGAAGGATTGTAGAAAAGTTCAAGGTTGAACTAAGTCTTAAAAGCATTTGGAGGGCTTCGTGATCAAATCCAAAAAGCCCGAGCAAGTTGAGTAGCAAGGCAAACGCCTGGGTGGAAGAAGCCGAGTCGCACGGAAGCCACCGAGTGATCGGGCGCGCTCTGCATCGAGTCCCAAAGGATCAAGTCTACTGTGATCAAGACTTGTATCCGGACTGCTACCACTTTGTAAACCGATCATTACTTAGTGGATTCCTCCAGAGTTGGAGAAGAGAGAGAAGAATTACCCCATCTTCGAACCTCTATAAAAACTTTATCGTGTCATTTACATTTCAAAGATTTAAATTCCCGCGTGACTTTTTTTTTGCTTATATCTCACGATAAATTTGCTATCCATTTGATAATTTACAAGTACTAAATCAAACTCTAATATCTTGCTTAATCAAACTTAAGGGTGTTAAGTCTTCCAATGAAAATAAAACCACAAATTGAAGTTAAAGAGCCAACAAATTGAAAGTTACTCCATCAATGTTTCATTGAATCATTGAGAGATTAACTCTACCGAGTGACTAATTCGATCCGTCCATCAGACACATTGTAGAATTAACTCAGAGATTTAAAAGGACTAAATCGAAAATTTGGTAAGGTTTATTCAACCCCCCTTCTAAACCTTACACTTACACCCCTTGGAATTAAAGTTGTTACACTTTGCAAACCTAGACGATAAATTTCATTGCATTTTCTTTGATTACTCCCAAAGGTCTTGCGATCCTCGAAAAATGGTATCGTGAGCCCAGGTTTATTAAGAACTTTTAGTTAAATTTATTATATTTATGTAATTAACAATTGGTGAGGAGAAATTACTCCGAGATTACGGATCCTGACCGATGTCCGAGATGTACCCTTATAGACATATCGTCAAATATTGACGATGTATGCACAAGAACACCTTGACCTGTGTTTTCATATTGGGAATACCAACATGAAGAAAAGGAATAAAGGGCAGAGCCGACGGGGAAACCTTAAGGCAATGCAAAATGCGAGCAGAATATTATAGCGCCGGATGCTTAACTGCACTCTATATGTTCACTTGATGAACCTTCAAGAAACGGTTCATGAAAATTCCCATTAGAACAATGATTCCCGATGGAGTACCCGAGTGGAACGAGATACTTCAGATAAATCTAAGATCTCCAAGATCTTAGAGAAATCCGTAAGACGGTGCAGTAATTATAGCAACCGCCATATTCATCTACCAAGACAAGTTCATCGATCCTTTAACTGACGGGAGACGATGGTGAAATATCGTAAGGAAACTCTTGAACTCCTTCATGATATTCGTAAACGAAGTCAAGAACCTGGAGGATGTGCCAAGTTCATCCGGAGGAAGAAAACGTATTGATTTTGGGACGCACTCCTATTTACACCAAAAAGGGAAACCAACCGAAGTTATACGAAAGATGATGAGATGGAAAAGCTCATTGCCCTAATCAAAGGAAAATCCATCAAAAATTAAAAAGATGGATATTGAAAAGATGAATCTTAAAGATCTACATGACCGCGTAATCCTTCGGATTAGGTATTGTAGATTTAAAGATTTAACGCAGTGAGAATCACTTGGTTACCTATGACCCACAAGGTAGACCAATTCCTCCACCACCGCCACCAGCTTAATCCTAACGTCGAAGAAAGCACGGGTTCACATCATGGAGCTCGGGACGAGAGGATGCCACATGCCGGGATTTCACGACGGGAGTGATCCACTTTCGTGGGACAGGAGGTCGAAACCTCTTCATGGAACAGGCATAACCCACCTGGGAAGGCCGAATGTTTATCGACGCCTTATGGAAGATCGCACCGACCCAATACATCCATATGGGTTGATGTTAAACTGACATCCCTGCATTTTAAAAATAGAGAAGTGCTCATTGATGAATGGGCTTCTATGAGAATTTCAAGCAGAACCTCGATCTTACAAAGGATTCATTCATTTTACTCCTTGAAATGAGTCTTGAAGGATCGGTGAAGATTGCTCGGGATATGACCGATGCTAGTTTAAAAGTTCGGTCACATCAGAGAATCACTTAAAGGAATTGTCGATGGTATGGCAAAACTATTCAAAATCCAATTCATCGCACGGGTTATTTCGGGATTAGAGGATGAAAAAATAAAGAAATATAAACAAGCCCTCTACAACCTCGAAAGTTACTAGATATTTGTCATATTGATGAATATATCAAGTTGTTCACCGAATACAGGGTGGAAATCCAAGATTGAGGAAAAGAAGCCGCATGTACGTGCTTCTTTGCCAAAATTCCGAGTCCCCTGGAGAGAAATGCTTATCGTGAATACAAGGCGTGGAGTCAAGAGAAATCGTGGCTTAAAAATGTCTTTCCTAAAAGGCCAAGTTATCGAATGGTGTTACCAAGCAGCTCTATACAAGAATTACAAAAGATTAAGAGGAATTAACAAAACAGCTTCCTCTATGTTGCGTGGATAATGATATCCCAACAGCTTGTGGGAGGTCAACCAAGTCGGCACAAAAGAAGAAGGATAGAAGCCATCCATACCGACTATGGGAAAGAAGAATTCAAAGAAGAGGGTCTTCATGGAGACCTAGAAGGTTCTCGTCAAAACAAAAAGCCCGGTTATAAATCAGGCAAAGACCAAGATTTCAAGGTGGAGTAGAGCCTCATCATCGTGTTCTAATCAAGCAAGCAAACAGAATCCAGTGAGAAAGAACTTTGTGCGTGCTCACACTGGGCTAATGAAAGTTTCAAAGATGTAATTTTGGACATGCGAGCAAGAGGGCATATCTCAAACGGATTGCCCGCACAATCAAAAACGAGGAGTCGACGACTCGAGACCACACCGTAAATCGAAGAAGTTCAAGCCTACTATCAAGATCTTATACAGTGTATCGATTTGAGGATATTCCCTCGATGAAAGCATCTATGAAGAAGAAGAAATCTATTCGACGATGGAAGTGACTCACTTTCGAGAATCAGTGAAGAAGAAATTCTTCAAATGTGACAAAAGAGAGGATATGTCGATTCCTCTCTCACACTACGATTTTGCAAGACTTTATGAGAATCATGAAGGAAGATCCAAAGCTTCAAGTCTATGATGGATTTACGATCGGAGCTATGGAAAAAGCATTGGATAAAATTGGGTTTCGAACATAAAACACCAAATTATCCATGTGGTAACAACCGTGAATTGGCCATTCCAATGGAGTTTAATGAACCCGATCGAGACGCAAAGCTTGGTCCCTATTAAAGAAATCCAGGAGATCAAAAGCGAGTTAAAAGAGAAGTTGCAAATACACTTTCATGGATTCATATCGGAGCCATAAAGAGTCATTATTAAAGCAACATTCAGCAGGGATAGATTCGCCACTCAATAACTGGCTATCTTTGATAAGCTAATCTCAAACCTCAAGGATTCATGCCTTGAGAGTTACATGTGAAATTTGTATGGGGGAAATTGGCATTTAATGTCATCCTAGAATTGCATACAATCTGGGAGATCGAGATTTTAGTAGAGTTCTAACCCTTCATCAAGATTTTAAAAGAGATGATTTGATGAAAGAGGGAATAGACCCTACCGATCACATACAAGATATCCTATGCCTCTCGAATACACATCATTCAAGTATTCTTGAGAAAAGAATTTATTGAAGTCAAGAATCTTCGAGACTTTGCCAGGGTGGTTTTACGAGAAATTATTGAGTCTCCAACCATCAAGGAGATCGATATGAAAATACAAGATCAACCGCCTTCAACAAAAGTCGAAGTCTCGTAGTTGAGCCTGCAATGATGTCTTTCCAAATGACGATTGCAATGACGAGTAGCAGCCGTTGGGAAGAAAGGAGACTACGCTCCAACAGATCCGTATGTTTTCAAAACAATGAGAGTCGAAATGTCCGTATGATGGCGAGAAATTGAAGTAATATTCGACATCACTCAAAAGGATAATATTTTTCCTGTGATGTTCTATATTATCTCCAACAACCAATAGTGGAAGCGTATCGCGCTTAAGCCGAAGATAGGAGAAATTGAGCTTACTATCACAGAGTTGGTGAAAAATCCTTAACAATTAATACCGGGAATTGAATTTCTTGAGGAGCATAAACCTTGGGAAAGATTACAAGACGGAATGGAGTTCACAAGCCGCTAATAAAAGATATAATAATCGTATGACCACTAGTCCATTCTCCATATACATTTCTATTGAATGTTATATGTCAATACAAGGCCGAGTATTTCGCCGCCTATATGATTCAGTGCCGGAATATGTATCGCAGTTTCGGATGTTTTTCCTAAAGAAATTGAGAAGATTTACTTAGCTATCACAGAAGAGATTTCTCTAAAAGGATTCTTATCCTTAATGGGGAATTAAAAAGGTAAATCATGATCGGAGGCGCAGGGCAAGACTTCATGGTACAAAGTGAAAACGCCACCAATCTATTTCCATGATACAGTGTAGATATTTTGTTGGGAAACAATTTCCTACAAACATTCAAGCGTTCACACAAGAGAACGAGACGAGAAGACTTATTTTCACAACCTTACGTGATCATAAGATTATTGTCCGTGAGATCGCGAGAAGATTTTTACGTAAAAATGCCCATTAATTTTCGCAGCAAGCGTGGTGATGAAGCTAAACTTCGCAATCCAAAAATGGCGGATCAAGGAAATTTGGTGAAGCTTTATTATCCTATGACAATTTGGTTCCATCAAGAAGGATCAAGATATGGGATAATAACTTGTATTCATTTAGATACAAGAGAAGAACGAGTCACTCCTGCCATTGCAGAATTATGGATGAGTCTAATGGAGAATCCACAAAGTGATGTAACCATAAAAGAACAAATATCACTCGAGGATATCAAGAAGAAGATCCAAAGGAATTACAATGAAGATCCTTTGGCTTGGTGGGATAAGAACGAGCTTAAAGCTTCCTTAAAGGTTAAACCCGGAAAGGAGTACGAGTTCGTAAGATTCAAACCAATCCTTATGAATCAGAAGATCGTGAGGATATGCAAAAGATACTTAGGAACATCTTGACCTTAAGTTAATTTCACCAGGAGTTTCTCCCACAAGAAAGCCCAGATTCTTAGTCGAAAACCATGGAGAAATCAAAAGAGGAAAGCAAGACTTGTTATTAATTACAAAGGGATTAATAACATTTTGGAGTTCGACTGATACTATATCCCAAGCAGAACATCCAAGTTAATCGTGATCAAAGGTGCCAAGATATTCTCAAAATTCGATTGCAAGTCCGGATTTTACTGCAGATTAAGATGGATGAAGAAAGCAAGAAGTTTACAAATTTTCTCTCCACACCACAAGGACATTATATTTGGAACGTGATGCCTATGGGATTCGCTAACGCACCCCGTATATATCAAAGCCAAGATGGATAATCTATTCAAAGATTATTTCAGCATTTCATGTTCGTACATTGATGATATTCTTATCGCCTTTTCAAAGAATACGAAGGAGCATCTCAAGCATTTGGAGATATTTTCGGGATGTTTGTCATAAGGAAGGATTAGTGCTTTTAAAAGAAGTGTGATCGCGACAAGACAGATTGAATTCCTCGAATTGAAATTGATGAAACGGGAATTATTCTACGTAATCATATGTAGAAAAGATACAGTGGATTTCCAGACATTAAAAGACGCGACAGTTTTCCAGTTTTCTGGAGTTGTCAATTTTGTCGGGATGTTCATTAACAATCTAGATACTACGAGGAAGGTGTTTAGCCTATTGCTTAAAAAGGACGCAGTTGTTCAAATGGGAAGATGAACATCAAGAAGCGAATTAAGCAACTTAAAGAAGTTTGTAAAAAGCTTCCAAAGCTTATGATTCCCAAGAGGACGAATCGGTTCTATATACGATGCTGATGATTGGTGGGCAAAGTAGCTTACGAAAGTCACACCAAACGAGGAAGTGCCCGCAGACATCGTAGCGGTTTATTCACCCCTAGTGAAGCAACTCGTGGCATATTAACGAGAAAGAATTCTTCGCAATGAAATGCTTTTAAAAATGGCCTCTATTTTTATCAAGTTAAAAAGTTTACTTTAAAAATTGATAATTCAAGTGTCAAGGCTTTTCCGAAAAAAACAAAATTGAATCAAAACCTTAAAAGGCTCGACATTTAGATGGCAAGTCAATGTCAATATTATGATTATGATATTGTCATTATAAAATCTCATGAAAATATTCTTGCGCATTTTCGACACGAGATGGAAGGACGCATTGTCGACGAGGTCCTTAAACGAAAAGACATCTCAGGAAAACCGGAGAGTCTAGAACGAGATTTCGGGGACGTTATGTCTCAATGCGTAAGTTTGCCGGACGATCGCAACAGTTGACCAAACCGCTTCTAGTCAAATACGAGCATGCCATTCGCTCAAGGACAATTGTTCTTAGCTACGCAAGGGCCTCTTCCAGCCGCATCTCCTACGGTGAAAAAAGGGGCCGAGAGAGTACGGCTCTAACCGGGAGGTTATGGATTCAAGTACCATAATCACAAGTGTTGCGCAGTGATGCATCCTGAGGTGTACAAATCAGAATTTAATGTTGAAGCTCCGGTGTCACAACCCGAGTCTTCAAGTCAACCCAAAGACTCGGGGTAAAAAGAGGAGAGTTGAATCTGCCACGATGTGCAAATCTAAGGTTCAAATCGACGAGAATAAGATTTCTCCTATGGGTATATCAAATACAATGGGAGAAACTAGTTACAAGACAAGGTATTAACCTTAAAAACAATGGTTGATATCTCAGAAAGATCCCGCAGTTTGATGAAACCAGAAGTCATCCAAATGAAGTACAAGAATGGTATACTTTTGGAGCTTTACCAATCTATACCGTGTCACCAGGATTCTTAAATTTCAAAATTACCGAAATGGATTGGGGAGTTAGTTTATTTAGACGGGCCAATAATCCACACTTGGCCGAGGGGGATATTTTGGAACTTTATTTTATCGATGCGACTCCCGAACCAAAGAAAGAAAGGCTTTAATGAAGCTTTTCATTTCATCAAGCTAAGAAGATCGGATGGAAATGCTTTAAAATACATTAAAGCTTCACCAGGAAGTTAAGGACGATGTTAGTAGGAGCATTTTCTCAAGACGAAGCTTGTACCGCAGACGAGCATGGGGTCTTTGGGTTTGTCTAATCGAAATGGACAAAGTCAAATATCCATTTAAGTTTTTCGCATCTCGCGAACGGATCTTTCCTTTGAATTCGATGACCGGATCAACCACAGGATTTGCGAGAGAACTCTTCAAAACCAAAAGGAGAATTCTCCGGGAAAACAAGATTCCACGAGCAAAGAAACTTATCGGAAATTTCGTAACATGGCGCATGTTGGCCGTTGGATCGATCGGATCTCCCAAGCATGCCCCGAACAGGAATGAACCCCTGAGTTTGGGAAAGGTTTCCACCCAAACCCGACCGACAGACATACACCGAAAGGACAAGGGCCCACCACAAGACGCGTTTTCCTCGGGGACCACACGAGGCCAACTTTTAAAAGATTCCCGACAACCATCACATGGGCCGAGTCACGGAAAGAGAAGGAAGACAAACGTAGTAATAATTCGGGAGTATGACGAAGAAAGTGACGCCTTACATCTCAACAAGATTTGAAGTCCGAATTTCAAGTTCTGACTTACCTCTATAAATTGCAGGATTTGAAATGGTCGAGGACATCGAACATTTTCCTTAGTTTTCTTACAATAAAAACGAGTGAAAAATTTGTAATATTTTGAGTGTTTTAGTTTTAAGTTTTATGTATTCCCGAGTGCAAGCCTCGGCTATGAGAGGCTAAACAAGTTTTCCTCCCAAAAGGAGATTACTAATGTAATAAATTTTTCTTTAAGTTCTTAATAAAATAAAGGTTTTTGTTCAAAATGTGTTCATGATGTACTATTGATCAATCCCCTTTGAAGAATTACTTTACGCCTGAGTAGGAAACGAACCAAGCGCCTCCGAGCGATTTCAAGGAGCCGGATAACTTGCGATCATCTTCCCGAGGGTGAGGTTGAACAGGAGGAGCCGTTTTGTCAAACGATCCGGGGGCGAATTTTCCGATGTGGCGTTATAACCACTTAACCCGGTCTTTGTTTCGTCAAAAGAGGTATGAATTTTAAGGATTTATTAATTTTACGGAAGCATGTTGGGCCCGATATGGTCGTGAATGGACTATTTTCATTTTCATTTAAAGACAATTTGTATACGGATAAACACTTGAAATAAGATCTCGATAGAAGTATATCTTGTTGAGTTTATAGGCTGGAAACCTGACATGATCCATTTAAAACCTCTGAATAGAGACTGGATCTAAGTAGGTGTAACAATGCCACGAACAAAACAAGTTACAGAAAAATCGGGTTCTTATTTCTCGAAAAATCCGAAAAACAAATTGATTAGGGAGTGAGACCCTTTTGATTATTGTATAATGCAATATATTTATCCTTATGGAGCAATCTGCCACAAATTAGAGTTTAAAGGGTTAACTAGAACTATTGTTATTAAAGAATAAAATCCTAGGGGCAAAATGGTCCAAAAGTTGCAAAGAGTAATTATTTTCGTAGTTCAGGATGCAAAAGGTTAAAAATAAAAGTCTAGGTTGTGAAGTGTAAAAAGGGGTAAAGTTGAGCTGGTTAAAAATAATTATCTCTTCTTTTTCTTCTGTAATTATCCATATATTGTGATTATTGTGTGGGTATGGGATAATCGTGCGTAATGAGACCATTTTGTTTAATGTAAACTAGTGTGCATATATAGCCATTCAAGTCACGCATTACCTACGACGCACATTCAAAGTTAGTAATTTCGCTCCAGTAAGGCCCCAAATTTGACACTTTTTGTGTACACAATACCTCAAAATATGACACGATAGGTTAATATGATAAAATAGTAATCAAATAAGCTTTTGTCGCTTGTAAATTTCTTTTGTGAGGAAGTCATTCATCATTTCTCCTTCGTATGAAGGTTGTGTCAGGAAGGGCATCCATCGTAAAACTTTGCCACTTTGCTTTCCGTGTGAATTTGTAGTGTTAACTAATTTTAGACAATTAATTGACACTATAAACTTTACACCACCGACCCCACATAAGTGGGATAAGGTGCAGCTTAATGATGATGATGATGACATAAGTTATAGTATCGTGCCCAAAAGAAACTACTATAACTAAGACGCATCTAGTCAAGTCCTGACCTTTATCATTATTAAGTAATTTCATACGAAATGCATCTAATTAGTATATCCTGTTTTGGGGAACTTTAGCAGCCTCCTAATCTTTTAATAGTGAAATATAATGTACATATGTGTAGCAATATTTGTGTGGGTATGGGGTATCGTGCATAAGTGGTTTGAGGTATTCTCGTACACTAAAAGTTTCAAATGAAAATTGACTCAGTAGGCAAAATGCCAAAACTCGAAAGTGGAAATCACTCCATGGAAACATAAGAAATTCTATTCCATATGGCTTAAGTATACAATGTAGTCTAATATTTTGTGGGTTGTAGGTTTAAGGCCTCCTTTCGATTGAATTAAGTAAGATTATATTAAGTAAGCTTATACTCAAGATATTATAATGTGTGAAAGTTTTGTATAATATGTTGTATGATTGAAAAGTAGGAAACTGCTATAATGTAAATGATAATCTTTGTTTGTAAGGAGTGATAATAATAGGGATAGTATGTGAAAAATCTAATCCCTTATTTAAAATACTCATATATCTATATATACAAAAATCTCTAGTCCCATCTTAAGGTCTTGTTTGGCTTTGTTGATTGCATTGATAAAACTGTTTGGATTTATTAGGATTATATTGATCACTGATAATATAATGGAAAAGAAAAATATGTTTGAGATGTAATTATAATATTTGTTTTTTGAGTAGGATAATAATTATTCAACCGCTCAACACCTAAATCAATCTAACGACGCTCGCAAAAGTACGAGATCAATTGTAGGGCAGCAAGTTAACTAAAGTCGTCTCTTGAGAAAGACGTAGCCGACAAATAACTATTGTGTATCACAAAAACTAAATCTAAACACTCTAATCCAATTTTTGAGATTTCAGTTAACTAAACTAAAAGCTAAAAGCATATTAAATAAAACAAAGCACAATTAAATCAATGTAACACATATGATGAAACATCTAGGGTTTCGAAACTGTCTACTCAAACCCCCAAGCAAATTATTAGTTCAAGTCTAGAAAAAACCTAATTTACCAATGCTATTTAGTTCATGCTTATAAAGAGAAGAAAACGATCATAATCATCATTATGAAATAATAGTAATCATCAAATAATTATATATCAAATACGTAAGACGAGAATAATTACACTTGATAAAGTTGTAAAATCCTCCGATGAAGAACAAGTAATCCCGAATGTTGAATGTAGAGAGAAGAATGAAAACTAGTGTTTTTAAAGTTCTAAGTAATAGTGTATCTCGAAAATAGAGACTCCCAAAGTCTATTTATAAGTCCTAGAGTCCTATACAAGGTGGGATAGTCCAAAAAGAAAAGAAACATAAAATAAAAATGCAAAAAATGCTCGAACGTAGGGCCACAAATCGCGCTGGGCGGTCAATTCATCGCACGACCATCGCGATAAAAATCCAAACCACGCGTCGGTCACTTTTTGCATGACCGTGCACATTCACGCCATCATTTGTCGACACGGCCGCTTGACGCGGCATAGTTGTGCACTTTTATTGTTGTCCAAGCCACATGGTCGCTGGATATGTGTGCATGATTGTGCACTTGCTCCGACCCACCGTTTCCCTTTTCCGTCCCTGTTGCCATTCATCCACGTGCCCGATTTTACTATTTTTGCCTAATTTCACATATCCTATATAAAAACATAAAACAAACTCAAGTAACACAAGACACTAAAACCACCCAACTAGACATAAAACACGCAACTAACATAGAAATTCACACCGAATGACATACAAAAACGTACACAAACACATGCAAAACAACATTTGTTTGGCGTTGATGATTAGATAAGTGTTTGGAAGGTCCATAATAAATTAATAACCTTTTTCAAAAGGAAAAAGTAACATGAAAATAATAATGGAGCAAAAGTAGTGAACCATATTTTGATTGGTTAGCATTTCGGATAGATTCCGCGATAATGGGGGGTGGGTCTAGATAAGCAATCTAAATGATTAGGGAAAATTCATAAATCGACCTTTAATTATGGCTCAAGTCCATGATTCCAAACAATGCATTCATTGTTTTTCCTTGTTTTCCAGGATCCCAAAAGAGAGTATATTTATTATGGGCTCAAGTCTCGGCGACGCCAAACAACATTTTGTTTAATGTTATTTGGATCCCAAAAGAGGCTAAATATGTTAGATTATTAATGGATCCTACCCAAAACTTGAGTTATATAATAAAACCACCTCTAGGGCAAGGAAAAATAATTATGAATTATATGATTATTCATCGAAATAGTCATGGCCTATTTCAATATTCGCAACTTTTAACCATGCATGGTTATATAATGATTTTAACTTAATCCACTTTACAAAACAAGTGCTTCATTGTTACATTCAAGAAAAAAATTAAGCAAGTATTTCATTCTCGAGCATGGTTATGATTTGAAATTATACCATACCAGATGTAAACATGTCAGAATCCGCCCCTTGACCACAGCCGATTACTTGTTCATCTAGGTCAGTGGATCGGATCTGACCCTTTAATGAGCCCGTGGTCATAAGCGTTGGTTGATGTTCCGTACTCTTTTTTTTATTTTCATTTTCTATAATTAATGTTGTTATATATAATTCTTTTTTTTTTACCATCAAAAGGAATTTCATTCATTAGAGAAACCTTACAACCGATAATAATATCGAGTAAGAAATAGTTGCAAGATCTACAACTCTTAAACCTATACAATTCTAAACAATTTTTTATTTGAACAAAACTCTGACATATTTAATAGAATTAGAAAATTATACATCTATATATATCTCCCAAAACTTTTATATTACCTTAGTTTGGATATTTCCTTTTCTCATTTTATAAATCCCATTATTTAGGATATTGCCTTTTCTTATTTTATGAATCCTTTTAATTAAGGATATTACCTTTTGTTGATTATTAACTTGTATTTGGACTAACTTAATGTGTATTGATTTTATTCATTAATCCAATGACTTTTAAATTCAAGGTCCATAAATTTTGCAAGTCCTTTAATTGTGTTGCAAATATAGAAACCCCTATTATTCTTCCACATATACTAAGTTTGAGTTTGCAAATTGATTCATGTATTATCCCCAGTGCATAGCTCAACCCAGTAAAGGACATGAGTGGCGATTGTCTCTCAACTGGTAAAGGACCACAACGTAGAGGTTCGAACCGATAAGGGTGGATGAGAATTTCTTGTGTGGTGTTGAGCACATCCCGCGATTCACCTCATCCACAAAGTTTTAGCAAGGCAAACGGGTACCCACTCCAAGGATGGAGTTTATCCTTTTTTTTTTCAGAGCCAAATATGGGAGGTATTTAAATTGGCATGCAAGCCTTACTAATAAGCAATATGAATAAGAAATTGTTTCGCAAATATGGAAATCCATTATTATGCTTGCAAATATGCTAAGTTGATTTGCAGCATTGACCGATATATTCAACTTTGTTTGGTGCATTTTTCAAATGAACTTTTGGACCTCAAAGTTCATTTCAAAGAATAATAGTTGTTTAGTGGTTAAATTAATTCACAAAAAATCCATTCTAGAGTTTAATTGGGGACTTTGAAAAGCCACTTATTAAGCCCATTTTCTAAGTGGACTTTTGCGTATGTTCCTAAATATGCGCATTATCTCCTTATATTAAGCTTAAATCTAAAAAGGAAAATATAAGATTCACCTTTCTCCACAAACTAAAATTTAGGAGCTAAATAGCGAGGTATCAAAATTGGCATACGGTCTCGTTAATGCTACACTTGGTGTAGATTTACCACCGTAAAAATGTCTTACTTTCTATAAATTAAAACGCTTATCATTCATCCATGTAAAAAGTGGGACACATGTTATTCATCCATGAATCCAAGTGTACTACACCGTGTGTAGTATGGATAATACATTGGCATACATAGAAACTAAGCTCAATTCACACAATTTGAGATATTTTCTTTAAGGAATTCTTCCAAAATTACTCATTTAGTTAGAATAATAAAGAAATGGTAATAATCTTAATTAAGAAGATTTACAAAATTTAGAAATGTAATATCCTAAACTAAGGTAATATAATAATGTATATAACCTAAAGTTAGTCTAGATACATAGTAATTAAGAAAGGTAATAGATAATTAACATATATAATTAGATATTGATATATATTAACAATCTATCTAAATACATAGTAATAAAAAAATTAACATGTATAAATTTTTGCAAAGCTGTTTAATGATTAATCTGACAAAAAGAGAAATTGAAGTATTGAACTACAATCTCACATTAATACATCCTGGCTGTTTATGTGCAACATGATTAGATGCTAAATTGGAACTCGAATGTGTTGTTTCTAGAGCGTTTTCATGGTAACTAGCTAGGTAGGGAGGAGTAAAAATGAGTCAGATTTATGGCTATATCACTTAGAAAGGACCTTCGATATATAATGTCTTGGATTACAAATTTGATGAACGATTTATTAAGAAATATTTGTATTGATATATTCATGAATTAATCGTGTATTATATGGAAGATTTTTATTATGTAACTAAGATTTTATCGAATTAGTTTTCAAATTATCTGAATATACCTGAATATAATTTAAGGGCTAACATATTATTTCACAATCGAGATTTGTTGACGTGGGCAGGTCAACAGTAGAGTTTTGCAGAAATCCACTTCTATATCACGTATTCATCTCCACGCCATCCAAAAGGTGTATTTCACTCTTCTAGGTTAGTTCTTTTTGAAAACACGTTGGTGGCATGAATGAGATGTTTCTATAGCTCCCATGATTTTGTGGCTTTAAAAGTTCTAATTCAAATATTTTTCCTTTCTCTTGGAAGTTGGATGGTGAAGTTTTCGGACCTGGATTTTATTGTCTATAAAGGTGAAACCAATTCTTCTTGTTTCGAGATTTTGACGTCGTTTTGGATTTTCTGTTTATTTTTTTGCCTTGCGTTGTTACGAAATAGAAGTTTTTTCTGTGTGCGTGTGTTGTGTGTGCGTAATTTGGTGTATTTATTTTATGGCATATATTGAATGTACTTGAGATGCATGTGTTTAAAATAAGCTTGCTCTTTGTAAGTTGTGATGTGATGTTTAATTTGTTGCTTTTGGTGCTGAGAGCAAGTATACATTGATGATGTAGAGGATCTGCTTGACGAATTCGTCTCTTACTGAGATAGGAAATGGCGGCATTGAGGAGGTATGTCCTCTTGATATATTTAAGCTAAATTTTAGCTATCAACATATGCTTGTGTGTATGCTTCCATGCTATATATGCTACCTAGTACCTACACTGGTAGAAACTTTGAACTTGTTCATTAAATCACCTCAATGAGTTTTATGATATATGGGCCTAAATATGTCAACTAGATTCGACAATTTCACAATCTATAATACATTCATAATCAATTAGGTACCAATGTTTATGGACCAAATAATAAACTATGGATGACAATAGCGCGAGTTAGGCAAACCGAAAAATAGACCTACCGATCCTTGGGAGTTGGGAGGACCTCAGCCCCTGACCTGACTTCTTGATTTTTTGGGGGTTAATGACAAAAACTACTCTTGAGGTTTAGTGACTACAAAAAAGACCAAATTATCTATAAGTCAATTAGCTATAGAAACCTCGATTGGGTATTTGTAATTTTAAAAAATAACTGGAGTTTTTTATAATTAGACTAAAACTCGGGTAGTTTTTGAAACTATCCCTTTTAATGTCAATTAGCTAGAACCAGATTATTTAATCTCTTTTGGCTCTCGGCTCCCTTGTAGGGGACATGAAACGTACCATTTCTCCTTAAGACACTTAAATGTGGACTCTGGAGGACTAGTGGATACAACCATAAATTTTTGAACCTTCAGAATTTGTTGCCTTCTTGTCAAAATCTGTTAAAATGAAGGATAATTACAAATACTACCCTTGAGATTTATCATAATTATAGAAAAATCCAGTTATCCTTCAAAAATTACAAATACCCCTTTTGACTTATGTTTCTATTTACGAATTGCATCATATCGGGGGTAATTTGTGAAACAAATACATGCATCAAGAAGATATTTAATACGTTAAGGTGTTTTTATAATTTTAAAAGAAACTCTAAGAATAGTTTTATATTTATCCCTACTTCTCCAACAACGATGATGATGATAATGAGGACGATGATACAAAAAGCTAAATTTTAAGGATTGTTTTTGTAATTACCCCTAATTTCCCTTTTTCCCCCATTTATCGTTGTTTGCCCAACAGCAACGATGATGAAGGCGACAGTGGTGGTGATGATGATACACTACGAGAAGGCAACAATCAAGTCTCAATCAAAAGGACACGGTGACAGATGAGCCTAGCTTTGAATGAAGTACCTGAAGTTGTAGATGAACTTACTCTAGTAGCTGCCAGGCCTAATATAGGTAGAAAAAAACAAAGTATTAAGGGATAATTACATAAAAAACCCTGAGGGGCTAATTTATAAAAAAAATCCAGATATTTTGAAAATTACAAAAAGCCCCTTAAGGTTTGATTCTGCTTACATCTTCCCCTTCATAAGCAAAAAACATTTCAAAAAAACCACCTTTATATTTGTAGAAATATTACAGTTAACCCCTTAAATTTAAGACAAAATCGGATTTTTGTAATTTTCAAAACATCTCCTGGATTTTTTTGTAAATAGCCCAAACCTTGGGGGTGTTTTTGTAATTATCCCAAGTATTAATGTAAGAGAGAGCCTCTGAAAGTGGTTGTGAAATTTGTTTCTTTTGTTATTGAATTTCTTTTGGACCCACATTACCCAGACATGGACATCTTGTGATTTACTTTGTTATGGGAGTCTTATACTAGTAATTAATTGACACATCCTTGTTATTTTGAGGATTCTTGACTAAGCCATTGTATGCATCTCAGTAAACATTCATATTGATGAGTAAGTATCGAGTGAGATCGTTTCGTGGATTTAAATTCATGAGACGATTCAATCATTTACAAATCAAAGCAAGTTAGATTCAAAGTTAAACGTGTTAGCTAATATGGGTTAGTTTAGGATCCATATCACAAATTAAATCGTGAGATCGCTTTCATATGGATTTTTGTCTTAGTGAATTATGATTAATATATTATGGTTGTAATCGACTTAAAGATTTAGTATAATTACATATCTTGTAAATAAAGTGGAAAGGGCTATTCATATTTTAGGACTTGAGATATGATATAATTCGAGCTTTTGGGCTATTGTGCCTTTGTGGGATATTAAATGTATTAGACCACTTGGGCCTCTTAATTAGTTGTGCATTGGGCTTAACTGGTTAATTCAGTCAAAATTTAAAATAACTTATAGAATTCATGCACATGAAGAGGTACATGCATGACTACAATCAAATTGTTTAGGTGGCATGGCAAACTATAGTAACATAAAAAGAGAAAAGGTAAAAGTATAAAATTTGCATTTGTGCATCTCAACGATGATATACATGCAATCTTCGATGATATTATTTGTCAAAGTAAGAAGATTATTTATTGAAAAACGTACGATAGCTATAATGGTATTTTGAAGATATTACAGTTAAAAACAGAAAAATTAATAGTTGAGCGAGTCATGTAGTATATAATGATACACTTGCGCTCTACAAATATATTTTTCTCATGGTAAGAGAGAAATCAGTTATCAAGAGATTTTTCAAGTAATATTCACAACTTTCTTGAAAGTGTTCTCACATTCAAATCATCATTTCAAAAGGGGAAACTATGGATAACAAAAATTCATATGATGACTAACACTACGTTCAAGAAATATAGGTAACACTGTCACATATGGATGCAATTAATGTCAAAATATCAAACAACTCGCAAATATAAAAACATACATATAAAAATAGACATATATTTTGTTTTTCAAAACGAGGGAAATGAAAATATAAAAGGGTTTCACTTGAAGCTTAACAAGACACTTTTGGCATGTTTGGTTGGCTTCCTTCACAAGCCAATCTTCAAATTTTACTTCCCTAACCACCACCAATCATTACATTACGTTCCGATGCATTTCTCTATTATTACACATATTCCCAATATATCAACATACCTTAATAGTTATAGAACTTATGCGCCTTGGTTGCCTACACGTTTAAAATGGTGATGGAAAAACTTGAAGAAATATATATTATCCAAACGGTGACGAGCAACTATACAACTTTTTAAAAGTTATAATTATAACTAGACGGTACAATAACATTCAAGTAACGACTTTTTAAATTTTATAACTAAAAGTAACTATAACGACTTTTCTAAAATTTACAAGTGAATTTATAATCACTCGTCAAACAAACTTATATTATAGTAATGGTGGATGTATATATCGAGATTTTTGGTCCAATTATGCACTTTTTGTTCAACTCTCCGATGATTTTTTGTGATTTATTAATAAAATCTAATGAGATTTTATCCTTTTTTTTCCCTGTCAAAAAAGGAAAATGAAATTCGGTCAAACAACACGCGGCGATCACCTATTGGCCCTTGTTAAGGAAAAAAATAGCCACCGTTTCAAAAAAAAGCACACCCTGAAAAACCTCACCTGTATATAAACAACAATGGCGTTTTTGAGAGACATCTACACTGATAGCGGCCATTTTTGCTCCCCTTTTCACAATCCTCGCACCATTTTTCACACACATTCACCAACTAGTGTGTGTTCCCCGAAAATCCCATCCTTCCGCTAACATGGCTCCGAGAAGAACTAAACCGAAAAATGAAATCGTGAGTTTCTTTTCTTCCTTTTTCTTCAACCAATTAAACTCGCAATGGTTTTCGCATGTCTCTATCTTTGTCTAGTTTTGATTTGTAAATCGAAAAAAAAAAGGAACATTTATAGTGTTAATGGCGGTCTCAAGAGAATGAGATCCGTGATTTTTTTACGATTTGAGACTCGGTGATTAGTGTCATGTGTCTTTTTTTGTTTGTTTTGTAATCGAAATGAACATTTATAGGATTTAGTGGTTTCAATCATTTATGTGATGAGAATTGAGTTCTCAATAGAATGCGATCCGATTAATTTTTTCCGAATTGGAATTTTATCCGATTTAGCAAGCACTCATTATTTCTTTAAAACGATTGAACTCGAAAGAATTGGTGTGTCGATGTTTTTATTTATTTATTTTTATGAATAATTTTCGCTTGTAATCAAAAAAAGAACATTTACGGGTTTAAGGGTTTGTAATAATCATGCATGTGATTAGACCTCGAGCGTCCCAAGAGAATGAGATGGATAAATTTCACATCGAATTCATCTAATTTGGCAAGCTCTTCTTTGTGTATTATCGTTTGAAGTCCAAAATAGGTTCTTTTTTTAGTTTTCGACATATTTTTTACAGTTCCTTTATTTATTTATTTTCCGAGTCATTGACTTTAAAGTGCATTTCACTTCAACCGTAATTCTATTTAATATAAGAGGTACAATTTTTTTCAAGTTAATTTCAAAAACCATGTTTTGCAAATTCAGGTTTCCAAATGTGTTTGATGATATTTGTTTTGGAACTTTGAAGGAGTCACCTTTTTTCCACTTCAAGTTTCGATTTTACTATTTCGTCTTAGAAATCAAGACGATTATGTGTAATAAAAAAACAGTTAGTAGAAGGTGTTTCTTTGGCTATATATAAACTCCTAGCTATCGAGAAGGGGTATAGATTTTGGTTTAACATCTTTTGTTACATCAAGCGTGTTTCATTTTCATATTTATCTTTTATTCGAAAAGGAAAATGTCGCGTGCTGGAGTCAAGGTAAAGCTGTCATGTTTAATAAAGTAACTGGCTTCAGGGGAGTTTACTAGCTAGAAACCCACTTTTGAAAGGGTGGCACGGATTTTGGTTTGACAATATTCTACTACATTAATAAATGAAAGTCGGGTTTCATGTTTAATAAAGTAACTCTGTCTAGGGAGTTTACTAGCTAGTAAAACTCCCTACTTTGAAAGGGGTACGGATTTTGGTTTGACAATAATCTACTACATTAATAAATGAAAGTTCGCTTTTATCGGTAAAGCCGTACCGTAAGGGAATAATTGGTATAGATTTCTTCACAACACATCCCGACTTATCCGTCCATCCCGAATTGGGGTTGCTTTAGCTAGCTCATTGTATCCAGATGTCCCCCTGAGATATTAAACTCATTAGAATGGAAAATGAACAGATTATGTCTTTTTCTTTAGAATAATAAATGTAGTACAAAAAATTTGACTTCAATTCATGATTCAAATTGGTATTTTCTGAAAGGGAGTGTAAGACTCTTACGAACTGAGAGTTCATCCAGTGAATGTTTTAAATGCAGCTTTCTAAAACTCCACTGGGATATGTTTTTTCAGTTTATTTGATTAAATGCTTATATGTCAAGTAGTGTCTTCAGCGATACTGGTAGTATTTTTTATCACATTAATCACTGCTAGTCACTTTTTATATTTCACCTGGTCAATTTTATGCTTGTAGATTGACTGAAATAATGAGGGCCAATAGAAGAGTCTCAAGTGAACCGGGAGCAACAAGTGGAGTTTGATATTCCAACCGAGGTTTTGGAACTGATTCTTTCTCGTTAAAACGAGAGACAACATTCGTGCTTCGATGTTTGCGAGAAGTTGGCTAACCGTTGTCGCTCGTCCGAAGGGCCAAACGGCCTCCATGGCTTATGTTCTTCCCTAAATATGGTGAAATGTATGAATTTGAGATGACCCTTCTCAACGTAAAACATATAGCGTTGAGATGCCACAACTACGTGGGTCTAGAGTTTGTTATGCCAAGGATGGTTGGTTACTGCTTTTCAAGCCTGGAACTAAGGACATATTCTTCTTTTGCCCTTATACTCGAGAGATGATCGAATTGCCTAAATTACGCTTAGCGCACAAAACTTGATTTTTTCTCGCGCTCCTACATGTCCTAACCTGTCTCCTTTTTGCAATTAAGAATGTTACCGCTTTCGCTTATTTCGTTAAGACGCGTGCCGTCCGGGAAACACAATGGTCTACCGCCCATTACGATTCCGTCTGTCATTTTGGCAAGATCATCCGGAATAAGATAGTTTTCTCGCGATGGTCGCTTTTTGTTTGAGTGATAGTGGTGAGTCGGGATTTATCTATGTGAAAACATGACTTGGTATTCTTCTTCTCGCCCCCACCTAGATGCACCGAGTATTTCAATGTCCACAGCTTCTTGGCGAGCCAAATTTATGGCGAGCATGATGGAGATATTTTTGTGGTATATCGGCACCGCAATCGGGTAAACCCTGTCATATATAGGTTCGGAAAGGCATTGCAAAAATGGGTGGAGATGGAGTCTTTAGGAGGCATGACACTTTTTGCAGTTTTTTATCTTCCCATGCTATGACCGATATTTTCGGAAAGATGAGAAGCAATGTTTGTTTCTCTAAGGTTCTATTATATGGGAAACGCTGTGTTACTTATTCTCCGATTTGGCAGATATTATCCCCGAAATCAGTTATATGATTGGGACGAACAAGATCCTTTTGAGAGCATTTGGATTGAATCGCCTGAAGACCCCTCAATTTTTCTTCAAAGGTAAGAATATTTATTTTGTAAATGTTAATGGAAGTTATCTTCTCTTGTAATTGTGCTATTCTTGTGCCAAAGACATCGTATTTGATGAGGTGGCATTATGAGGTCGACGGAATCAATAGTTAACCAACATGTAGTTCCCGACCAAGATCTTTGTATCAACTAATCAAGTATCTTTGAATTGCAGACTTAGGAAAAATGTTGAACTACAATACTTTGTGTCATTAGGGGAATTACTAAATTTTAATCTTTAAAATATGTATTGTAATCAACCGCCATTGCATTAAATTAAAAAATTTCTTTTAGCATATAACTATCCATATCTCGATTGTTTACTAATTTGGTTTATTGATTTTATGGCATATGTGGAATGTAATGTAAGATGCCCATGTGTTCATCTATTGTTATTACACAAGACAGGATAAATATGCTATATTTAGCATATAACCATACATATCCGTGCATTTTTACCGATTTTATGTGGTAAATTTATTGCATGTCTTGACCGTATGTAATATGCATGATGTTTCAAAGAAAAGATATCGATAAGGAATAATGTTACCACTTTAGGTATCGTTTAGGTTTTTAGTCCTCAAGATAAAAGGTAAGGCTTGTGTCATTCAAGGACAATGTTTGCACGGAGACAATTCTAAAGCTCTATCATGGTAATGGATCACTCTTTGTGATTTTGGTTCCAAAATATGTGTAGAGCCTTTTGAATAGCTTGATCGAGTGAAATTAGTAATTTTGAATATGCGTTGTAGGTAATATGTGACTTGAATGAACATTGTAGCCGTGTAAATCTGAGTGTGTACATGGAAGTTCTGACTCAATGTCAGCTATACATTGTTAGTTTTTATATGATAGTAAATTTATTTTTAATTGTCGGCACAATTGATTAATATCATTGAATAGTAATCTAATAAGCTTTAAGCAAGTCATAAAGTTCATTTGTGAGGGAAGTCAATTTCATTCAAGTTTTAAAATCCATTAAATACAATTAATTTTAATAGTAGTATCAACATATCGATACTATTCAAAATGACCTACTATATAACTAGCACATCAACTATAGTCATATTCGGGTTTCGACTTTATGCACGTAAACTAGTTAAAATTCTAAGTCTTTTCTTTCAAATTTTAAAATTCGTTAAATACAAACAATACATAATTCATAGTATGAGGATACAAATATCATTCAAAAAGAAACTACTATAACTAGCACGCCAACTAGTCAAATTCGGACCTTTATCACTATAAAGTTATCCATATGAGTTGTGCATCCCGATTACTATATCCGTGTTGGGAACTTTAGCCGTGAAACATAATGTATATATAGTGATGCTTGTGGTTTCTTTAAGTCCTCCTTGGATTTGTTGATGGGATTGGTAAGATTGATCAATTAAGTAGATTGTACCATTAAGTAAGATTATACTCAAGATATTATAATACGTGAAAGTTTGTATCTATGTTGTATGATTGAAAAGAGGAAAATGTTATAATGTAAATAATAATCTTTGTTTGTTAGAAAGTGATAATAATAGGATAATATGTGAAAAGTCTAATCGTTAATTATAATAAGCATATATTTATATATACCAAATCTCGTGCCATCTTAAAGTCTCGTTTCGCTTCATTGATTGCATTGATAAAATTGCCTGGATAAATCGATCGCTGATAATATAATGGAAAAGAAAAATATGTTTGAGATGTAAGATTATAATATTTGTTTTTTGAGTAGACAAAGAACATTTTGTTTGGCCGTGATGATTAGATACGTACTTGAAATGCCCTGAATAACCTTTTAAAAAGGAAAAGTAACATGAAAGTAATAATAAGGGCAAAAGTGTCAAACCATATTTTAATTGGTTAGGAACTCAAAGATAGATTCCATGATAATGGGATGTGGGTCTAGATAAGCAATCCAAATGAATAGGGAATATTCATAAATCAACCTTTTAATTATGGGCTCAAGTCCATGATGCCAAACAATGCATTCATTGTTTTCCCATGTTTTTTGGATCCCAAAAGAGGCTATATTTATTATGAGCTTAAGTCTATGATACCAAACAATGCATTTATTGTTTTTCCAGGTTTTCTTGGATCCTAAGAGGCTATATTTGTTAGATTAATAATTGGATCCTACCCTAAAACTCGAGTTATATAATAAAACCACCTTAGGGGCAAGGATAGATAATTATGAATTGTATGATTGTTCATCGGCGTTGTGTGGAAAACAGTGAATTAATCATCAAAATTAAAAAAAAGGAAGACCTAATAAGACTTGGATTGAAACTATTGAAAAACATGTTATATCGAAAAATAAATGAAAATATGGCATGTGACCGTAAACGATGGTGTGATATAATCCATATAGCCGACCCCATATAGTGGGATAAAGCATAGTTTTTTGTTGTTTGTATGATTATTCATCGAGCCTTTTTCGATCATGGCTTAATTCAACAATCCACTTTCCGAAACAAGGCATCATTGTTAATCCGAAAACAAAATCGAACAAGTATTTCATTCTGAGCATAGTTATGATTTGAAAATAGACCATATTTAAACCTATACAGATCTGAAATAATTTTTTTATAAACCTATACATATTTAATTGATCCATGTAATAGAAAATTATAAATCTATAGATATCTCCCAAAACGTTTACATTACCTTAGTTTAGATATTTCCTTTTCTCATTTTATAAATCCCATACTTTAGGATATTACCTTTTCTTATTTTATAAATCCTTTTAATTTAGGATATTACCTTTTCTTGCTTATTACCTTGTATTTGGACTAACTTAATGTTTTAAATACGAGGTCCATATATTTTACAGGTCCCTTAATTATGTTGCAAATATAGAAATCCCCCCTATTATACTCACATATACTAAGTTTGAGTTTTGCAAATTGATTCATGTATTATAACAATACATCCAAAAGGAAAATATTGGATTCTTTTTTCTCCTTACAAAATAAAATTTAAGAGCCAAATAAGGGAGGTATTTAAACTGGAAAACCTTACTAATAAGCAATATTAAATAAGAAATTGTGCTGCAAATATAGAAATCCCTTCTTATACTTGCAAATAAACTAAGTTTGACTTCTGCAAATTGACTTGTGTATTCAGCTTGTTTGGGAGCATTTTCAAATGGTTTTTTGTATCTAAAAGTTTATTTTTAGAATGGACTTTTGAATAAGTCACTTCTCCATAAAGTCCATTCTGGAGAAGCTGAAATTGGAGACTTTTTAGAAAGTCACTTATTAAGAATCACATTTTCTAATGGACTTTTGCGGTGGTTCCCAAACATGCACATTATCTTAAATTAAGCCTAAATCTAAAAGTAAAATGTCGGATGCACCTTTCTCCTTACAAACTAAAATTTAGGAGCCAAATACAAAGGTATTAAAAGTGTGGATTTATTGTACAAGGGTGTAAAAAGTGTGACTCTTGTTATTCGTCAATGTGCCAAGTGTACTACACCTGGTGTAGCATGAATAATACATTGGTATACATGGAAACTAAGCTCAATTCATGCAATTTGAGATATCTTTTTTAAGGAATTCTTCCAAAATGTTTTGTTCAGTTAGAATAATAAAAAAGGTAATATTCTAAATTAAGAAGATCTAACAAATTAGAAAATGTAATATCCTAAACAAAGGTAATATAATAATGTATAGAACCTAAAGTTAGTGTCCATATACGTAATAATCAAGAAAGGTAATAGATAATTAACATATATACAATTAGATATTAATATATAATAACAATCTATTTGAAACACACAGTAATAAAACAAAATTAACATATATAGTTATCTTTGGTACATAATTACAATGAAAAAATAGTAGCTAATTGACATATATAGTTAAACATTAGTCAAAATAAAGTTAACTGAAAATGATTTTAAAAAAACAACGGTAGGTCGAGCCGGCCCTAACCACACTATTTAGGTCACGTCCCGAGCCTTGACCCGCCGGGACTTGAACCGTGGCCAAGTCTATTTGAAAATTTTAAATGCCAATAACTATGATCTTCTATATTATGAATGTGCGATTGAAAACAAATACCAAATTGCAAGGACAATGTCCAATGGTCCTCACAGATTTTTGCAATGACAATAAGCTTTCTATTGAATTATTGAACTACAATCTCACATTAATACATCCTGGCTGTTTATGTGCAACATATTTAGATGCTAAAGTGGAACTCAAATGCGTTGTTTCTACTTTCTAGAGCGTTTTCATGGTAACGAGCTAGGTAGGGAGGAGTAAAAAATGAGTCAGAATTATGGCTACATCACTTAGAAAGGACCTTCTATGTATAATGTTTTGGATTACAAATTTGATGGCAAGTTATTAAGGATCTTTTCCGTGAGATGTATCACTTTATAGGGTAATTAAATATTTGTATTGATATATTCACGAATTAATCACGTATTATATGGAAGATTTTTATTGTGTAACTAAGATTTTATTGAATCATTTTTCAAATTATTTGAATAATACTTTAATATGAATTTTAAGGGCTAGCAAATTATTTAACAATCTAGATTTGTTGATATGGGCAGGTCAACAGTAGAGTTTTGCAGAAATCCACTTCAATATCACGTATTCATCTCCCACACCATCCAAATCATCTCCCTTGCCATCCAAAAGGTGTATTTCACTCTTCTAGGTCAGTTCTTTTTGAAAACACGGTGGCATGAATGAGATGTTTCTATAAATCCCATGATTTTGTGGCACTAGAAGTTCTCATTCAAATATTTTTCCTTACTCTTGGAAGTTGGATGGCAGAAGTTTTTTTCTGTAAAAGTGAAATCAATTCTTGTTGTTTCGATGTTTTTGACGCTGTTTTGGGTTTCCTGATTAGTTCTTTTCAACTTGCATTGTTATGACGTAGAAGTGTTTTTTTTTTTTTTTTTTTTTTGGTGTGTGCGTGTTGTGTGTGCATAATTTGGTGTATTTGTTTTTGGCATATATTGAATGTATGTAACATGCATGTGTTTAAAGTAAAGCTTGCTCTACTTCTTGTAAGCTGTGATGTGATGATTAATTTTTTGCAATATTTTAAGCTATGAGGAGATGGCAATGCATGCTTTCCCCCAATATTGAGTTAGGAGATGGCAGCATTGAGGAGGTATGTCCACTTGAAATATTTTAAGCTAAATTTTAGCTATCAGCATATGTCTGTGCGTTATGTTTCCATGCTATATTCTACCTGCAATTTTAGAAACTTTGAATTTGTTCGTTTGATCACCTCAATTAGTTTTACGATATACGGGCCTCAATGGGTCAGCTAGATTCAGCAATTTCATAACCTATAAGAAATGAGACTTTATGCGCCACCATTTCTCCTTAGAACACTTAATTATTGATCTGGAGACACCAAATTTAAATTTAGGGATGATTAAAAAAAAAAAAAAAAGAGGTTTGGGCTAATTACAGAAAAATTCAGAATCTTTGAACTGATTTCTCCTTAGAAAAACTGATTTCATCTTACATTTTTGCCCAAACCGTTATTTGAAGTAACGGAATTTTTGATGTCATCAAATATTTTAACTAACATTGTGTTACTTATTCTGCCGACTCCGGCAGATGTTATCTCCGAAAGCATTTATATGTTAGGTGCCAGTGTTTTGGATCAAATCTCTAGAAAACCCCTCACTTTTCTTTATTGGTAATTTTGTGAATGTTCGTAGAAGTTATATTCTCTTGTACTGTGCTATTCTTTTGCTAGTACGTCATTCTTTGTTAGGTGCCGTTATGGGGTTGACGACAGGTTCCAACAAGTTGCTGGCCTGACCCAGTATCTTTTGTATCAACTCGTAAGTATCTTTGAACTGCAGACTAGGAAACAATGTTGAACAACATTACTTTGTGACATTGGCATTACTAATTTTTAAGAGCTTAATTACAAAAATAGCCCTGAGGTTTAGGCTGATTACAAAAAAAAAAAAAGAAAAAAGAAAAAAAGAGAGATCTTTCAAAATTCCAAAAAATAACCTGAAGTTTTCTTGTAATTAGCTAGAACCTCAAGATTTTTTTTTTTGTAATTATCCCAATTTTTAATCTTTAAACTCGTTATTGTAATTTGCTGCTACACAGGCATTAAATATGCATAATTTCTTTAGTGTATAACCATCCATATCTCTGCATGTTTACTAATTGCGTGTATTGATTTCATGGCATATGTTGAATGATACTTAAGATTCACACGTTTAAATTTTGTATTGTCATTTGAACACTAACTCATCACCCTATGTGCTAAAAGTAGTATGTTTTAACTTCTAAAATATGTGTTGCTTATGATGTTTAAGTTGGTGCTTTTGGTGCTCGGAACAAGTATACATTGATGATGTAGAGGATATGCTTGACGAATTCATACTTTCTCTTGAGTAGTGATATAGGAGATGGAAGCATTGGGGAGGTATGTCCTCTTCATATATTTAAGCTAAATTTTAGCTATCCGCATTTGTTCGTGTGTATGCTTCCATGATAAATGTTACCTGCAATTGTAGAAACTTTGAACTTGTTCGTTTGATCACCTCAATTAGTTTTTACGATATATGGACCTGAATTTGTCAACTAGATTCGACAATTTCACAATCTATGAGACATGAAACGTTATGCGCCACCATTTCTCCTTAGAACACTTAATGAATGGACAGGAGACACCAACTTTAAATTTAGGGATAATTACAAAAAAAAAAAAAATGCAGTTGGAGGTAATTACAGAAAAAAACCCATAAAAGTTTCAAAATTACAGAAACCTCCTAGGTTTGATTTCATCTTATATTTATACCCAAACCGTTATTTGAACTAATGGAATTTGTTGACGCATCAGCTATTTACAATTACATCCCTCAACTTTTTAAAAATTACAAATAACTCAAACTTTTCGTCTTACCTCTTACAGCTACATCCCTTACATTTTCTAAATACTACAAATAGCAAGATGAAAAGTTGGGGCTATTTCTAATTTTTGAAAAGTAAGGGATGTAATGGTAAAGTTATGATGACGTCAGCAAATCCCATCACGTGGTTCACAAGCGGTTTGGGCAGAACGTAAGACGGAATCAAATCTCATCAGTACTTTTCCTTGTACTTACTGTTAACCTCAGATTACCCAGGAATTGACTACTTGTGAGTTGATAATTGATAGGTTATTACAATTTTACTATTACTAATTGAACATGTCCTTGTAATTTCTAAATTTGCAGGATTATTGACTCGAGCCATTGTCTCGCATCTCAGATTATCGCGACGCTATTCACGCCAAACATTCCTATTGATACATCGTAATCGAAAGTCCATGTTATCAAAATTCAGTCAATTTTGATTAGTATATGTAGCGGAATAAAAAAAAGGGATAATTGCAAAAACACCCGAGGCTTGGGCTAATTACAAACCAACCTAGAGATGTTTCAAAATTACAAAAACATCCCTCAAGTTTGATTTTGTCTTATATTCAAGGGGTTAAATGTAATATTTTTTATAGACGTCGAGGAGTTTTGAAATATTTTTGCTTTTGAAGGGAAAATGTAGAGGCTAAATCAAACCTCAATGGGGTTTCGTAATTTTCAAGACAGGGGTGACTTGTAATAGAGAAACAAATATGAAATATCAATGGGGTATTTATAAATTTGAAAGATAACTGTGTGGTTGAGCGAAATCTCAGGGGTGTTTTTGCAATTATTCTTATTTTCTGGATAAGTTGTCAGTTATGAGGTTGTATTTGTTTCTGCGAGAAAGTGAGTTAATGTTTGAATGAAAGATTTTCTTTGTTGGATTTTATGTTGAAATTGTATTGTTTTTATAATTTTAGATTATTATATTATTAATATTTGTAAGTCAGTGGACTCATTTTAATTAAAATATTTAAATGCATGAAAGTTGTGTATATGGGTAAGAATGGTGTGGAAACCGCATTATATTGAAATATGTGTAATGATTATGTACTGCTTTTTAAAATTTTGAAAATTGTAGACGTGAGAATTCAAGTATAATTGGGTAAAATAAACATTGTTTTACTTTTTTTTCTTCTTTTATTGATAAAAATAGATTTCATTAATCCATGCAAGTCCAGCTGCAACAAATTACAAATGCAAGTAGGGGGATTAGAATCCCAAACCACAATGTTTAATAAAGAATCCATCACTTTAGCTAGTGCATAATATGCGATTCGCTGACTTCTTAATAAAAGCACAAGAAACATTTGGCAAGACTTTCAAAAAATCTAAACAATCTTATCCATAAAGAGTCAGTCTCGATCACAACAGGTGAACACTGGAACTGGAACTTGGCTTTAATCCAACTAAGAGCTTCCTGAACCCGATTGCTTCGACAATAGCTGGTATTATGAAACCTTGGTAGGAGCTTTTCTCGCAGCAATAAAGGCACGTTGAGAGTTTCTAATAACGCATCTATGCCTAACAAACTCACCCATATTAAAAATCGTTCCGTCAACACTACATTTGAGTATACCCCGCTAAGGTTTACACCAAGCCATAGCACCATCTTCTACACCATCACATTGTTGTGCATACTCCCGTTGCAGCAGAGAATTACTTGCTGAATTAAGAATACAAGTAGTTGACTTACTACTGCCATTTCATACCAATTCATATTTTGTTATTCCATAAGAATCACAATCACCATTTTCTGCTACACAATCTCGGGCGATAGTGGATTTAAAGCGTGAATTGAATTATAAAAAAAAAAATTGCCACTATTTTCTTATCTTCATGGATAACTTATCCCAACTTAACTTCATGCATTCTAGAAAAGATAGAATCCCATTAATATACATTGGAATGGAATGGAGGACACACTCCAACAAATGCGAGTAAAAGAACATGAGAGAAATGCATGGGATATAGTTTAAGCATCATTATTACAAATGGGGGCAAAACACACTAATACCCACATGTTTTTCCACCAATCAATTTCTTGTTGGTAAACAATTATGGCCTGCTCTCCAACAAATATTCTTTGCCAATAGATTCAAAGTTGATAATTAGAAGTTGAGCGTATTTGGTAAAAAAATTGTAGAAATATTTATTTATTTATCAACGTCAAATCAAAAGCAGAATAAAAAATTTAAATCACATTTTTTTCATACTTTTAGATTCTGATTAAATGAAGGAGAATCAGAAACTGAAATCGACATTTACATACACTTAATTTTTTTATAGCCATAAGCGAAAAAACACCTTTTTAGTGATTGCAAACATTGTCTTGTACTTTTTGTTCTAGTCGCGTTTGAGGTTTTGTACATTGGTTTAATTGCAATTTTACTCATGTAACTCTTACGATATGATTGGTATGAATGAATGGAATTAGGTTGGAATGGAATGAATTTACGAATGGAATAACATTAGGAATGGAATGATGTAGTATTAATATTCCTATGATTGGTATGTACAAGGAATGGAGAAATGAATGGATGACGATTTTTTACTTGATTTAAATATCTTGATTGGTAATTATAAATTAATGAAAGTAATTGAGAAAATTAATTTTAAATTATCAAATTCTCTTAAATAAGATTTTTTAAATATTTTTTATTAAATATGTTATTCGTAAATTGATATAAGATTATTTTAATGTGTGCTAAATAATATATATATATATACATATAGATTTATATCTATGATATCAAAAATATTTTATATAATATTTTTTAGGGATAATTACAAAAACACCCCTGAGATTTGGGCTAATTACAAAAAAAATCCAGAGATGTTTTATAATTACAAAAAAAACCCATCAAGTTTGATTATGTGTTAAATTTAAGGGGATAACTATAGTATTTTTAAAAATATCAGGGGGGTTTTGATATTTTTTTGCTTATGAAGGGAGAAAATGTAAGATAGAATCAAACCTCAAGGGTTTTTTGGTAATTATCCCAAACCTCAGGGGTATTTTTGTAATTATCTCTATTTTTTATAAGAAAATATAAAAAATCAACAAAAGAAATCTATATCAAAATTTTGATTTAACTATTGAATATTGATAGAAATTGACTATGATTTATTAAAAGATTTAATATAACTTATATTTAAAATATAAATAATTTTTTTATTTATAACACTACTTTTCGAAAATATAGATTATATCCAACATTTTTAGTCATTTATAGAAAGATAATTTTGTTAAAAATAAAATTTGAGTCATTCTTGGTGATTGGGAATAAGCTTAAACCTATGGGGGAGAGGAGGAATGGTCATTCCCTTACTTTTGGGAATAGGGATTCCATGGGAATGAGATTCTCATTACTAAAGATACCAAGATTTGAATGGGAAAAAGCGAGGAACGCTTTCATTCCATTCCTACCCCATTCCCACATACCAATCATGCCGTTAGGGGTTGACACTTAATCCACTAACTTCTTTATGTGGTAGTTTCGATCATTAATAATTTTACCCTTTAGTTAAAATAACAATTCCTGTAAATTTCTGAAGTCATATGCATTTTTAATGTTTTAGCTAAATGACAGGAATATTGTGGGAACAAATGAAAATATTGAAACACCTAATTTAGACCAAAATCATACAAAATCAGAACTTGTAGGACTAAAATCATACAAATTAAAACTTCTAAGATTAAAATTGCACAGAATCAAAATCTTACGAGACCCAGAATGTTACCTAAAGTATTTATAGGACCAAAATTACTAGTCTACTCTAGTTACGGGACCAATTTTGCAATTAAACCATTAACAAAATCTAACGAGATAATTATCAATTATTTCTTTCAACACAGATAAAGCAAACCTAACATATATATAAACTGGGTTTTGGGAGAAACCTTAATTCTCGCCCCGATTTAACGACTCTCGTTTCCATCTTCACACACATTTCACAAACACTGAGATCCACTGTTTGTTCCTGGGAAAATCTCTTCCGATTCTGCTAATCATGGCTCGAACAAGAAAGAAACTGAAATTGTGAGTTTTTTTTTATATAATTTTTGGTACCAATTGAATCCATCATTGGTGTTTGCATGTCTTTTTCTTTGATGACTAATTTTGCTTTGTGACTGAACGGAACATTTGCAGGGTTTAAGGGTTTTAATCGTGTATGTCATTGGACTTGAGCGTATGAAGAAAAATGAGATTGGATTGATGAATTTCTTATGTGTTGTGGAATTTATCTAATTTAGCAAGCTCTCTTTACTTTTTTTGATCCTTGAATTCATAATTGTTGTGATTGAAAGTAACATTAATAGGGTTAAGGGTTTTTGAATATCATGTGATTTAGACTTGAATGTCTCGGGAGATTATGATGGGAATAAATTTTTAGGAATTGGATTTTATCTGATTTAGCAAGCTCTCTTTATTTCGTTAAATTAATTGAACTCGGTAATTGGTGTCTGCATGCTTTTACTTTTTTCTTTTTGACTAATGTTCATTTGTAACTGAAAAAGAACATTTACAGGTTAAGGGTTTGTAATCATTGTTTATGTGATTAGCAACCTCTTCTTAGTGTATAACAATTTGAAGTATGTAAATAGGGTTATTGGTTGTGTTTCTGACACATTTTACAGTTTTTCCGAGTCAAACATAGACTGACATTAACCTGTATTTCATTTCAGCCATAATTGTGTATAAATATGAGTTGCAATTTTTTTCAATTTAATTTCAAAAACCATACATGGTTTCACAAATTCAGGTTTTCAAATGTGTTTCGCTACATTTCTCTCTAGCACTGGATAAGTTGGAACTTTGAATTTAACGAGTCACCTTTTTGTGTGAGGCACGATGCTAGCGTTGTTCAAGTTTAAAATTTCTTTTTCATCTTTTATTCAGAAAGGAAGAAAGCACTTCGCTTAGGAATCAAGACGTTTGTGTTTAATAAAGAAAGTTAGTCAAAGTTGTTTACTGGCTATAAACTCTTAGCTATGAAGGGGAATAGATTTTGGTTTGATGATCGTCTATTACATTAAATATGTTTCTTTTTTCTATTTATGTTTTATTCAGAAAGGAAAAGGTCACGGTGCTAGGAGTCGAGGTTTAATAGAGAAAGTCTGTCTGGAAGTGTTTGGCTGTTTGCATGGTAGAAACTCCTAACTTTCCCAAGGGGTAGGGATTTTGGTTTGACAATCTTTTATTACATTAAGTATATGAAATTTTGGTGACAAAAAGTTAGACTTCGATGCATGATTCAAATTGGTAGTTTTCTGAAAGGGAGTGTAAAACTCCTACGAACTGATAGTTCAGTTGACGAATGTTTTAACTGCATCGTAACTCTACTCCGATATGGTTTTTCACTTCATTTTATTAATTTCTCATGTCATGTAGTGTGTATCTTCAGTGATACTGGCAGAAAGTTTTATCGAATTAAGTGCTGCTAGTCACTCTTCATATTTCACCCGGTTAATTTTATGCAATTTCATGCTTGTAGATTGACTGAAACAACGAGGGACAACAGAAGAGTCTCAAGTGGGCCGAGGGAGAAACAAGCGGAGTTTGATGTTCCGATGGAGGTTTTGGAACTGATTCTTTCTCAGTTAAGCCTGAGAGATAACATTCGTGCTTCTGTTGTTTGCAAAAGTTGGCTAGCTGTTGCAGTCTCTATCCGGAAGGCCAACAGGCCTCCATGGCTTATGTTTTTCCCAAAATATGGTGAGGTGTATGAATTCTATGACCCTTCTCGACGTAAAATATACCGCCTTGAGTTGCCAGAGCTACGTGGTTCTAGAATTTGTTATGCCAAGGATGGTTGGTTGCTGCTTTGCAGACCTGATACTAGGGGAGTCTTCTTCTTTTGCCCTTATACTCGAGAGATGATCGAATTGCCTAAACTACAACTAGTGGACCAAATCGTTGCCTTTTCTGCCGCTCCAGCATCTCTTAACTGTGTCCTTTTTACAATTGAGCATGTTTCCAATTCAGTTATTGCTATTAGGACGTGCCGCCCTGGGGAAACCCGATGGTCTATTGTCAATTACGATTGCTGTATGCCATTTTACAGCAGCATCAGGAATAAGATAGTTTTCTGCAATGGTCGTTTCTTTTGTTTGAGTGTTACTGGTGCGATAGGGGCTTATGACCCTGAAAAATGTACTTGGATTGTTCTTTCTGTGGGCCCACCTAAATGCATGCTGTTTTTCTCTGTCCACCATTATTGGAGAGCCAACTTTATGGCTGAGCATGATGGAGATATTTTTATTGTATGCACTTGCTCTTCCATAAACCCTTTCATATATAAGTTGGACCTAGTGCATGGTGTATGGGTGGAGATGGAATCTTTAGGAGACATGACGTTTTTTGCGAATTTTTTATCTTCCCGTGTTATGACTGATATTCTCGGAAAGATCGGAAGCAATGTTTGTTTCTCTAAGGTTCGATTATATGGGAAACGCTGTGTTACATATTCTCCCAATGCTGGCAGATATTATCCCCAAAAGCAGTTATATGATTGGAAGGAAGAAGATCATTTTGGGAGCATTTGGATTTCACCGCCTGAAGACCCCTCGATTTTTATTTAAAGGTTAGAATATTCATTTAGTAAATGTTCATAGAACTTATCTTCTCGCGTAATGTGCTATTCTTGTGCCAGTACATCCTACTTTGTTAGGCGCCGCTAGGTTGACGGCAATCAATAGGTAATCATCAAGTAGTTGGCCTGATTGCCCAGTGTTTTTTTATCTTCTTTCCTTTTTTTATCAAGTAGTCAGTATCTTTGAACTGCTGACTTGGGAGAAATATTGAACTACATTACTTTTTTACATTAGGGAATTACTAAATTTTAATCTTTAATATCTGTACTGTAATTGTTTTTGCACAGGCATTAAATTCACATAATTTATTTTAGCGTCCAACCATCCATATCTCTGCATGTTTATTAATCAAACGTATTGATTTTATGGCGTATGTTGAATGTGCATAAGATGCACGTGTTTAAATTTTGTATTGTTATTGCTGCTGCACAGGAATGAATACACTCGAGATATCTCTGCATTTTTTTACTAATTTGATGTGTTGATTTTATTGTGTATCTTGAAGTATGTAAGAAGCATGATGTTTCAGTAAAAGATATCGAAAAAGGGATAACTTTATCACTTTAGTTATCTTCTAGGTTTTTAGTGCTCGAGACGAAAGGTAAGGCTTGTGACAATGTTTGGTATAGCATGGAGACATTTCTAAAGCTCTACAATTGGTAAATGATCACTCATTGTGATTTTGGTTCCAAAATATGAAAGCCTTTTGAATAGCTTTTTTTTAATAAGGAGCCAATTGAATAGCTTGACTGAAGTGAAGTTAGTAATTTTGATTATGCATCTGGTTAGCATATCTGTGGTTGAGAAGATAAACGTGCATATATAGTGATATCTGTGTGGGTACGGGTTAATCGTGCGTAAGTGTCTCCTAGTCGTCTAATGGTTAAATATGTTGTGCATTTATAGTGATATTTGTGGTGGGCAAGGGGTAATCGTGCGGGTCTCCTAATCGTTTAATGGTAAAGCATAATGTGCATGTACGGTGATATTTAATGAAGCAGAAGTTGGTACTTGCATTTTGCAAACACTAAAAAGTGCTTTTTAAAACCAAAAATGAGAAGCAATTTATTTTAGTGATTGCAAACACTCCCTACATATAGGCATCAGGGACACTATTCAATTCCATACAGCTTAAAGATGGAATTGGTTAGATTGATTGGATTAAGTAGAATTGTGTTATGGAGTATATTATGATATAAAAGTTTATTTTGAGTTGTGTGATTGACAAATAAGAAAATGCTATAACATAAATAATCTTTTGTTTGTGAGTGATAATAATAATAGGGTGGTATGCGAAAAGTCTAATCCCTTATTTGAGATAATTCATATATCTATCATCTATATATATACAAAGTTTCTTGTTCATTCTTAAGGGCTCATTTGCCTGTGTAGATAAGATTCATGAAATTTTCTATATTAATTAGAATCACTATTAATTGATAATATAACAGAAAAGACTTGGATTGTAGATTATAATATTTGATTTTTTTTAGTAGGATAACTATATTTTCTTTTGTGTTTGTGATTAGATATGTATTTGAAATGTCCAAGATAACATCAATTTTTTTCTTTAAAAAAATGTACAGGAAAACATAACATGGGGCAAAAGTGGCAAATCATATGTAGTTGGATCGCAGCCCAATAATGGATTAGTGGAATGTTAAGCTAGATGTTGTTTGGTTGAACTTATAGCTTTACAAAATGTATGTAAAAGTGTCCGTAATTTCTTTTTTCAGAAAAAAGATCTTATAAAGTAAGGGATCCAAACTTATTTTCAGAATAGAATATTATTTTAACAACCTCTAATTTTGACCACGAGCTTGTAGCTCAAGTGGTATCATCCACTTTTTGTAAAGGTGTTGATCGGGATTCGAACCCGATATCTTTCAGTGTCTTTGAAATTTATCTCCTCCATTCTAACCAGTACTTCCAACTTATTTTAAAAAAAAAGGACTTCCTTTAATTTTGACTATTTTAATTCCAAAATTATCATTAATATCTTATAAGTTCTTTCAGCTAAGCTCATCCAAAAACCCTCTTAGATAAGCAGTCTAATGATTAGGGAAAATGCTGCAAAAACTGGCCACCGAATCATGGGCTCACATGCAAGATAACGAACAACACATTCATTGTTTTTAAATGTTTATAATCCCAAAAGAAGTCATATTTTTTGGATTTTCGATTGGATTCTAACCCAATACTTGGGTAATTCAATAACACCTCTAAGGCAAGGATTACATAATCATGGGATTACATAATCATTCATCTAGCCATTATCAATCATTTATCTGAAGGGTTAATTACAAAATATACCTTTGAGGTTTGACCTAATTACCAAAACAAAAAAAAAAAACGGCTAACTTCAAAATTACAGAAAATACTCCCAAGGTTTTATTTTGTCTAACATTTAAATCCTTCATAAGTAAAAAATATTTCAAAATTACCCCTTCATATTTATAAAAAATATTGCAAATTACCTTTTAATTTTAACATTAAATCAAACCTCAGGGGTACCTTTTGTAATTTAAAAAATTAGCTAAGTTATTTTGTAATTAGGTCAAACCTTAGGGGTACTTTTTGTAATTATCCCTTTATCTAAATCAACATTTCCAACTTTTTGACCATTGCCCATCTATGGATAAATGATAATGAATAACTTAATCCAACCAGACAACGGTCATTAGTCCATAGAGATTTTCTCAAAGCCGTTTAATCTTTAAAAAAAAATAAAAGCTTTCTAATGAACTACAATCTCGCACATTAAAACCACATCATGTAGTTGCAATATGCACAAATAATCACCGATCAAAAAAAAAAATATGCACAAATAATCTGAGCCTGTACTTTTTGAAGTCATTACAAACAACTCTAGGGGGGGCAACATGCACAAATAATCTTTTGGGGTTTAATAAGGATTATAACGGCTACGTCCACGACCGCTGTCACTGCCACGTCGTCCCCCACTCGAACTTCCTCCGCCACTGCTGCGGTGGTGCCCACCTCTTTGCTGTGGTGGCGGGGTGCGTGGCTGCACACCAGGTTGTTGCCTAGACAGGATAACAAAACATACATATATAAATCCATGAAAGGTATCGATATGTAAAATTAGAAAACTGGTTGATAAACCTTTACAGATTCTTGGCATCAATTACATAAAATATAATTACAAAAATACCCTTGATTCAGTCTAATTACAGAAATAAAACCCAGCTACCTTTTAAAATTACTAATTTTAAAATTACAAATACCCCTTGACATATTTTATGTACCCTCGAGTAAATATAATCCTAGATGGGTATTTGTAATTTTGAAAGATAACTAGAGTTTTGTGTATAGTTTTTGTAATTTACCCTTGTGCTAAAATGGGTGTATATATTACTATAGAGCAAATAATGGCATAATGCTTGCATTTGCCATTTAGTGTGTTGTTTATAGAATGAACCAGAAATAAGGCTACAAAGTTCAAACTTAGGCTTAACTAAAGAGAGAACATGAAGTAGCTGTACGCTCGCACAAAATAGTACTCAACCCCTCCAATTAGATACAGTATGTAACTTTATAAGTCCATATTCGGTAATTTTTAACAGAGAGAGTCGGTGTTTAAGACTCAACTGTTTAAAAAAGAACCCAACTGCACTCATTGGTTTTATCCTTAAGATAATTATGGTAACTAAAATTTACATGCCTAGCATGTGACCAGGTTTCATAATTGAACTGACATATTTTCAGTATTTATGGCCTAGTTGTAAAAAATTTGATATGTTGTCCATTTGTTTGTCGAACGATTTATTCATTCTTATGGTCATCAATTGCACCTTATCCCACTATGTGGGGTCGGTGGTGTGAAGTTTATAGTGTCAATTAATTGTCTAAAATTAGTTAACACTACAAATTCACACAAAAAGCAAAGTGGCAAAGTTTTACGCCGGATGCCCTTCCTGACGCAACCTTCATACGAAGGAGAAATGAGATGAAATTCCAAAACCATCATCATCATAGTATTTGCACTTACAGGACATATCCAATCCTCCCATCAGGCAAAAGCATGGGCATCATAGCCATCCCAGGGGCAGCTCCCCTTCCATACATGAGTGGCTGCAATACAGAATGCACAATCAGCGGATAAAACATGACAAACAGCATAACTAGACAGTATCACATACGTTATTGTTTAGCATTTCACATCAAATGATGAATTTATAATTATAACCAAATTAAAAGAAAATGCGCGTACCACAAAGGCAATTGAACCATCATCCTTCAGAGGTAAAATAAAATAGACATGAATGAAATTGAGAACCTTAACCATAACAAACTGTTTATTTTAAAAGAGAATGTAAATCTTGCATCTGGATACAAGATTTCACAACACAGCTATCTCAATCCATGCAACCAAGCCAGTGCTCACGCATTGGCATAGGTCATATTGTGTTGTGACAAAAAAACATATTTACTCCCAAGTCAATAATATATAATTTCCCCAGACATCAATAAAACCTCCATCTACCTTCTCTCACAGTGCTTCCACACCACTCCAACCCCTTCCCCTCCAAACCACACCCCTACATAACAATTTATCAAATAAGAACAAGTTTACCAAAGGGAACAAACTTAATGGTTTAGCCTCAAACTTAATGGTTTGTCCTCAAAGCTGCATGTAAATTTGCTGATGTTCCATCATCAACAGAACATAGGTCCCAGATCAAGCACACTGCAGTACAACAATAAGGCACATTTTTTTACCTAACATGATATGATATGTGGCAGCTAAAGGTGGCTTATGGAGGGCGACAACAGTTAGTAGGGACCTTGAGAACATGAGGTTATGGAGGCAATCTAACTAGAGGCAGCTGAAGGTATTGATTTGGGGTGGGTGGAGTCTCGGAACCTTCAATACAAATAGCTCTAGGAGGTTAAAGAAAGTGAAGTACCAAAGGCAGCTGTTCAATCTAAGCAACGGAGGGAAATGGGATCCTAAGGTGCAGGAACACTGGGGGAGTTGGAAAGAGGTTAGCTGAGACAGTGGCAATAATGGGTATCATAGCCGCTTCCACTTCCTATGAATATGACAATTTTGCTAATGTAGCAAAACAATGAGCCATAAACCAATTTTGGGTCTAATTTCACTTTTTTACCACATGATTTTCCGAAACACGTAATCAATTTGTAGCTACCAATTGCTCATAAAGCACACTGTTCCCCTATTGTTTTTTTTTTTCTTTTTTTGGTGAACCACCATTTCTTCTTGCATTGAGTTGGCTACACGAGCCTGCAACATTTGGAATTTGACAACCCACTAAATTTTGTTCCGAAATTGTTAGAATCAGGAAGACAGCACAAAGGGTACATGCAAGATAACATAGTGAGCACATATAAACATAAGCCATACAGCACATGGAGCTTTCGTCTTTCCAATTGCAAAACAAAAAAAAAAAGAAGAATATAAGTACAAACCCCAGAAGCCCCAGCAAGCTACAAGGGTTTGAGATGTCAGGAGAGGGGATGCAGGGAAAAAAAATATATGATTGTGAAGATGTTAAATACAAGTGAGGGGTAAAAATTCCAGAAACTCAGCCCACAAGAGGAAAAAAAAGCAGGGAGAACAGAAAATACAAGATGTCTTACTTGGGCAAAGTTTGCCCCAGAATATCCTGCACCTAGAGCACCATAGGGGGCTCCAACCAAGCCATATCCCATGCGAGGTGGGTAGGTAGGGAGAATAGCTGCCTTCTGCGAATTTGAACTCCCAGTAGTTTTCTGATCCGCCTGTGGCTTTGCGAGTGAGCATTCAACAACTTGGCCTGCCAGGCAAACCCCAAACCAGAGTAAGAGAAGCATAATCATCTCTATTGGAATATTATAATCAAGGACCACAATACGGGGAATTACTAGGGAACTGGGTGTTACCATCAATCTCATATTTCTCTGTGTTCTTTAGAGCTTTCATGGCACTTGATCTTTCCGCAAAGTGAACAAAACCATATCTGCTCTTCTCTTGTCCTGGTTTTGCTGGAGGAAGAACAACTTTTGTAATCTTCCCATGACGTTCAAACAAGTCCTTAAGCTGATCTTGAGTTATATCTTTCGGCAAATTCTTCACATAGACAGCTTTGACCTGCACAGCAGGAACCTAGTCAGTATCTTGTAAACACACAGCAAATTTGCCAGAAGTTACTAAAGCATCAACTAATTTTGAAAAGATGAAGTATAATCAATTCGATGTCTTTATCCACAACATTTCGTAATTCAACCACTTTTTCACTCAAAGACCAATTTCCAAAAGGCACATCCAGACAAAATATTGATGACAAAGTTGCATAAATGTTAGTGGTCTTATATTTAGCACAAATCCAAAGAATGGTGATTTTTAAAGCTGAAAAAAAGATTAGGCCTCCTATTTTTCAATAACTTTCTCATAGCCTCCTTGGTAAAGGAATCATTCACCTTATGCAAACTAGCCCTATGTGGAAAGGAAAGCAAGACTCGATTAACACAACCAGTCAACTGCCAATTAAATTGACTGAGCACCGGAAGTTTCAAGGGAAAAAGGGTAAGAATGATCAACTTGCACTAAATTTGAACAGTGCCTTCCTTGTGCTTCAGTGAAATCAACTAAAGATTTTCTCAGCTGACTTTTTCGAATTTAGAATTAAGTTTAAGGACAAAAGGGGACAGGCATATATAATAATAACACTATGATCTGATCATTATAGGAAACACCATTTTTCCGGGACGTCGGGAGGGAATATCTCAGAATATGACTTATATGCCAGGATATTCATGACTCCTATCCACCACACACATATTAATCAGATCACAGCAACGTCAGTTGATTATTTAAGAATTGAACCATAATTGCTATGAAGAAAAAGCAAAGAACGAAGACCTGAGAAGACGAAGATTCTGCACTTTTTGGATCAGCCCAACTCACGGTAGGAGCATTATCATCAAGTTTAAATTTTGGATTGGACATCTTTTGTCTTGAATACTCAGCACAAGCATGATTATAATACTCGATGAAGACGAATCCACGATTCCGACTTGAGTTTTGTGGGTCCTATGAAAATAAGATTCACATATTACCTTTGGCGAACAAGAAAAAGCAGGACCAACAATAACACAATACCAGAAAGTTAGCAAGATGATGGACAACTAGGCAATGTAGAAAGGCATTCTAACCTTCAAAAGTTCAACAGCGACGACCCCAGGCCCTACTTTATTCACAACCTTCTTCATATCCTCCTCTCCCCAGTTTCTGGGTACATTACCTATGAACAGCTTATGTTTTGCTTGAGACGTAGAACACTTCAGCTTTTTCCCCTGAGAGTTTTACAAATATAAATAAATAAATACAGCATCACTGGTTCTCCAAGATGCCACTCACATACATCAAAGTGGCATTTTGTTTGGGTCACATGGCATAAATCTGTTACAGAACGATTGTGTGATTGTATGTCTTTTATTACATGCATGTGTAGGCAAAGACTCCGATTACCTTCAATTCAGAATTATTGAGCTCCTTAATAGCCTTCGAAGCCAATTCCTTAGTCCTGAAAGTTACAAAAGCATATCCTTTGTTTTCATGTGAGTCCTTTCCCTTCATTATTCTGACCTGTCATAACATGCAGGTCCATGTAAATTATAAATCAAATAAATCCTGATGTATGACAATGAAACATAATTTACCTCTGTAACTTCACCAATTGATTCACAAAAGCGCTTGAGATCATCTTCAGAAGTATCATGAGAAATTCCACCCAGATACACCTCTGAACCATGCGGAGGAAGTGCAAGAAGCTCAGAACGTTTTTTTTCCAACTCCTCGTCACCTTCAGCATTTTCCATGTCATCATCATCATCATCAGACTCCTTTTGAGCATCATGTCTATGGGCATCATCTTCCTCCTCTTCCACCTCTTCTTCCACCTCTTCTTCCACTTCCTCCTCTTCTTCTACTTCTTCCTCTTCTACTTCTTCCTCTACTTCTTCATACTCAACCTCTTCCTCCTCCGTATCATTGTCAGCACCAAGTTCAACATGCTCTTCAGTCTCAACAGGCTTCTCAGGTTCAGGAGATTTAGTAGCTGCAGCATTGGCCCTAGTCCTTGGCATCTTACACCTCCAACAAGACAAGATTCTAATGCAGCTCTGAGAAAAGCGCAGAAGCCGGAAGCATTTGCAAAAGAATGAAGAAAAACGTGGATCGGCAGAAACAAAAAGAAATGCCGTAAGGAGCTCCAGAGTAAGAATTTTGATAGAATTGGTTCCATGAGGTATGGCTCCAAGGAGTTTCAACGTGAACAATTTCAAACAAAGGATGACAAAATGTATTACAAATAGAAACAGGCAAGAAAGAATGCTGATTGTAGGAGCATATGCTCAACAGGTGCAAAATCAATGAAGCAGTGAATATCTTGAAATATAGACAACGATCAATGCCGGAAAAAGAAAAGGGCCAAACATTCAGTCTATATTATTTTTTAGGACAATGCATTCACAAGCAAAATGGAAGGGATGGTCATGGACCAAATAATAAAGAATGAGAAACAAAAAACAAGGATATGAAAATCATGGTGATAATATTTATCCAATAGGACACACAACAGAGAATGGTGTCACAAAGAGAGTATTCCCAATAAATCAAAAGCTACAGGTTCCACATTTAGAATGACCAATTGCTTAAAAGATTAATTCCACTTCCTGAATACATGTCCCAGTCTGTAACTTTCCTGCAGCCATTTAATGACAACAAGAACTGTGAATGAACTGATTAATGAGCAACCTAAAATGCATTCAACGAAACCATTGCTCATATCAGAACGATTCACGACCTTTCACCATTTTTATGAAGTTGAATTATTTTTTTTAATTTATTTTTTTTATAACAAACAAGAAAATTATTAAAGTTGATCCGAACAAAGTGCAAAGGGACGATGAGTCCCGAAAACAAACTTGAAGCTACAAAACACAGCCATAATCTCTAGCCATATCAGAGACAAACATATTCTTAAAATCCCCATTCCCCAGTTGATCCAGACTTCAAACAACTATGAGTTATTATATCAATTAAGACACCATGCTATATGAAGAAAAAAGAAAATATATCAAACTTATAGAGAACAATCAATGGTATTCTATTTGTGATCATCAGGTACTTTCCTTCTCTTCTAATTTCTCTCCAGTGTTCAAGCCACGGCTGTCCTAACCCCTCCCTTAAGCTTCACCAAAAAGCCACTATTCTCTGATTGTTTCAATTTTCAACTCTTTGAAAACTGTCACCATTAATATTGAATCCAGAAACAGCTCCACTTTGGTCCATTTTCCATATTTAGCTTTTTGTTTTCTTTATTTATCAGTCAATATATTGGGCACATAAAAAATATGGCATGTAACCTGAAGAATTCAGTAGAGATGTCAGATGTGAAGATCAAAGGCCGGATAAGGGGGGAAAGGCGTGTACAATCAGTAAAGGATATTACTCTCTCTTTCGATCTTTTGGGACTAATGAGTACTTTCTTGATAATTGCATTTCACATGCTAACTTCCTAGATGATGGCAAAACTAGAGTGGACAGCTGTAATCTTTGGGCGTACAGCGGAGGTACCCTCGGTACCCATTAAACAAAAATCAAAACTGGATGAAGTCGGAAGACAGAAATGGCTACCAGGCTAAGCTAATACCTTTCTGTGTTGCACTAACCCAAGGGGAAAATAGAAAATGGGGGGTTGTAAGTCTCAGTACCACCATATTCCAATAATATTTTTTTTTTGAGGGGATATTCCAATAATTTATAAACCATTTATAGAGCAAATAATTTTGATCTTACACTGACACCAAACCTTGAATACAAATCTCAAGATACCATAAAAGCCCAACAGTGAACATCCGCCATTTCTGGCAATAGGTTGAAAAAAATGGTTTTCTTGCATAAGCTACAAGGCGAATATGTTCACATAAAAGGATACATCTTTGATAGACTTTTTTTTTTTTACTTTAATCAACTCTCATTTCTCAATTTTTTTCTCATAATATTTGAAATTCCTAAATGTCATTCAACCCATCAGAAGGCAACATCAGAAGATGTCTACTGACTACTGCAACTTTTATCAGATGGAGAATTCAGGAAAGAAAAAGGGTGACTGAGTTTAATCAAACATATGATACCCGAAGCTCGCACTTTATTATAACTGTTATATTTGTTTTCTATTCTGTGTTAATCACCAGTAAAATCTTCGAGTTTCTGAAAAAGGGCCAGAAGGAACAACATACTACAGAGCAAAGGAACATGCACTAGATAACATAAGACAAAAAGAGCAGAAGCAAATAATATTGGCCCCGAGATTTTCTGAGAGGCAAGTTTGGGCTGGGGAAGTACAAGAGGTGAAAATAGGGAATATGATGAGGGAGAAGTGACGAGAAATAAAAAATAGTTCTTGGAAGTTGGAATATAATTGCTGCACTGTGGTAGAAGGTACAGGATAGGACATCATATGGAGGGTTAGAAGGAGCTGGGCATCTGAGTTACAGATGCAATAGAGTTTGGAATATAATTGTTACACTGCGGTAGAAGGTACAGAATAGGACATCATATGGAGGGTTAGAAGGAGTTGGACATCTGAAGCACAGATGCAATAGAGAAGTGGGAATTGCTTCAATATCATAAATCACTTAAGCGTGTACGGTATCCCACTAACATGGTTGTTTTGAGTGTAGTGGTCAAACTTGTCGAGTTTCAGGCTTGTAGCAACTATGTGTCATTTTATTGGTTAAGATAACAAAACTAAAATAACAGTACTTTTTCTTAGAAAAACGAGTACAGATTTTTTTTTCTTTTCGGTATCCCCATTGAAATAGAATCGATGTAATGAAGGTTAAGGAATCCTTGCACTGATTTATTATGCGCTGAACTTGAATGTTGTTTCTTTTGGTCAAGGAGTTGTTCTATAGTGATAGCTTCAACTCATCAAGAAATCTTAAGACTGCACTAGACAAACATTTTCTCTGTGTGTCTAATTTCGCGACAAAATTTACTTTCACCTTTGAATCCATCTTGGACGAATTTGAGTTCGATAAATTGGACGTATAAACACACTTAGATTGATCTACAAGAGGCATTCACATTGTAAGTCAATGGTCTTTCACCCTTTGTAGCTCCGCTCCTGCACCCGTGAGCCCATGACATAAAGCCACGCCCCACAACAATTTCAGTAATTAAACCCCAAACTAAGCTCACTCTGCTACATTTTATATTTCCTGGATTTTAAATGATGATGATAATAATAATAATAATAATTTATGCTTGGAAGCGTTTGCTCACCGGTCAAGCATAAATCTTGGACACCAACCAAACACATACTTCAAATTTGCGTACATCAGAACACTCTACGTTAATTTATTCCCAATAATTCATGCAGCATCTAATTCAAAATGTGCAACAGATGCGAAATTAAGTAAACCAAATTGTACCGATAAGTGAATTCCTGTAAATTCAAACAGCTTACCGCATCAATAAAATTGACAGACAACCTATTCAGACTTCCATCTAACGAAAAATGGCAACTTAAAGGAGGGGAAAATAAAAAATAAAAAAAATGAACGCGGAAAGCAAAATACGTGCATAAACATGAACAAAACACACATACCGGCAACAATATTTTTCTCTTTTCTTTCTTTTCCAAGCCACAGCAACAGGTTCCTTCGAATGAACCCGCACTTTCTTCCTGCTGGCTGCTGTATCAAGAAACCCTAGCCGACTCCAATTGAGGGTTTTTTAATATGAAATTTGGGGATATTTTGCTTGTAGCTGGCGTATGACAGATTTGTCCCGACGCTGTTGACGAGGAATGGGCCTTTGCCTAGGGGTATTTTTGACAATTGACAAACAGTGCGACTTTTTTTTAATAGCAGGCGATTCATATATTCATATCTGGGTTCTTTTTTTTCGCAAATCACTATATATTTTCGAAATTTTTGTGAGCACTTTTCAAATTGATTTCTGGATCTAAATGTTGATTTTTCGCAATAATAATTATTTGGTAATTATTTAAAATAAACTTTTTCATAAGCTACTTAACTGAAAATTTTATTCTAAAAAGTCGGAATTTGGGACTTTTTATTCTAAAAAATCACTTATTTGGAATTCCATTTTCTCAATTGGCGTTTGTAGTCTTATTTGATTTATTCAAAGCTTTTTTCTATTTTAAAAAATATATTACATATTGCTTCGATTCATTCTTCTTACTGGGCGACTATGGGTCTTTCCGTTCTGACGATCAATCATAGGTCGGGTATGCTTGCTAACATTTGGATTTTGGTTTCCACTCGGTTTTCTTCGGCATCCGTGTTGCACATGACTGACCAGTTTATTTTGGTCGAAGCTGGTCTTTCAGTGGGTAATTTCAGGATTGGATTTGTTCATGGTCATGCCTCGTATGGGCGACGTCGGGAGCTTTGGCGTGATTTATTAGCTTCTCGGGTTTCTAATTTTCTGGTGGTGGGGGATTTTAATGCTGTATTGGGTGCTCATGAACGGCGTAGCTCACACGTTCATAATATGACTTCGTGTCATGAATTTCTGAGTTTCATAGAAGATTGTCAGTTGATTGATATCCCTTCGTCTGGCCATAAGTTTACTTGGAAAGGACGTATGCAAATGGGGAATCACGTGGAATCTAAAATTGATAGGGGTCTTATGTAGGAGAGTTTCTTGAACTTATGGGAGATTGTTCGTTGCTATGTTTTGCCTCGCACTATGTCTGACCATCACCCCATTTCCATCACTTGTAAGGACTCATCTCCTTATGGCTCGCGCCTTTTCCGGTTTCAGCACATGTAGCTTCTAGATGACAGACTTTTTGCTGTGATTCGGGAGTTGTGGAATACGCCTCTTTTGTCCAACTCTCTCTGGGGTCGTATTACTGGTAAGCTCAAGCGCCTCAAAGTTTGTCTTAAAGACTGGAATTCTACAGTTTTTGGTAATATTTTTCATCAAAATGAGTCCATATTATCAGACATTGCTACCATTCAGGAGACGATTGCCATTGATGGTTATTCAGACGAGAATTTTTGCCAAGAAGTTGAGTCTAACGCTCTGTTATCGGAGTTAATGCATAAGGAATATGAGATGTTGCGCCAGAGAAGTCGGAATGTTTGGCTTAAGGATGGGGATAGAAACACTACGTATTTTCAGCGGGCAGCTAAAATTCGTAAGTGTAGGAATTCTATCTCTTTACTGGTTATTAATGGGGATAATTGTAGGAACCCGGTTGCTATTGCGGAGCATGTGGTTCAATTTTATGAGAATTTGTTCACGGCTTCATTTTCTCCTACCCATTTGTCATTGAACCGTATCTCCTCTATCATTCACCCTTCGGTCACGCCTCACCAAAACATGAGTCTCATTAATCGCCTTTCCCTCGAGGAGATTAAACAAGCGGTTTTTTAGATAGATCCTGCAAGTGCACCTGGCCCCGACGGCTTTCCTGGTAAGTTTTATCAATTTGCTTGGGAGCTGGTTTCGTCGGATGTGGTTCAGATCGTCCATAATTTCTTTGATACGAGTGTCCTCCCCCCTGGGATTAGTTCTAGTTTTGTGGTGCTCATTCCGAAGGTAGCAGAGGCTGTAACGGTCGATCAGTTCAGACCCATTGTCCTTAGTAATTTTCTGTTCAAGATTATTACTAAAATCCTCTCCAGCAGGTTGGCTCCGGTGGCGGCCTCTATCATCTTGCCGGTTTAGTTTGGGTTTATTGCAGGCCTTCGTATTCATGATTGTGTTTCTCTTTCTTCTGAATGCATCAATTGTTTAGATCGTCGGGCGTACGGTGGCAATATGGCCATCAAGGTGGATATTCACAAAGCTTTTGATACCATTTCTTGGAATTCTTGTTGGGCGTTATGAGAGCCTTTGGTTTTTCGGACAGATTTTGTGGTTGGATTTCTAGCATTCTTCAGTCTGCCAAGCTTTCTGTTTCACTGAATGGCTCCCTGGTTGGTTATTTTGGGTGTTCGCAAGGGGATCCGTTGTCCCCGCTTCTCTTCTGCATTGCAGAAGAGGTCTTGAGCAACCTCATAAGTCAGCATGTTCAATCTCGGGCCATCACTCGTATTCGGGTTGGTCATGGTATTTCCTATCCTTCTCATTTATTGTATACTGATGACGTGATCATTTTAGCCAAGCGTCCATCGATAATGCTACGACTATCTCTCTCATTCTCTCGGATTATGAGCATCTTTCAGGTCAATATGCTAGTCGTGACAAATCCACCATTTATTTTGGCAAATTTGTTCATCGGCAGAGGGTTATTCTTCGTGCGATCCGGATGAGGGAGGGGAGCCTACCGTTTACTTATTTGGGTGTTCCGCTTTTTAAGGGGGTGCCAAGACGGATCCATTTGGAGCCTATTATTGATCGTATTATTAGCAAATTCAGTAACTGGAAGGGTCATTCTCTGTCTATGGCTGGTCGGGTTTGCTTGGTTAATTCTGTTATTTTCAGTTCCGCTGTTCACTCTATGATGGTCTACAAGTGGCCGGTCACGCTTATCCGTCGATTGGATCGGGCTGCTCGAAACTTCATCTGGACAGGGGACATCATGAAAAAAGGCCTAGTTACGGTTTCTTGGAGCCGTATGTGTGCGCCTACGGAGGAGGGTGGTTTGGGTTTGCGTTCTATCTCTACTATGAACGCGTACTTTCTGATGCGTTTTACTTGGGATATTTTGGCTTCGGACTCTCTGGCGGCTAGTTTCCTTCGTCGCCGGTTCTTGGATAGTGGTCTTTAGCCTAAGGGCACTTCGATTAGATCTCGCTGTGGACGGGATTCCGTCCTTTTATTTCTTCTCTCAAGAATGATTCTAGATGGATTATAGGAGATGGCACCGCTATTTCGTTCTGGTGGGATAATTGGCTTGGGTATAGTATTGCTGATAAATTGGGTATCCCTCACAGATTTCGCAGGTTACTAGCTCAAAAGGTTTCCGACTATCTTATTGATGGCATTTGGCATTTCACCTCACTGTTCATTTTGAATTGTGAAGCTATTGTCATGGACATGTTGGACATGCCTGTAGTGGGTGGGGAAGATTCTCGGATTTGGTCTAAATCTGTTCATGGCGCTGTTACTTTTCGTATAGCCTACTGGCATATTTATAAGAATTTTCCTATTGTTCATTGGGGTAAATGGACTTGGCACGCGTGTATCTCGTCTCGTCGTTCTTTGCTTGTTTGGCGTCTGATTCATAACAAGCTTCCCCTGTGGGGTCATTTGCAGAGGAGATGGACTATTGGGACTGTTGTCTGTCATTCATTCGGAGGATTTGGACCATTGTTTTTTGGATTGTCCGATGGTGAGACCTAACTGGGATTATTTTTCTGGTCTATTCAACATTCATTTGGATTCCTTGTGTGGCATTTGGGGTGTTGTCGTCCAGAGCTTGGAGTTTAAGGGGAGCTCTCAAATCCTTTTTTTGTGGAAACTTACTCTGATTACTCTCATTTGGGTCATCTGGTCTTGTCGCAATAAAGCGATTTTTTGAGGATTGCAAGATTTCAGTTATGGCTGTTCGGGCTCAAGTGTTTTCGTTCATTAGAGAATCTCGTCACACTCCCATCGGTTACATGAATAATGATTCATTGGATCTTTTTATTTTGAACAAATTAGGCATCTATGGCTGTCATAGACGTAATAACTCTACCCTTGTGCGTTGGAGTCTCCCTCCGTCCAGTTGGATTAAAGTTAATACTGACGGGAGTGCAATGGGGTCGCCAGGGGATTCTGCTTGTGGCGGTGACTCCAACGTAAAAAACTCTTTATACACAACCAATCCATACAAAAATCGAATGAAAAAATCTTACGCACTACACAAAAGTACACGAACCTGAACAAATATGTTAGAAAACGAAAAAGTTACCAGATTTTTTTAATATGAAATGCAAGAAGTTGCAGAAAATTGAAAAAAAAAGAAAAAAAATTAGTAACAATTACTATATAAAAATTTCGAAATCTAAAAATTAAGTTCTTACCGAGTATTTCTTCAACATTGAGTCTGCCTTCAATGTCTTCCTTCTTCTCTTCCAAACCTAGGTATGTCTTCAATGCCTTTTTCTCTCTTTGGCAAAAGCTTTTTTTTAGAGAACTATTTAATAGTAAAGAGACGTGTATATTCAGTTTTGGGATAGATTCACATCCCAATATTCACGGTGCAATCAATATCCACCTCTACAAATTATCTACCAAATTACAAAACTATCCTTAATTAAAAAATCAATCCTATGCATATTTACAAAAAAATATCCATGTTTTTTAAATATTTAAAATACCTTAAATACTATAATAATCTAAGCAATTCAAAATTCAGAATAGATGGTCCAGATCAGTCCCTACGGTCTCCCTGCATATTGGTCTCATTTGAACCAATATATATATATAGGGATATATATATCCAATACTTATATATTTATTCACGTTTCTTTAAGATAGTTTTTTTTATTCCCAATGTTGTTGTCCAAATTTGTATTCCATATTCAGCTTTACGAAGTATTGATTATTTTACATATTTGTTGTGTAATATTTGGAATTTTTTTTTAAAAAATTAAAATTGGATCTTTTGAAGAAAACACGGCCGAATGTATTATTGTACTACAAAAAATCTTTTTTGGTAAGAAAATAAATAAAATATACGTTGCTTTTGATAAAAAAAAATAATTAAATTGTTAAGTATCAAATTATGATTCTAATATATCGAAAAACTTACCAATTATAAAAAATTAACATTCACGCCACTTTTTTATACAGTGATCTTTATCATTTTTTGGATGTAAAAATATAGAATGATTTATTTTAAATTAGAAAATTATGAATTATGTGAAAATCATATTTACTGAACCTAAGAAATTTCCATTTATTAAATTAAGAAAGTATAAAAGTTGTTGTCAAATTAATTTTACATTAGTACTTAGAACTTACCAAATTATGTTGAGAATGAAAACTCGATTTGCCAAAAATAAGAAAATACAACATTTTGTATTTGAAAAATATAATTCAAATGTCAAGTAATATTATCTGAATCGTTAATAATCACCCAAAATCTTAGCATTTTTTATTGGATGTTGTTTTCATAATTCAAATGTTGTGCGCATCTTTCCTTTGTATGCCTGAGGAGTATATAGCAATTATTAGGGCAATTTTAAAATTTGTGGTTTTCACATAACGAGGGAAAACAATCTTTGTGGCGTTTTGGAAACTTCAATTTAGTCAAATTACAATAAAAAAAGCTATCAAAGAGAAGATTTTCAAAAATATTCAAAGATTTGTTACAAATTTTAAGTCGGGCAGAGAGAGTCTCCCCTAGCTTTAAAGAGACTTTTTCCCCCATCATCCATCTATCCTTCAACCAAGAAGAGATTTCATTCACCTGATTTACAGTATAATAAAGCAAAATGTGCCCAAAATGACATATCATATTCGGATCGTGATGTAATTGTAACTGTTGTATTTGTATCCTCTTCTTACTCTATAACAGTGGTGAAGATTCATGGGGTTGACCAAGAACATTTCCCCCCTTGGTTTTGCATTAACAAAACCAATCTATCACACGTGTCCATGATGTTTTTACACCCTGTGTCTCGCAATAAGTCGAGTTCTCTTGAATCAGACTTTCTTGGTGGTGAGGTTTTAATTGTTGGATAAGAGTGAATCTAGAAATGTTGCGATATATACCAATATTGCAACGCATCTTTAATACAAGGATGAAATTACTTTATAATTAATTTTCTTTCCACAAGGTTTATTGAGATTTTTCAATATATATATATATATATATATATTTTTGCAGTATCCCAACCAATTTACTCGTTTGGTTGTAGACTTGATGATTATGTCGCTATTTTGGGAGGAATTGGTCTATTTAGGGAGAACTTCACAATACACATTTTTTTTGTCATGTGAGGAAATTTTCTTACCACAATACCCTAGCTATTTGTCATGGACTTGTTCCTTTAACAATGAACCGTGTAGTTTGTGTGTGAAGAAGTGTGGGAGGATATCAAAGTAAAACACACAAGATATTGGAGAAATAATACTTATATTCATTCAAACTCAGTACAATGCTTGATGACTTACAAATGAAGTCCTACTCCTATCTATACTAATCCACCTCCCAAATGGACGGTGGTCATTCGTTTAATCCGACGGTGAGGAATAAGTCTCTAGACTTCTCTTGGAACATTCCTAAAATATCATACAAGATATTTACATGGATAGTATCTAGAATCCTCCTACATTCTCTGCAAGGACTCCTTCAAGTTTTTAGAGAAATCTATGTACAAATGGGTCTAAGTGTAGGCCATCATGTGGACTTGGAGTTGGGCTAACTTCTTAGCTGATGTGTGGAGAAATTGCGGTCCAAATTAGCGATCCATTATATATTGTAGACTTTGATAAGTGTTTGTTCATGCATGTTTTCTTATTTATTTTAATATATTTTAGGTTGTTTTGTTATTAGTATTACTATGAGGTGTTCTTATTGGTGTAGGTTGATGTTTTGGAGTAGTTTCTAGAGAATTTCAATCCATGAATTCATGTCAAAACATAAGTCGGATTTAAAGTATGCGAAGACGCTAAAAAACTCTAGCTAAACGCGCCAAAATGGAGCCTTTCACACAAAAACACGACAAGGGCATGTTGGGAAACACAACCATGTTGAAAAATAGCAAAATATGGAGCAAAAAACGGTCAAGCCGTACAAAACACGACTTAATTGTGCTCTGAACACAGGCATGTTCGCGAGTTATTTCACAAACACAACCAGTGTTTTGAATCACGGGTGTTTTAGTATTTTTCTACCAATACGGTCAGGTCGTGCTTTAAAACACGGCCGTGTTCGCAACTCTTAATGTCAGATCAAACACGACACGTTTGTGTGGTATATTGGGAAAACACTTCTACCGACCTTTTGACAACTTTTGTTCACTTTTGACACCCAATTTTGCCGAACAAAGTCTTCTTTTCACCAACAATTTTGCATAAAATAATCACTCAAATTGGAACTAATGAAGTGGAGCATTAAACTACCAAAAAAAAAATTATTAAGGAATACTTTCACCAAAATAATATTAATAAAAGCCCAATGATTGGGTTAAGGATGGATATTCATATTATTTAGATTTTAGAGATCAAGTTACATATGGTGAGGGGAGAGAGAGAGAGAGAGAGAGAGAGAGAGAGAGAGAGAGAGAGAGAGAGAGAGAGAAGAAGAAGAAGAAGAAGAAGAAGAAGAAGAAGAAGAAGAAGAAGAAGAAGAATTGGAGATTGAAGAGTATGGAGATGACGAAATAGCATCATTGAAGATATCCAAAGCAGAAATCTATTTGTGATCTTGAGAAAATATCAGACATCATGTCTATATCATTTGAATCTTCTAGTGTAGCTTATGCCTTTGTCAAAATCATGAGTTAAACTTTTAGTTTTTGAATGTAATGAACTCTATAATATATTTAAGATTATGGTTTGAATGTTTTTAATATAATCTTCATGTTTAGTATGATTTAATTATATTATGCTCCATTCATTCGAGTTAATATTTTAGTGTATTGATTTGAATTTTATTTTTCATCGGGTAATCAATAGATTTATGGCTAGAAAGAACCAATATAAGTGAAAGGAGTTGCATGCAATCCTAGATATATGACAACATAAATCTTCTAGATTATGGTCAAACTTAATATGGAAATTCATAAATCGTTAATGGAATTTTGAGAGTTTTAACTAGAAATATATTTAGGTTAATCAACTTAAGATTATGAGTTTTTCACCTTGAAACATGGTTTAACTTAATTTAAGAATTTTAACGGTCCATGAAGCATGAGATTATGTTAAAAATGGATGGTAATTATTTGTGGGTTCATGGTTGTATTTATTATTGTTAAAACCACGGGAATATTTTAGAGGGTTTTACATTAGAACACATTTGCATGTCTTGATCTCTTGTTTAAAATATTCATATTTTCCATCCTTTGTAATTTGTTTGATTAAATAGATTTTTACTTTTCTTCTTACAAATCAACCATCTGAATTTTGTTATATTAGATAATAAAAAAATAGTAATTATTACTACTTATAATACTCGTGGGAATGACACTCGATACTCGCTTAGTTTTGCTACAAAAAATAGGTACACTTGCCTAGATTGTTTTTAGGAGTAGCTTCCGAGCCATCATGTTTTTTATTTTTTTCTTGTTTTATTATTTAGGACGTTCGAGGCATACTTCCACTTTATTTTTGACAATTTGAACTTCAGTTTAAAAACTCCTAGGGTGGTTCCTCATACTCATATTTTTGCCATTATTTTACGTAAAAGACAAACAAATGGTTCATGAATGCTCCTAGTTACTAAACAACAACAAATAGAGGAGTATAACCTCAATTGATCCATTTGTTTAGCTATTATCTTATTTTTTTCATTTTTTTGCTATTCTTTTTTATCCATTAGTTTGGTTTAACAACTAACTTACCACTACTAAATTGAAAGTTCTCGAACTTTCATAATCCTAAGTATCGTCATATATGCCTTAACAAATCAAGTATCATAGCGTTCGAAGTCTCGTCTAAATTCAGCCCATATCCATGTCAATATATTCAAGACAATCAATTGTGTTGCATTTAAAACACAATTTATAAAGTTAATTCATGTGTAACTGAGCTAAGTTATTGACTAATAAATACTCAGTTTGTTTCCTTGAAGAATCATTTCTCCCAATAACAGACTCTGAATGAAAACAAGCATACAACACTCCAAGCATGATATTCAATCCCTCATTATGGTTTTTATATTTTGCTTGAGGACAAGCAATATTCTAAGTTGGAGGTTGTGACACTCCGAACCCGCTAGGTTTAGGAACAACACTAAAGCTTACCTGGCTTTTTAAAAATAATTTATAGTGGAAACTTAAGTGGAAAAATTGATGTTAACATTAAAAGTTGGCTAAAATATCACGTTTAAAACAACCCAACATATATCCACACTTTAACAAAAAGAGAGGAGACCCGTTCCTCACTGAGCTACCCCATCCCTCGGTCTGTAATAAAAATATAATGTACGTGGCATGAGTATAAAAACCAAAGTGGGAACACCGCAAATTAGCTATAACCAATTGTCATATACATATAGTTCATAGAACCATTCATTTATTGTTGACCACACCTATTCTGTGAGACGGTCCATAGCTAGTATTAACCCCAAAGCAGGTCCAGACTTGGGGGCATGCCCAATAAACCGGCTAGGGCCTCAAAAATTTAGGTGCCCATTTTTTTGTTTAAGAGATAATTACAAAAAAAACTCAAAGATTTGGGATAATTACAATAAAACCAAGAGATTTTTGGAAATTCCAAAAAATCCTTTATGTTTAATGCGCTTTATATTTTCACCATTTATATGTAAATTTTTTTTTAAAATCTCCTCCTACGTTTATGAAAACATTACAGTCTCCCCCTAAATTTAATACACAATGAAACCATGAGGTACATATAAACCCTAACTCAGAACATTCCTGAAAATGATTGACAATTTTAGTTGATAATGAGCATTAAATCCTTCTAAATACTTTCATAAAATCCTTATAAATAATGACAATTTTTAGGAATATTCTTCTTACATATTATGAGTTAATATTTTTATTTTTTTTCATTATGTTAATACTCTTCATTTCACTTAGTTTTTTAGCTTTTGCTTAATTTTGCCCGTTCATTTAATTTATTTAGTTAGCATCGTGGTTTATGATGCGAGCAATGATTTTATTTATCTGTTTATGATTTACGAGTATTATATTAACTTGGGGGTGACATAGTAATCTGTGTAACTGAAATTTTGTCTTTGTTATTGCAATTTACTAGTATTAGATTAACTTGGGGGTTACTTAGTTTGTTGATTTATAGTAATATTTTAAGACAAAAAAATGACCGCTATAAGAGTCCATTTTGGTAATCCCGCTTAAGGCCCTGTATTTCACAGGTCCGACCCTGTCCTGAAGGATTCATTTGAATTACCTAAATGTGAATCTCATTCATTCATTCTTTGACTTCCCGAAGGAGAGTCCATTCATTTCATCAATAAACGACCATGAAACAACAATGATTAAAACGATATGACATACTTACAGATTCAAAGTTACCCCGCATGTATGCGGTATTTTGAAAATGATAATGCAAATAATGTTGAAAAGCCATATGATACCAGTACATTGGAACCTCCTATTTTTCCATGATACATTGATACATCATAGTGGAGCTATGTATACATAGTTACACGTTTGTGTGATGTGTTGTTTTTGCTTTTCCAATAGTGGATAAATGATAATACTTATGCATGTTATGTTGCAGGCTAAGGCATGCATGCATTAGCTTACTTTTTTTGTTCAAAAAATATAAATATAGTAACTTTTATACGATATTAGTACGTAGGTGTTTGAAACATTATTGAGTAAGCATTGAACCAATATTGAGTAAACAATTTAACGTTTTTTATTGATGCAATAAAAAGTAACATGCCATATATAATCATGAAATACATCCAAGACTACATATGTATCTATCTTCTTATATAAAATATAATATAATGATAATAATGGATATTTGTAATATATAATAATCAATGCAATAAGCACAAATTTAGAAAAGTTATTTTTATATGATTTTAATTAAGGGACCATGAAAGTTTATTTATTTTTATATACCAATTTTTGTATTTAACCATGATTTTTGTGGTATCAACTATTTAATATATACATACTAATTATAGGAAAATATAAAATCATATAATAAAACTTATAATGCAAAATTAATTATCTTCTCGAAAACTTCCAACATATAATTTAAATTATGAAAGTATGAAAACAAATAAAATCAAAATTGTAGAAACTAAAAGTGATTATCGTAAAACAATCAACATTTGTTTTGATGATTCTTTGAATATGTATATAAATTTGGTATGTAATAATTATTAATTTCATGGAAATCAATAATGTATAATATAAATTAGGAATGACTGAAAAAAGTGACTATTAAAACATACAATATTAAAACTAATTAGTGTGCATTCATTGTACACAATATAATTACTTTTTATAGTAAATGAAAATTGGCGGGGAAAATTTGAGGTACCATTTTGGGAGACTTCTCTTTATATTTATATATATATATATATATAGAGAGAGAGAGAGAGAGAGAGATTGGATCAAATGAGACAATCCCTTTACCGTGAGACCATAAGGACTAATCACAACTGCTAACATCAAATAATCGACGGATAAGATTATGATTAATATTAATACATTAAATAATAGTTTTGACACAAAAAAGGGTAACAAGGTAAAATAAGGTGTAACCAACTTCCCACCAAATCCGTTGGCTAAATATGAAAGAAATCTCCTTCATATTAATCACGTTCCATACATATATCAATCCGACAATAAATCTATCTCTCTCACACAAACATAATTATTGTGACTTTACTGAATATTTAGAATAAGTATATCATATAGATAGTTATGAGACACTGCATAATTAGTTATTGCTTAATGCATAAATAGTTATAAGATATACATAGTACATAGTCATATTTTATTTGGTGCAAAATTATTTGTTGTTTGATATGCATACATAGTTATGAGACAATACACAGTTAGTTGTTGTTTGATGCATATACAAATATGAGACAATGCTCTTTAAAAAAAAAAGGTATAAGACAATGCATAGTTAGTTGTTGAAGCACAATTATTTGTTGTTTGATGCATATATAATTGTAACACAATGCATAGTTAGTTGTTGTTTGATGCATATATAAATGTAACACAATGCATAGTTAGTTATTGTATGATACACAGTATAATGCATACTTGGTTTGAATAAAATGCATATGCATAATACATATATTGCTTAAATAGAGGAAATTTATTGCATGTTTATGTTCATTTTGACGCATACGTAAATGGAACATATTACATAGTTAGAATAAATATGATGCATATTGTGAAAATGAAAAAATAACCTTAATCGCTGGAGTTAGATATCCAATCCCTTAAATCACGGTTTTTGAATTGTCACGTTCATAAAAAAACTGCCAATAGTAAAAGTTCCAATATGCCCTTAATGAAAGGAAATAAATAGATAAGTAATTTAAAATAGAAAAATTTGATCCATTTATTTTACTAAATAAATGATTGTGATTACTCCTTACGTTCTCACGGTAAGGGGGTTGTCTCATTTGATCCGATCTCTCTCTCTATATATATATATGTATATATATATCGGATTACCCAATTTTTTTTTATTTCCATCATAATATTTTGCAGTGAAATCTAAAACATTTTTTCTTTTCCAGATGGAAGTTATACTACGTTATTCCTTGTTGCATAATTAGTACTTTTAGTTGTGTTATTTATTATTAAACACACAGAAAAATTTATTGGTTTGGCACATTGAGATACAATAAGACTTGCACCTTGACATACTTGTATTTCATTGTCATTGCTGTTATAAAACTTGCAATAGCAAATACATGGTTATTTCAGTGACATTTTCATTAATTAGGGCCTTCTAACAATACTCAATACAATAATCACCAAATCATCCTTAGCATGGTGTAAAGAATTATAAAAAAGGGTGAAAATTAGAATTATAGTTTTAAAAGTAACATCTTCAAAAAATACTGATCATCATCAAATTTCCACCAAAAAATTAACTGGAAAAATGACAATGCCGGTAAATAGTTATATTGAAAAGGTAATCCAAAACTTGTTGTATATGACAAAACATTTTATCTCCTTGTCCAAATTAAGCCTCATTTCTCTCTGAGTTTCTTGGTAATGGCAAAAACTGCACCAGCAACAGCCACAACAATTCCTGAAACAATAAGGGCTGTTTTAAAACTTTGTAGAGCATCCTTTTTTTCGCGTTCTTCCAATTTTTTCGCTTTAATTTGTTCCTGCAACGAAAATATATTGGCTTTAGCTACAGTATAACCTCGGTAATTTAATACTCAATTAATTAATAACCTTATTTAAATAATATACTTTTGGTCGGCCCCAACTTGGGAACAACAAACAAAATTAATAATTCTCTAATTTAATATCTCACTAAATTAATAAATATTGGCAATCTCAAGTTTATTAATTTATAGAGGTGTTTAACTGTATATACAAAATATTGAAGAAACATCATATAAATTATTTATTTCCTTAGTTTATGTTTTCTGACTCTATCCACATTGAAGCAAAGGTGGAGAGCAACATTATATTGCGTTGGAACAACTACAAAAACTATCCCTCACTTTTAGTCTAATTACAAAAAGGATTAATTGCAAAATCGGTCTTTAGGTGGTGGCATTTTAGGACTTTTGTTTTTTCAATTTGCAATTTAGGACTTTATTTTATAAATTCGGCACATCGAGGACAATTTTGTCTGGAAAGTTCAAATTTTGGTTTTATTACTGACACGACTGTCACCTCACCATTCCAAATCCGCAAAATTGCTTATTATATTATTTTTCAGTTTAATAATATCAGTTAATAAACATATGAAAATATATGTCAAATGTGTCTCAGTCAGCATCCACATCAACAATTTTGCTGGAAAAATGATTTTTTCGGCCAAGATTGTTCTCAATGAGCCAAACTTTTGACGTTAACGTCCTAATTTTCAAATTGAAAAAAAAAATCCTAAAATGTCACCACCAATTTTACAATTAAGCTTTATAAAAATACAATTATCTTTTGATACGATAAATGATGAGATATTTGTAATTTTGAATGATAACCGAGTTTTGCTTCTTCTTTTTCTATTACAACAATTTTACCTCGATTTCCTTTGTGGTCGCGATGTCTGAAGATATGGGATCGACTTGAAAATCTTTGTCGATGCCTGGATTCAACTCTTTTTCGGCATCAGCAGCAGGAAAGCCCCCGAAACTTGCCATGTTATTTTGATCACGAGACTAAATTTTTTGTTGTAGCTAAAAAAATTATTTCCAAGTGTTTTGTAGTCTTTTGGTTTATGTTATATTTGCAGGAGATCTAGTAAGAACAAATAAATCAATCTATGGCCATTGGAATGGATATTTGATAGTGAATTATGTTATAGAATGGTTCAACTTACACATGTCATTAAATCCCAGAAATGCTTCCATTTATGAGGATCTCAACTACTTTTCTAGTATGGAAAATTGTCAGTCATTTAACTATGGATGGATGATAAAATGCCAACATATAATCCTAAATTGTTGCCTAATTTTTTTTTTTTTGGAAAGTAATTTACTTGCTTGTGAAACATGTGATGGATTGTTGAATCAATATTATCTGCTTAAGATCCCATCATTTAACATAGAAATAAAAAAATAAATAAAATAAAAGTACCCATCATTTATCTTCCCTTAATCTTCAAAGAAACATATTTAACAGTTTGCTGATTTTTTACATCAATTCACATGGGCAATGTTTGCGGACGTGTTTACGAGCTCTAAAAAAGTTATTCTCAACTTTCTAGGGTTTGCAAATATTAGTTTGTGCTTATGCTTGTACTTCATTTAATCAAAATTTTAAAACTAAGGTGGAGTGTTTGTGATTTTGAAGAAGCGCCTTTGGTATTTTCATAAATAAGTTGTTTCTTACATTATTATTCTCAAACTTTTATCATAAATCATCCTAAATACCCAAATCATTCATACACGAGTGTTTTCGTCTTTCTATCCAAAAGCTAATTTTAAAAATAATTTTTTTCTCAAACACTACTACAACTTTGATTTTTCAGCTTCCAAATTCTATTGACAAACACTACCAGCTTCTGATTCTCAACTACTTTTGATTCTACAACAATACACCACTTCCTAAAAAAGCAGAAGTGTTTGCAAAAACTCTCATAAAGCACTTGAAAGTAAAGTTCGGAAGAAAAAGGAAAACACTAAAAGAGATCAACTCTCAGCAATAGAAAATTAGCCTTATATGGATAGAGAGATAGCAGAATACACAAACATGTTTTTTGTTAGCAATGGCCATACCAACTACAAACATACATTGTCAAAATCTATTACCTCCAGCAACAGCTACTAACAGCATTTTCTTTTATCGATAAAAGAAAGGAAAAAAGATGCAATAATTCCTCATGTAAACTTTCCGAAGCTACTGAAATGAGTGCATCTCCATTAGTAGCTGAAATTTGAAGCTAACAGTTGCTTAATCCTTGGCCCCAAAACCACGAGGACCAGGCCGTGCAGATGTGTCTGCAAATTGCCTTCTCGATTCTGATCTTCTCTTTCTCCTTGCTGTACCAGGGGGAGCCTGGAATTAAAAGAAAAAATCCATTTATTGCCAAAAATACCAACCAAACTCCGAGCATCATCAAATACAACAAAACAGACTACCAGCTTGTAGCTCAAGTGGTATTGTTCACCCTTTATAAGGGTGTTAACCAGACATCGAACCCTCCGCTACAACCACTACTCCCAAATACAACAAAACAATGGAAAATCATAAATAGACACTTTATTATATCCCTCTCGTTAAAATGCAAATATTTTTGGGGACAATTTATGTTCCTCACAAAAAGCAAATAATGCACAAAATTTTGGCTGACATTTGAAGTATTCCTCTCATGAAAAGCAATTATAGCAACAAAGTGGAAAATAACTAATGAATCAACACACAGAAAAATATATAATTGAGCCGTATGTCACTGGGAAGATGGGAAGCTATGACTAGACACCTGAAAGACCCATGCATTCAGAAGTTCTCAAAACTCAATAAATTAAGAATAGGGATAATTTAAAAAAACAATTATCTTTCAAAATTACAGATACTCATTAATATTTGTTTCTATTTTACAAATCACACTATCAATAGGGGTATTTGTCAAGAAAATACAAAGCTCAAAGGGATGCTTGTAATACCTTAAGGGGATATTTGTAAGGGATAATTACAAAAGACCCCCTAGATTCAGGCGAATTACAAAAAAATCCAGAGATATTTCAAAATTACAAAAGTTCCCTAAAGTTTGAATGCCTTAAATTTAAGAGGGTAACTGTAATAATTCTAGATATATCATGGGGGTTTTCAAATATTGTTTGCTTATGAAGAGGAAAGTGTAAGACCAAATCAAACTTCAAGGGGTTTTTTGCACTTTTCAAAAACCTCTGGATTTTTTTGTAATAAGCTCGAACCTCAGGTTTTTTTTATAATTATCCCTATTTGTAATTTTGAAAGATAGCTAGTTTTTTTTATAATAAGATTTAACCTCAATGGTACTTTTTGTAATTAACCCTTATCAATATAATAAAAGCAAGAGCACCTTTTGTTCTTCCTTCAGGGCCTCCTGGAGATTGCTCAAAGCAGGAAGTGATCCACCTTGCATTACACCCATCAAGTTTTTCATTCGTACACGCATTTGGAAAAGTTGAGCAACAAGTTGACTCACCTGAAAAGTGATACATTATGCCATTCGGTTATGCTGTTAACACTTGAAGTTCATGGTGAAAAGAAAGAAACAATAATTCCATTTCCGGGTATTAACTGTATCCCTCTATATGTACCTGTTGCTCTGTTTTCCCGGAATCTTGTGCAACTCTTTTCCTCCTGGCGGGTGATTCTGCCAACAATTCTGGTTTTTCCCTTTCCTCTGCATACAGATGAGAATATCAGATGGTTCCTCTGAAGGGGCAGAGGCAATATGCACCAGAAACACAAAAATTCAATGTCAGCAACTACTACTTTTTTTATAGGGTTAACTACAAAAAAATACCTTTGAGGTTCAGTCTAATTACAAATTGACCCAGCTATCTTTCATAATTAAAAATACCTCATTGACATTTGTTTCTATTCTACAAATTGCGCACCCTCATGAGGGGGCATTTGCTAAATGCAAACCTGAAGGGGGCATTTGTAACCTCAACGGGGTGTTTTCTAATTTTGAAAGATAACTGGAGTTATTTATAACGAGATTAAACCTTGGGGGTAATTTTTGTAATTTACCCTTTCTTGTAAAAAGTTGTGCACAGGGAAATTCAGCTATATTCATGTATGAAATTAAGAGAGAAATAGTCAGATGTATAGATCTCCAAATCATTGGTAAAGTTTACTGGTAACTTAACATTCTCAAAAAGATACATGGATCAGCCGCGAAGTTCATATTTTTCATGGAGGTTTGGCGAAAAACAGTAAGGCAATCGAACAGAGATTACGAAGCAGACTAGCTATGGAGCCAAAGATATAGGATGCTTCTAGATACTACATAAAACGTTTACCTTCACTTGTGCACATGAAAACATGCGAGAGAATTTGGCGAAACTAAAAGAAGATACTAGAAGCAAGAAGGTAAACAATATCAAGTAGGAAAATAAAGTTGCAGGTATAAGTGTCTTGCAAAACTTGCTAGTTTTTGGGAAAATAAGAGAAGAAATAACCTGGGGTCATCACTTCAATCATAGATTCCATTAGCTTCAAGCTCTTTTCTGCCTCTCGAATTTGCGCAGGAGTCACCTGATTGAATACCATCAATTGGTTATCCATTATGATTCTGAAATGCCTCCGAGATACTTATATTGTCATTTTAGATGAACTTTAACTCATGTTTTCCAATTATTGGATTCTAATGGTAGTTCAAAAGTAACATCACAAGAATCATGACTTCATAGTTTCCATTTAAATTACAATTTATGAAACAGGGTAAAGACGTGAGGTCATAGAAGCCATCATAAGATTAGTCTAGCGCACTACGAATGAATGCTTTTTCCCCTTTCATTAACTATAAGGAACATACAGTTAGAGCTTTCAAAAGATTGGTTGCTTTGAAGAAATAGTCATAATCATATATCCTAGTAACAACCAGGTTTTATACCTTTCCCATGCCTGGAATCATTCCAATAACACGAGACATCGAGCCCATCCGTGCAACTGCACGAGTTTGCTTCAAGAAGTCGTTGAAGTCAAATTTTGCACTCATGATCTTGCTCTGCAATTCTTCGGCATCTTCTTGGGCCATCTACTCAATTTATCAAAAGTCACATAATATATAAGTCACATTACATATATGTGTGTGTGTGTAATTGGGCACTCACAACTTCTTGAGCTTTCTCAACAAATGATAAAACATCACCCATTCCCAAGATACGTCCAGCCATGCGATCTGGATAGAATGGTTCAAGATCTTCCATACGCTCCCCTCTTCCTACAAGCTTGATTGGCTTCCCCGATACCTGTGTCAAGTCCAATTGCTAATTGCATTTTAAAACTTTCAACCAATCAAATATCTCCAAGTATTTGTTTCAATTTACTCGACAATGCTCAAAATTGAATTAGCTGAGTGCATCTCTAGATAACACTTGATAAAAGTTATGTTGACATATAATTCATGGGACGTAGCTCTAAGACATCCTATTTCATAAAATCAGAATCAAATTGTTCTAAATTCACCAAATAATGCACTGGGTCTATTCAATAGCAAAATAAAAGGTTATATCTCTTAAAAAGTTTATACTTTAACCCTGCTTTGTCTATTCATTCTATGAGAACGAAAATATTACATGTAAAGAGAAATTCAAGGAGACACAGAAGCCTGACCTCTTTTACACTCAAGGCTGCACCACCTCTAGAATCTCCATCTAGCTTTGTTAGAATAGCCCCAGTAATTCCAATCTCGACATTGAATGTTGTGACCAAGGCTATATAACATCAAAAATTATTATAAGTGAAGGCGAATTTTTTTCATAATATAACAAATGTTACATTTTTAATCACATAAATAACTGTTAAACATGATTCTCAAAAACTATTGGCATGACATGAAGAGAGCACAGGCACTAAGAGTCTAGTTTAGGAGGTAACATTTAGCCAACTAGATACAAGTTAGGTATTAGTAACCAAGACTCATTAAAGTTAGCGAACAGATAGTATTGACTACGTGCTTCATGTTTGGCGAGAAGCTTTAGAACTTCAACTTGTAAAAAACAACTGTGCAAACAAAATATGGTGGATGATAAATGCCGATCCATGCTTCCCGTAAGAGGGTTGCACGAATTTAACCAAGCCGTGAATCTTGTTAGAAACTATGTGAATCATATATACCAGCAGCTTCTTGGCCAGTCATTGCATCCACAACAAGCAAAACTTCTGTGGGATTTAACACTCTTTTGACTTCTTTCAGTTCATCCATCATTGCTTTATCTATCTGATAAGAAAAAGGATTCACTTTCAGCTTAATTTGTAACGAATACATCCTTAGTGGCCATATATTCAGGTTCTCATGGCCAAGTAATCTCACCTGAAGTCTTCCAGCAGTATCCATTATGACCACATCTACATTCTTTTTCCTGGCCTCTTGCAAACCTTGCCTTGCTATTTCTGCAGGTTTAATCGCAGTCCCTGCTGCATAAACAGGCACCCCAACCTGCTTAAAGCTCATAAGTGAGAAATGAATGTTACAGAATATTTTTCCAGAGACAACTCCATAAAGTACTATCTATGCAAGAGATTCACCTACACGCTACTGGGAATCATCAAAAGAAGAAAGACCGTGTCACACCACCTGCTATGGAGGTGGGATCCGCAAGTGAGAATTCGCTCAACAAACTCAACTACTACTTCATCCTCAGCTTCGTTTGCCCAAGAAGTTCCTTAAATAGCTTCTTAAGCCCACATATATACCAATAATAAGTTTCTCCTATACCTATTGGGATAACCAAACATCCTAATTCTTAGATTCTTAGATATGTTTGTTTAGTTTCATAAAACACGCTAGTTGCTCAATACACACACACGCACACACACACACACACATATATATATATATATATATATATATATATAGACAAAAACGTACAGAGAGAAGAGAAAGCTTGTAGTCCCATATCATGCAAGGATATATACATCCAACATGCTGATCTAATTGTTATAATAGTTCTATATATCACATAAACTCATTTTATCACCTGCAAAAGAATCTGTTGTTTTAAGTTGCAACATATGAGACAGATCAATATACCCAAGTTAACAAAATGGGAGAAAAGAAAAAAAGGATGATGAAATCCAGAATTATTCTGTGCTAATCCTCTCTTCTTTAATTATTTAGATTGACCTGCTAACTACATAAAATACATATGTGGTCATTGATCACAGACAAACATCTACACCCCAAAAAATTTCCAAATTCCCCCTTCTAATTTAGTTACTATAAGTCTATATCTATGTATAATCTAAGGGAATAAATATAGCTGCGCTCTTCCCCCCAAGCCTCAAATCATGTGTCTGCCACTGCTCATGCCTATTAGCTGTGAACTCATAAAACCATCTGTGGTACTTAAAGATGTCTTTTAAGAAACATATAAAACATCACATGTGATGTTTGGGTGGCATTTCAATGATAATGACGAAGAACTCACTCTCGCGAAACACATTATTCATCAAGCCATGTTTACCTGATTCTAATTTCAGGGGTCTACTATTTCCAAGTAAAAGATATATTAATTACAAAAACTATGGCATTACTCAAATATTAACCTCTTAAGCTGTCTGAGTGAGAAAAATGTGTTGCCAGAGAACTACCTGTTCACCTAAAATAACCAACTGATCAATTGCAGCAGGTCTGTAAATATCCCCAGCAATTAGCATGCAACTCTTCCCCTGTTAATTATGTCATTCTAGCTTGAGTAAGTCAGGTCAAATATAATATTGGACTACAGAATTTAGAGGAAGAGACATATATGGGTAAGGAAATACAGATTCAAGAATAAGCACCTGCTTTTTAAGATATAAAGCTAGCTTTGCACTGACAGTTGTCTTTCCAACACCTTGCAATCCGGCCAACAAAATGACAGTTGGTTTAGATTTTGCAAAGACCAGCTCAGAAACTTCACCCCCCATTAGTTTTACTAGCTCATCATTCACAATCTGCGTAGATTAAAAATAAGTTGATAGCAATTCCAGATAAAGTTCAACTACGGCAAGCATATAGTTCTAACATTGATATATTGACCCTATTTGGCACATATAAAAACCCAATGGATGAGCAATAAACTCGATAGTGCATTTAGGAACAAAAAACCAATGTCAGAAATACACCCTATCAGTTCATAAACTTGGTCAGAAAATCCGATGATGAAACTTTTACCAACAATAGTTGATTCAACTTTGAATATGCCCGAGTTGGAATTATTCAAGGCAAAGCAATACTATTCCAGACCTTAACCGACTTAATAATTGGGAAAAAATATGGTCACAAGAGAGGCATGTTTTGTTGTCTGAGATAGAAACACAGAGTCCATGTAAACTATGGTACGGATGCTTTAGTTTGAAGATGCTAATGTTTGAAGAGCGCAAATTAAAAAGTACTGCCAAGGCCTTACTGCTTGGTAGGGTAAGAATATTATTCAGAATACCTTTACTAATTGCTGATCTGGTCTCACTCCTCGGATCAATCCAGTACCAACCGCTTGATCGCTCACGGCCTGAACAAATCTTCTGACAACAGGAAGGCTAACCTGCCAATATAAAATGGAAAAAATGTGAGACACATAATTGAAATCGTAATACAATTGTTAGAATATAATGACACTTACATCTGCTTCTAGAAGAGCTCTCCTGATGTCTCTCATAGGCTCCACAATGTTTTCCTTGGTCAAAACCTCTGAATTGCGTATAATGCAAAAAAAAGTTGGTTAACCATGATAAATGCCTGCACGTCCACGTTCTATTTCTTTTGTCAAATTAAAGGGAATACCAATAACAAGTACAAAAAAGTTCAAATGGATCATCCACATTTTATTTTTATCAAGTTAAAGGGAACATCAAGTATGAAATTATAAATGGATCATCCGACCATAAAATAGCAGCTTCTTTGGGCACGAGACAAGTTCCATACTGGCTATTGCTAATAAAGGTTCCGAAGTGGTAAACAAGATCCCAGGCTACTCCAGTCACTGGCTCTCTACTCCGCCAACTCACTTTTAAGGGAATAATTTCCATCATAGATGCGGCTATTATTCCTTAGACCAACCAAAGTGGCATAAAATATTCTACTTGGTTTCAAGCATCTAACATTTCATCCACCTAATAAGTGACAATTCATTTTCCTCCACTACATTCATGCGACAATATGCTAATCACTTGCAACTTAAATTATATGTCTATCTTTTGCCCGTTGATTCAATTTCTCAAACTGTAAGATTAATTTAGTTCCTCACACAACTTAAATTAAACATCAATCAGACGATCATACGTCCATCACAACATCTGTTTACAGTCAATATGAAAAAAAAGCGGAAAATTGAACACATGATAAGTAAAAATAAAAAAACCTTCTCCCTTGAGCTTGTTCCAGGCGGCTTCGAGCCCGCTAGTAAGCTGCCCAAACATCTCCGCTCTCACAATGCCTCGCATTTCCCTTCTGTGAATGACACTGCTCTTGGAATTTATCACTCCCCATACCTCTCTCTGCATCGAATCGAAAGATGAAGAAAAAATCAATTAAAAACAGATAATAATTACCAGAGGCGAATTGATGAGTAGCGCGGCTCACGGTGAACGAGTTCCCGGATGAAAAGGAGAGCGACTGAGGAGAACAGGTCCAGGAAGAGGAGGAGCTCTTGGGGAATCTGGAGTTGGGGAGGGGCAGTTTGGGGATTGGAAGTGAGGAAGAAGGGGGGAAATGGCGGGAAGCAACGGTCGAGAATTGTGCAGAGGACTCCATGAGAGCTGGAGAGAGCTTTACTTGAAGAAGATACTTTTATCTGCTAATATTATCTACTGGTCTGTCTATCTTATCATGGCTATTGGCTGTTGCTGTTCTGGTGCCTCGCGGCCTACTGCATTATCCTACTACTCCTTCCAATAGTAAACTAAAAGATCTTATGACATGAAATATAATTATATAACCCAGGGGTTGGGCCCCGTGGTGAATTTGTTGCAATATAATTATTATCATGTTCGACTAACGCAGAGTGTGTTGGGGTTGAGTTTGTCCCACCTCTCCAGAAATTAGGACTATTTTCAGAAAGAACGTATGTCTTATAGTACGAATGAGATGTGGGGTTTATTCCCCCGGTTGTTGTGGGTTTGCTCCCATCTTCCCGGAGATTAGGATCATCCTTTGGTGAAGGAGTTACAATTGCAACTCTGAGGTGCCAGGTTTGAAACCTTACTAACGGGGAGTGTTTGCGTTAGGTCTATCAGTCCTCCTTCAAAGATTAGAGTCATTCCTGAGAAAGACGGAAATCCCATAGGGCATAATCCAAAGGAAATGTGGAATATGTGCTCTGGTTGAGATTGGGTTTCCCCACCTCTCCCAAGATGAAATATGAAAGATTTATATATTTGTGTGGGCCCAATTCTTGAAAAATGATTTTGGAATCAAACAAGCCTTGAGACTTATTTTACCAAAGCTATGGATGATAACTTTTTAAAAATTGGACTGGTGAATAAATAAGTTAAAAACACTTCGTTTGCAAAAATTTTGGCTTTGCAAATAGAATCAAAAGTTGAGAATGTTTGGGGAAAAAAAATGTAAAAAAATTTATTTATTTGTAAAAGTCAAAGCAAAAGCAGTATTAGAAAATCTAAAACACTTATCTCTCTGCTTTTATATTATAATTAAATGAAATAAAAACAGAAGTACAAAGTAGTATTGACAAACATTATGAAAATGATTTTTTCAGCCTCCTTTGATAGAAACACATTTTTCAGTGATTGCAACCGTTGTCTGAACATGGATGCTAACAAATTTACTGAATTTCTGAGTCAAAAAATCTGAACGAAGCTTGCTTTTAGTATGGCCATAGAGTAACAGCTTGGTTATAAACAAATTAAATTTTCTATTTTATATGGTATTTCATGTCTTAATACACTTCGCCTGTGTTAATGCTATTTAAATAGGAGATGAAACAAAAAAAAAAAAAACAAAATGCAATAAGATTTGCAATGGAAAATTCATGTGATAACTCCAAATCCAAGAACTCAATAAAACCATAATTGAATCATGCACATCATAATAAAAATTACATAGCAAATAATGACATAGGTTAGAAAAAAATGAAAAAAATAATATGAAAACCTCCTGCCATCAACCAAATGTATTATCTTCACCTCCATGTCTCCACCCGTTCTGCATGTGAATTTACGCGTCTAATAACGTCGAATTCCTTCTTCGTCTCTACATTCTCATCGGCCTGGCCAACCGATCGTGAGATACTATGTTTTCTTGATCCTTTCTTGTTGGTATCGTTTCGGTTATTACTAGGCTGACCGAGTTTACCTCTCCTGCTTCTTCGTTGTGTTCTTCCAATTCCAACAGCGGTATTTTCACCTTGATCAACTTCATCTTTCATTTTTCCCAGAGAATTTGGATTATCAGCAGGGGTATTATCGGCAATATTTTCGATCGAACTTAGAAAACCATGAGTTTGATCGTCCGTTCTTGATTCAGCCTGAGAGTTAGAGGTACTAATATGATTTGACAGTGGTTTTTCTTCGGCTAAGTTTATATTGTCTTCTTCGTTCGCCTCAAGAGTTGCTGGTTTCGAAATGCTGTAATGACCGTCTTTGTCTGAAGGTTCTGATGGCAGCATTGAACCGGGTTCGACTAAACAATCTTCTCTTTCTCTCAAGGCTTTGACTATTAGAGTCTTGAGAAAGTTCATTACTTGGACGGCAAACATCAATGCTGTTAGAGGATCTGACATCTAAAGTAACAAAACAAAAAAAGAAAAGGAAAACTATCAATATTTGAACCTAAAACCAGATAGCATGCAAAATTAAGAGAATAAATAAATAAATAAATAAATAAAAGGGATAATTACAAAACTACCCATGAGGTTTAGCTTAGCCTAATTACAAAAAAGTCCAGTTACTTTTCAAAATTACAAACACCCCCTTTAGAAATGTATTTACCTAGCAAATACTCCCCTCTGTTGATGCATTGAGGGTACATTTTGTAAGATAAAAACAAATGTCAGTGGGGTATTTGTAATTTATAAAGATAACTGGGTTTGTTTTGTAATTAGGCTAAACGTCAGTCAGTGGTAGTTTTTGTAATTTATCTCTAAAAACTATAGGGCCTGTTGGAAAATGCCCAATTCTTGGTTTCGGAGTTATGGAAAGGTGAAATCTACAACTGTTTTTTAGCTTTAATTACCAAAAAAAATCCAGTTATCCTTTAAAATTATAAATACCCTATAGGCTATAACCGATTGAGGTTTGTATTTGCTTAAACAACACAGACCAACAGGGTGTAATTTGTAAAATAGAAATAAATCAAGGGAGTTTCTGGAAGTTTGAAAAATAACTTGGTTTTTTTTTTTTGTAATTGGACTGAACCTCAAGGGTAGTTTTTGCAATTAACCCCTTCGGATTCTGTTGATCAAGAAAAAGTTTGATTTTTCTGCTCACCTGAGTCATATTTGGTGCGAAAACCATGGCGATATTACGTGCATTCATTTTGTTGAAATGCTCCAACTGAGCAACATCGGCCATTAGATTAATCGCCCAATCTAACAGTGCAGCTTCTGTTGGTGGAAGAAGCCTCACGAGATGAGTGCATTCGTCTTCTGATTGGGCCTCCATTACCTGCTCCGGAGGCAGAGAATCCAATATCCCGCTCGGTAGTTCTCTAAACCAAGCCTAAAATGAACAAAATACATGAGAAGGCCGTATCAAATTTTACACACTGGCACAAATTAGAAACGCGAGCACAAGAGAAAGAAGATAAATAAAAAAAATGAAATTGGAGATAATGATAATGGTTCATGTGGTTTATTGCAAATCATCGAAAAAAACTTCTTACTTTCTTAGCCGCACCAATATTTCTTGAGGTCAAATTTAACTAAGCAATGTTTTTCTCGGTACAGATAAATTAATCATTTTTACACAAACATTAAAAAACTTTTGGGTGGTTCCAACTTCCAGTAACATAAAACAATGTTAGGTCTCTCTCTAGCAAGACCTGAAAGCCACAAAATGGTAGATTTGTATGTGGTACTTTAGTTCCAAATAAAAATCGAGTATTTTCTAATGAAAAGACGTTTTAACGAAAAATTGTATAATTAAAGATTGAGGTGTGATGAAGTTGCAGAAAAGTACCTTAATTAGGCCAGCTAAACAATGAACGTCGATGTTATCAGGGATCACTCCATTGTTTAGTTGTTCTCTGACATATTCTTCTTGGCCATTCTCCGGATTAATTCTGAAGATTCCTTCAGACTGAAAATCGAAAGAAACATAAATTAGTTTTCCAGAGTTCTAACAACATAATACTTCAACTATTATTGTTGTATGTTAATAAATAGAAAAAAGACTAAGAAAAGGAATACAAGGCAATGTTATTACCTGCAGGCCACCTTGCGAATACAAGCGCCTTTGCATCATTAGTAGTATAGTTGGTACACAGTTACCCCTGGAATCGAACGAAAGCTGCATGGACTCTGTTGAAACTCCAAAAACTCTTGTACTACACAAAGGAAATATTGAAGTCAATGTGATGGAATAAAAACTAATACAATTTTCCGGATATTTTCCAACTATAAGACCGAAAAATGAATATTAATGAGTGATCATCTATAAGACTTTGAAAAGGTATAAAAGATGATTACCATCTTGAAACGTGTTGGACAAAGCACAAAAGATTATAATTTTCTTGAATTGGTATATTAAGCAGTTATTTGAATCATCAAGATATTAAGAAAAATGAATGTTAACGAGTATATATAATTGAAGTCTTCCTGTTACATTAGTTATGCAAAGTTGGTAAATTAAATAATATTGATAAAAAAATTAATTTTCTCATTTTGGTATTTTGCAAAAGGGGTAAATTGGAAAGTCTGAATGCAGATGGAATGTTTTCAAGGATTTAAAGCATCTAAAAAAGGAAACTTTAGCAGCATATTTGCCTAAAATATTTTATGGCAGAAAATAGAAACATCAAACTAAAATACTTAGTATACTTATACCAATTCAAGAAAAGAAGGATAAATTACAAAAGCTAACAACAACTATTTGAGATCTTCTATCCAAATCGTGTTTCAATACTCGCGAATGATTGCCACGTGTACACCATGACGTCATTAATTTACACGTCACATTAATCTAGTGTTTCAATTAATCTAGTGTATCGAAACACTATATTAAATAACTTATTAATCTTCACATTGTGAAACTGCATAATTGGATTTGAAACACTTCAACTAAAAACAAATTTCCAAAAAAAAAAAATGCACAAAATCCCACATTCTTGGAAGACACATGAATGAAATTCATCAGAACTCATAACTTGCAAAACATCACCATCAAATCTATCAGAAACATAAAACAACCCAAATCCAAAAATCAACAAAACAATTTAAATTAAAAAATAAATAAAATAACATACCTAGCACTAGGAGGCCTCCTGGGAACTTCAGGTTCAAACTCAACAGGCAAACCAAGAAACCCATTAAACCTATCAAACGTAACATGAGCAACATGCCTAACATTTGTAGGGCAACCAATCTCCATTAATTTCTCTTCAACCCCAATACTTTCACCACGCGTACTATTACAACCCACCAAAGATTTCCTGCAAACAGTCAACAGAACAGCCAGAACAGACACCTGATCTCCCTCCCCCCTTTCTTCTCCTCCCTGTATTTCTCTACTCGTAAAACTATTTCTCCTGTACAAATCTACATCGCTACTGTTAATAAAAGACCCACGATTCAGAAAAGTTTGTTGGCGCAAACCATCATTGTTTTTAGGTGTTGTTGCGCAGTTAATGGAGCTTGAAGGCGAAGGCAATCCGTGAGGTGGGGAACATTTATGAAGAAGTATATCTGTCATTTTTGTTTTTTTGGGAAAATGGGGAATGTGGGTTGGTGGGTTTTTGAGGGGATTGGGGGAGTTAGGGTTTGGAGAGATTTAATTTAGGGATTTGAAAGAGTTGGATTGAAGTAAAGGGGGTTTGTGGGAAGTTGAGAAGTGGACATCATTATTTATATCTTTTGTTTTTGATTGCTTTATGAGTGTGCTTTTGGTAACGTATACATTTACTCTTTGAGAGGTGGAGTTGCTTTGGATAGGACCATTAGATGTTTAGGAGCAATCAAGAATGTAATATGGTGTGAATGTGTGTGTGTGTGTGTGAGGGAGAGGGAGAGGGAGAGGGAGAGAGCCAGAGAGGGGATTTCCTACTAAGGTGGTAATGCATGAGTGATGAGTCTGTATGGACCCGAGACCCAACCCGTTAAGATTTTCAAGAACTCTGTTCTAATGGATAGATCCGTTAGACTCGTTTTATATATTTAAAAAATTAAGAGTATATATGTTTTATAGAAAATACTATGAAAATATATATGAGTTTTATAAATAAAATATCATAAAAACATATAATAGATTTGTGATTGATAAAAGTTAAACGGGTTGGGTCAGGTCTACTCAAACCCATTGCAATATGCATCCAACCAGGGGCGGAGCTAGACGTGTAGCTTTGGGGGGCTAAGTAATTTTGAGGGGGCTAAATCAATAAAAAAAACAAATATCTAGTACTAAAAATTTGTATTTTAAAATAAAATATACATAGAAAATATTAATTTTCAAAAATTTTGGGGGGCTAAATCAATAAAAAAAAAACAAATATCTAGTACTAAAAATTTATATTTTAAAATAAAATATACATAGAAAATATTAATTTTCAAAAAAATTGGGGGGCTGTACAAAGAGGATACACCCCTACATCCAACCAAGTCTAATCGGGTCCATTGCATCCCTATTTCAAGTGTCGTGGCAAAAAAATTATGTTATTCATGTCAGGTTTCTCGATACTAAACCAATATGTTTAAAATTATTCGTGTCAGATTTGTCAACGCTAAACCGAATTGTTTGTTATTCGTGCTTTGGTCACCCCAAAATGACCTATATATTTTGAAAATTTGAAACTCATCTATTTGTATAGTTATGTGGGTTGTATGCACTGTTTTAAAAATAGGACCGGACCGGAAGGTTCAACCCACACTAACAAAATAAAATCGGACAAAACCGACCAAAACCACTTGAACTAGTCAAAACCTTTTTTTATTTTTTTATTTTTTTATTATTTTAAGTAATTTGGGAGTTTTAAATTTTGTGTTTTGCTACATTTATATGATTATTTGAATTTTGAGTTGTATAAGATATTGTTTTAGTTGTTTGTTTATATATTTTATAATAATTGGCATATTAATATTTTATTATATACGATATAACAAGAAATTTTATTCTTTTTTATTAAACTGGTTGGACTGGTCCGACCGGTTGAACCGTGAACCGGTAGCACGACCGATTTGCTCACCGGCCCGATTTTTAAAATTATATTTGAATTAATGTTTTTGAAAATTAAGTCAATTTTGATAATGTTTTTGAAAGTTCAATTATCACACTAACAAAACATATTCAATCAATCACAATTATTGCAAGAAACAAAATAATAACAACACAGTCGGGTCAAGTGTGTCGTCATTTTAAGTTAACTAGCTTAACCTAACTTGTTTTATTATTCGTATTATTGGGGTTTAACCCGAATCTAACCCTAATCTGCCAAACCACAATCCTAACATTCTTATAGCGTGTTATGTTCATGTCGTGTGTTTTCTTCAGAAATGATCACGCTAACTCGGATTTCCTTTCTTACAAGCAAAATTGAAGGCCTAGAGGTAATTAAACCTAGGAAGCACATTATAGTTTGTCATCATACATGCAATATTAGCTTTTCATCATTTGGTAAGCATTGTTTTTGTGGGAGGCCCAACATAATTAATTGAACAAAAATAAAAGAATAAATAAACAGAAAAAGGATAATACTGAATATTGCAGGACTATGACTGAAAAACGAACCAAACTACTCGATTTGAGATCGATCGCTAAAAGCTTGTTTAAGGTCGATTCGTTAACATGACGAACCAATTAGCTTGAACACGTTTTTTCGTTCAATAAAATATAAAGCTCGGGTCGATTAGTGAAAAAGGAGTAAAATATATGTAAAAATATCAAGCTACTCGAGCTCGCTTCGTGTTCGACTCGACTAAAGCTCGTTCGAGCTTGATTCGATTAATAATCAAATCAAACTCAAACACAATTTTCGAAGCTCGATTAAAATTCAAACAAGTTTGAACAGTTCTATGTTCGGCTCGGCTCGACTCGACTCGTTTACACCCCTATGTAGGAGTAATTATGATTATTCACATGCATTATATTTTACTGATGCACCCAAGAGGAGGTATGACAACATATATAATACCATGCATATTAATTGATTATTTAATTGAAGCATTCTGCATTTAAGTAGTAATGGAAGTTATTAATACCATAATGATGGTTTGGATATGAGAAAATAATATTTTCCTCCATTATAAGCTACTTCATTAAGCTAAGGCATACCAAGACTGAAAAATCTAAGGTTGGCAGCTAGTTTAAGAAGCATAGAATGATAGAATCATTTATCTGAGAGAAATTCAAACACAGTTTTCTGTTAAGTTGCATGTTTAATATCATTCATCTCGCGAAAATTAATATATATATATATATATTGTTGATATTTGAAAATATTAATTTAGGACATTATAGTTCCCAATGTTTCATGGTGGCCCAAAACAATAAAAAATCTCACATAAGGAGAGCGTGGAATTTTGTATACAAATAGCTGTGCATTAAGACATTAGTGGCAAACATAATTGGCCCTATCCGCGGGCAGGTTACATATATAATTACAACTATTTCTTTTCCATTTTGAGAAAAGAGACAATTACCAATTCAGTATCAAGAATTTAAAAATATACATATAAAGAAACTGACATATTTTTTACTTCACTTTGTATTTCATCACATGGATGAATAATACATGCAGATACATTCAAACAATCAACCGTATATATTTATCTCAAAGACACGTGTCATTTATCCAACAAAACATGAAATGGAATAGCGAATCTGGTATCATATCCATCATCACGGGATCCTTCATGCTTCATCATATGGATTGGCCTGCCCACTCGGACCGAGCATCGGGCATGCTTTAATATCATGTTAAATTCGGGGGACTTGATACGTCCCACATACCAAGTGAGGTTTTATCATAAAATCAATTGATGATAAGTGGACTAGCTCACTAGGCTTATAAATTGACTTTCTTCCTCTAATTAATTAAAGAGAGACAACTCACAAGTGATATATTTCAACAAAATGTTACAATCATTTAAGGTTGTCCTTTTATTTTAAATAACTAACACAATAATACCTCTATTTTGAATTTTATTTTATCTCGTATATATTCTAAGTGTTACAGTGTAATCTACACTTGACGGTAGGGGTGTAAACGAACCGAATCGAGTCGAATATCAAGATATTCTATTCTTATTCGGTTTATTGATTGAATATTCTTATTCGCATTCTTTTAATGTTCGAATACAAAAAATGATTCTTATTCTTATTTGAAAATATATTCGAATACCTATGAATCAATTCGAATATTCGTATTCAAAATCCTACCAATATTTTTTTTCCGACAATATCTAATTAGATTGTAAAAACAATTAGAATCTAAATAATAACTTTGGGTCATGTAATTGTTAAATACATCAACACTATATTAATCACCAAATATATCAACAAAAAAAAGAGAATTTATTGTCGAGTCCATCAAGAATATAATATAAGAATGTTGGCTAGCATCCATATCATGTTTACAATTGGATATCAACCTGTTCTTCTTCCTCCTATGCATAAATAAGCTAATTAGCGATCAGTGTATTTTTCTAATCATGCAACTATATAAATCTAATGGAATTTAAGAAATGAATATTTACATATGTCATAATTAGAGCTGTCAATTTCGGCCGGCCCTCCGGGCCGGCCCAGACCAGCCCGATTTTCCAATGGGTTGGGCTTTATTTTGAAGGCCCGAAAAAAGTCGGGACTCAGAAACCCGGCCCGATCGGCCCGGCCCGACTTTTTCAGTGTAATTTTAGTTTTTAGGTTGGGCTGGGTTTCCTATTTTTGCGGCCTGGGGTAATGTTTGGCCCGGCCCGACCTGATTTTTCGAAAAGCCCGGTGGGTTCGGGCCGGGTCGGGCCGGGCATTTGACAGCTCTAGTAATAATAGGTCTTTTCATCCCATAAAGTTGACGAAACTAATCTGCTTCATAAATCAGAACTTGAACCATATCAAATGATAACTTAATATGATAAGGAGCTAAGACTCGGGTTCTTGAACTAAATGTGGCTTCTGATGTCACTGTATTAATACTTAATAGGAATAGCTAAAATATCACCAGTCAACTTAGACAAAATGCATGATGGACTTTAATTATATTTAGACTTGCTAGTTTGGACCTTTTATAAATGAATATATGGTTTATTATTTATTAGCAATTTACATAAATAAATATATATTTATATATATAAAGATTATATATAAGTATTTTGTATAAATATAAATATAAAATATATATATATAATATTATTCAAATATTCTTTCGAATACACGAATCGAATATAATGATATTCATATTCGTATTCACATAATATACGAATTTGAATAAATATTCTTATTTGGATTCATATTCTAATTTTTCGAATTCGAATGTCAATATACGAATCCGAATACATAATCGAATCAAAAAGATTCGCTTCTTTTACACCCCTACTTGACGGGCATCTATTGATAATATAAAATGAAGCATAATTTTTTTTTCCTAGTACAAAACGAAACATAATTCAAAACAGAATATTCTAACTAGTTTAAAAATAAAAAATTCACAACATTACCTCATATCTTAAAATTAAAAATTTGACAATATCACCTCATATTTTCAATCATCTTTTTAATGTGTGATGAACACATCAAATTGTGTTTCACATTCCAAATTTATAATTCAAGTAACTATTATTCTACATGATCGAAGGACCACGCCACAAATATCCAAACTATTCTCTTTTTTTTTTCCAATAATAAACATAAAAAGGTGGTGTTATTTGTTTATTAGAATATAATAAAAAAAACCCAAAAGGGAAACTGTAACGGGCTCTAGGGACAGCTCGAAACACAGAGAATTAAAAAATAAAATTAAAAAGCAAAAGTGAATTTCATTTTTCCAATGGCCGGAAAAAAAGAGCACAAGCAACGCTCTGGGCTTGTGGCCGTTGTGATTTGTGAGTGAGAGCCACTGTTCAAATTTTGAACTCAATTTGGCGGTCAATGCAATTTCCACTTTCAACCAATTTCATTTTTTTTATTAATTCACAATCACTACTCAAAAACAATAAATATATATAAGGGGAGAAAACACATAATGTAAATGTATTGTGGTTTTCAATAAAAATACTTGAAAAGTTGTAACATGTTTTATTGCATTTGATAAAAAAATTCAAATATGAGTTTTTAGGCTTCCATGTGATATGACATTAGCCATGACACATGGTAGACCGAGTCCAGCTGGTAGAGGGGACTTTGGCGAGGTATGGTTTGGATGACCTAAGATACTTCTGGAATAGTATAGCTCGGACATAGTGCATCAGACCTACACTGTGAAGACCTAGAGGTTGTCTGTGATATGGAGATTAGAGTTTATGTGCGGAAACCCTAAGCTGAAAGCCTGAAACGACCTTAGCTATGCCTGACTGGTAAAGTTTGCCCATCCGACAAGTCTGTCGTGGTCAGGTCTGGATGAGTTGAGTTATTGGAATTCCTGAAACGCTACAACTCATACGTTGATTCTGTTTGATTTTAGCGTCGAATTGTGTACGTCATGATCCTCCCAGCTTTGTAGGTAATGTTCATGGGTTCAAGGGAAGTGTTTAAGCACATCACAATGATAAATTGATAATATCAGTTAAACCTTTTAAAACATAAATAAATAGATGGTTTTTGAACTTATAAAAGATATTTTAAGAATAAGTTTTTTAAGCATTTAAATAAAATAATTACAAAGTTTGTAAGCTATTTGTAATAATAAGTTTCTCATTAATAAGGTCAAAATTAAAAAAAAAAAAACATTAAGATCTTAAAAACTAGTTGATAACTCATTAATTTCTTGTAAAGAAGTCTATGATCGATCTTAATATCTTACTACAACAATGCATAAAATGATAAAACTCCTCTAATTTTTTAATCATAATTAATTTTAATATTGTCATTAGCCATTATTAATATTTGATAAGCTTCTTTATCTTAATATTATTCAAGCGTATAAGAACTTAATTTTAAAATAAAAGTCGATATTTTATAAGTTTCTTAAACAATAAGACGTACATACAATGTACAATAAAAATTTAAATAATCTTGGCCAAAATTATGTTAAGCTTTTTAAAAGCAAATATTCAGGATAGGCTATTACAGTCTTTGTTAGTTAAAACGCGTATTCATTTGTATAACACCCACACACAAGAATAACTGGAAAACACTTTTGTTTTCCATACACATTTTGAAACGCAACGTAAAACTCCGTACTTTTTAAGTAAAACGTTTAGTTTACGTCTTACAATTATCTTTATAATATTTTCCAAAATAATACTTATTAATGTTTTTTAGAATATTTAAATAATCTACAAATTATCCAAAAACAATTTATAAGTATTAATTAAATATTATACAAATAATAAAATAAGAACATTAATAATTTAATAATATATTAATTATTATTAAATAACTATTTTTTAATTATGTCATAAATATAAATTAGGAACATAAAATTATTTTTATATAGTCAAAAATTAGTACAAATACAATTTCTATAAAAATAATCTCAAAATAAACCATATTTTTACTTCCAAATAGTAATTTTACATTCATATTTTACCCGTACGTCAAAGATATAATTAATAGAACATATCCTATATTTAAATAAAATATCAACTGAACATAAACCCATTAAAGAAATCCATATTTTTGTGTTTATTATAATCCATCTAATAAACTTAGATCCATAAGACAATCCTCATATAAAACCTCCTCATATTCATAATATACCCATAAATATTAAACGTTGAATAGCCGAATTCTTTCGAATTTCGATACCATAATAAGTAAACTAGGATATCAGTAAGTAAATTTAGCAATAAACCATTCTTTCAATTCTAGTTTCCCACAACCTTAAGTATGTAATCTGTAAATAAAAACAAGTTCACACCTTAGATATTAGAAACTACTTCCTGGCCTGCATGTAATCCAGTATACTTTAAAATATTCACTTTTTTTGTTTTGATAGGAGCTCCTACATTATTTACTTCCACAACATATACATATTTAGAACCAAGAAATATACTAATATGTAAACAGTAAAAAGAAAAGCCGCCTCACACCTAACATTTCAAAATCATTCTGTAGGATAAATTCAAAACAAGCTTATCAGTAATCTGAGAGGTGACAGCACAACTAAAAGCAGTTAAAACTACAATTTCAACTTCAACGTGATCGGCCACTACAAAATAGTCCGAATCAATACATGAACATATACAAATCATTGTGCTCAAGCAACCGGCTCAAGAGCTTCAACGGTAACCACACTATTTCCCCTTATGACCTGCAATAGAAAAGAATCCGTAAGGCAAAACAATCATGAGTTTTGAGCATTGCGTGTTGATAAAACTTACGAATTAATGAAACTAAAGACGACTCACCACCATGCCTATGTCAGTTCTCTCATTTCCATTAACTTCAACAGTGTTATCGATCACCAGGTTCATAAACTGATCAAAGCCACGAAGGGTTCCAATCACCATACGATTGGCATTTAGCTTTACTGAAATACATCAAAAAATGAACTTTTTAAACATATGATAGATGTCTATAGGTGGGCAAAAATGACCAAACAAAGCACAAGGGCATAAGGTAAAATTACAAAGACAAAAGGTGGCAGTTCGCACAATTACAAACTACAAAAGACACATAATTTATGACATAAGAAAATGCCAATTAGCAACTTGTCCACCATTAACAGAATATGCAACTGTATTAAGTTTCAGTTTGCACCTGAAAAAATTATCTAAGGCCTTGTATGGATGTAATTCCACACCAATTTCTAGTTTCTAGTGTTAGAAAAGGAATTTTGAGAAATTATTGGGTTTTGTGTGAAAAATGAAAATATGTTTGGTTTGTTGTCAAAATTTCCATGTTTTGTAATGAAAATGTTTGGTTATAGTTTTTAAAATGTAATTTTGATATAGATTTGTGTGATTGTTGTGAAAACTTGATTGGTGATAGTTTTTGAAGTATGTTTTCACATGGATTTGCGTAATTAAAGTGAAAATTTGTTTGATTGTATTTCCAAAATCCTATTTCCATAAAAAAAGTGAAAATTGAAAATGATTGTCTTGCCAATGAGAAATTCACTAAACAAACATAAATCAATTTCCCAGAATAGTTGGACAATGGAAATTGGTATTTGAAAACACAACCATACATAGCCTAAGTTTCTCATTCATGTGGTGGATTTTGCGTTCTTGTGGGTTCAATAGCTCCCTAAACAATATGTTTGTTATGCAAATCAAACTGGTCAACATGGCTAAAATGCTCTATCAAGATTCAAACAAATACCAGCAGCCAGCAGACAGTCAAAATATTGGCTGCATATGAAATCCTCAACATACTGATTAAAGTTGTAATTAACTGATGCACTGGAGAAGTTACTAAAATTCAACTCACTGAATGAATTTATTTCAGAATTAAATGCACCGACTGACTTCTGAAACTATCGGAGACACGACCCAACCACTTCCCACAGAAATAAATCCAAGTATAAGTAGAAAGGAACACAAAATTTGTAGTATCAGAAGATGATAACCAAAAACCTCTGCTCAAAAAATTGTTTATGTCATCACCACTCTCAACACCATATTGGCATTTCTATAAGTTGCACAAGGCATACAACTTAAAAGCTGGAAAGGCAAGTAAAACTCTAACACAGCAGGCATATATCAACTCTAAAAGAACTTTTCCACCTATGCATACAAAACCGAAGTAGGACATGAGATCATTATACAATATAAGCATGTTACATATCTAAGTCACATTTATTTTTATACGACATTGGACTATGAGACAGAAAACTTTCAGTTCCTTCCAATTTTTGTCTCGTTACATCTCATTAAAATCTACAATATCACAAAAAATTTATCTTCAATTCCTATAAATATAGCTTATTTCAATTTTAAATCGGATACTTATGAAAAATTAGCAACTCATGCAGTAAATGATGCAAATAACTAATAAATTTATTCCCCAAAACATTACACTCGAATTCACCATCAAGAGTGAGCTATTTTTCAACACCGAAGCTATATTATGGTCCTGACCATAGCTCCCTTACTGTTCAATAAAAAAAAGAGGAAACACTAACTTATTTCTATAGTTAGGCATACTGTCCAATACCAAATCCACAAAATTGAGCTGACAGAAACATATTTTTACAAAAAAATAATTATATATCTCAACACATCACATATTTTTCAGGAAAACAAGAACAAGACTGAGAATCGAGAACTCACTTTGTAGCTTCTTGTCCATGTACCTGCAGTTAGGGAAAAAAAAAAAGGGTTAGTTAAGCACAAACATCATATACTCTGTAGAAAAAATAAAAGGTAAACGTAAATATTAGTCGAAAACGGCTTACTTCTTAAGATCCGGTGGCTGCCCTGATCTGCTCATGGTGAAATCCTAGAGAAAAGTGACGATGGGGGGGTTTATCGCTCTTCAAAACCCTAGAAAATTGATTGAGGACCAAAAATGTCGGAAAGATTGAAGTTATATCCGTAAATGGGCTGGATCCACTACCTCAGAAACCCGTTATTTGGGTTCTTTTTGCTCAGGCCCAAGTGACGTTCCTAATGGGCTAATCAGTACCGGTAATCTATATATATTCTATCATCGGTCCATAATATTATATAGGTTAAAAAAGTCCCTTTTCAAGTTAGATTAATTAATTAGTTGTTTCAAATTCAAATTGCGGCTAGGGTTTAGGGTTCTATAATTCTCATGGCTAAACGATCTCGATCTTTGGATGAACTAGTCTTTTGCTCATGCGATATACGGGGTATATATTTGTTAGGTCTCTATTTTGTATTGTTACATGTATATTTTTTCTAATAGTTCAATGAATTATATTTTTTGCATCATCCCCGTTGGTAACTGAATAGAATGAGTCGGACAATCCCTGATTAATTCGGGGATGTGAGGCTGTAAGTTGGGATGATGAACCTCTACATCTTTAGAATCGGGGATGGAACATGGACATTATTTTTATGTCTGTCCCCCTTCTTATTCCGATTAGATAAAATGGAAATTCTCTGTTCTCATCCCTATTTCCCGAATATGTGTATTATATATGTATATAAATATTAAAAATACTAAATATATTTATATTTATTATTTTATTAATTCTAAAAATTAAGCCTAAGAATATTTTCATTTTTACTTGTTCTTATTCTTTATTTCAAAATTATGGATTTTTGTTATTTATGTTTTAAAAGAATAGTGACTGTAAAAAGTTTAAAATTTCAAAAAATAATTAAAATATAAAGATAACTAATTTGATTATAAATCATTGATTAAACAATAAAAATAAATTATTATAGACTATAAAAAAATCGCTTTAAATACGAAATATTTTGCTGTGTGAACATGAATTGTATCTATTTATGGAACATGTTTATCTATGAGAAAGTAAAAGTTTGAAAAACGTTTTAACTATCGAATGTGGAATCTTTTTTACTACCCTAATCACGAATATTTAATAAATTATATTTTTAATAAAAACAATAAAATCATTTCAAATTATAATATTTTTGGGGGTTTAGAAAACTGATCAATTATCAAAATTGTTAAAGGAATTAAACAAAAACCATGCTTTATATTTAGCAACGCAATTTAAGAGGAAATGAAATATTTCAAAAAAACAAATATTATTTTATTTTTATATATACACATACATCAAAAAATAATCAAACATACAAACTCATATCTATTTCTAAATGTACAATTTTAAAACTTGAGTATCAAAATACGTTGATAAATATAAAAAATAATTTCAATCAACATGAAAAGTATGTTATTATATAAAAAGTAATTTTCTATATATAAAATACTATTATGAGTATAACTTCATTTTAAATAAATCTTAATTTCCTTTTTACATAAATATATATAATGTTATGCATAGATACATGTGATATATAAAATTTGGATACATATTTTGATATATTTTCTTTAGTTAAAATTTTTTATTTGAATTTAATCAATTTAAATATAATTCTAAATAATTATTAAGAAATGGGCTAAACCCAAATAACAATTATATATAGAGATCACAAATAGCAACAAAATACATAAAATATACAAATTGATGTCCAATAGCTCAATTGCATAACTTTTAAAGCCCATTACAAATTACAAAGTGATGGGTAGATATTTTTATATATATTTTTCTTTATTATATTTTTGTTATTTATATTTTATATATGTAATATGGATATCAAACTGAAGGTCATAAAAATTGATTAATTTGATATATTATACGTGAAAACCAAATCAAAAATTAAAAAAAAATTATTAATTTTTTTTAGAAAAAGAAAATTATAAATATAATAATTAATGCAGTACACACACAGATGTGGAAAACTAATTTTAAATAATTCTTTTTTATATTGTTTTAAAAAAGTTATTATTTAAAGATAGTTGACTACCAAAAATAATGAAATACCAAATATTTATCATTTTTTATTTTTATACATATTTTTTTACTTTTTATAGTAACTGCAAAAGGGCGGGAAAATTGTGTGTTGTTTGACCATCAGCATCATCATCATCTTCGTCATCACCATCATCATCGTCATCATCAGTTTGGAGAAAATTGTGTGTTGTTTGCAGAAGCGGTGGATTTCGTTACTTCATATTTATTATAGATCTGACGAAGAATATCAGTGTTGATTTCACCTCTAGGTACGCTACGCTTCTTCTTGATTTTTCCGATGTCGCTTTCTGTGTCTTAGGTTCGACGTTTTACGCGTTTGAGGGACATCTGAATAATTGGAAATCTGGATCTAAGCACAAGGAAAAGGAAACCAAATCAGTATATACCTATGAGTTACCTTCTTTAATCGATCGAATTTCAAATCTGAGATTGGACAAAAGCAACCTACAGAAAGCCCCTCCGATGCACTACTACAAGTGTTCCCCCATAGCCATTCCCACCCCTGACGGGAAAAAAATCCTCGTATTTTCATCTTTAATTGTAGGGAGTCGCTATTTGCACCTCAATTTCTTATAAATACACCCATTTCCTATTTTTACAAAATTAAAATAACTTAAAATGACTATTATGCCCTTACTATAAAAAAATACACTCCACCACTTTTTTCGAAGTGTGGCACGATAGTGCCCTATTTTAATACATGGCACGCCACACGATAGTGCCCTATTTTAATACATGGCACGATCGTGCCACAATTTAAAATAGTGCACTATCGTGCCACACTTTTAACATCAGTTTCTTAAATAAAACCGATGTAAAACAGTGTGGCACGATCGTGCCATGTATTAAAATAGGGCACTATCGTGCCATACTTTTAACATCAATTTTTTTAAGAAAACCGATGTAAAAAGTGTGCGACGATTGTTCCCTATTTTAAAGTGTGGCACGATCGTGCCATGTATTAAAATAGGCCACGATCGTGCCTATTCGAACATGGTGAAAAAATGCACGAACTTGAAACAAAACAACTCAAAAATTGTAATATCATTTCAAACCCAACCTATAAAACCTTTAATCTATTAAAAATAACACATTTTCGCACTTAATGCTACAGTTAAAATAGCACGATAGCAAAAAATAAAAAATTAGCAACTAAAACCCTAGGGAAGAAAAAAAATCTGGAAAAAAAAAAGATTGGGTGTATTTAGAATTTTTTTTGACAACAAGGGCATAATAATCATTTTAAGTTATTTTAATTTTGTGAAAATAGGTGGTAGAGTGTATTTATAAGAATGGGGTGCAGCGCCTTCTCCCTTAATTATATTCGACAACATTTTTAACGATACGTGTGATTTTGAGCTATACGATCCCGTTACTAAATCATGGCAGAAACTCCCTCGCATACGCCATGCTGATACCATGTTTCCTAGTAGCGGGCGCCGCGTCATATATGTATACTCATTTACTTTCATCGATGATATGTATGTATTCTTCCTCCAATCCAATATTGGATTTTTACTCTCGATTTCCCTCACGGTGAGCGTTGGAAGTGGCTGAATCTCTTTCATGGCGCCGTCTATCGATTGCGATGGCGGTGCCATTGCGATGTCGGGAGTGAGTTATGTTTAACCCCTAGATACGCTGCCTGTTGATATTGATTACTCCCAAATATTACTTCTCCTCGCCGAGCACCTTCCCAGACGCAAACCACCACGACACCCGCAAAAGGGGCCGGAGGGGGCTCAGCGCACCCTCTCCGATGCTTAAGTCGCATTTGAGAAGGAAACAAAGGCTAGAGAGAGAAAAAAGAATGTAACAAAGTAAAAATGGGATTAGGTTAGAATGAACCTGGGCTTGGGCCTTTATACCTTAGCTCGGATTAGGGTTTAGTAAAATCCGGGATTAGTTATGATTTGGTGTCGAGTCATCATTAGATTAGGATCGGATCTCATTAAAAACCCTAATTTTACGTAATACTGCACCTCCGATCTCTCAGAACACGTCGGCCCTTTGTGTTGATGCAAAACCCTTTTAGGTCCTCCAAGGCATCAATCTCATACATCTCATAGACCGAACTGACCTCTTCTTCTGAAGTCATATTAAACTTTAACACGTCCACAACAGGTCGGCTCAACACTTCTGAATCTACACAGATCGGCTCAACATAACAATCTGAACTCGGGCCTCGACAGGCCGGCCCAAGTTGATAAGCCCTATACCAATCTCCTTCTGTAAGCCTCCACGGATCGGCCCATTATTTAACACTTAACAGACCATCCTAAGGCTATGGGCCTCATCATTTCGGTCCAATGCCAGATATCACCAGGTCGGCCAAGCACTCCTAGACCTATCAGATCGGTCCCAGGTCCTGGGCCTATCAGGTCGGCCCAGACAATCATTTGCCCTTATCAGATATTAATCCCGATCGCGATATTGGCGATGAGCGCGATAAACGACACGGTGATGTGTTCACGAGGAGGCGTTTTTCGCATCCGGGATTATCGTCGTTTCGTGTTAACGATCGCCCGAGTCTGTACAGTATAGCCCTTTTTGATGATTGCAATTTCTGCATTCTTCAAACAGGGAAAAACAGGGACACCATGAAAGCTTACCTCATCTTTGATGTATACAGCTTGGATCTTAACATATCCACGTTTAAGCTGAGATACAGGAACAAGGGGATTCTCCCTGGGGCAACCCTCGTCAAGTCTTTCGAATTTATTCTCGAGGAGAAGCTATACAGTGAAGCCTTCGGCGCAGCCTCTTTCTTTTCCATCCCACCGCCGGCCAGCTTCTGAACGATCGGAGCAACTAAGATGGGGCAGGGACGAAGAAGAATGGAGCTGCAGCAGTTTTAAGCACTGTCGCTAGTCCCGATTAGTCCCCGCCTAGGCGCTAGGCTCCCATTGTCCGCCTACATTATTGTTACGATTAAGCCTCGCGTAACCCTGCACAGGTCCTGCCTAACCTGCACAGTTCCCGCCTAACCCCAGTCTGTCGCCCGACTAGCGCCTAGCGCTTTTTAGAACACCGATTTTAAATATGATATAATGAATAATTCGGGCTTATGTTTCAAGAATCTTGTGTTAATTATTACTGAAGCTTCGTTGAACTTTATTGTTGTAAAAAGGAAAAAAGTTAGATTAATTAGTTACTAATATCTAAGTATCCACTACAAAAAAAAAAAACTAATATCAATGTAAAATTTATAGGTGTTCTCAATGATCAAAAGTTTCGACATGAAGTACTGACGATGGCGGCAGAAAAATTCTTAGCACAGAGGGTTTCAAGATTTTTCTATTTCTTTAATCTATGGATTAATTACCAAACTACTCAAAAGCTCGGTCTAATTAAAAAAAAGCCCAGATATTTTAAAAATTGCAACTATCAACTTAATGTTTGTTTCAATTTTACAAATTACATCTTTTTAGGGATTGGGGTACTTGTAATTCTTAAAGATAATGTATTTCTTTGTAATTAAAGTAAACCTCGTGGGTAATTTTGTAATTTAGCATTAATCCATTTCAGATTATAAATTATGAAAATTGCAAAAAACCCCCCTTTTGAAATTTGATTTCATTTTATATTTTCTCTCTTTCATAACAAAAATATATTTAAAAAACACTCATGATATTTATAAAAATATTACAATCATGATATTTATAAAAATAAATATTACAATTACTTCCTTAAATATTTTAAGACAGAATCAAATTTGAGGGATTTTTTTTGTTATTTTAAAATATTTATAGATTATTTTTGTAATTAGTCCAAATCTTAGAGGTGTTTTTGTAATTATCCCTTACAAAAATTTAACAAATCATGTAGATTCTTGGACAGAGCAGCTGTGATCACACAAAAAGACCAAACCATGGTTTCTATTTCCATTTTCTGGTTCTCAATGACCTCAATTTTAAGACAGATTCTGGACCTCAATTTTCCATTTTCTGGTTCTTTTTTTTTTTCGTCGAACGATAGAATTTTATTAAAACAACTCAAAAATTAAAATTACAACTACAATCTTAGCCAACGGACAAAGAGTCGACAAGACTAACTAAAAGCCAAGCGGAGAATTGGTAAGACCAATTCAGATTCACAACATGGACTAAAAAACTACCCACTCCAAACTAAACCACTCCACACTGGGAGACTTCAGCACTCCGTAAAGAAGACTGTAACACACCAAAAAAAACTGAAACTGGGCACGAGCAACCATTACATACTGCAGAACAGAAAAAACTGATCTGGCTACGAGTTCGCAAATCAACCTGGAAAAAAATTACAAACAAAAAAGAAAACAACAGCTATAGCTAACAAACGAGAGAAAAAAAATAAAAAATTGTCTCTCCCTCTCCCAAATCTACTGTCGCACTCTATCGTCTTCTCAGCTCCGAGACACCTCCGTGAAGCTCCGACCCGCTTTCGCCCTGGACCAAAAATTTCGGCCACTTTCAGACGCCCAGAGGACCGTCATTATTGGCCCTCCAATAGAAAACATGGAGGGGGAGGGGGAGGGGGGCTGTGAAAGGGAGAGGGAGGGGAGAAAAATGCTAGGGGCGCGATTGGATATACTTTCATTTTGAAAATTTTCTTTTTACTAGAGAATAGTGAAAAATATATTTTAGTGAAATAAATAAAAAAATTTGAGAATGTGAATGGATATGTAATGATGATAGTTGATGTGATTGTTTTTGTTAGGGAGAATTGTGATTGGATATGAGATTTTTTTTGAGTGGGGATGTGATAGTTATTATTTTTCTTAGAATTTTTTTTGAAGAATCAGATTGTAGCCATTTAATCATAAACTCAGGTGTGCATTCTTTATTATATTATTATTTATAATATAATTTGTGTTATTTTATTGCAATAATATTCAAACATATGTCTTCATTGTACTTAGCTTAATTATTTTGTTAGTCGTATCATTAGTCACTTTATCATTTGATATATATCTAGGGGTTTCAATTTCAAACTCGACGCGCAAACTTAATACGAACCTAACACGAAATATTTTATTGATCGGATAGAGTATCATTGTGGTTAATTTTAAAAAACTTAAATTTATTTAGTTAAAACCATTACACGTACATAAAAATAATTTTATTAAACGGGTTAAACAGGTCGAGTTCGGGTTACCTGTAAAATAAATAGATTGGTCGGGGTTCAAGATTTTGGCACGAATAATTATATCTAGGAGTGTCAATTTCGAACCTGATACGCAAACATAATACGAACCTAACACGACTATTTTTATTGGTCGAATAGAGTATCATTGTGGTTGATTTTAAAAAACTTAAATTTTTTTAGTTGAAACTATTACACATACATAAAAATAATATTATTAAATAGGTTAAACAGGCCGAGTTCGGGTTACCTGTAAAATAAATAGATGGGTCCGGTTTAAGATTCTGACACGAATAATTAAATGGATATGTTTCGGGTCAACTTATTCTGGCCCGCGAAACTCACGAACCCGAATTCGTGAAACCAGACCAACCCAAATTGATACCCCTATACATATCAGATAATAACAAAAAAGGGTTCAACTCCTATAATTACCCAAAAAAAAAACAAACTTTGAAAATATTTACTGATAAAATTTTATGATGTAATCTTGGCGTCTATATTTTTTAAAATTAAGAATGTATTCAACATTGCATGTTGGCTTAATTATTAATTATAATTATAATTACAAGCCACACACAAACCAATACTCATTTTTGGCTAACCATTACAACAATGAGGTAATAAATGTACTGGGTAGGAAGAGATGGCTTAGGCAGACATCATAGGCATAGTAGGTGATTAGGTGTCAGAAAAGAGTAGAAAAAACTATACAACAGTAATGCTTAGGGAAAGAAAAACAGTAAAATCTAGGGGAGAAAGGCTGTCATTTTCATAACCATTCACGTGTTCCGATAATTTTCGTCCAACTAGATAAAAATTCTCAAATCCCGTTCGCATCCAATCGCCACCTGGGGTTTTCTTTTTTTGGGGTTAGAGAGAAGAGGAAGAGAAATAAGGTTAGAGAGAGAAAAAACAGGGGGGGTATGTTTGTGTTTTCTTTTTTTGGGGTTAGAGAAAAATGCCTGTTTGTTTATGTTTCCATGGTCCATTTCCAGTTTCTGGAGTTGGAAATAGAATTTTGAGAATTTATTGGTTTTCGTGTGGAAATTGGGATTGTTTTTGGATGAATGAATTGAAATGTGTTTTATGTAGGGTTGGGAATGAGATTGTGTTTGGTTTGAGTAGTTTTGAAATATTATTTTATGTATATAATAATTGAAAAATTGGTAGTGGTGGGGTCCACTTCAATATTTTAATTTGAATATATAATATTATATTTGTAAGATTAAGTTGGTGGGTCCCATTAGATAGTTATGATTTAAAAATAGTAATATTTTAAGTAGATAAAGTTGATAATGGTGGGTCCCACATATATAATTGGGTTAAAATATTAGAATTGTGATTGATAAGTAATGATGAATGATGTAGGGTAGTGTATAGGTTTGAGAATAAAAATTATAGGTTTGAGATATTGTTTTATATGAAAAATAGAAAATGAGAATGATGATTTCCATTGGAAATTTTATGAACAAACATGATTCCACTTTTATGTATAGTTGGAAACTGGAAAGAGGCCATTGGAAACATAAACAAACAAGGCCTTGAGTTTCTATTTGTTCCTTAATTTTTTTTAATTGAATTTTAATGCCAATAAGATAAAAAGACATCGCCTAAAATTTTAATCTTCGTTATGTTTGGACAATAACATTTATTTTCTTTAATTAATAATCAAACTATAAATTTTGCGTCTTTCTTAATTTTAATAATAAAACTTATCTTACCGAGACGTGTATGCAATAGAAGGGTATTGTGTGGTTTTTACTAACTCACATTCTCTATTATTGAGGGACGAATCATAATAACAAAATTATCTTAACGAGAAGTGGATCCAATAGACGCTCCTAATGTAAGTCGAGCGAGTCGGTCGACTACACATAAGCACACTCAAAGAAAGAGGAATATGCCCAAAAAATTACAAAATTTAGGGGCCCATATTTTTATATACCTTTTATATATAGTACATATCTAAAGTAAATAAGATTATGAATGAAGTGTAAGTTTGGTTAGTAGTTAATGTATTCCATCTTAATAAAATTTAAAAGTCTTTTACTACAAATACCCAGGTTCGAATTCTATTGTAGCCTTGTTAGTTGCTAATAATATATCACATTTAATTTTTCTTAAATGCTTTAAATTAAAATTTCTCAAATAAAAAAGACAAACAATTGAAAAATAAATGTGGCCCAAATCTTAAAGTTGGACTCGCCAAAAATTTGGTAGGATCGGCATTGAGCATTAATGAAATTAAAATAATGAACTTTATTAACATTTTTTTCAAGTTTAAATAGGATATTTATTCAAAACAAATATCGTTGATAAAAAAAATATATTTGGCTTTAATATTCTTTAAACTTTAATGTATAATTATGTACACATGATAATATTTCAATTTTGTCAATGAACATGTGACACATGGCATGGTTTTTTATGATTGTTTGTGCACATTATATTTTGATTTTTTAGTTCCGTGCAAGCAAGATTAAGGAAAGCGGCACGCACGTAACATGTTTATCAATATTTATATATAGATAAATATTTAATTTTATAGTCGCTAGCAGGGCGGACGGAGGGGGGGGAAGGGGCTCTTTGCCCCCCAAAAATCTTCAAAATTATTCCCCCCCCCCCCCAAATTTTTTTTAAATTATTTTTTTATAGCTAAAATATAGGAATTTTTTTACAATTGCCCTCCCAAAACTTTGATAAAAAACTTCAAATAGTTGTGTTTTACAGTTGTCCTCCAAATTTTTTTCCTCATAGTTTAAATATATGAACTTGGTCCATTTTTCGTCCCCCCAAAGTCGAAATCATGTGTCCGCCACTGGTCGCTAGTGGTTGAAACTTGAAAACCTTGAAAATTGAAAGGATTAATTACAAAAGGTACCCTTGAGGTTTAACTTAATTACAAAGAACCCAACTAACTTTTAAAATTACAAAAATACCCATGAAATTTTATTTTGTCTAGCATTACCCCCTTTATAAGCAAAAAATTATTTGAAAATTCCCCCTTATATTTATAAAAATATTACAGTTTACCCCTTAATTTTAACATTGAATCAGACCTTCGGGGTATTTTTGCAGTTTGAAAGTTAGCTGGTTTTTTTGTAATTAGGTTAAACTTTTGGGGTACTTTTTGTAATTATCCCAAATTGAAATTCTATCAGACAGCCCTAATGGAAACTTCCACCACCAACTTTCTTGAGGGTCTCTTCCGTAAATCAAGTACAATTAGAAACATAGGATCATTAATTAAATATGGTTGTTGATGAGTGCATTTTATGCGGAAATTAAAGTGTGTATAAATGCATGTACTTAATGTACATATAATTGTACTAATAAAAAAATGTCGAAGAAAAATTATCTTTTCTGATTGGATTTTGTTGAACATAAGAATTAAGATCATTCATAAGAAGTAAATTTACTTATAGTGTAATAGATTGAGTAGGACGAAAAATAGACTATGGGTCAGAATATTTTTGTAATATAGCAAGATTTTTAAGTAGGCTTGAATAAAACAAAACCGGTGTGTCCCAACTTTTTTTTTTTTTTTTTTTTTTGACTTTTAAGTCATTAATAAATTGAAAAAGAGGAGAGTTTATATATTTTCTCATGATTGATGATTCCACGGCAAAAACTATGCTCGTTAAAAAGAGATACAGATTTTAAGAAGGATATACATGAAATATACGCAATGTAGTAAAAATCGGTCGCCTAAGTGCTAGACACCCCTAGGCCAAGACAATTCTGTCCAAATCCATGGAAAATAACCTTGGCCGAAAATTAGATCTACGCGGACAAAACTAGGGCAAATAGTATTATTTATAAGTTGCCACCTGATTAGTCTTTGCTATTTCTGCAACCTTGAGTATACGTGATTCACGGTTAATTGTATATCTTTAGAAAATACTTTATACACTTAATATTTATCTATGATGTGAAGTGAAAATGAAAAATCAAATTGGGATCTATACTTCCATTGTAACCATCTTAAACCGCAAAAGTAAATTGCCTACTACGCCCTTGAGGTGTTACTAAGTGACAACAATTTGAGGGTCATTTGGACTAATTATCTCAGAAAATACAAAAGATGTTGATATTACTAGCCGGATATTCTATTCCAATTTTGTTCATCACGTACTTCATTAGTCATTGAGTTATACGCCAAATATATAAAATGATGTTATATTTGCACATGTGACGTGTCTCATAACAAAATATATATAAATATTGTTGAATAGAAGATTAAATACATATGAATTTTTTTTACAAAATCACTGAAATACTGCAGTAGATGCTACGCCTATCGTGTATATATTTTGTATAACATTTGTTATTCAAATGTCTTATGTTGTACCCGCTCTGACGTGTACATACCAAGTTGGTAAGGAACAACTAAGAGATGGGAGACCCACCACAAGGCCCAACTCGAGGAATATGATGTGGTCACAATCTAAATGAGCAATCTGGCGAATTCAGGAAAGACAAATTTAAGCACCCAACTAAGGCTATTGTCCGAGCCATATTGACGGATTTAAAGAGTCTTGATCCAATGGGACATTTAGTAAATTGTCAGATACATTAAATTTATGTTAGTAATTAATGTCCATCAAATCTCACTCAAATCAGTTGTCTGACACCTCTTTCCTTAGGACCATGAGATTGGTTGGACAAGTCGCCTAGTAATATACTTAAGTTTACACTTAGTAGCATTACATATATATGATATTTATTCCTATAAGTACCTTCGCTTATGAGTGAAAGGGGTTGTTTGATCTTGGTATAAAAGCATTTAAGAGAGCATTTATTGCTTCTAGCTAATAGAATATACATATAACTAATTCGGGTCACATTATTACATACTTTAAATTCAATCTTTTTTTTTTAGAAATAAAAAATCTTATTGGAGTCCCCCTCTCTCTCTAACTTTTCTCCCCCTTTTCTCTAACCAAAAAAGACCTTAACACAAAACTTTATTCCCGTCCCTCCCTCAACCTCAGCCGCCCCACCCTTCTATTCCCCCTCCCCCTTCCCCTCCCCCTCCATGTTTTCTATTGGAGGGCCACCAATGCCGGTTCTTGGGCGTACGAAGGCGGCCGAAATTTTTGGTCCAGGGTGAAAGTGGGTCGGAGCTTCACGGAGGTGTTTCGAAGCTGAGTAGAGGATGGGCTGCTGCAGTAGATGTGGGAGAGGGAGAAGCATTTCTATCTTTTATTTTTTTGTTTTTTTTCTTGTTTTTTAGCTATATGTTGTTGTATTTTTTTTTTGAGTCTTTTTTCCCGGTTGATTTGCGAAACTCGTAGGCTGGCCAGTATTTTCTATCTTGCAGTGCGTAATATAGCTCGTGCCCGATTTGTTCGAGTTGGGTCTCCCTTGAGGAGTGCCTTAGTCCTCCTTTTGGGGGTGGTTTAATCTCTTATAGAGTGCTTAGTTTTCATTTGTTTTGTGTTTTTTTAGTTGTTTCTTGTTTTGCTCCCTCGAATTACGGTGGTTTATAAATGCGACGAAGTTCTCCCCTTGACATGTATCAATGTATGTTCAAGGTGGCCATTTGGCAGTGTAAGTTTTTTGAGTAATGAATATATTTCTATCGTTTCGGAAAAAAAATTAATCTTTTTTTCATCCAAGACAGCTTGACCATTTTCTTTATTTGACACATGAAATCCCCGGATTCCACCGTCGACATCCTATTTTTTAAGAAAAATGAAATACTATGTCTTACCCATATATACATACATCTCGTGTAACATGAATATTACCGTAAACGTTGTAGACTAATAGAGAAGGTTCGGCTAGATCCCACTCAACATGCCTACTACGCCTGTCCCATTGTGAATGGAATTTTTATCATGTCAACCATACATTTTCCAAATCTCAACCAATAATTGTAAGCCCATTTTTCTTGCCATTTGCAAATCTTCTATCAAGTATTATGCAAGAAATTTGCCGTCTTTGCTTACTTATCTTCCAATCTAACATATGTCCCTTCATGGGTCACCACACTCTTAAGTTGGTAGTTTGACTAAAGTTTTATTTTTAATTTATAAATCAACCAAATAAAATATCATAAAATCATTTTTTTATTGGGTAATCCAAGAGTTTCCCACTTTCTTTTATTCAAGTTATGTTATCCACCAATTTAATTTAATTGAGCCGTCCACCAAACAAAAAATTATATTCTTGCCTCAACTAAGAGAGGTGGGTGTTGGGGATTCCCTTGTATTTGGGAACTTAAAAACCAATCATGGTTTGCCCTTTTTTTTGGTTGATAAGGAAGTTGAATCTTAAAATATGGTTTTTTGTTCAATTATAGAACTGTTATAACTAACCCATTAGTTTCTTTTTTACTCAAGGATTCCCATCTACAATGGCAAAGGACAACGAAAATGAAAATTATGTATCATTTGCTAAAGGGTTTAGATTTTAAAAAAAAGAATTGGTATGACCATTCTTTAATACTTAGCTTATGTAAATATTAAATTAAGTGTTACCACGAGCTTGTAGCTCAAGTGGTATTGTTTACTCTTTGTAAGGGTATTGACCGGGGTTCGAACCCGGTATCTTTCAGTTTCTTTGAAATTTATCCTCTCCCCTCCAACCACTATTCTCAACTTATTAAAAAAACATATTATATTAAGTGTTAATTACAAAAACAACACCTAAGGTTTAGCTTAATTACCAAAAAAAAACTCTGTTATCTTTCAAAATTAAAAATGCCCAATTAAAATTTGTTATATTTTATAAATTACACCCTAGATGGGTACTTGTTAGATAAATACAAATCTCGACGAGGTCTGTAATTTGTATTTTAAAGAGTATTTGTAATTTCAAAATTTAACTAAAGTTTTATTATTGTAATTAGCCTAAATCTTGGGGTAGTTTTTGTAGTTATCCCTTACATTAATCATATTAATGATGTCACTAATCACTAATTGCTCTTAGCTATTGATAAGTCAAGTACATGAAAAGATATCCCTTGAGACAAACAATCCACCTCATTATATCATAAATTCTCAAATCCAAATTTAAAACCTTCATAAATTCTCAAATCCAAATTAAAAAAAGTCTATCTTTTCTATTTAAGAAAAAAAAAAGTCAAATTCTTTGGCCTTTAGCAACACACTACAAAAGCAACCTCAAACCGCCCTTTGCCTCAACACAAAACAATCAAGAAAACCACTCTCCAACCATCTCTCCCTCTCCAATTCCACCCCCTCCAATTCCAAACAATTATGCTAGGCAAAAAGCTTGGCTCAATGAAGAAACTAGCCAAGAAAGTCAAGGTCATCACCAATGCCGTTGACCGCGAGCCGTCGCATTATGAGTGCTTGCTCAGGGACAATGAGGGCGGCGGCGCGTCCCCTCCAACCGCCACCACGACGCCCACTGGAACTTTCGTTGTGTATGTCGGGGACGATAGACAGAGATTCGTCGTCCCGACAAGCTACCTCTCCCACCCTTTGTTCAAGATAATGTTGGATAAGGCCTATAATGATCAGTTTGGATTTGAGCAAAGGAGTGGACTTGTGGTGCCATGTAGTGTGAATGCATTTCAAGAAGTTGTGAGTGCTGTTGAATGTTGTAATGGGAAATTTGATTTTGGGGAGTTGGTAGAGGAGTTTCTTTAGTTAAACTCTGTTATTGTAGAACAGAGTTTTTTTTTTTTTTTTTAGGTTTCATCATCATCCCTCAGAATCATGAGTTCATGAGAGGATGTCATGTTTGTAATATTTGTTTAGGTTGTTCAGAAATAGGAAGACTAGAGAAAATCAAATTTTGTAATAGTTTTTGGGAGTAATTACGAAAACACCCCTGAGGTTTAGTCTAATTACAAAAAGACCCGATTATCTTTCAGAATTACAAATACTCCCTTGGCATTTGTGTATCACGTACGAATCACCCCTCAAGATAGAGGTATCTATTAGGTAAATAAAAATCTCAAGGGTGTGTGTGTAATTAGACTAAATTTCAGCGGTGTTTTTGTAGTTACCCCTAGCTTTTGTGATGGAGCCAGCAATATGATCACTGTTCTTCTGGAATTTTATCTACAGCTGAAACATGACAACTCTTTCTCTAGATCTCTCATTAATATTTGTTGGGGGTAATGACAAAAACACCCCTAAGGTTTGGGCTAACTAAAAAATCGATGTTACAAAATTACAAAAAGAAAATATCTCAGGTTTGATTATGTTAAAAATTTAAGGGGTAATTGTAATTTACCTTGTAAATAGGGAAAATACTAGAAAAACACCCGTGTGTTACACGGGATTTGTCCAAAAAATAAAATTTTAGTGTCTTAATTTTGTTTGTGATAGTTAGAAGAGACCTAAACTAATGATTATAAAAAATAAATTTGAAAGCTACATACATATTAGACAAATATATTAAATATCTTTTTTAAAACTCGTATATAAAATATATGATTTGCCGATTAAATATTGATTGGATTAAACTTCCCGGATATTCATACATATATATAAATATATTAATTTTTTTTTCAAAACTCGTATATAAAATATATGGTTTGTCGATTAAATATTTAGTGGATTAAACTTGCCGGATATACATAGATATATTATATATATTATTGGATTAAAAATTACTTGTGCCAATTAATTTGCATGCGGTCAAAATTAATTCAATTTTTCGGTTGTCTTTTGTGGTCTTTTAGGAAAGAAAATCAACTCATAATTAGAAGCCAAAAAAATCAATTTATCCAAATATACGAAAAATCAATTGAGTCAATAGTTATATACGGAAAATTAATTAATACGTTATACGGAAATGAATTGAGTCGACTGTTATATATGGCAATACAAATATTTAATTAATACATCGATATTTGATTGGATTAAATTTTGATAAAATCAATTGAGTCAATAGTTATATATGGAATATTAATTAATACGTTATAAGAAAAATCAATTGAGTCAATAGATATATACGGAAATACATAAATTTAATTAATAAGTTGATGATAAATTGATAGGAAATCAATTTATAATTGGAAGAATAAGGTGCTGACATGGTTTAACACGTGGCTAAATATGAAGGTGACATGTGGATTTTGAAGAATAAGGTGTTGACACATGTACCAAATTGTGGAGGTGATGACATGTGGCAGCTCGTTTTTTCTTTTAGTATATAGAGTTGATAAGACAGATCAAACTTATGGAGGGTTTTTGAAATTTTTGAAAACTTAGGGTTTTTTTGTAATTAACCCAAACTTTAGGATTTTTTTTGTAAAGTTGTGATTGCCTGTGAGAAATATTTTTAGGATTTTCTGGAATTTTTGGGATATTGTGATTGCTGGGGAGAATTAATTCATTCTCATTTTTTTTTTCCAATTATCAATCACATCTACATATAATTTCACTACTAGTGTCTTATTTTTCGATCAACAATCACATTCAATCGCTATTTTTCAATAATTAAAAAAAAGTCATCAAATCAATTTTCAACATTACACTTTCATACGAGATCCAATCAAACTCTTTAAAATTCTTTATTATTTTTTCAAATAATTTTTTCACAATATTTTCTTCAAAAATAAAAATGGAAGGTACACAACCTTGACTAGTCGCACTCACGTTGTTGAAGGAGAGAGTCAAATCTCTGAGGAACATAACCAAAACAGAATAGATGAAGAAACATAACTGAAGGGTCATATCCTTTTTATTTAGGGATAATTACATAAAAACCCCTGAGGCTTTGGCTAATCACAAAAAAACCCAGAGATTTTTTGAAAATACAAAAAAAAAATGGCCTTAAGGTTTGATTCCACTTAGATCTTCCCCCTTCATAAGCAAAAAATATTTCAAAAACCACCTTGATATTTGTAGAAATATTACAATTAACCCTTTAAATTTGACACATAATCAAACATGAGGGGGCTTTTTGCAATTTTGGAACATCTCTGGATTTTTTGTAATTAAGCCAAACCTTGGGGGTATTTTTGTAATTATCCCTTTTATTTATTATCCATCAAAATATGTCATGTTCCATTTGGACATATTGATTTTACAATATCAATCTTGTAATAGGACATGACTAAAGCAACTATCTCAACTCATCGCCGTCTCATGATATTTTCCATGCAAGTGGAAAAACCTATGATGATGATGATGGTTTTGGAATTTCATCTTATTTCTCATTCTTTTGAAGGTTGCGTCCGGAAGGGAATCCAGCGTAAAACTTTGTCACTTTGCTTTTTTGTGTGAATTTATAGTGTCAACTATTTTAGACAATGACACTACAAACTTCACGCCACCGACCCCACATAGTAGGTTAAGGTGCAATTGATGATGATTTATTATCCATCAAAAGTTGGCTTAAAAATATGAATCAAGAAAGCACCAGGATGGAGTAACTAATGAATACATTGTCCAATGGAAGACCAAAAATTTAACCACCACTTTGTCAAGGTAAAATTTAACCAATTGGTCCTCCACACCAATATCAGCCTATTAATTTGGAGGAGGTCTTATGTGAGATCGTCTCATGGATCTAAATTCTAATAGGATCCGTCTCATGGATTATATCTATGAGACCGTCTCACACAAGATTTTGTGATTAATTTGTGCCATCCAAAAGGATCCTTTTCATTTCATCTATAACCTCCTCCATCTGCGCCCTCGAATGCAACGGGAACGGAAATACACACGCACAATCCAATTTTCCGTCTCTTATTGTGTCGAATACTGCGATCGATGGGCCCACACCATGAACCGAGGCGCATCCGATGAAGTCTTCTAATCCAATGACCTGATGAAGTTTGTCAGAATGATCGATTGTAGGGTCCTCAAAGACGGATATTAATGAAGTTCGAGTGATGCGATGGTGTCAAACCAGGGTTCTCTACCGCCTTGCACATCGAAGTTGAGATCAGCCATGTCCGAAAAATGCTTGTTCTTGTCCTTGGCGTTCGTAAAGGACGAATGGACTCGTTTCGCCAAGTCCCACAAACTTTCCCCTCCCTTAACATCGTGAGTGTTTAGAATGGCAGAGTGATAAAATCCTGCAACATTTTGAAAATTATGGTGAAAAGTGACAACATTTTTAAGCATTTGTAAGAATTTATCTAATTATTCAATCCAAAAGCAAGGCGATGCAAACGCAACTAATTTTTTTTTTTAATAAGTTGGGAATACTGGTTGGAGGGGATGGGATAAATTTCAAAGAAACTGAAAGATACCGGCTTCGAATCCCGGTCAACACCCTTACAAAGGGTAAGCAATACCACTCAGCTCAAGCTGGTGGTGGCGACGCAACTATGGTCATTACCATTTTTTTAGTTTTAGAGATAATTACAAAAGTACCATTGAAGTTTGGCCTATTTACAAAAAATAACCAAGTTAATTTTCAAAATTACAAAAAAAAAAAAAAAAACCTTGAGGTTTATTTTGTCTTACATTTACCTCTTTCATAAGCAAAAACATTTCAAAATCTCCTCTCATATTTACAAAAATATTACACTTTACCACTCAATGTAACCTCAAGGGCACTTTTTGTAATTTTGAAAGTTAGCTGGATTTTTTTGTAATTAAATCAAACCTCGAGGGTACTTTTTGCAATTATCCCCTAGTTTTAATGGCATAAGGGATTGCATAATTTGATTTGATTATAAAGTGGGCTTCGACATAAGTCATTTTACTATTTCCTACTAACGCTAGCCGTCACGACTCACTATGATCCTAAATTTGACAGGAAATTTAAGGAACTTACCGATATGGTGGCTGCTAAGCGGTGGATCGAGAACAGAACGGCAGTCCATGAGTGTTGCAACCGCGTACTTTTCCCATTGATCATCAGGAATCCCTTTTAAAGAATGGGATGCAATTAAACCAGCTGCTGCTAAAAGACTAGATAATTTTATCTCTTTGCTGTTGCAACTCTGCCAAAGTAATGCCAAACTGAAGTCAATAATAAGCTTGAGACTATTAAAGAACTATTCTTCCATTTCACTTAAAACATGAGATCATAATGACCAGATGGCCCAAGTGAATAAATGCAGCTCACACAATACTCCACTTACATTCTTTACAATGCCTGCGGTATATCTTAACAGAATAATTTCTGGTTTACGACTTTGTCACTAAATTTTTCGTCGGTCATTCTTTTTATGGAAAAGTTTTGTCACCAGGCCTTGAGCTTCTTACTAACCCTTGCAAAGTCTAATCCTTTAACAGAAAACTGTATACTAAGGTAGAAACTACCTTACCCGAGCTTTTTCCCTTCAGGAGTGACCACCGAACATAAAACTGTATACTAAGGTAATACCTTATACGAGCTTTTTCCTTCTTTATTTTAACTAATGCCTTTGGGTTGGAAGGAGCAAAACCATACATTTGGATAATGGCATGCTCGTTTAGAACGAAGCTAGTCTCAGAAAGAAGAGAGCTCTAAGCTCAAGATTGTCCAACTGAAAATGAACACATAATCTACAGTGAAAGATAAAAAATAAAAGAATTCTGGATATCAAGCTGGTTGGATGAAGCCTGCAATATTTGCTCTAAAATCCAAACATTTTCCACAAAGGAATATTATTCCCACAAGTATTCTTAGGCTTCAGCACCAAGATAAGAACAAAGATTATTAGTTCTGAGTTTCTACAATGATTTTTCTACTCATCTAATCACTCATTTTGTATAAAACTCCAACCGTTAGATACGCAACACAAGATGATTGAACATACTTGATTTCGAGGACAGTCCATTGAGCCTTTGGGACAAATCAGACCAAAATTCCCCTGTTTCGTCAAAAGTATCATTCTGGCTCTTGATCCTATCCCAACTAAAAGAGTAGATAGGGAACACAAGATCGATCGTCCCTAAAAGAACTAATCAAGCATACTTAAATGTACAAGAAAATTATCAGCCAATTTCATTCTTTGATCTATCAGCCATTTTCACACTATAAAAGTTAAAAACAAACCAAACAAGGAATTATGGACCGTTATCGTCTCGAGCAACCTTCTATCCTACTACCATCCCTGAAAACCAATTTCTTGTTCTGCTTTGATAAATAAAATAGGAAAGCAAAAGGACCAATGCTAAGGCCTTGTACGGTTGTGTTTCCAAAACCATTTTTCCATTTTCCAACTATTCCGGAAAATGGATTTATGTTTGTTTACAAAGTTTTCTATAGAAATGAAGTCATTTCCAGTTTTCACTTTTTTATGGAAAATATTCTTTTGAAAACACAACCAAACAATTTTTCATCCCAATTACACAAATCTAGGTAAAAATACACTACAATCACGCAAATCTATGCCAAAAATACATTTGAAAAACTATAACCAAATATATTCTCATTTTCAAACAGAAATTTAGACAACAAACCAGACATATTTCCAATTCTAAAATCAATGAAGTTTGAAAATTCATTTTCAACACTAGAAACTGGAAATTGGACTTGGAAATACATCCATACAAGCCCTTAACAGTCCAGCTTACAAATATCAACAAATAAATGAATTATAATGTGAATAGAAATCAATAACCTCATAAAACTTCAAGAAAAAAGAAAAAAAATCTAACAATCACTTACAGATAGAATCCGACCAGTGTCTTCTTCATTCATCTGCAACCTAACAACACGAGACATTCTTGGTGACACTGTATCCTCAAAACTTAAATTTGAAAGCCTAAAAGAATTCAAGGAGTAGCCTAACATATCCACCCCACGAGCCCAAAAGGGTTTATTCCCCTTCCCACAAGGAATATACTCCTCAATCGCCACATTAACTTTATTAGCTTTTTCCAGATCCATTTCTACTATTTCCACTCCCTCCTCCTCCTCCATCATCCCCAACAACTCCTTAAGCAACCCCACCGCCGATGTCCTGTCACAGACCGAAGTGTGCAGCCTAAGCGCCACAACATACTTACCATTCTCCAAAGTGTACAAGCTAGCGAAGAATAGATCGGTGTCCGATGAAGGGTCAGGATTTTGCCACGAGTTACTGTTCATTTCGTGCTCGAGTAAGAGGTGCAGGGGAGAAATGGAGCTGTACTCGTCGGGGAAATTGGTCTGGAGAATCTGGGACGTCGATTGCAGATCGAACGGTTGGATTTGGATGTAAGGAGATGGGGGCGTGCAGTAGGAGAAAGAGGATGAGGCCGGATCGAAGTGGAGTTTGGAGTTGAGGATGGGGTGGGAAAATTGAAGTTTGCGGAGGGCATTTTGGAGAAATTGGGTGTTTGGGGGTTTGGAGAGGAGGAGGGCGAGTACGGTTATGCCGGTTCCGCCGGGAACCGCCTTGCACCAGCTGAGCTCGGTGGCGCCGACCGGCCGGGTTTTCGGCTCAGCTGAGTTTGGAGAAAATGACATTTTCTGTGAACTGGTTCAGAGAGTAATGACAATTGGGAACTGGGAAGAGACGAAGGGTCAGTTTAAATTAACTTTTTTGTGAATACTAGTTTGCAGAGATAAGATGGTGATGTTTCAGAGAGAAAAAAAGGACGTATAGTGTTCTCGAGGAAGACGACGACGCTTTTTCAGTAGTGTTGTTTGAAGTTGGTAAGTGGTGACAAAGATGGCATGGTGCTTATGAATAAATATTTTATTTTATTATAAAATAAACATCTTCAATTATTTTTCAAATATTTTAATAAATAAATAATGTATTGGACATAACATGTGTTTGCTATATTATATTTCGTAATTTTTTTTTTTTTATAAGCTCGCAGAACTGCGCTTACGCCTCGATACTTTTCGCGACAACAACTCCATTCCTCATCGCCGCCGCTAAGGTAAAACAAGGCGGGATGTGACGCGATTTGGCCGGCGGTGTTACGACGGTCGTGACTCACCGACGACAACCGATCCTCTCTCGAGGTAAAAGAGAACAATTATGTTCGACCCCAATCTACTAATAACGATCTCTCCCGAATCGAACCCACACGGATCTTTATTCAAGATGAGTTCCCACCAAATCTTCACTACCGCATATGCCTTGGGAGCAATTTGATGGAGAAGGGATATGAACCTCGACCTCCACTCCACAAACAATTTGATGGAGCAAGGATTTCAATATAGATGGATGTTACATTGTTATTTTATAGTTCCACCATATGGTGTTTTAATACTAGATGGATGTTGTGTGTCCGAAACAACTAGTATTATTGTACACGTGACAAGGACATACATCTCATCTATTAAAATACAAAATAAAATAAGAGACTGGACAAAATAGGGTCGGCTCAGAAATTTGTCGGGACACGTTTCTTGTCATGTAGGCTAGTCTAGCCCAATACATGTATTTTTGGTCGGGCCATTCAGGCTTCGGTCTATTTTAGGCGAGGCAAAGTAGGTTTGATCCTTTTCGAACCTCAAAAATTGAAGTCCAACTCCATCTTATATGCGAACTTGGGTCGGTCCAAATTTTGCTAGCTCTAGTTAAGTAGTTATAGTGGTTTTGTCTGGGCACTCTAACATCTCATAAGTAGGATTCGAGTAGAACTTTATATTATCCATTCTCATCATCGTTTATTATGTTCTTCTCCATGCTCATCCCTATCCCCATCCTTATTAGGCATTCAATTTTCATACTCAACCTCATACGCGTCGGAGGGTCGAGTATTCATACTCTACCTAATACCCTATTACTACTTATAGTTTAATTTTTTGAAATTTGAGTTATTATGATGAAACCATGCATATTTACTAATTTATTTGGAGAACAATAAAAAAAGAATAAAGATAAAATAAACGAATTAAACATTATAGAAAAGAATAGGGGAGCAAAGGAAAAGACATGGCAAGCAAATGAATTGCTTAGCCATCCAACCAGGTATGAAGAGGAAAAATGAGTGTACACACTTGAGAAAATTAATTTGTGCGAGTCAAATTATGATAGGTGCGGGAAAACACTCGGGGTATTTTTCTCTCGGGTAATACAAAGGGGTCGGATAGAGTGTCCTTTGATAGCTAGTAAAGTGGTTGTACGAGAGTCTTATTTTCTTGGGTTTGGTCCATAAAACTCAAGGGGTTTATTTTTTTTGTACCGAGAAATTCTTTATTAGTAAAGAACGAAAACTCTCGTGGACGTAGGAGGGTTTTGTGGAAATTCTCACGCCATTTTATTATCTTATTGGTGTGATTTGCTGGATATTCCGAATGAATCAAATGTCGGACCACGATACACCTACGCTGCACTCAACAATTTATGGTTATGAATTTATGATGCTACGATTATGGGCCTTTTTCTCACGTATAAGAAATGAAAATGAAAAGGTCCACATTTATCGGCATCATTTAAATGGAGATATCTTTTCTTTGACAAAAGAAATGGAAAATTTTAAATGTGTACGCCAATACTAGTTATTTATTTGGTAAAAGTCTCAAATTTATAGGCACATTTAAATTTTCAAATATGGGATATAATGAAAATAAAAACAATCTACATTAATGGGAGAAGTAGCTCAAATTATATTGTGTCTCTACACTTCATCAAATATTTGGGGATTATATGCACTGCTAACGTGTTGCTATTATGTTGATCAACTAAAAGTCATGAATAGTTAACGATAGTGATGTTGTTTTCTAGAGCAGATCACTCAAATCAACTGAATTGCCTCAGTAATTACCTCTGAATCTCGACAGTAAGATCAGATCATTTTGGTAATCAAGTTGGGAAAACAGACCTGAAAGATAAAGAACACACCAGGCTAGCGGGGTGGCCTCTTAAAGTCTAAGAAAGGAAGAGACTATGAAAGTGTATTGTAATAAGTGTAAAAGAGTTCCCATTTTGTTATTGTTGCATTATATTTATGGACAATTCTAGAACATGTGGGCATTTTGGTGAAGTAAAATGTCATCATCCTAGGTGACATATTATACTTTTGGGGGGTTTGATGCTACCCAAGTGGGTTGTGCCCACTCCCTAGTGATTTTGCCAAATGTCTCACTATGATATATACATGTATTTTTTTATCAAAAAAAGAAAATCAAAATGGGATAAATGTCACAATCCTACGGGAGTTGGATACTACCCACTTGGGTGACATCTATTTACCATGTACTCTTTGACAGGGAGATCAATGGTATCATGACATGTCCTTTCTACTGTTAGATAGTGAGATCAATAGTCTCTGAATCGGGTCAAAGTCAAATCGGGTCTTCGGGTCGGGACTCATATAAAAATGCGCAGATCATGTCCTTTTAGGTCATTTTAGCTATTTTTAAGGGTAAAGTGGGATTTTGGGCTTTCCCCCATCAAATAGGATCAAAATATTATTCAGGACAATACAATACATAATTGATCTGATGGTAACACTATATTCTTCAAAATCCTGAGCTGGAAGTCTATAGGTAAATTGGGTTACTGCCTGCAACACAACAAGTCGTTAGGGCGCCGGGATTTTTCCCGGCGATAACCCTCCGACGCTCAAGTCAAATTAGAAGGCCAAAGAATAACTAGAATTCACAAGACTAGATATTGTGAAAATGAATTTCATACCTTGGAAATGGAATTGGAGGTGATACTTATAGTATCTCAAAGCCTGAGTTATTATCTGGTGGTATATGGTGCATGGACCATATGGGCCCATTGAGTCCATAAGTAAAATTCTTGTTGGACTTCATTATATTTGGACATTTGGGCTTTTTTAAAGTTCGAAGGTTGCTTATGAAGATGTAATTTGTTGCTTGTATAGATGTGTCATGATGCTTTTAGATATATTAACTACATAAACAAGTCATGAGCAACAAATCCATACTACATAAGCAACACGTCTATACTACATAAGCAACGAATATACACTACGTATGCACTACAGATATATTAACTACATAAACAAGTCATAAGCAACAACCCCATATTACATAAGCAACAAGCCTATATTACATAAGCAACGAATATACACAACGTATGCACCATAATTACATTAACTACATAAGTAAGTCATAAACAACAAACCCATATTACATAAGCAACAAGTCTACACTACATATGTAACACAAATACATTAACTACATAAGCAAGTAATAAGCAACAACTCTATACTACATAAGCAACAAATATACACTACATATGCAATACAGATATGATTAAATTACACATGGAATATGGTTATACTACACATGCAATATGATTATATTACATAAGCTGTTAACAAAAGAATACGCTGGAGATAAAAAAAAAGTGAATATGAGGGATATGGGTTACTCAATAACTGAAACCACGTGCCGCGTGAAAAAGGGGAAACAGATTGAACGTGATTGAGATCTTATCAAATCTCAATATCTGATTATATATTATAAAATGACCACCCTACCCTTTTTAGTTGCTGAAACAAAAAAAATAAATATAAATCCCCCTAAAATCCTGGACCACCCAAAAATATTAATTTATGGTTAGGATTGGGTCCATAATTTCCACCCCAAATGGGAGGACCTATTTGATCCATATCCTATATATATATATATATATATATATATATATATATATATATATATTCATAATAATAAAAACTATGTTGAGCCCATCAGTAATAGAAACCGATTTACTGTAAAATTATAATTTTGTCTTGTATATTTAAATGGTGTCAGTAGTATATGCATATGTACTTATGATATTATTTCTATTGAATTTGTGTACTCTACATATTTACATCTTTCAAGAAATAAAACTCATTCACGAATTTTCAATCGCTGATGAATTCCGTCGGGCTAATAACTGTTGCAGTAATATATAAGACCAAATCAAACTTCAAAACAATTTCTGTAATTTTGGAACTTTGTTGTATTTTTTTGTAGTTATCCCAAATCTTAGGGATAGTTTTTATAATTATCTCAACCTTCTATTTTGTTATGTTTTCTAAGTTTAGGGTTTTAGAAAGTTGGAGCTTGAAGTATTGAAAATTGCATGTAGAACTATCAATTTTGGTCTGGCCCGATGGGCTAGCCCAACCGTCTAGATAAAATGATCGGACTGGACTATGTTTTTCTCAGGCCCGAAATGAGCCGGACTTTTTGGTCCGACCCATTAAGCTGAAAACCAGGCCAGTATGATCGACCCAATTTTTTCTTTGTATTTCCGTGGGTTGGATACAAAAAATAGTGGACAAGTTGTTATTTGATCCGACCCTTTTTTTTTTGCTTTGTCCGATTTTCCTTTGTATTTTCTTGGGCTGGGCTCAAATAAATAGTGGAAATGTTATTATTACCCAGTCCAATTTTTTGCTTTGGCTTGGTGGGCTGCTACCGACTCGACCTGACCAGTTTGACACCTCTGCTTGGGAGGAGGGTAACATAGTATAAAGAATATTTAATGTTTTATTTTTTGAGGCAAGTGTTGCATACTTGCGTGATTAAAACATAAAACAAATTGATGGGTCTACCTGATGCATGGAAGGCGCTTTTCTGTGAATCCCAACAGTAATTGGTATTGGTTGGGCTTAGAATATGATTCAGAATAATTGATACTGTTGGCCCAATAAGGTTGGTGGGTCTGGAATAGCACAACAATTTGAAACCATGTAGCATTTATATATACTTTTGAGTTTTGATAGTAACTGAATAATATTATGAATATAAGTATATAGTAATATATAGATATATGTATCTATAACTAATATTTTCAACAATCCATGAAAACATACTTTCAAAACAAAAAGGGGGAAATATTTCTTTCCAGTACTTGTTAGAGCTGGCAAAATTGGCCGGCCCATCTGAAAACATACTTCCAAAACAAAAAGGGGGAAATGTTTCTTTATGGTATTTATTAGAGCTGGTAAATTGGATCGACCTTGTATATAGGGTTGGATTAAGCCTGACTTTTTAAAGTCCGAAAAAAATTGAGGCCTAAATGGCCCGATCCAGTAGGCCAATTGGATCGGGCCAAAAAAGTCCGTTTTTTGGGGGGCTAGCTCAAGCCCCACATTATTTAATGAAAAAAAAAATTGCAGTTAATATTTCTTTAGCCCAGCACTCCAGTCTCTAGCGCGCAACGAACTCAGTCAAATCAACAAAGGCACAAACCAAAATGATGGGTTTGCTGTTTGGTTTGATTAGTATAACAGCTTTTGGTTTTCTGAAAAGTTTTCTTTTTCCTAAATTGTCAATTTGTGTGCTTGTTTGGGAGCACTTTTGAAATGGACTTTTAGATCTAAAAGTTCATTTCAATAAATTTTCATGTTTGGTGGTTATTTTGAAATGGACTTTTTGATAAGTCACTCATCCAAAAAGTCAATTCTAGAGAAGTGAGAATGAAAGGCTTTTTAAAAAGTCCATTCTAGATAAGTCCATTTAGAAAATGGACTTTTCCATAAGTGCTCCCAAACAAGCACTGTATCATTATGTGGTGTTTTTATGTTAAGTTGGTGGTGCCGTAATGGATTTTGTTGATTAGTATGAAGTATTTGGCTTTTTAAATAGTTTTTTTTAATATTTAATTTGGGTTGGTTTGGTCCAATGGCTCGCGGCTGGGTTGGACTATGAAAATCGAGGCGCGACGAGAACTTGGCTTGACCCAGTCCGACCCAATTTTCTCGCATGGCCCATTAGGTCGGGCCGATCCATTGCCACCTCTAGTACTTGTAGAGTTGGAAATTAGGCCGGTCGGGTCTGCCCGGTACTAGCCAACCAGGCCAAAGAGCAAAATCGGGCTAGGCCATGCCGGGCCAAAATTTCATGGGCCCAATATTTTATAGCCCAATCTGGGCCATGTAGTGTATTTTGCATTTTTTTCTCAAGCCGGTCGGGCCAACCACGGCCATTTGGCCCATTGGGTCGTTTTAAGTAGGTTCGGTCCTTTTCGGAACTACAAATTCATGGCCCAGTCTGGCCTTATCGTGGCCGGACTCAATTACCAGCTGTAGGTACTTGATATGGGTAGTTTCAAATTATTTACTTTTATTTTTAATAATTTCTAATATCAGCCAAACTATTAATTTAGCCCATGATTGAATTTATTATTATATTAATGCCCCATGAGGTTCAAAACTTCATACATGCCACGAGACCCAAGTTCAGACACTTCAGACAACAGCTAGTCTATTTCATCCCATTTACAAGGTACACATGTTTCTCAATGCTCTAATCCTTTTGGATCATCTCTAAATCAATTCGTTGACTTATTATCGGAGGAGTTTTTCCGGGACAATACAGGATTATTCTAAAATTTGGTCGTGTTGTAGGCCGGATCTCACATGAATATTTACATTCCTGACTATAAATTTGGATGAATTCGTTATATGTGAATTTGTACAACATCAATTACCTACGAGCATCTTTAAGTAAATCCAATGTACATCATAAACTTAAATCATAAACACAAAAGTTCCATACGTACTAGAATTTACACAGTATGATTCATTATTAATGCTCCTAACGACTCGATTGTCTTTTTTTTTTGAAAAAAAAATACTAGATTGTCTTCAGCTCGATAATAATGATGATGATAATAGTAATAATAATAATAATAGTTAACATAATTCATTATATAGCAGCATTTGATCTATTCTTAACCATTGAATTAAATGGGGATGATCCTTCTAAAAAAAAAAAATGGGGATAATTGATTTATCCTCTCTTTTTTCATCATTGAATCCTAAATGGATGTAATATTCGTAATAAGCACTAAACTAAACTCTATAAGATAAGGATAGATGGGCTCTTAGTCTTGATACCGAATGGGAGGCCCATGCTAGCTCCACGCGAGAAGAAATCTTACAAGTCTTACTAGAGCTTTCCAATAAATAGCTGCTTGCTTGGCCAACCAGTTGTTCTTAAAAGGCATTTCTCAAGCCGCTGTCCGCTCATTCTCACATTTTACTAATTGGGTCGGCCTTCCTACCAGAATGCCTTCTTGGTCGAAGACTGCTGGAAGCCCCTGCGGTTGTTCGGCTGCGTACTCAAGTGGTAGTTGTTACCGGAAGTAGGTGAAAGCAGCGAGTTGGGTTGCTCCTATTCGTGTGTCTTGTGTCGATTTCCCCCCAACAAGCTACAACGACGGTTTCCATCTCAAGGTCCTTGCTTAGCCGAGCTGGAAGCTATACTCTAGATATTCACTACAAGAAAATTCCAGTTTACCGACATAAATGATTTTGTCACAAAATTTTACAATTACCTACATAATACCGACAAAATAAAAAATATTTTTTCCAAATTATATCGATAGATCACCGTCAGTTTTTAGATTACCGACAGAAATACTGTAGGTATTTACCAACAAATTTAGATTATGTACGTAAATATTTACCTACAATGATATTAACTAAAACGATTTAACTACATTTACAATTTTTTTAATATTTACCTACAGATTTTTTTTGTAGGTAACTGTTTTTTTTTTCTTGTAGTGATCCAATAATTAGATAAATATTATGTACTTTCTAAATTTGGAAAACAAAGTTGAAGTCTAACTCAGAGAAAGTCAAAATTTATACATCATTTTCCTTTTTTTCCACACAGAAGTCCAGTATGAAGACAGCAATTTGTGTTAGATGTATCATATGAAACTTAGAAAATCCAGTTACTAATAATGGAAATCATACTCTTATACTATACCAAAGGGAAAATTGCATACCTAGTCCTATAACTATTGGGGTGTTGCAAAACTAGTACTATCCATTCAAGCTTTTGCAAATATGGTCCTCTAACTGTTAAAATGTTGCAATTTGAGGACAATTGACACTGAAAATTGATAATTTGGTCGGAAGTCCGGCACCTAATATACGTGGGGCCAATTAATCTTAATCTCAAGATGAGGTGGCATGATTAATGAGGTTGGACCCATCTCTTTCAACTTAGAGGCTTACGTGGATTGAAAAAAATGATGGGGGAAATCATGGGAAAATAATTATATAATAAAATAGTTAAATTTCAAATTTTATAAATAAATTAATAATCATTTTTAATAATTAAAACAATTATTTAATAATAAAATCAAATAATGAATTAAATTAATTTACTAATTTTTTAACTCAGTAAAAACTAATATTCATTTTATTTATTTTGTGTTTCCTTTAATATTCATTTTTTTTATTTTTCCGTTCCTTTTTTATTATTATTTTCCACCGAAAATCCAACAATCACCACGACCACCAAAAATTCGACAACCGCCACCAGAAAATGTGATTCAATCAGGTAGAATTGATTTTCAGTTCCCCAAATTCTTATTTGATTTTGCGTGAAATTGGTCGAATTGACCAGTGGCATTCATCATTTAAAAAAAAAGGAAGGGAAAATTAAAAAAAAAAATATTAAAGCCAAAACAAACAAAAAAAAAGAAATAAAATGAATATTAGTTGTCAATGAGTTAAAATTTTAATAAATTAATTTAAATCATTATGTAATTTTTGATAATTTGGTTTCTTAAATTTTAACTATTAAATAATTATTTTAATTATTTAAAATGATTTATTAATTTATTTTTAATTTGTTTATTAAAATTAAAATTTAAACATTTTATTATATAATTATTTTCCCATGATTTTTCCACCAATCGTATTTTTTTCAATCCACATATATCTCCGAGTAGAAAGAGATGAGCCCAAGAGTTCATTAAGCATGCCACCTCAGCGGGATATTAAGATTAATTAGGCCACATGTACAAATTCCGACCAGATTATCAATTTTCGGTGGCTAGTATCCTCAAATCGCAACTTTTTAATAGTTATAGGACCATATTTGCAAAAGTTTGAACGGAGAGGACTAGTTTTGCAACACCCCAATAGTTATAGGACTAGTTTTGCAATTTTCCCCTATACCAAAGGGCAAATTACATGAGATCAGCACAGCCAATTGGTCAAGTGGACACCAATAAGATAGATAATTCCTAAATTTGACTTGTTTTCATATATTATCTAATTGTATATTTCTTTTTTGAAGAAAAAAACAAATAAATTGATAGTCTTTGCGTGACAATTAAAATACCATTTTCATCGAATAAAATATAACCCCGCGAAAATAGATTATAATCTCGGTAGTTATACAATATTATTGAAAATGAAAAGCAGGTGGGAGGCGGTGGATTGTGCTCAATATTATGTGATTAAGTACTGGTGAGATATTTTAAATAAAAAGATGTCCTTAATTTTTAATCTTATTATTGTTAAACATTAACTATCAAATATTAAAGTGAGGAAGGACGAGTGGGAATAGTCAAGTATGGCCGGGTGACCCGACTTTCATACAAATTTGGCCCTTGACTTCTTAAGTCATATTAAAAAAAAAAGAAGATTTCATTCCTTTTCATAAAAATTCTCTCTCTATCTCTTTCTCTCCCAAATAGACCGTTGGTCTTCAGCATATTCAAAAATTTCGAATTTTCTTGTCGAAACAATGGGAAAACGACTCGAAATCAACTGGAAATTTGTAAGAAGCTAAAGTTAATCATCCATAGTTGTTCGTACATCAAGTTTTAGGGTTTTCTCAACCAAAATCGCCGATTTTGACGTGGAAATGGAACCATTGAGGTATTAATTGATTTATTATCATTATTTGTATTTTCTTGTTCTAATAGCAATGGATGAAAGCTTTTGAATTGATTTGGTTGCAAATATATAGTTTTGGTAAAGATCGAGCAAAAACAACCCGAGTCGTTTATTAAACGACTCGGGTCGTTTTTTGTTCAATCGACTCAAGACTCGGTCGTTTACAAAATAGTTGGGGTCTTTTACACACTAGTTTAAAACACCAACAGCATCACTGAGTCGTTCGAAAAAGATCAAGTCGTTTTTTTAACACAATGTATTATTTTTTTGTAAGTTTATTAGTTCATGTTTAAATTTTGTTCTTATGTAATTTTTTCTTCTAATAGTCACGTGGAAAGCTTTTAAATTAATTTGGGTGTGAATATATGATTTTGGTAAAGATTCCGGCATAAACGACTCTAGTTGTTTATACACGACCCAAGTCGTTTTTTGTTTAATACAATTTAAATTATAACAAAAAACAACTCTAGTCATTTTTTAAACAACTCTAGTCGTTTATAAAAGACTCACGTCGTTTTGTTTTTTACACAATGTATTTTTTTTTGTAAGTGAATTAATTTTGTCTAAATTTTGTTCTTATGTAATTTCAGAATAGAATATGCTATTAAACGTGAGGATTGGTTTGACTCTAAAGTTTCGGCTCGAAGCACTTTGGCGAAATTTGGGATGGTGTATGATCATTTGAATGATGAATATAAAGAGATGCATTTGAAATCTCTTTGGCAACTTTCATTATTTGAACAATGGAATTCAAATGTCGAGAAAACTCTTGCATAGTTTGATGTTGTGGAGGATTACTTATGATGATAAATTAGCCGATCATGAGGTAGATGAGATTTTGTTCTCATTCGATGGGGAAAATGTTGTTTTTTTCGTATAATGATTTAATAGAGTTAGATGCATTTTAGAAGGTGAATACCACTTAATTGACTATTAAAATCTGAAAATGACCCCCAAATGTTTCGAAACGACCCTTGTCGTTTTATAAACGACTTGGGTCGTTTAGGAAATGACTTTGGTAGTGTAAACAAGACCGTGGTCGTTTTTTGTCTCTCTCTTCAATAGATTCATAATGTGGAATGTTGAAACAAAGATGGACATCTCTTGTTGTGTTTGAGTGTTGAAATCAAATGTGTAATTTGCATTAGGAAACTATTTAAAAGCTTAAAATGTAATGATTTAATAGAGTTAGATGCATTTTAGAAGGTGAATACCATTTAATTGACTATTAAAATCTGAAAACGACCCCAAATAATTTAAACGACTCTTGTCGTTTAGGAAACGACTTTGGTAGTGTAAACAAGACCGTGGTCGTTTTTTGTCTCTCTCTTCAATGAATCATGCTTACCAAACAAGTGTAAATCATTTCCAACTGTAATTAAACATATTAATTCTCCAATCTCACAAATTATCCAATCTCACAATATTTTCAGAAGGATTAGTATTATCATAGATTCATAATGTGGAATGTTGAAACAGAGTTGGATATCTCCTGTTGTGTTTGAGTTTTGAAATCAAATGTGCAATTTGCATTAGGAAACTATTTAAACGCTTCAAATGTAATGATTTAATAGAGTTAGATGCATTTTAGAAGGTGAATACCACTTAATTGACTATTAAATTCTAAAAATGACCCCCAAATATTTCAAAACGACCCTTATCATTTTATAAACGACTTGGGTCGTTTATAAAATGACTTTGGTAGTGTAAACAAGACCGTGGTCATTTTTTGTCTCTCTCTTCAATGGATCATGATTACCAAACAAGTGTAAATCATTCTCAAGTATAATTAAATATATTAATTCCCCAATCTCACAAATTATCCAATCTTACAATATTTTCATGAGGACTAGTGTTATCATAGATTCATAATGCGGAATGTTGAAACAAAGTTGGATATCTCTTGTTGTATTTGAGTGTTGAAATCAAATGTGCAATTTGCATTAGGAAACTATTTAAGCGCTTAAAATGTAATGATTTTTATGTAATTTGATGTATTTTAGAAGGTGAATACCACTTAATTGACTATTAAATCAAAAAATAACCCCAAATATTTCAAAACGACCATTGTCGTTTTATAAATGACTTGGGTCGTTTAGGAAGCGACTTTGGTAGTGTAAACAAGACCGTGGTCGTTTTTTGCCTCTCTCTTCAATGGATCATGGTTACCAAACAAGTGTAAATCATTCTCAAGTGTAATTAAACATATTAATTCCCCAATCTCACAAATTATCCAATCTCACAATATTTTCATAAGGACTAGTGTTATTATAGATTCATAATGCGGAATGTTGAAACAGAGTTGTATATCTCTTGTTGTATTTGAGTGTTAAAATCAAATGTACAATTTGCATTAGAAAACTATTTAAACGCTTTAATTGTAATGATTTAATAGAGTTAGATGCATTTTAGAAGGTGAATACCACTTAATTGACTATTAAAATCTAAAAATGACCCCAAATGTTTCAAAACGACCTTTGTCATTTTATAAACGACTTTGGGTGTATAAACAAGACCGTGGTCGTTTTTTGTCTCTCTCTTGAAATTGAGAGTATAATTCTTCATATGACATATCGACAGTGATTGGAAGGCCTTCTATACCGATATTGTCATTATTTTCTTTCTTCCATACCCATTTATCATCTTCGTTGACAAGTTTGCCAAAATAAAATACAGTTACCCAAAATGGTGGAGTCATGCCTACACTTCAAAGAAAAAAGTGTAAGAGAAAAACCACATTGTATAAAAAACTATGCATTGCGAAACAACTCAAGACAAAAAAAAACCAAAAAACAACTAGTCTTTTAACGACCAAAAAACGACCAGAGTCTTTAAACGGCCAAAAAACAACAAGGGTCGTTTTGTCGCGAAAAAATTATTAGAGTTCTTGGGTTCAGCTATTCATTGTAGTAATAATCAAAACATGTCAAAAATTTCAACCAATATGACAATGTAAAACTAATAGATGATATTTACATCCAATAATTAGTCGAAATGCTAAATTGTAGAATCAATTAAGATTGAAAAAGGGTTGTGTGAAATGAATGAGAGTTTGAAGTCAATTTGTTAAAATAAAAAACGAGGTCAATTTTGTGATTTAAAAATATATAGAAGGATATTTTAGACTTTTTAAATAAAAAAGGCGATAAAAGTATGTTTTCTTTAAGTAAAGCCAAAATTGTTGTTTGACCTACTAAAAATGCCATTTATGAAATTACCCCGGAAGGACGCACCTTAATTCAGATTTAAACCCTAGATATATTCTTAATTCTTTTTTCGCAATAGTATTAATGCATCTTGATATCACTAGGCTAAGACCATATCAGTTTTTTTTAATGGGGGAAAATAGAGTAGGAGACACATGCACTCGTATGAGATCGAATTTGGGTCAATCGTCCTAGCAACACACATGTCAACCATGGGGTTGATCCTCTAGGCCATAGCAGATTACACATTTCTTGTTTCATTTTCTTGTTCTACATGCATGAAGAATTAATACTGGTAGGGGACACGTGTACGATATGACACGGGTGTGAGAATACGTCATATGTTGAAATTTTAAGGATACAGTACGATATATATCTACATATGAAATTATATATTTTTATATTATTAAAAATATAGATGTACTAATTACGATAAAAAATATATTATTTCAAGCATAAAAAACTAGAATTTCCAAATTTGAAAAGTGATAACTCACATAAACACACATAAAATATATTGAAAATATAAGCAATAGAATAAATATTATCACTTTCCAACTATATATTTATACGAGTTCATATGGATGTGACTTTGTTTTTTAAAAAATTGGAATGTTTAAGCCAATTTTCTTTTCAATTGAATACTATAGATATATGTATCAATGACAAGGTTGCAGAAATCGCTAGGCGCTAGTCGGGCGGCAGCCGGGCGCCTAGAAACACCAAGTTTTTCTCTTTTTTTTTTTCATTTTTTTTGTATTCTGATCGATTTTTGCCGATTTTTGGCCGATTTATTCCGACTAGACCGCCTAGACCGATTTTTTTCCGATTTTTTGGCCGCTTTAGGCGCTTTAGCCCGCCTAAAGTGGCGGGCGCCAGCCGATTTTGCCCCGGACCGATTTTTTTTGCCGATTTTGGGAAAATCGGATCGGCCTAGGGGCGCCTAGCGCCTAGTCGGCACCTAGGCCGATTTTTACAACACTGATCCATGGAGTATCGGATAAAATATCGTACATAGTACGTATCCGATAGAGGTATGTATATACGTCATTCTCACATAAGTGTTTGTGCTTCATAGTTCTACTTCATATACCATCATTAGGGTGAATGAAGCACATAGATGTATTGAAATAATTATCTGACATTATTTATCTAAATGACACATGTTATTGGGATCAACCTTGTGCTCAGGTGGTTGAGGCGTGTGTTTTAAGGGCGAATGACCTGAATTCGATTCCATACGAGTGCGTGTGTCTCTCCTCCAAATTTCCCCCATTATACTAAAAAAAAATAAAAAATGACACATGTTATTCGTTTAGCAGAAAATTGTAACACGAAATCTAGTCCAGAACATAGCATATGTGTGCGTCATTTATTGTCAAAAGAGAAAATATTGTATTATTCGCCCCTCTCCCCTTTTTTCTTTCTAAAGAATTTCCCAATTACATAATTAATATGAAATTGTGATACTATAAATTACACATAATTAATTGTAGCTCAGTTGATTGAACATTTATAACAAATACCATTGGCGTGAGATCAAATCTCACCAGTTCCCACCCTTCCAGGGATCATATACTCCATCCATTCCAAATATATAATCCGCTATTCCGTTGTGGAATGTCTCAAATATATAGTCCATTTTATACATTTAATAGCAACTTCTCCATTCTTTTACTATAACCCTATTTAATATGTAGTTTATATATTCATCAAATAAGGGTAAATCAATTAAATATTTAGTACATTTATAGTTTCTAATACTTTTCTTAATCCATGTGAAAAATCAAATTGGATTATATATTTGAGACGAAGGGAATATAAATTTTCCAAGTAAAATAAAGATTACATGGAAATTACGTTTCCAATACTCTAAGAGATGGAATCGTATTTTAACCACAACTCTTTTTTTTGTAAAACAAATTGCTAAATCAAGAAGGCCAAATTACTATAAAATAACTTTTTTTTTCCTAATTAGGCCCAATAAGCAATCTCCCCTCAAAATTCGTCTAAGATATTTCCTTGAAACTCGTCCATCCAGATTTGGTAAATTACTGACATTTAATTTAATAAATACAATGAATCAGACAGACATCAAATCTTATATTCCAATATGGAATGTAATTTTCTTATTCAACTACAATTCTTTCAATCCTTTTAAATTCAAATCACCAGATAATTTGCATAACCAAATTAATCAATTGAAAAAATATATTCATAATATATTTTAGCTGGTCAATTTGGTTGTCACAACTCACAATCAAACATTTTCAATTTTCATGGCTCACTATCCCTATAAATACCCATCCATATATTTCTTATCTTCACGTACATTTCTGATCATATTCCCCTGATTTTTTTCCCAATAGTCCAATCAATAACCCTTCTTTCTTTGTTATAACAACTAACATTTTCTTTAATTTTGTATCTTTCCTAATTGAAATTTTCAATTCTTGCACAAAAAAAGCAATCTTTGCACCTTCAACTAACTATTCTATTACTTCTCCCTCTTGCTCTTCTCTAATTTTCTCCAATTTTTCCCCAAAAAATATCCATCAATTCTTATGGTACGTAATACGTATAATTAATTATTCGTTTTCTGTTTTCAAAATTTAAAACCATTTTGGCTGATCAATAAGATTTTTTTTTCCAGGAGAATCATATAGGCGACACCAAATATGAAGAGGTAAACAAGTCTCTTAATTTTTCTTGTATGAATATGATAATTTTTTTTTCTTGTTTCTTTTAATGAATTTTAATCTTATATATTAATTTAATTTAACAGGAATATATAGTAAATTCGCGAGGAGTAAAGCTTTTCACGTGTAGATGGTCACCTGCAAATTACGATGAGCCAAAAGCTTTGATATTCTTGTGCCATGGATATGCCATGGAGTGTAGCATCTCTATGAGAGGTTAGCCTTTACTCCAAAGTCCTTCGTATTAGGGTTAATTACAAAAAGTAGCCCTCAAGTTCAGCGCAATTACAAAATAACCCCCTCGTGAGGCCTCTTGAGGGCGCAATTTTGTATGCTAAAAACAAATGTCAGGGGTATCTGTAATTTTAAAAGATAATTGGAATTTTTTGTAATTTGACTAAACCTCGGGATAATTTTGTAAGCTAAAAATAACTGTCAAGGGTATCTATAGAGGTGTCGATCTGGCCCGGCCTAACAGGCTAAAGGGGAAAATCGGTCCTGGAAATTCTTGGCCCAATCTAGCTTTATATTCGGGCCGGACCTAAATTGACTCCTCTAGGTAACAGTGATTTTAAAAGATAATTGTTTTTTTTTTTTTTACTTAGGTTAAATCTCAGGAGTAATTTTGTAACTAACACCTAGTATTACATTAACCTAATTAAAGCATGAAAAGGTATATAGAGGTGGATGATTTTAGTCCGTTTGATTTGAGTAATTGATTGATTTAATTTTGATTTGAACAGATTGTGCGCGTCGATTGGTTAAGGCAGGATACGAGGTTCATGGCATCGACTGTGAAGGCCATGGAAAATCATCTGGGCTACAAGGATTAATCCCCAAATTTGATGATCTTGTTGATGACCTCTCCGAACACTTCACCACTATTTCTGGTAAAAATAAAAAAACATCAAAATTTTTAGGAATAATTACAAATATTACCCATAAGGTTTAGGGTGATTATAAGAAAAAGTCCAGGGAGATTTCAAAATTACAAAAGCATCCATGAAGTTTGATTGTGCCTAATTAGAATGTTAGTTTAATTAACGTAGGTAGTACTTTGCTGACTTCATCAAATATTTTATAATTACATCTTTTAATTTGACTAAATATACAAATAACACCAACTAACGAAAAGTTGACTCCCAAGGATTGGTCCAATGGCCTTGAGGTTGCAATTGCACCTCAAGGTTTTGAGTTCAAACCTTGACTATCGCAGAGTGAGGAGTTGGAGTTTGCTCCTCCTCCACCAGAGATTAGGATCATCCATGGTAAGGACGGATGTCCCATAGTCCGAAGGAAATGTGGGGTTTGTGCCCCCGGCTGGTGTGGGATACTCTGGGTCGTAAAAAAACGAAAAGTTGGGCTATTGTGATATTTAGAAAAGTTAAGGGATGTAATTGCATAAAATATTTGATTAGGTCAGCAAATTCCGTTAGATCAATTTACGGTTGGGACAAAGTGTTATAGTCGTCGATCCTATCATATTTGGCGAAAAAAGGTCGTATAAGTGGTTCATTCTGTGGTGACAAAATATACATGATACACTTCGTATATGGAGCTAAGAATTAATATATATATATATATATAGTTCATGTTTTATACATGAATTTTAAATTTTAAAAATTGTTCTTCTAAAAAATTAAAAATATTGTTTCATTTACTATTTTCAAGGAAAAAACAAGTCTTCGTTTGATAGGCGAGACGACTACCATTTCTGACTTGACTAAGTCATTGGTGGCTGCTGTCGTTTTGCGTTCAACAAATCTTAGGTTCAGACAAAGAGAACTAATCAAAGGTTTAACGAATTTATTAGTGGTTGGTTTATAATTAGGACATTTATTTTGACGATTTTTTTATTTAATTCTTTGATTTGATTAATGCAGAAAAGAGAGAGAACAGGAACAAGATGAGAATAATAATGGGAGAATCAATGGGAGGGGCAATGGCTCTACGTTTACATAGGAAGAAACCAGATTACTGGGACGGGGCCGTCCTAGTTGCTCCTATGTGTAAGGTACTTAATTTGTCCAAATTTGACAATAACTTAAAATTTCTTATTTTGTTTGGGGGATGTTTATGCTTAAATTTGACGATATCACTATTAGGATGGGTACGGGTTGAAATTTTACTCGAATATGGTTAAAATTATAGTAGAACCCTTATTTTGAATTATATTTTATCTTCATTGTGGTATGGTCAATACATGTCGATTATTTTATGCACGAAAAGTACACAACAGTGGTCTATTTTATATACTTGCATTGATGTGTATGTACAGTGTGCTAGTGATGTTTAGAGGGTGTTTGGTTGAGCTTATAAGCTCAAATAAAATTTTAAGAGCTTATAAGCCCTCTAAAAGTATTTGATAAATTTATGTAGAAAATATCTTATTAGCTCACAAAATAAAGTGTTAGTTGTTAGGAGCTTATAAGTTTTTTTTTTAAAGTAGGAGATTAACTTATTTTCAAAATAAGATCTTATTTTAACAATCTCCTTTACAACCATTTTAATTACAAAAATGTTATTACTAACATATTATAAGTTCCACCATCTTATTTTATCCAAACATTTCAACAATTTATTTTCAAAATAAAATCTAGCATCATATAAACTCTCAAAATATCTCATAATTGTGGGAATTTATAAGATTTTTGGAATAAATTTAGTCAAACACCCTCTTAGAATAATACATGAAACACTACCTATATGAAATATAAAGTTTATGTGTGGTCAAAATTATGATACACTTGACATATATTTATGAAATTACAATAAAAATGGAATAGCGTTCAACTTGGTCAAAATCCAAAATAGTTTTCAAACTTATTCGTAATTACCTCATTTTTTTATGAAAAACGACTAGATTTTAAAATTATCGCAGCCACACTTTGACCTCATGTACTTAATTAACCTTTGGAGTGAGAGTTTTTCTCGAATCAAATATTTTCTATAAGAAACAATATTATTTTTTTGTCTTCATTGAGAAATTAAATTTTGAAGAGGGGAAATATGATTAATTAATTATCAACTAATAATTTTATAATGCAGATTGCTGATGAAATGAAACCAAACCCATTGGTGATAAAAGTTTTGACTTCTTTAGCTCGCATCATCCCCACATGGAAAATTACCCCAACTCCAGACATCGTTGACATTGCCTTCAGGGACCCACAAGTGAGACAAGAGGTAATAACTATTTTGACCTAATAATCTTTAGGAATAATTACAAAAAGGCACCTAAATTTTGGGCTAATTACAAAAAAATCAAGATTTTTTTTGAAAATTACATAAAACCCCTTTCTTGAGGTTTGGTTGTGTCTTAAATTTAAGTGGATAACTGTAATATTTTGATAAATGTAAGGAGAACTTTTGATATATTTTTTCCAATATTGTAAAAAGCGCTACGCGGCAGACTGGGGCCTAGCGCCTAGGCGGGGTTAGACGGGACCTAGACGGGATTAGGCGGGCCTAATCGAAAAAAAGAATTGTAGGTGGACAAGGGAGAGCTAGCGCTTAGGCGGAGATTTTTACAACAGAGGTTTTTTCGCATATGAAGGGAGAATGTCAGACATATCAAATTAAACCTAGAGGATTTTGTTTTAATAATTTTCAGAAATTTCTGAGTTTTTTTTGTAATTTGGTCGAACCTCAGGGGTGTTTTTGTAATTATCCCTAATCTTTAGTTTAATTTTTGTCAAAAATATTAAACCGTCAAATTATTTTATTTGAGCCGGTTCCTAATTTACTCTCTCCATTTATTAAATAATTAATGTATTTATTTGACTATTAAATTTGTGTTTATGACTTAATGACAAATGAAAAATGGTGACAGGTTAGGTCCAATCCATACACATACAAAGGCCGACCTCGTTTACAAACTAGCTACCAACTATACACTGCAAGCATGGATTTGGAGAGAAGACTCCAAGAGGTGAGTTTAATTTGTCCTCTTAACTAATTTTATTTAATTTATATGTTTTTAATATAATTCAATATTTATTGATGAATCACAAATTAAAAACCCAATATTTCTATCAAACGAAATAGTTGGTCTAAGAGTGACCCCACACAACAATATATAGTAACAAATCTGGGATTCGGAAATTATTCGTTAGCCTTTAAAATTCGGGTCTCATGTATTATTTAGAATAATTTGGGAATAATTCGATAAAGTATCGGTTATGCTACAAATTTTGTTTGTATAATATATTATTATTTCAGGATATTATCTCGCTATGCACGTAGAGCATAGTAGATTTTTAGGGGGGAGCTCAATAAATTATTCTTAGAATTATAATAAAATTAGTTTTGAATAGAAAACAAATTAAAATAGTATAATTTTGTTAAATTAGAAAATAAATTGAGAATAAATCGCTTTATTAATGAAAAAGTTCTTTAGAATTTGTCAAAGTATCGTTTATAAAAAGATATATATATATATATAATATGTATGAAATTTCAACGTCGTATAAAAATTATAAAATCATGCCTAAACGTATTTATCACCTGGACAGGTTTCTTTGCCATTCATTGTACTTCACGGAGAAGAAGATAAAGTGACGGATCCATCTGTGAGCAAAATCCTGTACGAATCTGCTTGTGCCGTGGACAAGACCTTTAAGTTGTACCCACAAATGTGGCACTCTTTATCGTACGGTGAGCTACCGGAAAACCTAGATACGGTGTTTTCCGACATCCTCAAATGGTTGGAAGACAGAGTTTTCGCCCGCAATGGCGCCAAATTTGAAGAGCAACAAAAGCTTGCTAACGATCACAATGCGTCCAACCCAACTCCGACAAAAAACTAGAAATATAAATGTTTTTTTTAGTTGATGATTACACACAAAGTGGATTTGATTATCATAATTATTAGGTTAAACTTTATGTCTAATTTTTGGTTAGATCTTATAGCTAGAATATGTCCACCACGTAAAGATATTTGAAATATTTGGAGTTTAATGTTACATGTCCAGACCCAACACCAAATATTTTTACTTAAGCTACTTGTATTAAGAAAGTTGGAAAATTTCAGTTTACCGGTATAATTACTGACAAAAATGATTTTATCACTAAATTTTACAATTACCTACATAATAATTACAGAATAAAAAATATTTCCCCAAACTATATCGACTAATTACCAACAATTTTTAAAATTATCAATAGATATATTATATGTATTTAATGTTTACCAATAATTTTGGATTTTGTTGGTAAATATTTGCCTACAATAATTATACATACAATAATTTTACCTAAATTTTATAATATTTATTTTAATAGCTACCTACAGATTTTTTAATTTTGTATGTAAATTGATTTCTTCTTGTAGTGTTGGTTTTATCACATTTGACACTCATTACCATTCTAGCCTTTTATGACACTTATTATGTGCCTTAGTATTTATAAGTAATGGTCATATAAGAATTTTTCTGTTAAACTAAAAAATGTCACACGTTGATATAGATAGGTTTTTGACATATTTAGATAAATTTTGATAGTAGAGTTACAACAAATAGTAATAATAATATTTTTATAATTTACGAAATCAAACCAAATGTGTTTTTAGAATTAATCTTAACAGAATCAGTTAAACGCATTTTTTATTGTTTAGTTAAAATTTTCAAATTCTGATGTCAATTTCTTTTTATTTTAATTATATGCTAAAATATGATTTGAATCAAATTTGTACTCATAACTATAATTAGGGGTGACAATTTATGACATCATACATAATACACAACACTAACCTTTGTAAGCAGGCTAGGGTTGACGCATGATGGGTTAGGGTAAGAATTGGGTTGGATCCCGAAGAACACACATAATAAATAGATGAGAAAATTACACTAAACCCCATGTACTATTCGCATTTTTATGCTCTACCATATAAACTATTGTTTGTTACACTTTACCATATGAACTATATAAATATTTGCAGTTTGCCCTATATGAACAGTTTTACCCCTAATATTTTATTTTTCTTAAAATTGTAAAATGGTTCAGTATGATCATATCCAACTCATCATGATTTCGTATAAAAAATTAATAATCTCTTAAGTTCATACATCATTTGGTTGGAATGTAGTTAAGTATTTCTGTTTAGTGACAAATATTTTCATCGCACTACAACAAAAATGGTAATACACAACACAATAACGACAACGGTTTTATGCTAAACTGTTGTATTTTATGTAATAGACTACAGTTTGTACGAAAACTGTAGTCTTTGAGCGGCCCTTTTCTTTAACGACAACGGTTACTCAGCAACCGTTGTGTGTGAGCGGATTTATTTAAAAAACGACAACGGATGTCGCAACAGTTTTAGAAAGCGTTGTAAATTTTAAAAACAACAACGGTCTGTACAACGGTTTTCGAAACCGTTGTATATCAGCGGAAAAAATTGTTAAATTAATAAAGGGGAAAAAATGAAAGGAAAAAAAATTGTTAGATAAAAAGGAACAAAATTAAATCAATGACTTATGATTAGAGCTGTCAAAACGGGTTGGCGGGGCTGGCGGCCGTTAGCTAGGAAAATCCGCTTAATCGACGGCGCAGCAGGCGGGCGAGGAAATATCGCACACCCAAAAAATAAAAAATACAAAAAAAAAAAACAATTGTGCATATTATTAATTTTAATGAGTTAAATATAATAATGGATGACAAATGCATATTTTAAAAAAATATTATACAATCTTTTATAATTGATAAATATATAAAATAACAATTACTATTTTTTTCTTCTATTTCTTCTTATTTCTTATTTTTTTTCTTTTTGATTTATGGTGGGCTGGCTCGGTGGCCTACCCCGTCAAGCCCGCGGCCCGCGGCGGGCTAGCCCATTTAGGCCAGCCCCTTGACGTGCCTTAAAGACTTAACCCACCCACTAACCTTAGGCGGGGCGGGTCTGCTCGACGGACTTGACCCATTTTGACAGCTCTACTTATTTTTCCGTTGGAATCAATACGATGACCTCTAGCAATGGCAATTAAATACTCATAATGAAATTAAAGCTTTACAGTACCTAATATATATATATATATATATATATATATATATATATATATATATTATATGAGCTTGATTTAAGTGAGTAGTCATGGATAGTAAATGATTTTTGTTATTTTCTTTTTTCATTCAAATGATCGAACTTTTTTACTTTCTATTTTAGAATTTTTGCCATTGTATCCTTTCATAAAATTAAAGAATCAGACGTCGATCGGACTTATGATTTGCTGTTGGAGAAAATATTGGTTCTAATTAAGTTTGTTAATTTGGCCCTCGATTCAAGTGTTTTACTATTCCATCAAAGTTGGCTAAAATTATACGACTTTTACTTAAAATCATGCATTCAAAACTTGTGATATTTATATAACTGTAGATATAATATATATCAATTATGAAATAAACACGAACATATATAAATCAAGAGTTCTTGAAGAACAAATATTCACTATATGTATAAAAAATAAAAAAATAAAAAAAATTAAATTGGTCGAGTATGGGTCGGGTCCGCCTGGACCGAGACCCGACTCCACCAATGTTTTGACGAAACCATTTTGTAGTAGCTAGGTAGCGTGATTAAAATGATAATGATCGAGTTTCACAACGGTTTACCATTATATATATTACATCTTTTTATATATATATTGACGCTAGTATAATTAAGTCTTAAATAATGGTTTCTATCTAATTTATAAACAATGAAATGATTTTTAACCAAAACAAATCCTTCCAATTATAATTGATTCTTATTTATTTATTGTTATCATATAAATTAAAAAAACATATCAATTAATTAGCTTTAAGTTAATCAAACACTCCCGCACCCACTAAAAAGAACACACTCGCACGTTATGCACTCTCTCTCTCTCAAAGTGATCACGTCTCTCCGGGAAGGGAAGAAAGCCGCGCGCGCCAAAATTTCACGAGATAAGGAAATATTTTTCACACGATCTCTTCCTTTTCACATTTACGTAATTCTTTTGGAAAATCGTATTGCGTTCTCCTTTTTTTTTTTTTTCACACGATCTCCTAATTCTTTTAGGAAGAAGAAAGTTCAAGCGAGTCCCCCAAATTGTCCTCGGCTTCTCGGGAAAAGCATACACGAACGCGAGAAGGAAAATCAAACAATCGATCTTGTGGATTATCGTTCACGTAAGTCTTCTCATCAACCCCAAATTCGATTATTATTACATAAGGTATCCCAAATCCCTAAAATTAGAAAATTCTAGCCACCAAATTTATTCCTAATTAATTCTAACCTAATTTAATCTATTGTCGACTCCATTGTTATCTATAGTTGTGATTTTTGAATTTTTTATATAATGATTTTCCTTGTTGAATCATCTAACCGATTTGATTTTTAGCATTAATAATATTATGTTTATATTATTTGATTTTTAAGGTTCTCTTTTTTGGCATGTTTATGCTTCTTTTCGAGTTTTTGATGACATCTTCCTATTTTGAATTGGGTGTTTGTCATGGCTAGAATGATTAATATCAAATGAATCAAAATATATATGTTATTAGTGTGTGGTCATTCTTGAGATTGTTGTATTATGATAGGAATATGATTGTGTCATGATTGATTTATTCCCCTGGATCAAGGAAAAAGAGTTCCTTTAGCCCGACTATCTCCAAACTTTTTCCTTCACCGAATTTGCGGTAGGGGTTCATGATGGTTTTGTTTTAGAAATTAAGGTACTATATATAAGAGTTCGTACATATATTGTTTGGTACTATCATATAGCAGGACAAGTAAATTGAGTCATGGCTTTCCCTAAGTTTACAAATCCTCGAAATGACTAGTCCTTCCACGCATTATATGAAATAACCAGGCATCGACCCGTTGTTGTAGATACATCATAAACAACATACATCAAACTGTGCTTGAATGAGTATCAAACTTTATTTATTTAGATTCATAAGAGTGAAAAACATTTTCAGCAATAGTACTTTTATAAGTAACCCTTGCCCAATAGCATTAAAGCTGCAGTAAGAAACGGGTAGAAGAAAAAGCCGGTGCGAGTGGTTTAAAATATGCCTAACTTATGAGATGGCAAAGACTATAACATAATTTACAATTCTAATGCAAATATACATAAAATGAAAACTAGCTAATGTTGAATCTTGAATATTGCTTACATTCATTTACCACAAAAGATTAAATAAATGAAGAAATGGCTTCACTCAAATTTACTTTTAATCTAAATATTGTCTCACATTTTATGACATACTAACATACATATAATATAATATATGGAAGAAAAACATATATGATAAATTACTAAACTTTTAGGTTGGTGGAGCAACCATGTGTATATAATATGACATATTATTCCGTTGGTGGATTATGACTAATGATCATTGGGCTTTTGTGGTATGTCGCCTAACCGAGCGGCCGACCTAAATGTTTGTTTGTTTGTTCGGAGCACAACCGGGAAGTGACATCCATTTCGCGCGGACCAATCACAATCAATACTTTCCCAACAATGAAATTTCTGGTGTGGCCCGCTAAGATACTAAGATACGTAAAGCCTCTTACTCCCGCCATTTTTCCCTTGTGTTGTTGCTTTGAGCAACAAGATCATCATTTCATGTAAATCTTGAATCTCATAGTGTCGCCTACCTGAGTTCGTGAAGTTTGCGACATCAAAAGAAATATTGCTTACATTCATTTACCACAAAACTGATGTTGCATTAACAAGATCTAGTCTATAGAGTATATCTATATTTTGCTATATCTGTGTTTATATATTAAATGACTTTGTATCATCTATTCCAAAGTGAGTTTCATCCAAATCTATAATAAAGATGACATTTAACTATATGAAAAGTTGCATTTTCTAGTATGATTAAAATTGGTAGCTATTAGAAGAAGTCTTTTTGTGATTCCTTGTTAAAATATAACCTAATGGTGTTAATTATTATGAAGGGTTGGTTCGTTCCTGATCATTTAGTACTAAAATGGATAAAGAATGGATGTCAAAAGATAGATTATCACGTGAGTATGCAGATGGTGTAGAATATTTCTTGGAGTTTGCCATGCACAATGCTGCGATATTAATGCGATATGTTGCCCGTGCAAGGTGTGGTAATTTAAAGATGAAAAGTATTGACGTCATAAGGGCACATTTGTATCTTAATGGTATGGATTTGACATATGTAATATGGGTATGGCATGGAGAAAAACCTTCATCTGCAAACTCAATGAATGATCATGAACAAGAAGAGCAAGATGAACAATTTTCTGATGAGAAGCTTGTTGATATGGTTCATGATGCATATGCATATGATGAGAATCCAACTCAATTGAGTAATTTACTCGAGGATGTTGAGAAACCTTTATATGTAGGATGTACAAAATTTACAAAGTTATCGGCGATTGTTAGATTGTATAACTTGAAAGCAAAATACAGTTGGAGTGATAAAGGATTTACAGACCTACTTTCCTTGTTTGGAGAAATGCTTCCAGAAGGTAATGAATTGCCGTCATCTTCATATGATGCAAAAAAATGCTTAGTTGCATTGGGGATGGACTATGAAAAGATCCATGCCTGTCCCAATGATTGTATTTTATATCGAAAGGAATATATGGACTGTATCAATTGCCCTACTTGTGGGATTTCCAGATGGAAGACGTGCAAGAATTCCAAAATAAATGAAGGAGTTCCTGCGAAGGTCCTATGGTACTTTCCACCAATTCCAAGATTTCGAAGAATGTTTCACAGTGAGGAAACCTCTAAGGCATTAACCTGGCATGCTGATAATAGAATTCGTGATGGTTATTTGCGTCATCCAGCAGATTCACCTTCTTGGAAAGTAGTAGACCATAAGTGGCCAAATTTTGCTTCCGAGCCAAGAAATCTGCGATTGGCCATATCAGCAGATGGGATAAACCCCCACAAATTGACTTTTTGGCTTTTCCTTTGTGTTTGCGCAAATGCGATAATTTAGGATCATATTTTTTTCTTGTGTATTAGATGCACTAAATGTGTGTCAATTATTATGAAGGGCCTTAAAATATTTCAACATGGAGATCGACAAGAACGTAAGAAAACTACCTTTATGGGAAATAGTCAAGGTATTTATACTTTTAGTTTCTCTCATAATTGTTTGGCATATATGTATCTAAATAAACCATTAATCGTGTATATATTTTCTTGTGTACATAGGCTCCCATTCAACGGATAAAAACAATGTGGTTTCTTCATCATGCGATATATGAGACAAATTATTGAAGGCGTTGCATCTAGTGATAAGACTTCACTCCTAGGAAAATAGTAATTTTATAAATATTTTCAGATTTTCTTATTTAAAATATTTTCATAATTTTTTGTTTCAAATATTTCACTCTTATATTTTATATGTTTGTTCACAGATTCATGAAATTTGAGTACTCTAAAGAAGATATTGATGAAGACGTGCAGTGGGCGGAATGCCTACAAGATCACATATATGATGAGTAGGAAAAGGTATATTCATATATCTATTGGTTTTGGTTTAATGTTTTGAGGTCCTTTTATTTTTATTTTTTTAAATCAACTAGCATAAATTTCATGCCATAGCCTCGGACAACATAGTACACACATAATCCGATTAGAAGACTGTATAGATAGTGCATTTTACATGTGGATTCCAATTTGTAATCTCTCCAAGCGATTTTGAACTGTTTTATGTCTCATTCACAGAGAAGAAACATAGACGCTTATTATTCTTCCATTTTACGCCATTTCTCGCTTTATTTATGTGAATATGTGCCCCTTTGTTTAATTTAGCTTCTTTATCTTCTCACAATTTACGCCATTTTTGCATGAGGTTGTTTAGTTAGGGTTTCAAGAATTCGTCAGTTTTATTCATCGAAGGTTTGCTTTCTTTTGCGGGAATAATTACAAAAACCACCCCGAGGTTTAGGGTAATTACAAAAAAAACCAGAAAAGTTTCAAAATTACAAAAAAGCCCCTGTTTTTTTATTATGCCTTAAATGTAAGACGATACTAAATATTTTTACAAGTGTAAAGGGGTTCTTTGAAAAAAAAATTTTATGAGGGGTATCAAATCTCAAGGTGGTATTTATAATTTTCAAAAATCTATGGGTCTTTTTGTAATTATCCCAAACTTCAGGGGTAATTTTGTAATGATCCCTTCTCTTGCATGCAAAAGATGTACATGCTGTGTATGTGTGTGTGTGAATTTGTTTTGGGGTTTATGTCCAGTTATGTATTTATGAAGTTATGAATATATACACTTTTTTCTAAATTAACTAAGTAGATTCCTATTGTGGTCCTATATGGTTGAGTCTTGGTGATTACTTGATTTCTGCTAATTACATTCAAGCAAGCTTCTTATGACCTACATGTTTGTATAGTAGAAGTCGATTATTACTTTCCTATGATTGTATATTTCGCTTTCAAGTTTTTTTTAAATTGTGTGAAGCATTGGGAATATCTTTCAAAACCCTATAAAGTGAGTGTTATATGTTTTCCGGGGATGATGGATATAGTTATGTTTTGTCATCTTGTACTCTTAAGTTAATCTATGAAATGTTTTATGGGTCATTTGAGAAATGCTTTCGCATGTGTTCAAATATTTGGTGAAAACACATATTAGTGGCCCGAGATTAGCTGAGATTGTTAGAGTGTCGACCTTGGGGACAAGACCCCGACAAAATTGTTGGATTTCTTCATGATGGAAAACTTGCTAGAACTGACCTTGGGTGGTTAATTTAGCCAAGCGCTTATATTAATTTTTGAATTCTGAGTTCACTTAATATTATGTTAATGCATATATATTTTGTTGTGTGCATGCAGTTGTATTTTCTGAAAGTGTCGAATGGAAAGAAATTTTGAAGAAGCAACATTTCCGCTTGATGTTCAGCACATTTTGAAGAAGCAACGCTTTTCGCTTGATATTCTAACTCTGGATTTTATTTTTTCGCTTGATGTTAATTAATTTGCAACTCTTGATATTAGGTAACATTTAATTTGTTGATATATGTTGCTTTTAGACATTATATATTAATCAATTTGAAGTCTTGTTAGTTCAATTTGATGGTTTAATTTAGTTTTGTAAGTTTAAATTATGCTTGTAATAGGATAATATGAATAATAAATCAAGCTATATATATATATATATGCAACAATTGTGACAAATAGAAAAGACAATGAATTTAAAACAGTTGTGAAAGGTACCAACAATAAGAAGCAGATAGACTTCAATTTAAAAACCATTGTAAAACAAAACAAACACAACGGTTCGCATAAAGCGACAACGGCTAAAAACCGTAGTGAAACCAAACAATCAAAACTTGCAACAGAATGTTTTCTTTGACCAAAACGACAGCGGTGTTATACGTTGTCTTTTACAAAACGAATCGTTGTAGATGGAGGTGTTGTAAAAAATAAGCAAAACAACAACGGTTTTAACACGTTGTATATGTCAACACGACAACAATTGTGCAACGGTTTGTAACCGTTGTCATTTGTCATAACCACAACGGTTAGAAACCATTGTTATTTATTGTCAGTGACAACGGTCTTAACCGTTGTCGTTTATCCTATAAGACAATGGTTATAAACCGTTGTAGTTGATGGAAAGGACAACGGGTTTAACCGTTGTCGTTGTGGTACATCTTTCAACGCCTTCATACACAACGGTTCGTATGCTTAATAGACAACGGATAAAATCCGTTGTGTATTAGCAGTTTTCTTGTAGTGTCGATAATTGACTAAAATTATATATTCTTTCTCTTTTTTAATTGGTTAATGACAAATACTTAAGATTGGTCGCAAATGTCTAAAGTTAACGACAATTTTTTTTCACTGCAATTTTTTCTTTTTTATCGTGTTGGTACGAACCATTGTGATGCCTAATAAGGTTAAGTGTAAGAAGCAGTCATAAAATTGTACGTGTGACGAGCAACCCAAACTTCGACTAAAAATATCTAGTTATATTTTGTTGAAACAATTTATGAATTTAAGAAAATATTAATTTTAAATATGATAACATGATAGACCCAATGACCACAATAAACTATTGTCATTATTCTAATTTTAAGGGCAAAATTTTCCACAGAGGAAAAAATGCAAACACTACAAGAAAACTGCTAATACACAACGGATTTTATCCGTTGTCTATTAAGCATACGAACCGTTGTGTATGAAGGCGCGTTGAAAGATGTACCACAACGACAACGGTTAAACCCGTTGTCCTTTCCATCAACTACAACGGTTTATAACCATTGTCTTATAGGATAAACGACAACGGTTAAGACCGTTGTCGCGACAATAAATAACAATGGTTTCTAACATTTGTGGTTATGACAAATGACAACGATTTACAAACCGTTGCACAATTGTTGTCGTGTTGACATATACAACGAGGTTAAAACCGTTGTTGTTTTGCTTATTTTTTTACAACACCTCCATCTACAACGATTCATTTTGTAAAAGACAACGTATAACACCGTTGTCGTTTTGGTCAAAGAAAAAGCGATTGCAAGCTGTTGTGATTGTTTGGTTTCACTACGGTTTTTAGCCGTTGTCGCTTTATGCGAAAGCGTTGTGTTTGTTTTGTTTTACAATGGTTTTGAAATTGAAGTCTATATTGTTGGTACCTTTCACAACTGTTTTAAATTCATTGTCTTTTCTATTTGTCACAATTGTTGCATATATATATATATAGCATATATATATATAGCTTGATTTATTATTCATATTATCCTATTACAAGCATAATTTAAACTTACAAAACTAAATTAAACCATCAAATTGAACTAACAAGACTTCAAATTGATTAATATATAATGTCTAAAAGCAACATATATCAACAAATTAAATGTTACCTAATATAAAGATTGCAAATTAATTAACATCAAGCGAAAAAATAAAATCGAGTTAGAATATCGCTTTAAAAGCGTTGCTTCTTCAAAATCGCTAGACATCAAGCGCAAATGTTGCTTCTTCAAAATTCCTTTCCATTCGACACTTTCAGAAAATACAACTGCATGCACACAACAAAATATATATGCATTAACATAATATTAAGTGAACTCAGAATTCAAAAATTAATATAAGCGCTTGGCTAAATTAACCACCCAAGGTCGGTTCTAGCAAGTTTTCCATAATGGAGAAATCCAACAATTTTGTCGAGTCTTATCCCCCCGTCGGGCACTCTAACAATCTCAGCTAATCTCGGGCCACTAATATGTGTTTTCACCAAATATTTGAACACATGCGAAAGCATTTCTCAAACAGCCCATAAAACATTTCATAGATTAACTTAAGAGTACACGATGACAAAACATAACTATATCCATCATCCTGGAAAACATATAACACTCACTTTATAGGGTTTTGAAAGATATTCCCAATGCTTCACACAATTTAAAAAAAAACCTTGAAAGCGAAATATACAATCATAGGAAAGTAATAATCGACTTCTACTATACAAACATGTAGGTCATAAGAAGCTTGCTTGAATGTAATTAGTAAATCAAGTAATCACCAAGACTCAACCATATAGGACCACAATAGGAATCTACTTAGTTAATTTAGAAAAAAGTGTATATATTCATAACTTCATAAATACATAACTGGACATAAACCCCCAAAACAAATTCACACACACACACATACACAAAGCATGTACATCTTTTGCATGCAAGAGAAGGGATCATTACAAAACTACCCCGAAGTTTGGGATAATTACAAAAAGACCCATAGATTTTTGAAAATTATAAATACCACCTTGAGATTTGATACCCCTCATAAAATTTTTTTTTCAAAGAACCCTTTACACTTGTAAAAATATTTAGTATCGTCTTACATTTAAGGCATAATAAAAAACGGGGCTTTTTGTAATTTTGAAATTTTTTCGGGTTTTTTTACCCTAAACCTCGGGGTGGTTTTTGTAATTATTCCGCAAAAGAAAGCAAACCTTCGATGAATAAAGCGACGAATTCTTGAAACCCCCGACTAAACAAGCTCATGCAAAAATGGCGTAAATTGTGAGTATGTTAGTATGTCATAAAATGTGAGACAATATTTAGATTAAAAGTAAATTTGAGTGAAGCCATTTCTTCATTTATTTAATCTTTTGTGGTAAATGAATGTAAGCAATATTCAAGATTCAACATTAGCTAGTTTTCATTTTATGTATATTTGCATTAGAATTGTAAATTATGTTATAGTCTTTCGCCATCTCATAAGTTAGGCATCATATTTTAAACCACTCATGATTTGGCTTTTTTCGGCCCGTTTTGCAGTTTAATGCTATTGGGCAAGGGGTTACTTATAAAAGTACTATTCTTGAAAATGTTTTTCACTCTTATGAATCTAAATAAATAAAGTTTGATACTCATTCTAAAGACGAGTTTGATGCATGTTGTTTATGATGTATCTACAACAATGGGTCGATGCTGGTTATTTCATATAATGCTGTGGAAGGACTAGTCATTTCTTGAGGATTTGTAAACTTAGGGAAAGCCATGACTCAATTTACTTGTCCTGCTATTTGATAGTACCAAACAATATATGTACGACCTCTTATATATAGCACCTTAATTTCTAAAACAAAACCATCATGAACCCCTACCGCAAATTCAGTGAAGGAAAAAAGTTTGGAGATAGTCGGGCTAAAGGAACTCTTTTCCTTGATCCAGGGGAATAAATCAATTATGACACAATCATATTCCTATCATAACACAACAATCTCAAGAATGACCACACACTAATAACATATATATTTTGATTCATTTGATATTAATCATTCTAGCCATGACAAACACCCAATTCAAAATAGGAAAATGTCATCAAAAACTCGAAAAGAAGCATAAACATGCCAAAAAGAGAACCCAGAAAAATCAAATAATATAAACATAATATTATTAATGCTAAAAATCAAATCGGTTAATGATTCAACAAGGAAAACCATTATATAAAAAATTCAAAAAATCACAACTATAGATAACAATGGAGTCTGACAATAGATTAAATTAGGTTAGAATTAATTAGGAATAAATTTGGTGGCTAGAATTTTCTAATTTTAGGGATTTGGGATACCTTATGTAATAATAATCGAATTTGGGGTTGATGAGAAGACTTACGTGAGCGATAATCCACAAGATTGATTGTTTGATTTTCCTTCTCAGACGTTCGTGTATGCTTTTCCCGAGAAGCCGGGACAATTTGGGGACGCTTGAACTTTCTTCTTCCTAAAAGAATTAGGAGATCGTGTGAAAAAATATAGGAGAACGCAATACGATTTTCCAAAAGTGCAGTAAATGTGAAAAGGAAGAGATCGTGTGAAAAATATTTCCTTATACGTGAAATTTTGGCGCGCGCGGTTTTCTTCCCTTCCAGAGAGACGTGATCACTTTGAGAGAGAGAGAGAGTGCATAACGTGCAGTGTGTGTTCTTTTTTAGTGGGTGCATGAGTGTTTGATTAACTTAGGCTAATTAATTGATATGTTTTTTTAATTTATATGATAACAATAAATAAATAAGAATCAATTATAATTGGAAGGATTTGTTTTGGTTAAAAAATCATTTAATTGTTTATAAATTAGATAGAAACCATTATTTAAGACTTAATTATACTAGCGTCAATATATATATATATAAAAAGATGTAATATATATAATGGTAAACCGTTGTGAAACTCGATCATTATCATTTTAATCACGCTACCTAGCTACTACAAAATGGTTTCGTCAAAACATTGGTGGGTCGGGTCTCGGGTCCAGGCGGACCCGACCCATACTCGACCAATTTAATTTTTTTTTTTTTTTTATTTTTTATACATATAGTGAATATTTGTTCTTCAAGAACTCTTGATTTATATATGTTCGTGTTTATTTCATAATTGATATATATTATATCTACAGTTATATAAATATCACAAGTTTTGAATGCATGATTTTAAGTAAAAGTCGTATAATTTTAGCCAACTTTGATGGAATAATAAAACACTTGAATCGAGGGCCAAATTAACAAACTTAATTAGAACCAATATTTTCTCCAACAGCAAATCATAAGTCCGATCGACGTCTGATTCTTTAATTTTATGAAAGGATACAATGGCAAAAATTCTAAAATAGAAAGTAAAAAAGTTCGATCATTTGAATGAAAAAAGAAAATAACAAAAATCCTTTACTATCCATGACTACTCACTTAAATCAAGCTCATATATAATATATATATATATATATATATATATTATATTAGGTACTGTAAAGCTTTAATTTCATTATGAGTATTTAATTGCCATTGCTAGAGGTCATCGTATTGATTCCAGCGGAAAAATAAGTAGAGCTGTCAAAATGGGTCAGGCCCGTCGAGCAGACCCGCCCCGCCTAAGGTTAGTGGGTGGGTTAAGTCTTTAAGGCCCGTCAAGGGGCTGGCCTAAACGGGCTAGCCCACCGCGGGCTTGACGGGGTAGGCCACCGAGCCAGCCCACCATAAATCAAAAAGAAAAAAAAAATAAGAAATAAGAAGAAATAGAAGAAAAAAATAGTAATTGTTATTTTATATATTTATCAATTATAAAAGATTGTATAATATTTTTTTAAAATATGCATTTGTTATCCATTATTATATTTAACTCATTAAAATTAATAATATGCACAATTTTTGTTTTTGTATTTTTTATTTTTTGGGTGTGCCGGCATATTTCTGGCCCGCCCTGCGCCGTCGATTGGCAGGATTTTCCGGCCCACGGGCTGGCCCGCCCCACCAACCCGTTTTGACAGCTCTAATCATAAGTCATTGATTTAATTTTGTTCCTTTTTATCTAACAATTTTTTTTCCTTTCATTTTTTCCCCTTTATTAATTTAACAATTTTTTTCCGCTGATATACAACGGTTTCGACAACCGTTGTACAGACCGTTGTTGTTTTTGAAATTTACAACGCTTTCTAAAACTGTTGCAACATCCGTTGTCGTTTTTTAAATAAATCCGCTCAAACACAACGGTTGCTGAATAACCGTTGTCGTTAAAGAAAAGGGCCGCTCAAAGACTACAGTTTTCGTGCAAACTGTCGTCTATTACGTAAAATACAACAGTTTAGCATAAAACCGTTGTCGTTATTGTGTTGTGTATTACCATTTTTGTTGTAGTGAAAAACTTACATAGTTTGTAACAAAAAAATAGTTTATATGGTAAAGTGTAAAAACGCGAATAATATAGCATGCTATGTGATAAATCGAGTATATCTTCGTCCAAAGTTGAAGAAAACTCCATATGAGCTTTGGAAATGAAGAACACCAAATATTAGCTATTTCATGATATTTGGTTACAAGTGTTTCATCTTAAACACTAAGGATCATTTGGACAAACACAAACTTGATACCAAGGCCGATGAAGGTTTTTTTATGGTGTACTCGACTAAAAGCAAAACAATACGAGTTTACAACAAAACAAAGTTTGGTAGTTGAAGAATCCATACAGGTCAAATTAAATGAAGCCTCCAATGTTCAAACAATCCCAATAGAAGATAGTGATGATGAACTAATTTTTCCAAACATCTCCTAAAATGACCAACCATCTGAGATTATTTATAGTATATGGTATAAAATAATATGCCCTATGGTGAAAATATATTCAAAGATTTTAATCAGAAGTGTAGATTATTCATCCTAGCTTTGAGATGGGATGAATTATTCAACAATAATTCGAAAGTATGTAGGGCTTGGGGTTTTATCACAAGTCTTTATCATTAAAAGTAAACATGTGACTAGGTTGGAGATTTTAATTTGGGCAAAATACATTTTATCTTCCCGAACTTAACATATTGTTCAAACACCCCCCTGAACTTGCCAATGTAATACTTACCTCATCAATCAAAATATATGGACAAAAAGACCCTTAATAACAATTATTTTTAATATGTTTTAATAGTTGTACCTTAATTTTGATTTTATATTATTTATTTAAATTATTTTTAAGAAAAAACAACTAGTAACTTAACTAGTTCAAATATTAAAAATATTCTAATAATAGATGAGTACAAAAAATATGCAAAAATATTGAATGTATAAATTATTTTTATTATTTGAGTTTAATGTATTTAACTCTTTCAAATAATACGAATAGAAATAATTTTGTATATTGAATATACATACATATTCTTTTAAAAATTATTAATAATTTATATTTACAATATAATGCTTAGGTAACAATTTAGTACGAAAGATTAGATATACATATTTTCTTTGGTAATATTAAAATATCTTGAAAAATCTTTGCTCAAATAACAAGATTAGTATCTAAATTATTTTAACAGGACTATCTGGGTATGCTTTTAACTTATTCCATTAATAATATTAATTAGTTATTAAAGATGTCAATTTATTGATGCTATATTTTGGACTACAAATCATATTGAATAAATAATAAATAAATTAATAAATGTAAAAAATTTATTACTAAATGGATTTTAGAACATATATTTATTCATATTTTCTCTACTATTGAAAGGTTATTTAATTAAATTGGTAATATTTTTATTTTTTTTATTTGTATTATTTGAAAGAGTTAAATACACTGAAATCAAACAATCAAAATAATTAAAGTAAAGAATATAAAATGAAAATTAATACAATAATTAAAATATGCTAAAAAATAATTGTTATTAAGGATTATTTTGTCTACATACTTTAGTTAAAGAAGGTAAGTATTATATTACCAAATTCGGAGAATGTATGGTATATTAGGTCAAGTTTCGGGGGTACAATGTATTTTGCCCTTTAATTATCCAAATTCCAACCTGGATATCAAAGGAAGTAAACGAGCCCTAACCAGGACAAAGTTGGGTTTGATGTCTTCCTTTTTTCTAAGTCCATGTGAAAAGCCCAAAGAGATTCAATTTGAAAGTCCAATTCCGTTAATAAATTCAAGGCCCAGGAAATCCAAACACCACGGAGGACATGTTTGTCAATTCGTGAATTATAAATTCCGACACAATATGAACCGTCAGATCCCAAATTTCATAATTTGATCAAAAACAGAGAGAGAGAGAGAGGAGCGGGTCCTCAAAATTTCAAATTATCAGACCCAAAATACATTATCCCGCTCATCTTTTCACTTCTCAATTCTCACACTCCGCACACAGTAAGAGGTGAGAAATCTGATAATTCTACCATCAACACACACACACACACACACACACACACAAGGGACGCACTCGAAGATGTCGAGTCGTCACGAGAAAGAGAAGGGTGTCAATGTCCAGGTTCTCCTTCGTTGCAGGTAATGTGTATCCATTTTGAAGCTAGGGTTTCTGAATTTGTTTTTGTATTTTTTTTTTGATGAATTCTGGCGATTGTTGTAGACCGTTTAGCGAGGAGGAGTTGAGGAACAACGCGCCGCAGGTTGTGACGTGCAATGAGTACCACAGAGAGGTCTCGGTTACGCAGAATATTGCTGGAAAGCATATTGATAGGGTTTTTACATTTGACAAGGTTTGTTGTCTATGTTCTATGGCTTTGTTACGATTAGGTGCTTTTGCAGATTTTTTTTTCAGGAGTTATTAAAATAGATGGTTGAATTTTGATATGGAAAGAAAGTAGCGATCTTCTTTTTTTGGAGCTGTGATGGATTGCGTGGTTATAAGTTACTAAAGAAATAAACAATAAAGGAAATAAAAATAGCAAACCATATTCTCAAATACTTGCTAATACGCGAGAAATTAGTGATCATAAAAATTGTCATGATGACTTATACAAGTGAGGCTCCATTAGGGTGTTCTGATTTATACTGAATTAAAACTGGCGTTCTTCTGGTTTATTACTTTACGAGGTGCAATTTGATTTTATAAGAATTACTTGATAATTTTATTTTCATATTCAGGTTTTTGGCCCTAATGCCCAACAGAAGGATCTATATGAACAGGCGGTGATTCCAATAGTGAATGAGGTTCTGGAAGGTTTCAACTGTACAATTTTTGCCTATGGACAAACTGGCACTGGAAAAACTTACACCATGGAGGGTGAATGTAAGAGGTCAAAGGTACTAGATATTGATATGGTTGTGCTTGCCATTATTGACTTTTATTGCATATCCGTATTGATATTGGTGTGTAATCTTGCTTTATCTTCTAGAGCGGTCCAAATGGAGAATTGCCTCCAGAAGCAGGAGTAATACCCAGAGCAATAAAACAAATTTTTGATACATTAGAGAGCCAAAATGCTGAATACAGTGTTAAAGTCACTTTCTTGGAGTTATATAATGAAGAAATCACTGACTTGCTGGCCCCTGAAGAGATATCTAAAGTTGCCTTGGAGGACAAGCAGAAAAAACAATTGCCACTCATGGAAGATGGGAAAGGTGGTGTTCTTGTCAGAGGGCTAGAAGAGGAAATTGTGACAAGCGCCAGTGAGATTTTCACTTTACTTGAAAGGGGATCTGCTAAACGTCGAACTGCAGAAACCTTACTAAACAAACAATCAAGGTTCTGATTACGATTCAGCTTGAGATGTGGAGTATAGTTTTTCTATTCTCTGGAAATAAACGGTAACATAATCTCTTTTTGGATATAGTCGGTCACACTCTCTATTTTCCATCACAATTCATATATAAGGGAAACGACGCCTGAAGGTGAAGAACTAATCAAATGCGGCAAGTTGAATTTGGTTGATTTGGCTGGTTCAGAAAACATCTCTCGTTCTGGTGCTAGGGAGGTAAGCTCTTGCTTCTGCGCTCAAGTAGTTAACATGGTTACCAAGGAATGAACTGTTAGAATGAGTTTCCCATTTGACGTTTTGTTATATCTGTTGGTTCTGTTCATATCTTAGATGTTGCAGGCTTAATTTATTCTTTTTCTAATTACTATTTTTCTTTTATTCCCTAAATGTGTATTTTCAACATTCTAAGGGGAGAGCAAGAGAAGCTGGAGAAATAAACAAAAGTTTGCTTACGTTAGGCAGAGTAATAAATGCTCTTGTGGAGCATCTTGGACATATCCCTTATAGGTTGATTCTTTTTTCATTATCTATCTTTTTTCGTTTTTCGTATTTAGATTGATTTCCCGATTGTTAATACTTTACCTACGTGATATCTCTTTTAACAGGGACAGCAAGCTCACACGTTTGCTTCGAGATTCGTTGGGGGGAAGAACAAAGACTTGTATTATTGCTACAGTATCACCAGCTGTTCACTGTCTTGAGGAGACCCTCAGCACATTAGATTATGCCCACAGGGCTAAGAACATAAAGAATAAGCCTGAGGTCTGTTGCAAATTTTATGTTGTTTTGTATTTAAATCATTTTCTCCATCCTGTTTGCTTGTTCATCCTCCCTTTTTTATGTCCATATTTTGTTCTTGTCTCTATAATGGAGCTAATTTGAACCTTGTAAACTGATTCTTAGCAGCTTACATTTGTGTCTATTGTGATAAAGCTTATCATTATTCTTTACACTGATGATTTTTTTCCTTTTTATCTTCTGTTTATTTGTTTCATCATTGTAATCAGTTCAAAGGTGATCTGCCTTTTATGTCTGATAATTTTGTTGGGTAAAATTACTTTCTCGTTAACATAATGAGACTAGCCATATTATCCATGTTTAGATGAATGTAATGAGTTCTTTTAGACTGACATCAATAACATTCTTTTGGCCTGAGTTTATGGAATATAATGCTTGAAATTCTAACTTGGAGCAATTTATATGGTTGAAATTCAAAGTGTTTTCTTTGGATATAAATATATATATATATATATAAGTATAAAACATATTCATATTGTCTATTGATCTGGATCTCTGATGGCAATAGGTAGTTCCCTGTTAATTAATTTTGCAAAAGTTGCCACACAGTCTCCTTACATAATGAAATTTCCATATCAATTCCTTTAACTTGTAGGTGAATCAGAAGATGATGAAATCAACTCTTATTAAGGACCTCTACGGGGAAATAGAACGGCTTAAAGCAGGTAAATTGTTATTGTCTCTGGTAATATGTGTTTGTAGGCATCTTTTTTATAAGTTATGCATTCTCAATTTTTGTCTATTCTCTCTCTCTCTCTCTCTATCTCTAGAGGTTTATGCTGCGCGGGAGAAGAATGGGGTTTACATCCCTAAGGAGCGATACTATCAAGAAGAGAGTGAGAGAAAGGTGCTGCATCTTGTATCCTGCATTCTTTTATATAATGAACTTCTTGCTCTTTCAAGCCATTCGACTCTTTTCATTTGTTGAAGTTTTGGCGAGACTAAGAGCTATTACTGAGTTGATTTTCCATTTCCCCTGGTTTTTGGTGATATGCTTCAAGATCCTACACAAATTAGTATAATATAGTTCAAGTTTTTATCACACAACTTTTTTCTGCTTAGGCAATGGCTGATCAGATTGAGCAAATGGGAATGACAATCGAAAACCATCAGAAGGTTAGCATCCATGTTGTTTTTATTCACTGGCTCAGATGTTAGACATGATATCTCAGAAGTTCTAAGGTTTGATATATGTCACACAGCAAATAGAGGAATTGCAAGCAAAATATGATTATCAGGTTCAACAATGCTTTGATTTGGGCAACAAACTCGATGCAACACAAGTAAGTTATCTTCATTGCTGGAGCTATGCATTACATTCTCCTCTGATTCTTATGTGGAGTTGAATGCAGAAAGATTTGAACTTAACTAGCAAGCTGTTGGCAAACTCCGAGGACAACTTAAAGCAATGTCAGTTTTCCCTAAAGGAGCGGGACTTTATCATATCTGAACAGAAAAAAGCAGGTACAACAACAGCATACTAAGCCTTTTCCCACTATGTGGGGTCATCTATATGGATCAATGATCATATCACACCATCATTTATGGTCAAAGGCCATATATTCATTTATTTCTATATATAGCATGTCTTTATTTAGTAGTTTCTTTCCAATTCTTTTTAGGTGCATGTATTTGATGAAAACTAGTAATTGATATTTTCTTTAAATGTCGTCTAATATGTGTTTCTGAATAATTGAATAGAAAATGCGCTGGCTCATCAAGCTTGTGTTTTGCGAGCTGATTTGGAAAAGTCCCAAAAGGATAACGCCTCACTATTTTTGAAGATCTGTAAGCAGTTTTCCTGGCCCTTCGGTTTTAAATATTTAGTAAATATGGACTCAGACAACTCAATGCTTGTAATTGTTATTTTTTTTTCAGCTAGAGAGGACAAATTGAATGCTGATAACAGATTGACAGTGAACAGTTTCCAAACTGTTCTTTCCCAGCAGCTTCTTACCCTTTGTAGCTCACTGGGTGCATCTGTGTCTCGGCAAAACGAACACCTGCAGTGTGTTGAGAATCTCTGTAATTCTTTTCTCCAATTGCATGATAAGGTTTCCACCTATTATTCAGCTGGTCACCACTTAATCAACATTTCCCACCCAATTTCCATCTTCCATTATAGTTTGTTTTTCATTTTTGTGAAACTGTATCTTTTGAAATATAGAAAATATTGTTTAAGAATGTTACTCGTGTGAAGCTATTACCACCTATCTCCTTTCTTTTCCAATTGTCTTATCTGTTGTGATTTCACTAACATTTACTTGTAGGCTTCTGTAGAATTGAAGCAGAAAGTAAATTCTTCGAGGGCTTTGTATGTTTCTCATTTTGAGGCTGTGCAAAATGTTGTCCGCCTGCATAAAGCTGGTAGTAATGCTGCTCTCGAGGAGTTGTCAGCTTTGACTTCTTCTAATTCCCAGTCTATTGAAGAAGTAAGACATATTTATATTCTTCCGGCAAGTTTTCTTATTTTCATTTCTTTGCTTGGTTGAGTCTCACCCGTTCTTTTATCTGTGTAGTTTTTATCTGCAGAGGCCAATGAAGCGAAAAAGGTTCTTGATGATCTTCAGGAAACTCTAACAAGTCAACAAGGAGAAATGGCTCACTTAGCAAGAGAGCTTCGACAGGTTTGCACACAACCTGTGGTTATTTCTTTTTGGACTTTCTAGAATAATATTTTTCCAAACCAATCAAATTTTTCTTTTTTTATCTTTCTTGAGATAACTAATTAGAGAATTTTGCAGAGATTTCATGCTAGTATAGAGCACCTGATGAACACATCAGAATCTGTTCATGGATTTCTTGATAAGCTTTTCAAAGAATCAAAGAGGCTTGAATGTCATGCAACTCAAGTTGATGAAATTCAGACAAAGTGCATTGCTGAATTTCGGAAGGCCTATGAGGTTTCACTGTATTTGAATCGATTTATCTACATTGTGATGCTATTTCTTTTTGCTTACATTTTAAGTTTGATTACTTCAGGAACAATCGAGGTCAGAAGCAGAGAAGCTTATTGCTGATATGACCTCTCTAGTCTCTGATTGCATGCGCCGTCAGAAAGAGATGGTTCGATTCTGCTGCTTCACCTCGGTATTTGTTTTGTATTTATTGGTTCCTGTAGACATCTAACTTTCTACTGACAGGTGGATGCAAAGTTGGACGATCTTAGCGATAGTGCAACTGGAAATAAGTTATTTTTGGATGGATATGTTTCAACAATTGATGGCATTACAACAGATTTAAAAAGGAAATGGCAGGATAGCTTTATGCAGACAGAGAGTAACTTTAAAGATAATGCTGATTTCTCTGCAGCTAAGCATTGTCGTATGGAATTATTTCTGCAAAAATGGTGAGAATTTTCTACTACTACAGTTTCCTTCTTTTCTCAATTCTTTATATCTATCCATGTATTTCGCTCGCCCCCTCTCCTTGTCTTGCTTCCCCTTCTTCCTGTGGCGATCATTGTTGTACAATTTTATTTGCGTTCGTGGATTAACTTTCAAACTTTGTTTGCTCTGGCCTTTGTTTGTTCTTGAGTCTGTCATTTTTTTTTCCTTCAGTGTAAACAGCGCTGATACAGCTTTGGGGCGGTGGCAAAGGACGAAAGAATCGTTGAATGACATGGGAAATCAACACGCCTCAACCATTGGCTCACATGTTAGGTTTGTTAATTTACTCTGGATGCTTCATCCATTTGTGTTGTCCATATGGATACAGAAGAAGAGATGAGCAGAAACAATCAATCGCTATTTGACATTGCATATCATATTTTAAGAATAAAATATTGTGCTTTATATGTCTCTCTGTGTTGCTTTCTGTTTCAAAAAATCTATATGAATGATTGGGTTTTGACATGTACAATTGACACTTAATTCACTCTCTTTTTATATCTGAACTAGCTTTTGATGCGTTGGCTTGATAAAAAACTTTTTGCTTGACTTATTATTTACTTCGATCATTATTTTCAGGAATATGTGGTATAATAATGAACAACATGATGCTGAGATCGAATCTGCTAAAGTTATGGTTGAGGATGATATCAAAGAGAATAGTGAAGATCTGATTCGTTGGTTTGATGGTTAGTCCTTGACATTATTTTTGATCTTTGAAGTCTGATGAAGTTAATTAAACATCTCCCGGATGTTAAAAGTATACATATGTTCTCCCTGATTTTTTATTCAGCATTAAATCTTAGTCAAATTTCAACTTTTAAATTTGTTGCATTCACTACTTTAGTTCCAAGAACTTGGTTCAGCGAATATATTAATCCTTGGTCATTACATTGTACATTGAAGGATATATATCATCTCTCTCTCTCTCTCTCTCTCTCTCTCTCTCTCAGCATACTATCTTTTGCGTGTGGCATGTTCCGTTTTTCTTTCATTCATTCTTAGGTGCCTTTTTTTTGATGGTTTTAGCCCTCTCCTAATCCTTGACGCACCACTTTTGAGTGAAATTTGAAAGTTGCATAAAAATTTCAAACTGTTATCATCAGAAACCAACTCAGACAAGTACTGATATGGAAATAAAGCATAATATCATCATAAATTTGAAGTAGGTGATTCCTTATACTTGATATTCCTCTGATTGTTTTCCTTTTTTTGCACTGAGATTGTATTAGATCAAGAATAGATTAATGAACTGAGGAACTATTTGCTATTAGCAATGGCGTTTCCTTTATGTGCTAAAAATAGTCTTCTGTTAGCTCCTGTAACATGAAGCATAGGGAAGTAATTCAGCAAAGTCTTACAGTTACTGTATTGGCTTGAACAGAAAATGAGCTGAGAATTAAATTTTCAATTTTTACTGTCTTACGGGTACATAATTTTAGGTTGCATTTAGATTGAAAGATTTGTATTTGATGGGAGGATTTGCATTAAGGATTTCAAATGACTCCCTATAATATTTTGATTTGACATTATATTTCTTTATCTCAGGCTTGTCAAAACAAGAGAAGCTATCTGTTTCTAAAATATTGGCGACCTCCAGAACTCATTCAGAAACACTTGAGAATCTTGGCAGTGATCATTCCCAGCAGGTAGCCAGTATTGAACAGCATGCTGTCGATACTTTCAGGCGAAAATATATGGTATGTTATCCTTCTACCTTTTGAATATAATTCAAATTGTTAAAATTATGGCTTGAATGTGTACTTCTGTATTAGTTGTGTACAGTGACATGTAATCTTCTAGTTATAGTGTACTACATTCATTTTGCTGCTAAATCTTTAAATTGCGCCCAATCATTTTGTGAGTCTAAATATATGCCCCGAAAGAAAAGGCGACAATGAACCTCTGTAGCCCTTTTGTTTTTTTATTGACCTTATGGGTTTTGTTGTTGCTTATATTGACTTCCATATATGCAAAGTGACATTGTGAGTGTTTGCAATCACTAAAAAAAGTGCTTCTATGCTTTTGGCTGAAAAAAATCACTTTTAATGTTTGCAAATGACAACTTCTGCTTATGCTTTCACTTCATTTGATCAAAATCTAAAAGCAGAGACATGGATGTTTTAGATTTCTGATTATACCTTTTTGGTTTGACTTTTACAAACAAATAAGTACTTTTATACCTTTTTCACCAAACACTCAACTTCTGATTCTATTTGCAATCAGTCACTACCAACTTTTGATTCTCAAATACTTTTACTTTTGTTATAATAAATCAAACACATAAGTTTTTGCAAACACTCTCCCATTGTGTAATGGTCACAATCTAATCTGAAATTTTAGAAACAACATGATGCATTAGGGGCCTTTAGAAAATCATATTATGTGATTCATTTTCCTAACTGGTGTGGACATCATAATGCAGCAAAGAGTTTGTATCATTAACCTTTGTACCTTGCACTTCTAGTGCTTCAGACATCGTTTACAATTGCCTTTGCTATATCTCAGCTAGAAATTAAATAATTGTGTAAACATTTCTCATTTTTGGTGCCTTTACAATACAATTCTAATTTGTCTTTGGAATGTCAGGATTATGAACCTACCGGCACAACGCCTGTTAGGTGTGAGTCCGATATTCCCAGCAAAGGCACCATTGAGTCACTTCGAGCTATGCCTATGGATGCCCTTCAAGAAGAATTTCGGGAAAATAATTCATACGAATCGTTTCATGTGAAGGAACCAAAGCCAAGCCTTATTCCTCGTGCCCCACTTTCACAGATCAACTAGCGTAGCTGCGATGTTGCTCCTTTGTGCACGAATGCATGCCTATTCTTTGTATTTGTACGTTTCATGTGTACATTACCCCCTCCCCCGCATGGAATACGAGAAGTCGGTCTAGAAGTGTATGGTTTCAAGTTTTTGGTGCATTATATTGTAGGCTCATTAGTTTAAATAAATCCCTTCTCGGGATTTACTAAATGTTGTAAGCTTCTCAGTCTTGATTGTTCTTCAGTTGTTTTTATTTATAAAAAGGGTGGGAAATTGTAAAGATTGAAAAAGATTGGTCCTTTATTAATTGTTGTGAATGTAAACTTGTATTCCAAAATGGTGTTTAATATCTTATTCCACTGCATGAGTTAGCTATTGTGCTAAATCATTTTGTGAGTCTAAATATATGCACAAGGTGCTTCATGTTTTATGACAGGATTCTATGAACTGAAGAATAGAATAACCAATTACATAATACCAGATATAGTCGGATGTTTCAATGAGTAATCTTGCCATTATTTTCAACATAAATTAGATTATTAAAATAAACACATCAACAAAATCTTGCTCTCTAACTTTGTTGATGTAAATTTTCAGATTTCAGATATGGGAAAGAAGTATTAACTATAAAACGAATAGTAGCTGTTGTGATTTATTTGAGTATGATAGTTTCTCTGACATATTACTAGATAGTTGTATTCAGATTTCTGCTCCACTTGCTCCATTTTCTGTTCTATCGTTCAGAGTTCGGATGAACGATATGTGCAAATATAATAAAACAATTAGAGCTAGAGGTGTCAAAATGGGCCCGATACTATGAAAAGACCGGACATGGCTACGATATTGGAGGTCCGAAAGGGACCGGGTCTCTTTGGCAAAAACCTATTTTGGCCTCAAAAGTCGGCACAATCATTTCACGTATATTATCATGGGTCGAGCTGGGCTGGGCCTAAAATAGTGACCAAATTTCAGCCTGACTAGCCCAGTTTTCTCTTCGGGCCTGACGGGTGAGCCGACCTGACCCATGTGGTAGCTCTACGAACAGCTCATGTAATTTATCTAAATTTTTTTTTGATAACATGTTATTCATCTAGTTAAGTGGAATATGAAGTGGGGCAGGAAAGTTAGGGATGACAATGGGAACTTGATCTGCCTCATTTGGGGAGGATATGAGTCCAATAAATAAGTATGAGATGGATAACGGGTATTGATTTCTAGACCCGGACGGGTATGGAGTGAGTAACGGATATGATAGGACCCGACCCATATAATTTTTATTTTTATTTTTTTAAAAATATATATAGAGTAAATATATTATTGTTCAAGAACTCTTGATTTATAAATGTTGGTGTTTGTTTATTAATTCATATAATATCTACAACATTATATAAATATATAAGTTTTGAGTGCATTATTTTGAGTAAAATCCATACAAATTTGGCCAAATATATAAAGTTGACGGGTCTAATAAGTCTTACCCGCTAGACACGGGTATGGATCAAGGCGGTATAGATCCAAGATGAGACGAGTTGGGGCGGGTATGAGTCTTGCATTTTCTTAATGGGTAGGGTCTCGGGTCGGGAGGACCCGACACAGACCCGACCCGACCCATCGACATCCATCAGGAAAGTCCTACTTATAAATCTGGTTAACTGGTTTTATGCAAAGTGAAGATAATATTGAGTGCTACATCTCTAGATTCTCTACATTCCGTTCTATTTATCCGGACAGGATGTATTACAGACTTTACAGTATTAGTAATTGTTCCTTTCTACATAATAGAGTACTTATATATAATGCTTAAATTCACACGACAAAATATTGCTCCCTCAAACCATGGACCCTATCGATTTCTGTCAATGCTTGATTCCACAACCCACACACAAGTCCAAGATACATTCTCAAATCAAGATTCGCACATCAAAGAAGCAGCATTTTCTCAATTTTCGGAAACCCGGGATCCGAAATCTTATCTCTCCTCTCTTGTAAAGTGCAGAAATATTTCCCAAGTTCAACAAGTGCATGGCCAAGTGATTGTCAGTGAACAGGTTCGTGATCTTTTCATTGCTAATAAAATCCTTTATGCATACACATTCCACAGGGCTTTAGAAAGTGCCGATGCATTGTTCAGTGGGATTACGCAGAAAAATTCATTTTCTTGGAGTGTTATGATTGGTGGGTATGCTAAAGCTGATGACTATACGAATTGTTACAGCACTTTTAGGGAGTATATGAGATCTGGGGATCGACCCGATGATTATACTTTGCCTGTTGTTATAAAGGTTTGTAGGAATATAAAGGACTTGGTAATGGGTCGAGTGTTGCACAGTGTAGTGTATAAGTATGGTTTTCATTTGTATACATTTGTAGCTGCAGCCCTTGTTGATATGTATGCGAAATGTAAAGCTATTGTAGAGGCCACGAAGGTGTTTGATGAAATGCCGAAGAGGGACCTTGTTAGTTGGACAGTGATGATTGGGGCGTGTACTGAATGTGGGAACCCGGAAGAGGCGCTGGATTTGTTTGATCGGATGAGAGAAGAAGGAATTGTACCTGATAAGATCGCAATGGTGAATGTTGTGAATGCTTCTGCTAAGTTAGGGGTGACGCATAAGGCGAAAATTGTGGATGATTACATCAAGAAGATGGAGTTTTCACTGGATGTGATCCTGGGGACTGCTTTGATTGATATGCATGCGAAATGTGGGAGCATTGAGTTTGCACGGGAGGTGTTTGATAAAATGACACAAAGGAATGTCATATCATGGAGTACAATGATTGCAGCTCACGGGTATCATGGGGAAGGGTCAAAAGCTCTCGATTTGTTTCACATGATGTTGGATTGTGGGATATCGCCTAATAATATCACGTTCGTTTCAGTTTTGTATGCTTGCAGTCATTCGGGGCTTGTTGAAGAGGGTCTTCAACTTTTTTCACTAATGCAAGAAGAGTATGGAGTGAGACCTGATGTGAAGCATTTTACTTGCGTTGTCGATCTATTTGGCCGTGCTGGAAAATTAAATCAGGCCGTGAAATTGATCGAGGATATGAATATTGACAAAGATGTTGGACTTTGGGGGGCATTGCTTGGAGCATGTAGAATTCATGGCGATGTCGAACTAGCAGAGAAGGCTGCTGAGTCTCTTCTTGAATTACAACCCCAAAATGCAGGACATTATATATTACTTTCGAATATATACGCAAAAGCTGGTAAATGGAAAGAAGTTGCAAAGGTTCGGGAACTAATGACGCATCAAAGAATAAAGAAAATTCCAGGGTGGACGTGGATTGAGGTCGATAATAAGATTCATAAGTTTAGCGTTGGAGACCAAACGCATCCCCTGTCGAAGGAGATATACGAGAAACTAAAGAACTTGAGGGAGAAATTGGAGGTGGCTGGTTATGTCCCTGATACAAATTTTGTGCTACATGATATTGATGAGGAGTTGAAGTTAGGTCTCTTGCATAGTCACAGTGAAAAGTTGGCTATTGCGTTTGGATTAATTGGCACGCCAGAGGGAACTCCTATTAGAGTTACGAAGAATCTTCGGGTTTGTGGTGACTGTCATGCGTTTATCAAATTTGTGTCTCTGATCACGAAAAGGGTGGTTGTCGTCCGTGATGCGAATCGATTTCACCATTTTAAGGAAGGGGCTTGTTCTTGCAGAGATTATTGGTGAATGTTTTGTTAGTCTGGTAAGCAAAAACCATTCTTTCCTGTCCTTATTTGTTCTTACTTTATTTTTTCTTAGTTATGCATCTGTTATTGTAGTTCTAGATAATGCATAGCATCTAGGGTTGTTGAAGTAAACTTTCATGGTCCCTTTTAATGGCTCATAGTTTTCAGTTCAGGGTCTTTTCTGAAAATGTTATTTATATATATTAGGGATAATTACAAAAAATACCCTGAGGTTTGGGCTAATTACAAAAATATACAGAGATATTTAAATACTACAAAAAGCCCACTCTTGAGGGGTAAGTGTAATATTCTTATAAATATCATGGGGGGCTTTGAGGTGTTTTTACATATGAAGGGGGAAAATGTAAGATGGAATCAAACATCAATGGGTCTTTTGCAATTTTTAAAAACCTCCGGATTTTTTGTAATCAGGCCAAACCTCAAGTTTTTTTTTTTTTTGTTATTATCCCTATATATTATGATAAATCCCTTATGTTCTTCCAAACTTGAAGATGTAAGCCTTGAATAACAATTAAAAGCAAGATAAATGATGAATCACAATTAAAAGCAAGAATAAATGATGGGGAATCTTGAGAACTTTGAACCGTGAATTAAGATTTGCCACTCATTGACAAATCTTTGTAAGAGTTTATTGCTTAAAAGGAAAACTAAATACAGCGAAAAAAGGGAGGAAAATAATCGAAATTAGTCCGTCTTGTTTTGTCTTAATCATAATTAATTGTCTGTCATTGGTTCATCAACGGAGGGCTGTTCATGCTCCAGGCATTCAAACTGTCAATTTTGACAGTCTGAGTGCCATTGTTGAATGCATATAAATGTGCATTGCCATATATTGCTAGAGTAGGATAAACCCTTGATGAAATACAAGTCTTCCCTCCTGCTCCAAAGCTCTCGACAACAGAATTATCAATCTGCAACAAAATAAAGCACATCAAAAAATTTATTTCTGAATCGAAATAGGCAAAAAAATAGAGATTCTAGTACTATTTGAAATTCGCATACCAAACTCCTGAGCGAAAGCTTCTTTCCGGTCAAGTCTGCATCTACGAATCCTGCAAATGATGGTCTGTATGCTCCTGTTCCGTCCTTTAAGCTCGACCTTTTCAGAAAATATCAAATAAAGAAAAAGTTAATACGAATCTAATCAGGGCGGATAATAACAAATACTACTCTTGAAATTTAGCCTAGAAAAAAAAAACGTTAAAGAAAGAAAGAAACAGTTATCTTTTGAAATTACAAATACCCGTGACATATGTTCTATGTTTCTATCTTACAAATTGCAGTATGGAGGGTATTAGTTACATGTTGGGGAGTATTTGTAATTTTAAAAGATAACTGAATTTTATTTGTAATTAAGCTAAATCTTAGGAGTAGTTTTTGTAATTTTCCCATCTAATTATTCTGAAGAACTCTGTGTGTTTATAACCATTTAGTGATAAAACTTTTGAGATTTAGCTCAATTACAAAAAAAACCCAGTTATCTTTCGAAATTACAAATACCCCCTAACATATGTTTTTATTGCAAACTGTACTCTATTGAGGGTATCTGTAATTTTAAAAGATAATTGTATTTTTTATGTAAGTAAGCTAAACGTCAGGTGTAGTTTTGTAATTTTCCCTTCAAATTATTCTGACGAACTCTGTGTGTTTCTAACCATGCATATTGTGAAAAAACCTTGTAAGCATAATTAGTCTTTGCTAACATGTAAAGCGGCTAAAAATTTAAGCAGAAAAAAACCTCGATGCATCAGAGCACATTAGAACAAGATGCTTGTTTTGATCCTTGAAAACTCTGAAGAAAACAGGGGTGTATTCTTCCAGGTTTTTTGAAGCTAATGTCAAGAGCCCAAATGGTCCTAATCCGCCTTGAATGGTTGAACCCTTTTGGCTGCAAAGCTTTTGTGCATCATATCTGTCCCAGCTTGGATCAAACGGCTCAGCTTTGTCCAAGCTATCGAATGAGAAAGTCACATCAACATCGGCCTGCCATTTGTCAACAGCCATGCCATATTAGTACAGGTTCATCTGCATAACATCAAGGGATAATTACAGAAAAACCCCTGAGGTTTGGGCTAATTACAAAAAAACCCAGAGATGTTTCAATATTACAAAAAGCACCCCCAAGTTTGATTCTGTCTTAAATTTAAGGGGGTAACTTAAATATTTCTAGAAACATCAGGGGGCGTTTTTTGAAATGTTATTTGCTTATGAAGGGGGAAATGCATCAAGGTTCTTTTTGCAATTTCCAAAACCTTTGTTTTTTTTTTTTTGTAATTATCCCGAACCTCAGGGAGGTCTTTGTAATTATCCCTAAGATCAAAGAATATGTGGTGGAGAAAGAAATCAAGAATACCTGTGCAGCTGTTATTCCTTTGATTTCGATTTTCTCTCCCTTCGCAAGCTTTTGGTTGCTCAATTTGATCTTCTTCCTCTTAGAGTTTCTACTTCTTCAATAGGCCATTGTAGCAATTGCTTGCCATTGGGATCGAGCAAGATTGTACGTGGGATAAGCTTAAGAAAAAAAAAGAGAGAGAGAGAGATGACTATGTTATTAGTACAATTACATGTGAAATGAAATGAAGGATAAATTGCAATTTTAGTCCTCTAACTATAAAGGTATGACAAAATTGGTCCTTTTCAAATTTCGTTTGGCAAAACCACCATATATCACAAAGAACTTTCAGATTTAGTTCTCAATTCCCTGCAAATTTCAAACTCTGATTGGAAAATCTCACGCAAGTTGCACGTGAAAGAAAAAAATATTGGATTTTCGAATCTCCGGCCAATACTTAGGGTTACTGGCAAAATATTGGGACTTTCGCCAAAATATTCGAAAATACCCAATTTTTTTTTTGGATTCACTGGCAAAAAGGACCAATTTTTCCATACCCCTATAATTACAGGACTAAAATTGCAATTTACGAACTTTGGATCAACATGCATATAAATAGATACCTGGATTCCAGCCCAACCCTTTTTAACATCATCAACAGTAGCATCAGACTCATTAGCCCAACCCCACAATATCCTTCTTTTCTTGCTAGGATCCAAAAATGATTTTGATGCATAAAAGTTCCCATAATCATACCTCAACCCATTCCATCCATCAATCATGTTTTCATCAGGAACATACCTATCATTCTTAGTAAAATATGTACCCAATGTGTAATACTCATATCTAGTAACATCAAGGCTAACTTTCAACACATGCTTAACATCTGAGCCCATAACAGATGTGTCCAGCCCACTTTTACCCGAAACCGAAACCGGAAAAAAATCAGGACACTCCCAATTTCCAGTCCCACCACTAGTATGCAATGGATGTTGGGCTTTAACCCAGTGGATAAAATCCTTACTCCTGTACAGGTAAGCAATCCCTCGGTTTTTCCTCCGGCCGCCTATCGATATCCTCCAACGGCCGTCCCGGCCCATCCAAGCGGTCGTTGGATCACGGAATGCCGTCTTGTTAATGGACTTATCCGAGACTATTAGTGGGTTGTTGTCGGGCTTGACCCAATGACGGAGATACGGGTCGGATAGGTTAGCCGGAACGGCGTAGTTTTGGACTTGGGTGTTGTTTTGGTCTATGATCCCAGTGTAGAGGATAATGGGCTTGTTTCCAGGGAGGACTGTGGCTGAACCAGACCAACAGCCATATTTGTCAAAGGGCTTTGATGGGTAAATTGCATTTTCTAATCTTTGCCAGTTGATTAGGTCCTTTGAGACTGAATGGGCCCAAACTATGTTGCCCCAAACAGCCCCTTTGGGGTTGTATTGATAGAATAAGTGATAGATTCCATTGTAATACATTGGGCCTATTAAAGAATTAAAATAAGGCAAGTGTTAGAGATAGGGCATGTGTGCATGGCAAATTAAGTGGCGAAAAATGAGGAAGAAATTAAAGAAAGAAACAAGTTGAAAGATAAAATATATATACTCACCATTTGGATCTGATGGTTGTTGTCCATTATTTATCATCCACATGAAAAAGAAACATAAAAGAAGTTATTAGTAAAATAACCTAATAGGGTGCGTAACAAATTGTGAGAGTGTTTGGTGGATAAGTGTAAAAGTGTTTTATTTGTGTGTATAAGTTGAACAAGAACAAACGCTAAAAATTGATTTTTTCTTCAGCTAAAAGCTGAAAATTACTTTTCTTGTGTGTGTTTGCGAACACCCACTCCGATATTTATGGGATGGTTTCAATTTCAGTATCTTTTTTTTAATAAGCTAGAGTACTGGTTGGAGAATTTCAAAGAAACTGAAAGATATAGGGTTCGAACCCTGGTTAACACCCTTATAAAGGGTTAGTGATACCACTTGAGCTACAAGCTAGTGGTTCAATTTCAGTATCTAAACTATATCTTCTTTTTACTTTTGGTACTCTACTTCCAGGTCATATCAATCTTAGTACTCAATATTTTTTTTAATAGGTTTCGCTACATTTCGTCAAATGTCAGTCAATTGTGGTGTGTCATAACTCATACGTGATTAAAACACAAAACACGTGGTGCCAAACTTGACGAACGTTTGGCAGAATGTGGCGAAAGTAATTAAAAATTGAAACATGAGGTATCAAACTTTATATACTCTAAAAAAAAGGTACCAAAGTGAAAACATGCTATAGTTTAGGTACTAAAACTGAAATTATATATCCTATACATTATCTACAAAAAAAAGTTTCAAAGTCAAAAATAGCGGAATATCATATACATACGATATTACATTCACTGGATTAAGAAAGCCGCAATAATATGTAATATCACCATAAGATTCAAGCCTTGGAACATAACATCAAATGTACTACTAGATACATATTTCTAATTCCAGAAATAAATGGAGTCAAAGAGCATCGTTGAACAATTCAATATAATGTTATCAAATCAAATTTTATGCTTTTTTCTTCATTTCCATTTGGAAAAAAAGATGCAAGACTTTCCCAACTAAAAGAATGGTCGCATTAAAAACAAGAGGTAATTTTAATTTGCCCCAAAATTATACATATTTTTCTATTTTGTCCATTAATTTTGAATTGTTTTATTTAACCTCTAAACTTTGCAAATTGTTGCATTTAACCTATAATTAATTTCCAAATTTACCCCACTTCACTGTTAGTGGATTGTATGTAACTATTATATCTCGAACAATTATTTAAATTAATTTATTTCAAATTTTCTTCATCTTTAGTCAATATACAGATACTGTCAAATAATAGTAAATTTCATCAATAAATCTATGCTATAATACAATTTTCTAAGATAATAAAATAATCATAAAAGTTAAGAGATAAATTTCAAAATTACAGACTAAATGTAAAAATTTGTAAAATTCATGGAGTAAAATAGAACAATTTATAATACTTAAGTGAACAAAGTGAAATTACCTCCAAAAACCAAAAAGTTCATCGGATAATGAGGTTTCATTGTCATCACATACCATAAGAAACGTCTTATTCTTAACTTTTTCGTTTTCTTTTTCGCTTTAGGACATTTTAAGAATAGAAAAGTTTTTGAACACATTGTCTGGGGACCATATAATACTTCGATCCCATCAATAAATGCATGCACACATGCAAATAAAAAATAAAAAAAGCCCCTAAATTCCTACTTGAATAATAGCTTTAAACTATGAGCAATATTCCTGTTTGGTGGGCGGTGAGAGCATGTGACGGTGTCGTATTTAGGCCACGAAAAAGTATAAAAATGTCAACAAGCAAATAGCAACCACTTATATATATAATATATTTTCCAGTTTAAAAAGGTTATAATTTGAGATTTAGGATGCTTAAGAGTCAAATTATTCAAGAGCTAATTAATGCCCCGTTGAAGATTATACAAGTTATTATTAGGAAACACATGAAAAAACTTAGGATTGCAATTGAATCGAAACGAGCCTGAGTTTGACTTGTTTATTATCGAGTCAAACTCGATCGAGCTTGAATTTATTGAATATGTTGATGGCTCACGAACTTCTTCGAGCTTAATCGAGTTTAGTAAATATCAATTATAAATTCATTCAATCTGTTACAAATATAAAATTATATATTTCTAAAACAGATATAATATATCTATTAAAACCTATGATTTTATTCAAACAAACAAGTCTATTTAAATATTTATCTTTATCAAAAGTAAACTTGTAAAAATTAAAATTAAAATAAAATTATTAATTTAATTCGTACTAGCTTACTAACAAGTATGCTCACGAACTTACTCATGAGTCTGTTCACGAGGTAACGAGCCGAATATTTCTAAGTTTGAGTTTGATTCATTTATTTTAAAGAACGTCATTAAACAAACTCAAACGAGTTTTTATGGAATCGAATTCTGAATAACCACAAGGGCTTGGTTCATTTGCACTCCTTAAAAAAAAACCATTTTCTTTGTCTTTACACATTAATTGCCGACAAACATCATTAGTAATATTCAAATTTTCTCAGGATATTAAATTACATTGAGCTGTTATTATTATTATTTTTTTCTGCCCGAGACAACTATATATCTGATCACTGGTCAAATGTTTATACCAGCTGAGGCCATGTCTGATCACTGGTCAACATTTGAACACCGCATTTTGGCCCCATCCTAAAATTATTATATTTAAGTCAAATTAATTTTCGGATAATTACAAAAACTACCCTAAGGTTTGGCATAATTACCAAAAAAAAAATTTGAAAAATTAATAAAAAAAAAACGCTAGAGATTTGATTGTATCTTAAATTTAAGGGATAATTAACTATAATATTTTGATAAGCATAAGAAGAGTTTTTGAAATATTTTTTGCATGCATAGCAAAATGTAAGATGAATCAAACTTAGAGGTGTATTGTTTTTTGTAATTTCTAATATTTTAAGTGTTTTTTTTATATTTGTCCCTTTATTTTATAAGAAGTTTGACTTCATTTTCTTTTGTAAAAATTCCCACCTAACCCCAATAGTCCCCGTCTAGACACTAGGTTCTCTTTGTCCGGATACATTCTTTTCCTGGCAGGCTATGGCCTAGCGCCTACGCAGAGCGCTTTTTACAACATTGAATCTGTCTCATAATCAGATGAAGACACCAATTCCCATAACATAAAAACTCACAAAATATATTTATATACATAAAAAAAAAGATAATTTATGCAATTAATTTGATAATATCGAGAGAGATAGATACATAGAAGAATGGAGGTTAATTAATAATTACCGTTGATCCAATTTTGTGTGGGTTGAAAATGGTAGCCAGTTCTGTGGACTTGCTTCACATCAACAGAAGGCATTGATTGTAAGTGCATGAAAACTTTGTGAGATGCTTCGACGCCGTTTTGGGATATTAAAGCTAAACAAGAAAGCAAAAACCAAAAAAAAATTGCCGAAAACTCCATTATTTTCAGCTGCATGTGACAAGAACTGAAAATTACAGTTCTTGAAATTACAAGAAGAGGAGAGGTTAATTTTTATGTGCAGGTGATATGAAAATGGATGAAGAAAAGAGGGTATTTATAGACATGAACAAGAATGATGGGGGGAAGGTTAGGATTGGAAATGGGATTGATAAGAAAAGTCAATGGATTAGAAAATGTAATTATTTTGTGTGGTGATTGGATCAAGTGTGCGGTTATCTTACTTTACTTACTATTTTACACATTGCAAGTTTATGATACTTGGGGTGAAATTTTAAAATTAAGGTTGATGTTGTTTAAAATCGGCAGATCTATCCAAGTCAAGGAATTGAGTAGTTGGTCCAACTTCTTCTCCTAAGCTTGTAGAATTTTTGGATGGGAACTAACCCATCTGCAACACACAAAATAAGGTTAGGGAGTCCCCGGAAGGGAGGACAGTTTGACACTCAAGTTAGTGATTGTAACATATATGAGAATAGTTCCAGAGCATGCGAATGTAATTCGCAATAATTAATTGAACTTGTAAATGGGATGGAGAAACCTTTTTATAACTGAATTAATGGGCCATATGAGCCTTTTAGGATAAAGTGGGCCCTTATGGGCCGCATAGATGGTGTGGGCCATGCAGGCCAAGCTGAGCCTTATATGCCAAAGAATCATATATGTAACCCAATAATTATCAATATTGGTTAATTAATGAAATTAAATATGTGCATTGACGATAATTATGAAAAGACAATTTTATCCCCAATAAAGATAAAAGTTAAAATAGTTGGTTTTCATTGGAGATAATTGGCTTGTTTGGGTTAAATGGACTTTTAGATCTAAAAGTCCATTTTTCATAAAATTAGGTGTTTAGTAATTAATTTAAAATGGAATTTTGAAGAAGTCGTTTCTAAAAAAATCCATTATATAGAAGTTAGAATTGTAGATTTGAAGTCACATGTTAAAAAGCCAATTCTCTAAATGGACTTTTACAGAAGTGGTCGTTAACATACACAAATTTTATTAAGTGGAATATAGAAATGACATTTGTTTCTATCTGGCAAAGATTAACCAAGTAATTAAAGATCGTTGATGGTGTGAATAAAAAAATATATTTTTTGAGATTGTAATTGGGTGTGATTAGATGAAAATGTAATAATGAGAATTGACGTGATGTATTATTTAATAAAATAGGGATTGAAAAATCAGAGTAAATGGATAGTGTATCCTTCGTAAAATTTCACAAGTTGTATGTTGAAGCAAAAACTTACTCTCTTGCAGAAATCGTATAAAATAAAACATATAAGATAAGCAAACATTGCCAATTATTTCTGAACAATAAATTTATCATGTGATTTTCTTAGATTTATGTGGTGAAGTTCTAGGGATGACAATTTCGATCTGGCCCATGGGTATCTGTGACGGCCCGCCTTGTTTGGGTCGCCCCGCCCTCGTGATCCGGAATGGAGCGGGTCTAGGGTATCACTTTCGCCCCATGAGTACCCGCCCCGCCTAGTATTTTTATTTTTAAATTATATTTTAATATATATTTTACATATATGTATAATATATTATAGTATAATTTTTATGTATTCTTATATTACATTTAATATTTATAAATTGATAATAATAAATGTAAATAATATTTTATAAATATAATTTTTTCTCATTTTTTCATTAAATTTAATTTAAAACGGGACAGAACGGGCCGCCCGCCCCGTGACCCGTGGCAGGCCGACCCGTTCCGTTCTATGCACTGACGACTCGCTCTATTGTCATCCCTATGAAATTCTTTGGCTTTCAGCTTCAAAATAATCATCATAAATCATCTCAATTTTATATATCTAAGATTGATGTGATTTAATTCATCATTAGTTGGGAACACGAGTGATTTAATTTCAATGTATAAGGGTCTACAAAATTACGTTAAGAAAAGTTTAAGAGACGTAGGTTTACGTCTGCAGTCTACAGATATACATAAGTGCAAGTATAAATATTAATGAAATCAATAGGCAGGCTTATAAGTCAGAAAATTATTAAATTTCTTTATATTCAATTATTGTACATGGACAGCACAACCTTGTCGTATAAAAAGGGAAATTGTGATTACAAAAAACTAATATCCTACATGAAAATTATTAATTTCTGTCTTATTCTTAAAGAACGTATCTCTAAAAAATTATTAAAGATCTGCTTACCTCCAAATGATATGATCAAACAACTTAATAAAAAAAAGGGATAATTAAAAAAAATGAGATGTTTGTGGTAATTACAAAAACATCTAGAAATTTTTGAAAATTACAGAAACCCCATTGAGGTTTGGGTTTTTATCTTAAATTTAAAGAGGATTGTAATATTTCTACAAATATCAAATGGGTTTTTGAAATATTTTTGGGAAAATGTAGGGCGAAATTAATCAAAACAGAGATTTTTTTATAACTTTCAAAATCTTTGGGTTATTTTGTAATTAGCCCAAACTTTGAGTTTTTTTTTTGTAATTATCTTAAGAAAATATTATATTTCCCCTTACTAAAATGTTTAAGGTAAATTACCTTGATGTTTAACTTAACTCTAAAAAGATCAAGTTATATATTTCAAAATTATAAATACCTCATGATATTGATATTACAAACACCCTTTTGCTTAACAAATACAACCCTCAACAGGTGTAAATTATTAAATAGAAATAAATATCAGTGACATACTCATAAGTATGAAATATAACTCGAGTTTTTTTGTAATAAGACTGAACCTCAAGGATACATTTTATAACTAACCCTAAAATTTATTTCCAATCCGCCTTTTACTTAGGGGTGATCATAAATTTTAAAAATTATTCAGACTATTCGAACTGTACCAAGCCGCATCGTTCATAATAATTTAAGACCAAAATTGATTTAAAATATTAAATAGAAATTGTACCGCTTTGTTAGTGCGATTATGGTTTTAGATTTTAAAAAACCGCATAAATCGCACGTCACCGCACCTCTATAATTTATGGTAAAATAAAATTTGGCTTTAGTCTTTAATTAAACAGTTAGATAATAAATATATTAAGAACCCGTTTTATGAATGATACGATTAGATTCACAGTTTGCATACTAAACATAATGCATTTTACATTCTTTCAATGTTGTTATAATGCATTATATTTTGCAACAAAATTAAACAACATTACATTTCATTACATATTGAATACAAGTGAAATAAAAGATATTGCAATGTGCATTTTATTTGCAAAAATACATATTGTTTAAAAAAAAATTGTCAATTATAATATTTTTCCTTCGCTTTTACTATCATAGCAAAATTATATTAATATATCAATTATATAATATTTTTATTTATTAAAACCGTAAAACCGGCCGCCACCGCTGAAAACTGCACCTTCGGTTTTACTTCATAAAATCGCGATTTCAAAATATTATTTAATCGAATCGTATATAGCAATTCACTTTGAAAATAACTAAAAAAAGACTGCAAAATCGCACCGAAATCACATCTACTTTTAGTACCTCTCTTTTTCCTCGGTTTGAATATTTGAAGTCTTAAAGACCATGGTTAGGAAAAGCGCCGGTAAAAGGGCAAAAGAATTTGTTATTTATTTACCACATGTTTGTACATCAAATTATTATATCCACCATAATATGATAGAAAAAAAAAGGAGCAAGTCTCTTGTGAGACGGTTTCACGGATCCAAATCCGTGAGACGGACTCTCCTAAGGGCTCCTCGATCTTGAACATGAACCATGAAAATAAATTTAAAAATAATAATGAACCATGAAGAAACAAAAATAAACCCTAAAAACATGAACCAGCATGAAGAATAAAAACCCGAAAAACAAAAATAAACCCAAAAAATAAAAAATAAACCCTAAAAAAAACTAAAAATCCTAAAACCCAAATCAATTAAAAATAAACCCAATAAACAAAATAAACCTTAAAAAAACAAATATAAACCCTAAGAAAAATAAAATCTGAAAAAAAAAAACCTTTAAAACTTTGTGTAAGGGCTCCGTCTCACGGATCTAAATCCGTGAGATCGTCTCACGCAAGTTTTGCCAAAAAAAAAAAAATGCACACTCGTTGACCATAAACAAAAAATCATAATAACAATTTAAAAAAAAAATCAAACAAACAAACAAAAAGAGAGGGACTACCAAAAGGTGATCAATCATTCAGATGTGGACTGGCAACGCATTTGAAAGTATCATCCATATCTCAACTTGCAAGATTTCCACTTTTTTTTCATGTTCATACCTTAATAGGAAAGCCAATGCATGAAAAAGCACATTAATCACCACTTGCCAATTATAGAATAGATTTGATTATTTTTTTTCTTTCTCAAACTTAAATTTATGTTTAAACTCGAATTCGATAGTTAAGAAAATTGATTTTGAAAAAGTAAACACGATTAACATGGTGTATATATATAAACAACTACAACAACAAATTATGCCTTTTTTTTCCCAGTATATGTGGTCAACGGCTATATAACTCATATCACGTTGTCGTTTATAGTCAAATGTCATATTTTTGTTTATATCCAAATAAAACGCGTCTTTTTTTTAATAATTTATTTCCAATTAGGTCTTCTCCTCCATTTTCTAATTTTAAATGAGTGGTTCCCTACGTTCTACACATCGTACTGCCAAGCTGTTAAATGAGCCGGGGTAAACTGGTCCCATGCTAGCCTGTTGGGCCAAAGAAACCGGGTTAGACCGGGTCGGACTGAAATTCCATCGATCAGCCATTTTGGAGGTCTAATCTCGGTCCAACCCATGAAAATACATATAAAAAATCGAGTCACCGGGACGGCCTGGGATTTCGGACCTAATGGCCTCTGGCCAAGTAGGCTTGGCTCCTTTCGGGTTTATAATGTCACAGTCTGGACCTATCCCTAGGCCAGACTAATTTTGATAGCTCGGCATACTGGTGCATCTAAAGGTGTCTTATGTGCATGTCTAATTTTGCCAATTCTCACTACAAATTTACAATGACTAGAAGGAGAAATGGTAAACTCGTTAAATGTGTCTGAAAAGGGAGAGAGAAAATGCTATTAGTTTTATGCCATGAGATCATCATATTTAATTAACGCTTGAAATGCATGATGTTTTTAAAAAAATAATTCGTTTTTTTTATTGTTTCTAATAGTCATAAAAGAAAAAAGAAAAATAACGCATACGTCTGAATTGAACAAAAATGGTGGGCAGAGTCGGCAGACAAATCTGAGGTGGAATGATGTTGAAGTGTGATTTCCTTGATTTGCTTTTTATTTAAATTAATCACCAACACTTATCATCACACTTGACTATCCTAAATTAATACGTGAGGCTGAAAAGCTTGAAATTGGGGATTTGAATTAGGGGGCAATCTCCGACACGACACGAAAACACGACCTGAACCTAACACGATATAAGCGGGTTAGGGTTGACCCATTTATTATTCGGGTCATAATCGTGTCGGACCCATTTGACCCAAATAATAAATGGGTCGGTTTCGAGTTGACCTGAAATGACCCACTAAACCCGTTTAACCCATTTGAATAAGAAATTTAGCATTATATTTAATATTTTTTTAATATTCTATATCAAAATAACCCAAAATTCTCATTTTATCATAATAAATAAAAGGTTTATTCAAGGTTAAAAAATATACAGGTCATTTCGGGTCGTGTTCGGGTTACCCGTGTATTAAACAGGTCGTGTTCGGGTTGACCCATCAGACCCGAATAATTAAATGGGTCGTGTTCGGGTTGGGCAAATTTGTGTAATTATCATGTCTCAACACGACCCGTGAACCCGAACACAACTCGAATTGCCACCCCTAATTTGAATGTTGGTAAGGATTTTTTTCATAAATTTTGCGGTCAATTAAAAGTAGTGTCACAACCACGAGTTTTATAGTTCACTCTTAATATAATGTTGATCAAGTTTCGAATACCGAGTCTTTTAATTACTTATTACTCCCTCGCCCAACTCATTAAAAAAAAGGGAGTGTTACATTTTGCTTATTTTCAAAATCTCCATACTTCTTCAATTTAGCCACAATGTTTCTAAACACCTACAAGAACAGCCGGTCGGACTGGTTAAACCGGGAACCGACCATGACACCCATAAGTATCTCTAATTAAAACAAGTCACAAAAATTGAATAAAACCACAAATCAATTATATTTTCCCATTAAACGAATTTATTAAATTCGAGAAAATTAAGTATGAATTAAATTAAAGTTTTCAGCTGATTTCCTATTTTTCACTAATTTAATTATAATAGAAAATTCAGGATGTCTGAACTGGGAAATAAACGTGATAAGAAAACATTTCCTCATTTCTTGGTGATACCCCTTTTAGAATCTAGCTAGGATCAGTAGTCAATTCTAGTGAGCTACATTTGTTTTGTTATTTATTTGAATTAAAAGCAAAAAGTGCTTTTTTCGATGTTTTCGGATAAATCACCAGGCCCTGACGGGATGACCCCAGCTTTTTTCCAAAAGTTTTGGGATATTACAGGTCCGGAATTAGTCTCTTCGTGCCTTCATTTTATGCATACTTGTTCTTTTCCTGTTGGATTCAATGATACTAATTTAGTACTTATTCCGAAAAAAAATAATCCGGAGGTTATTACTGATCTACGCCCCATAGCACTGTGCAATGTTGTTTACAAGGTGATTGCTAAGGCTATGGCGAATAGATTAAAGATTGTATTACCGGATATTATTTCTGAAACCCAGAGTGCGTTTGTTCCTAAGCGTTTGATTTCGGATAACATTATGGTTGCATTTGAGATCAATCATTTTCTTAAAAGAAAGACACAAGGAAAAGAGGGGGTGGCTGCGCTTAAGATCGACATGAGCAAGGCATATGATCGTATTGAATGGAGTTATCTAAATGCTATTCTTTTGAAATTTGGTTTTCATCGGAAATGGGTCGACCTTATTATGCTGTGTGTGAAAACAGTACGATACAAAATTCTGCATGGGGATTTCGAATCAGAGTGTTTTATACCTGAACGGGGACTAAGGCAAGGAGATCCTTTATCTCCTTATTTGTTCATTTTATCTTGTGAAGGGATATCGGCTATTCTTAATGAGATATGAAGCTAAAGGGTGGATACATGGTTGTAAGATCGCAAGACGAGCTCCGAGTGTGACACATTTATTCTTCGCGGATGATAGCTTTCTCTTTTTTAAAGCTAATATGACGGAATGTGCAAGATTAAAGCAGTGTTTGGACTGTTACTCAAGGGCTTCGGGTCAAATCATTAATTACCAAAAGTCTTCTGTATCATTCAGCAGAAATACAAAACCAGAGGTTATCCAAGCTGTGCGTGCCTTCTTAAATGTCGCTTACACTGAAAATCATGGCCCTTACCTCGGGTTACCTTCATTGATAGGGCGTAATAAGAAGGATATTTTTAAATTCATTAAGGAGAAGGTGTGGTGTAGATTACAAGGCTGGAAAAAGAACATTCTCTCTCGAGCAGGTAAAGAAGTTCTTCTTAAGACGGTAGCTCAAGCCGTTCCAATTTATGCAATGAGTCTCTTTCTTCTCCCTCGAGACTCTTGTGTTGAAATAGAACGGATGATGAATTCCTTTTGGTGGGGTAAAGGTGGGGACGGATCTAGGAGTATTAATTGGTTATCTTGGAATAAGTTGTGTGTCCATAAAAGCCAAGGGGGTTTGGGGTTTAGAAGGCTTCATGAATTTAATTTAGCCCTTTTGGGTAAGCAGGTGTGGCGCCTTTTATCTGATGAACATTCCTTGGCAGCTCGTATTTATAAGGCGCGTTATTATCCTGAATCTAATATACATCATGCTCATACTGGCTCAAATCCAAGCTACATATGGAGAAGTCTATTAACGGCTCGAGATTTCGTTTTCTCTCACAGCAGACGCAAAGTAGGTGATGGTAAGGACATCTCAGTGTTGAACGATCCTTGGTTGCCAGGTGATCAACCTTTTGTCTCATCTTCTCATCTAGCTTTGGAAGGCATATCAGTTAACAATTTGATGAAGTCTGATGTGTTGGCTTGGGATTTTGATATTATTCAGGACTTGTTTAATTCGTGTGATCAACAACTAATATCTAGCATTCCTTTGAGTACGAGCACAATGGTGATACTTGGATTTGGACAGGGTAATAGAAAGGGAGTGTACTGTTGTTAAGTCGGGTATCACTTCTATGCAAAGATATTGATTTCGAATTTCATTTTCATAATCTATTTGACTGGAAAGAGTTTTGGTCTATGAAAGTTCCTCCTAAAGCTAAAAATCTGGTGTGGCGCGCTTGTCATAATGTGTTGCCTTCAAAGGAGCGATTAATTTCGAAAAGAGTTCAAGTGTCTTCATTATGTCCGGTTTGCAATTCGGAAGTTGAAACCATAGCACATGCTCTTTTTTTTGTTCAAATGCTAGGCAATGTTGGTCATCTACTATCGACAAGATGTTTTCATGACTGCTACTTTTCTTAATTGTTTGAATAAAATTTGGGCGGTTAACAATATAGAGATGAAAAGTCGATCATCATGCTTTTATGGGCTTTGTGGAAAAACAAGAATGATATAATTTGGCAAAAGAAAGTCGATCCCCATCTCGGATAATTCAATTTGCTAATTCTCAATTATTCCAATGGCGGTCGCTCAAAGTACACCCTTAGTGATTGGTTTGTCCAACCATGTGATGGTCTTTGTAAGGTGGCATAAACCTCTACAAGGTGAGTTTAAATGTAATGTGGATGCATCTGTTTTCTCCGATGCTTCTAAGATTGGATATGGATGTGTTTTAAGAGATTGGACGGGTAATTTTCTAGCAAAGACAAAACATGCCTCACTAACAGCCCGATTCAACCCGAGGTAGCCGGCGGTGGGCGTCCAGGGAAGCACTTAGTGGGTCAAGGAAAATTGGAATGATTCGACTATTTGCCTGGAAACAGATTCTCTTCTTGTGATAAAAGCACTTAGGGGAAAATCGGGGGATAATTCTTATTTCTACGATATTATTAAAGAGTGTAGAAAGTTACTTGATTGTTTACCTAAAGTGTCTGTGTGTTTATTAAGAGATCGGCGAATGTGGTTGCTCACGTGTTAGCTAGAGCATCATATTCGTATGCAGTGTCATGGAGTGGAGATCAGTCCCTCCTCTCTTTATCTGTGATGATTTGCAGTTCGATCTGCTATATTAATGAAAGCTTTTCCTTTTGGTTTCAAAAAAAAAAAAAAGCAAAAAGTGCTATCTACTGTACGTATACGTCTCTCAGCAGTTTTGATTTTTTTCCTTTTTCGTTTTTATGGTTGGCAAAATAATTTTTCCAAATACATCTGGTACTTATAAATTATAATTCTACTCAGAAGCATAGCTTCAATTTGAAAATCCTACTCTTCCACATAATTAGAGATATCAATAATGATCGGCCGACTCTACTCTTGCCCTAAAAGGCATTAGCCCTTAAATTATAAAGGCTTAAAAATTTTAGGTCCAGTCCTAGCCTTAGCACTACAGGATCAGGGTCGGGCCAGAACTGACCCTATAATTATTGTTTTTCTTTCTTATTCTTATTGATAAAGTCATACCTCTATAAAGTTAATATTCCTTATAACCAAATCAAATATCAATATAACATAATCTAATAAAAATTAAATAACAATAAATGAGTTTTCTTCTATATAATTTTATGAATTAATAAAATAACATCAGCAAACTAATATTCTAACAATGGAATCATTGATCATAATATCATGTTCCTTCATCTTCATCAGTTTTATTTCCAAATAATTAAATGACAATTAATAAATGAGATTAAAGATTAGATTAATTTGGTAGTATTAGAGGTATAAATTTTATATAAATTTATAAAATAAAAATACTTTATTAAGAAAATAGCTAGCTCTAATGACCGGTTTGACCCTAACTCTAGCCGACCCTACGGCCAATTAGGGTGGGGCCAAAAAAAACCTCATATTATAAGGCCTATGGAACATAGGTCCAACCCTTAAATTTTTGGGCCGATGAAGGCCGACCCTTATTAACATCTCTACACATAAGCCATAATAACAAGCTTCAATATTATTTACTTACTTAGTTCATTATTATATTCATTTATTTATAATATATCGTTATCGTGGTTAATGTGGTGCGGAATAATAGAAAGAAAGGAAGAAAATCTTAGTATGATCTAAGAATTGAGAATAATAGTTGGGGAATTTGACAACATTTGACAAAACATAGTGCCAAACCCAAATGTGAAATTGAATGGAATTGTGTAAAAGCATTGTAGGATGGATGTATAGATGGAATGCATGTGAATTGCTTATCATTTTCTTATGATAAATATTATTGGTATAAAAACATATTTCAGGTTTATGGCGAATCGTGATTTTTTTTTTCATTCTATTTCTCTAGAGTAACTTTATTAATACTTTTGTAGGAATGTGTGAAATTCGTATACCGATTGTCTAAGTTGAGAAAATGAAACTGAGATTTCAGGTTAACAAGTGCCTAAATTAAGTTTGATGGGTAAATGGCATTTTCAACCCCCAACCTCACCCACAATGGTGAAAGAATATATAATCCATGTGAAATGGAATAAAGTTGCTAGTCTTATATGTATATGTATGTTAAATGATTAGAGCATCGATCTATATTCTATAGTAGTTTGCAATATTTTAGCACATAATTTGTACTATTTTTATGCAGAATTTGCATTGTATCTCCAGCAATGCACCATTTTCGTATTGAAAAGATTGTCACAAAAACTTGTATGAGAGGGTCTCATAGATATAATCCATGTTTTGACCCAAACCCATATCCATGAAAATAATTCATTTTTTTGTGTTAATTTAGGATTCGTCTCATAAACTTAGATCCATGAATGTTAAATGTAACAGTAAATCAGGGAATATATTTCTTCATTATTTTGAAATGATCAAATCGTACAGGGTTGTGGTGCAGTCATATTTATAGAGGGAATGCAATGTGTGTAACTGACAATAACAGTTGTAACTAATTTTGTAACCAACTAACTAACTATTGAAATTTCTAGAAGTGATACACTCTAATAGATGCGGTCTCACACGAATCTCTTCAAAGATTATTTCATAAGATTCTTTTTACTTATTTAATATTAATTTGTATTACTTGATAATTGATAAACATATATGTATTATCAATAATTTTATGTTTATTATTTATGTAATTTTATCTATTTTAGTAATTTTATGTAATTTATTATTGTTGTAATTTTATGTTTTAGTATTTTATAACGTAATTTTATGTATATTTCAAATCTCGTAGTATTATCCAAGTTACACATCATATTATAAATTGAATTCATTTTAATATTATTTAAATTAATTGAAATTCAAAATTAATGAAAATATTCAAAATTAAAAACAAAACATATTTTAAAAATTAAAGAAACAAAATATAAAAACAAAAAAATAGTGCAAAATGGCAATGCATTGTAGAATCTGTATAATAGCGCCAACATGTGACGCATTGTTGGATGAAAATTATAGTGTCGGGCACTAGTTTGGGTCTCTACTAGAGTTGGTCTTAGAACAATGATAAATTTAAAAATTAGATATTACTATCTTTCTTTTTTTTTTCTTTTTTCTTAATAGAAAGGGCAATAGCCTTTTTTTGTTGTGTCATTCATTAGGGTTTATTTGCCCTTTCACCATTTCACCTTCACGTACGTAGAGTAATTAAAATGCAATTTAATTAATTAACCTAAGTTTGCTTTATGAATCTTACAATTGAAATTTGAAATTTTGTCATCACTTGTACTTCGCTTCTCGTTTTGAAGAATAGTAAAGTTTATACATTTTACTACTAACTTTACCTTGAGCCAAACTTTTCAATGAACACCCTAACTTTTTTTTTTGTTATTTTTAAATAATTCTCTACTTTTGCTTATTTCCGAAATTTTCATTTTTTTTCACAAATTTAACACTTTTCTACGGGTAAATAGATACTTACAGAAACTCCTACACTCTTCGTCTTATCGATTATCGATTGAGTAACATTTTATTGAGTGAAGAAAATCTTTTACTTATGTCACATTTATGAATAATATATATATATATATATATATATGGAGGGGATCCTGTGAGACCACCCCCCTAAGTTAGTCCATAAGACCAAATCCACACCATTAAAAACATAAATCAACGGCTAGGATCTAAATGAATCTATACAACTTTACATAAGAAACTATACATAGGAGGGGTAAAATAGTAATCTGTCGAAATAAAAATGGTAATCGAATGCTAAAAATTAGGGACGTGATCTTGAATTGATCACGTCCCATAATCAGTGGAAATCTACCCGCGTCAACCCTTCTTCCTCACCACGACATTCTCTACCATCATTGACATCAATCTCTTAGACCTCGAAAATTATACAATATACATTTGTAGACGGGAAAAAACATACAATATATTTCGTTAATTGACGAGGTTGTCATCAATTAGAGCAAAGGGATTGTACATTGGCAGAAGATCTTCCCTCCAACGCGATTGGTGAATGTTTCCAAGGTAATATCTTACGATATACTTGCAAAATTTTTTAGGAGGAATCACTGAAAAAACACTGAATGCAAAATCGAACCAATTGTATGTTTTTGTTCATAATTTGTATGTTTAGTATACAACAGATGTATATTTAGTGTACAAACATTGTATACATATTTTATATTTTTTCAAATTTTGAAATTGTCTGTGCATTGTATATTTCTTGTTAGTTTGTGTATATAGTGAACAATGTTAGTATATTTAGTATATAAATCTTGTATTTGAATATTTATTTCTTAAATATTTACAATTAGTCTGGAGATTGTATATATGTTGTCAATGTTTTTACGTGTATATTTAACATATTTAACTTGTATACATAGTCATGAGTGTTGTATAATTATAATTTAAACTTGTATGATTGTTATATTAGTTTCCCTAATTCCATTTAGTTGGATTGAATATAAATTCCTCTCACAAAAAAAAAATTTGTATGGTGGTTTATATGAACGTAGTTACTAAAAATAATAATATGTATATGGTTGCATATTGTATAAATAATACATCCATTTTGTTTTTATAATGCTCTGTCTTGTTTAATGTAAAACATGACAGGACCAACCAACGATTTCAATGGATGTCAACGGCTCGAAATCTCACCAGACTAAACTAAATATTGGATACCAGAGGTAGAACAAGAAAAGATTCCTCGAGTGGGCATGCATTTCGCTACATTGGAAACTGGTATAAAATTTTACAAAGAGTATGGAGCAATTAGCGAGTTTGACATCAGAAGGAGCACAACAAAGAAGTTCAAGAACGAAGTAATATATCATGTTTACTTAGTTAATGTGATTTGTATAATTATTTGTTCCAGAATGGACAAGGAATGATGTTTTACTGTATATTTAATACATTGGGATATATAATTTTTCCTTTTAGTGTTGTATACTTATTATAGTTAAATTGTTCATATAATTGAGTGTCATTGCATGCCAAATTGGATTTATCATAATGTGAATACTGTGTATTGTTAAAAAATGAAACAACTTGTATTTTTACAAAGCGGCCGTGTTTATTTAGTTGATGGGATCGTATACATATTGGATTGAAATTGTACACTTAGTTATGTGTTCCCGTATATTTAATACAATGCGATCATATAATTTATTAACTTACAATTGTATACTTAATTTTGTCATAGCATTATGCAACCTGTTAATTTATCTTTAAGAATATTTTTGCTTCTCATAAATGTATTGCATGTAAAATTACATTGAACTAAATATACAATAAAACATCACTAAGCATACAAATTGTTTAACTATATATACGATTACACTGAACTAACTATATTATAAACATATTACTGAGTATGCAAAAATATTAAACTAAATTTATAATTACACTGAACTAAAAATACAAAACCACTTAACCACCTATATAACTAAGGATACAATTCCACTTAACCAAGAATACAATTCCACGTTACTAAGTAAACAAATACACTAAACTACTTATACAACAAATAATACAATTCAATTTATCCAATTAAACAAATCCAGCGTCTCTTTGAAGGTTGCTCGCCTCCTGAACTCTCCTCTTCGCGACTACCAACCTCTCTTTCCTGTTCTTCGCTTGACATTTTATTAACCACAACTCCTACATAAGAAAAACACACAATTCAGATATCAAAACTTTATACAACGTTATGTTTATATTCCACTTAATGTTGTATATTTATCATAACATATTTGTATACTTAGTATACAACATCTGCATACTTAGTATACAGATGAGAAAAAGATGGGTGTCAGAAAAGAATAGAAGATGGATTTCAAGTATCAACTCCTTGTTTTTTATATATAAACACACCAAGTTCATTTTTTTGAGTACAAACTGCAAATTTCTACAGAGCATAATTGTAAAAAGAAGAAATAGAAGATGGGTTTCAAGTATCAACTCCTTGTTTACATTGCACTTAATGTTGTATATTTATCATAACATATTTGTATACTTAGTATACGAGTTAATCATTACTTAGTATACGAAAAAAATACGAACTCCTTCAAAATCGAACTCCTTCAACCCCCAAAAGAAATTTACCCTCATTTGCTATGAAGTAAAACCCACCGATCAAATACGAACTAATCGAGCAAATGCGTAAAAAGTCGTCAATATCTAGCAAAAGAAGAAAAAAATGCGAGAAGAAAAAGAAAAAAATACCTTCAAGGCACAAAAATCGGACGACGGTTCCCCACCCTACTTCCTTCTCCACAAAATCGAACTCCTTCAACCACCAAAATTACTTGAACGTGACGAGAACAAACGGAAATTATGGTGTGATTTTGGCCAATAACTGAGAAAGTCGAACAGACGGGATTTTGGGCAAACTTGAGAACTCCTACAATACCAGGTACCTTCGAATAGACGAGAACCGATCAATTTGTTTTTGCACAAACTCTTGTTTCAATGGAGAAAACGGGAAAAATTTGGGGACTGTGAAAAGAGACCGTTTCAAGAGAGAAGAGGGTTTCTTTGATACCGTTTCTGAAAAGAGACCAAAAAGGAGAAGGATTTTGAAAATACACGACTTGAATGAAAATAGATTTTTTGCTCCTAAAAATCGGGTAGGTTATAAAAGGAAAGATTATATTTTCCTAAAAACCAGTAATTAACGGTTGTCTTCTTAAAACTGACTATATGTGAAAATACAATACTACCCTTATATTCCAAAAATAACAAAAATTAATCTGCACCATTAAAAGATTTAAATCAAGGGTTTATAAGTGGTCTCATGGACTAACCTAAAGGGATTGGAACCAATCCATATATATATATATATATATACTGATTAATCAGATGTTTATAATTTGACTTTCTTTTCCATCACAATAAATACATTTATGAATAAATTAAATATATTGATATGCCGATCGATGAGACCTTGTCCTAGATATAAGGTGAATACCTTGAGATAAATAGGTCTGAAGTTCGATCTCCACTGATAGTATGTGAGTTGAATATTTTCCACCTTTGTATGTTGTTGGAATATGACCCAATTTAATTGGTAGCCCATATAACATTTGTCCTGACCCATTGAGAAGAAGCCCAAAGCAACCAGCCCTTATGTTTGACCCGGATCGGTTTGACCCGACTGAAACACGCGGACCCTTTATTTCGAATCTGACCATTGGATTGAGGGATTTGATCTCAGCCATCCATCACCCTCTTATTACCCTTAACCTATTGGAACCCTAAGTGAAACAGTAACATCAAGTCTGAAATCTCTCTTCTCTTTTGAGCGTCGTTGAACTCTCTCTCTGTCTAAGATCTCTATATCTCTCTCTTCTCGATTCTTTGTGAATCTAGGGTGAGTGACCTGTGAGTTTATTGATAGTGCTCCGAATCATCTTCTTGGTTCAGTTATTTGTGAGTTTCTTCAATGGGTTTCCAAAAGGGTTTGGGTATTTGAGGTTCGACCTTTGTGGTCTTCCTCTGGTGACTGTCCGTTCGTATTTCTCTTCCGGTGGTCGTCTCCTTTGTGGTTTCTCCGGGGGAAAAACTTGGGGTTTGGACGACGTTGGGCTTCGGGTCTCTTTGTGGATGATCCTTTGGTGCATCTGGATCGCAGTCGACGGTAAAGGCCGCTACACAACCTGAGCCTAAGTCCCGCTCGACCACTAAGCTTCGTGCTTCAAACCGGTGATATCCTTCCTATTATACTTTCTGTTTTCAGTCCTTTTACACTTCTTTATAGCTTGCACTGATTTCTTGCTTCTTTTTGTTTAGCGGCAATTCGGGCTAAAGTAATCAGCCTCAGTCCGGTCTGGGCCTTCGCAGAGGCACGGTGTCACGCCCCAAACGCGACGCGACGACGATCAATCACTTAAACAGAAATAATTCAACGACTCTCATCTAAAGGTTAGAAAACGAGGAGGGGAGAGGAAAATCTCGGTGGATGGGGTGATCGTGTGAGAGTGTGGCGATGTATATAGTTAATACTGAGAAAACGGTTGTATGAAAACGCGTGAGGTATGATGCATGTTTTCACACATAGTCCACAAGCGTCGTGATAAATATATATTAAGTAATATACTTATACAATTTAAGAAATAGTTCGTGGTCACACAAGCACTATGATTCAGGCAAGACATGTAGGATTGCGTACTGAATGTAACGCCAATCCTATGCAAACGAGTAAAGGTTGCGTACGGATTTGTAGCGCCAACCAATGCAATACAAGTAGCGATTCGCATGATTTGTAGCGCCAACCAATCGGGTCCGATTAACTCCGGAATCATGTGGATTAGACAGCGATTCCTTCGTTCTTCCTTGTAACTCCCCGTTCAAGATGGTCCAAGACATGTCACCTTATCGCTCCATAGGCAAAGACAAAATCTACATTGGAGCTTGCAAGGCTCGGATTCGTCATAATCATGATTATACCTCAAGTACTATGTCCCGCTTCCCTTGGACAAACTCCGTCCCTCAATTGCGGGATTAGGACGATGGGGCCGGAAGAGTGGAATAGCAGCCGAGCTGCCCCGGTTCCATTCCCGACGTATCCATTTCGACTGTGAGCTTGACACACCAAATTGACTCAGACAGGAAAGTAAATACAAGTTTAGGTAGTCAACCAAGCAGTCGAGTATTATTGATTCAAGGAAGCATTTTAGGAATGTTTTCGAAAATTTGTGCAAGGCAATTATGGCGTTGGTGGAGTTATTTGGATGAAGATGATTATCGGGAGGATAAGCAATCTTCCATATCTTGAAAGATTAGGTGGAACATAATTCTCATTATAGATTCGAAATCGCAGGACGAGGAAGTCGCCCCACGATCGCGTATTAATCGGTCAAGACGGTCCGATAAGTCATGGGATTTTTGAGAAAATAAAATATTTTAATCAATAATTAAAGTCAGAGGGTCCAGGGTTGTTTCTTTAAAATAAAAAATAATTCGAGTTAGGTCCTTGTAAAAAGAAAATTTACAATTAGCCCCATTTTGTAAAAACCAATTCTTTTGGGGTTAAAAATTGAATAAATAAATGTTCCGACCTTGAAATATTATGAGGTCAGTTCCTAAATTCTCTAAATTGTTCAGAGATTCAGGTTTTTAAAGTTTTGAGGTCGAGTTTTTATAAAATTCGCACATTAGCCCCAAATTTGTTAAAATTGTCATTTCGGTCCCTAAGTTTAAAATAATTGGAACTCACAAACCGGAAGGGCTTTTAATGCGATTCCAGTTGGAAAATGTCGTTAAGGTCTGTGGGATATTGGGACAAAAATAGTTTTAAAAATAAATAAGTATAGGCCCCTTAAGTTTTATTTTCTTACAATTAAGTCCACCAACTTTCTATTTTTGCATTTTAAGTCCAAAAATTGAAATTAAATCAATTATGCTCGACTTTTCCAGGTTATAAGTCATACAAAACATATATTTCAAGAGTCATACACATACATGACCATCTCATACAAGAATTCATCAAATATAACAATAAAGTGTACATGTATGCCCTAATTTTCGATAAATCGCATTTTTTGAGCAACACTTGAAAGAAATTTTCAACTTGATACAAGACAATAACATGCAATACATAATATATATATCTCAAGTGCTCAATAACAAAATACTACATGCATTTTAATTAAAACACCTAGAAGTTGAAAGAATTTTTCCACCCACCTCGTAGTAGTTTCTCGGGTTGATCTAAAATGTAGTCTTCTTTCTTGAATCAACTTCTTGACTCAAACTCTTGAAGATCAGCCCCTAAATGGTATCCAAACCATATTTTGGTGTTAAAATTAAAGTATCAAGTCTAAAGAAAATATACTAGGACCAAATGGTTACTACTCACCTTAATGTCTTCAAGTAGTCTCAAAAATGGAAATTTTCCTTCAAGCCTCTAACCTCAACTTGAGATGATGTAGGTCAGCCCCTAAGCTCCAAAAATTCATATTCTTGAGTCAAAAATTAATTCTTCATGTTATCAAGAGGAAAATACTAAAACCATAATTTTCTCACCTTAATAATGTGTAGTCTTGAATTACATCGTCAAGTTTGTAGTCAAATCTAAGTCTCTAATTCTTCAAGAAATTTCTCTAGGAGTACCTCAACAAGAAGGATCCAACATGATTAGATGGTGAAGGTATAAGGTTGAGGATTGGAGAAGAAAAATAGAGTTGGGAGAAATGAAGATTTTCTTACCTTATGCTTGAAGAATTTGATCCTTTAGAGAGGAAAATGGGAGCAAGTCTTGTGTTTTTATGATAATTATGAAATGAAGAGTATTGGTTGATAAAGAAAAAAAATAACAAAAGTGATTGATTCCCCTAAGACAAGGACCCAAAAGTTGGAGGGAATAATAATCATGGTGTTGTTATTTTTATTTATTAGAATTTGGTGGAAAGAAAGGTTTGTTCCTCCTTTAAGCATGTGACCAAAAGTTGAGGAAAAAATAATATATATATATATATATATATGTAAATATATATATATATATATATATATATACATATATAATTTTAGGTCTTGAAAAGAATATGAAACAACCTCCCCATTTATAATGGTAATTTTCGAAATTTTTTAAAAATATATAAAAAAAAATTTTTAAAAAAATTGATTGGGAAATTGGTTGGGATGAATTATAGAATAAGATGAAATATTAGGATAAGGATTGGAATGTACTCCTAAATTGTTGAAGGTCTAATATTTCTAAAGTCGTAGTCATTCGATCAAGTATTAATACTAGAGGAGAATATAAAATTGCTAAGCTCAAAAATGCAAAATGCGTAATTGACGTTGGAAGAAGTAAATAAAAGTAGAGTTGCGTATCATTAATAATAGGTTTGTGATACATAGTCGAATAAATAATAACTACATAACATCGTATCTCACGTTATTAAAATTTGGGGCCTCACACACGCAAGTAGTGCAGCGGACTATTTGGGCATGCAACTTACGTGTGCATCGCACGGCTTTATTTTCTAGTTTGTTGCTTGTTTAGAAAAAGGTCTGTAATCCCTATTCCCTACCCCGTAAGTAGAGGTGGCAAAACCCATTGACCGAGGTTTGGGCTGGTTTCAAAATTTCTAAAATTCGAAAGGAAAAAGTCGAGCCTATTTGGCCCGACGGGCCGGGCTAGCCTGACTTTTTCGGGCTGGCCCGAAAATTTGTACATAGGTTTTATGCATGGGCTGGGCTGGGCCAAGCATTTTTGCGGCCCGACCAAAATCGGGCCGGCCCGACCCAGTCCAAAATTTGGCAAAAGCCTGACGGTTTTCGGTTTGGCCCTACCTTGACCATTGCCAGCTCTACCCGTAAGTTGTATCTTGTAATAGTTAAGTCTGTTGGATTATCGTATAATGGCTATGGCGTACGGATTTGACAGCGGGGTCGATACCTAACATATGTATTATGATTTCAAGAAAAATATATATTGAAATGACATCAAACAAATTTCTCCTATATTTCTGTAAGGTACCATGCATCATTTTCCTATTGAACAAATTATATTAAAGGGTTAACGACAAAACATAATTTGCACGGTCCGATTTGATTATAATTTATTTTCTTTCTTCATTGATAACCCATTCTTCAAACTTATGCCCAACTATGTATGGGGCAGCACGTTTTGATAATATTTATTAATTTGAAGATATAGTTGACTCTTTATTAAAAAATTAGTGGTCTATGCCAACACACTCAACCGTTTGTCTTTACTGAAAAATATTCCAACACGATGGAAATTTAAAAAAAAAACAATTGAGGTAGAGGAGTTCAAGTGGGAAACGTTTAGGGAAAATCCCAATTTACCTCTTTGTACTCTCACTTAATATTATTTTACCCTTTATATTTTCAATTGTACGACTTTACCCTCTTCTACAACTAATTTTTATTACTTTACCCTATATCCAATTTAAATATAAATTATCCTCATGTTCTTTTACTAAATGATCTAATTGTTCCTACTGTTATTTTTATTTAACAATAGTATCGAATTCATATAATTTTTTTTTGGAAAACTTATCTGTTATTATTAAAATTTATATAGTTCCTATTAAATAACTATCACTACAAGAAAATTCCAGTTTACCGACAAAATTTACCGACAAAAATGATTTTGTCACTAAATTTTACAATTACCTACAGAATACCTACAGAATAAAAAATATCATTTTTCCCCAAATTATACCAACAAATTACCTACAGATTACCGATATTTTTTCAATTACCGACAGATTTTCTGTAGGTATTTACCAACAGTTTTAGATTCTGTAGGTAAATATTTTACCTATAATAGTTTTACCTACAATGATTTTACCTACACTTTACAATTTTCATAACATTTACCTACAGATTTTTCTGTAGGTAAACTGGTTTTTTCTTGTAGTGTATATTGTAGGTTATTTTATGTAAATTAATATATTCATAAATTTTTTTTCATCATAAATAATAAATCTAAAAATTATATATTATATTGTAAAATAATAATTTGTATTCAAAAAATTAACCACTAAAACAACTTTTTATTAAATTGTGATTATTCAAATAATTGAAAAGCTAATAATAATTTTTCACATCTTTAATAAAATTATATTTTTATAAAATATTATTAAATGTTAAGTTTGTGATGAATAATAATTAAAAGTATAAATGTATAGCTAATAGAAATATTCTATATCATATATTAATTTAATAGAGACTATATTAAAGTTAAATATTTAGCAACTAAATGGAAAATATAATAGATTTAATATTAAATATTAATTAATCAAGTTGTGAAAGCTAAGAAAATAAATACAAGTTTAAAATAATATTTAATAAAACTAATAGGTAAGGATAAAATAGTCATTGTTGAGTATAAAATAATATTCTAAAAGAATAATGGGATAAAATAATACAATTTGGAGTAAAAAGGGGTAAATGATATCCAAGAAAAGTCTAAGGGGGCAAAGTGAGATTTACTCAAATGTTTAGGTAGGGTTAAAAACAAACCAATGTACTCGATATTCGATCAAAACAGTATAATGCCATACGGCTCCTTCTTCTTTTTCTTTTTGACATGCACAAGCCCTTCAATTATATGTCTTTTTTTCCTGGAGAAAGTAATCTGCCAAAGAATAGAAAAGAGAATTTTTTTATTTTTTTGGCTCAGAAACTAATTTTCATTAAAATGCACCAGAGGTATACAATAACAATCAGTACAAGAGGACTTCTCTGCAAAATATGTTTTCTAATCAACCAAAATCAAACAAAAAACCTCAGTCTAAGCAGACAATGGGGAGTTGAAATCAATCGGTAATATTGTAGCTAAAGTCTGTCAATTGCTTTGCTTTTATCCATCTCCATAAATCCAGTTTGATATATTCGAATAGAAAAGAAAAGTTGATCACTGTCTTTGTTCAATTGTTGAATAAAATCAACTCTAAAGTAGAATTCTTTCTCCTGCTTTTTATTTAATCACATGTTGTAAATATATATTTTATTCAAATTAAGACTTGAATAAAAAGATTGGCTAACCAATATAATAGAAAGTGAATATTCATCAAGGAACGGTAGGATATTAGGTGTTCAAAAGGATAATTTTAGGAAAAGTTAACATATGAAAATATTTTTTGACACGATAAGATGTAAAACTCGGCTTGAGCTCGACTCGATTAGTCAAAAAAAATAAAATATGTGTAATAATATCAAGCTACTCGAACTCGGTTCGTGTTCGGCTCGACTAGAGTTTATTCGAGCTCGATTCAATTAATAATCAAAACAAGCTTAAACACAACTTTTTAAACTCAATTAAAATCCAAATATTTAAGCTTGACCAGTATTATGTTTGGTTGGACTCGACTCGATTACGCCTCTAAGTCTAGGAGTTCAAACACAAAGGAGCACGTGTTCTTGGCTTAGTGGATTTCTTTAGGTATGGCGACCATGTAGATTGACGAACTATTCCCCGTCAAGAGATTTTAGAACTTGGACCAAATTAAACTAGCCTGATTTCAGCCCCTAGCTTGTTAGATTTGGAGACCTATCTATTATTTAAAAATATTGAAAAGTATATTTTTAAAAACATAACTAAATGATGTAACACAAGCTATGAAACACCTACACACCCCTCAAGTTCACGTATCTGTGTCGGATATGCTCTGGATATGGATACATTATGGACACGTATAAATACGTATCTATAAAGTGTCTAAATTTAAAAAGAAAAAAAAAAGAAAAAAGAAAAATGTCTCGACACCCATGTCTGAGAGAACAAAGTCATATCCTTCTAGAATTTGTGTAAATCTATACATGGAAAAGTTGTGTCCTTCAAAATTTCATGTAGATCTATAGATGGGAAGAACAAAATAGCAAAAAACGCCACGCGATTTTATCGCCTATCTCTCACCGGCGCTGACGATGTTTTCCTATTCTTCGTGTCGATCCTTCTTTCATCCATAAATCAATTATGCACCTTTAATTTATCTTCAATCTTGAGTCATCACCATCCAATTTTCATTTTTTCCCCTATAAATGAAAGAAACAATGGAAGTAGATACATACGGGAGAAATGAGAAAAAGGTTGGGAGGGTGGAGTAGTGGGTTCACCTATCTTGTCCATTGCTCTTTACAAAATGCTGTACAATATAGTTATATATGGGGTCAAACTTTTGGAAAAGAAAGAAACTGACTATTTTTTTTTTATAAAGTTGTAATGATATTATGCAAGTATGATAATTAATTGTTGAATTTTGTCAATTTAGTAGGTATGAAATTTATAATTGTACCACGTCAGACTTTTTGTTTTTGTATGTTTATAAATGAGAAAAAATATTATATTTGAATATTTATGAAATTTTAATGTTTTAATGTTAAAATACGATTTTTTATTGTACTTAGTACTTCTATATTTATAATAATATAAAAATATAATTATATATAAATATATATGCCGTACTCGTAAAATTTTAGAATATTTCGTATCCTCGTACCCGTATTGTATCATACCCGTATCTCATATCCATATCGATTGCTTAATAGAACACAAGTATATATAATGTATAATTACAAATAAAAAGTAAAAAGTAGAATGGGCGAATCGGGAATCATGGAATTTGGATGGTGTGTTTGAAAACAAAAATTCTACACCCCGATTTCAACCCAATTAGTCCAATCTTTCTTTGTTTTTGTTTTTTTTTTTAGAAAAAAAAAGAAAAAAGGGTATGATTTCTTATATCTGTGTATCTCTGTCTAAAATAGCTTATAGCTTTTAAGAACTTATAAATGTTGTATTGGTTGGCCCATTTTGTATGATCCATTATTAACAATCCATGGCCCAAGTCGACCCATTATGCAACCAGGTTTAACTGGTTTTAACCGGGTCGCGGTTTGGTCGCGGGATCGCGGATCCTAAGCTTGGTCCGCGGATCCTCTCGCTTCTCATCCCGTCCGTCCATTCTTGCCGTGTGATCTGGTTCGTTCATTAACCCTATTTAAGCTCCCCAACCCCGAACCCTAATTCATAATTCTCTCGTGATTTTCTCTCTCTCTCTCTCGATTCTTCCGTGAGTTTCTCCGAGCTCTCTCTCTCTAGAAATCTCACCACCTTGTTGGATTTTCGTGTGATTCTTGGGGTGATAGTGTTAGATCCGAGTGTAATCTAACTTGTTCACTTCCTGTGGGACGATTTCCCTATTTCTGAGTGATATTAGGGTTTGGGTGGTTCGAGGGGTTTTCTAGGGTTTGCTTTCGGTTTCGAGGGTTTAAACACTTTGGGTTCTTGAGGGCTTTTGTAGGCTTGGCTGCTTGGGTGCCATTTCTTGGTTCATTGGTTGAATCTCTGACAGTGACTTTGTGGTTTGGGAAAAACTGGTCCTGAGCCGAATAATTTTCAATATTCGGATCTTGGGGTTTTATCCCGTTATATTTTGTGTTATACTTTGTTTACTTTCAGTTCATATGTCGTACTTTATTTCTTGAAAAGAGTCTAGAGTATTTCTTGTATTAATAGGTTCTTATTGAGTCTGTAACATTTGTTATTTGGTACTCCGTGTATCAATCTATTTTAGAGGCAGATAGATACCCAACAGTGGTATCAGAGCACCTATCTTCCTCGTGGTGGGTTGGTGCTTCTGGTTCTTGAGCTTCTTGGTGATCTGTTGGCTCCTGGTGAATTTGGTTGTGGTGAGAACCCGGATGTGCTCCTGGTTGTAAGATTCTCTTTACCCTCTTCTCTCTCATTTACTTTTCGATTTAGTACTTAGTTTAGGGAAACCCCGAGCATTAGCCTCTTGACCCTGTGCCTTGAGTGCAGTGGAATCCTGAGGTGCGAAGGGAATCCACCTAGCTTTACTTTCTGTTGATCTTGGTTCTCTTGGACTCTGTGTGGTCCTGTGTGCCTTTTTCTTGCTTATCTTGATCAGTATTGGACTCTGTGTGGTCCATTATTTGCCTCTTATTTTTTGTTGTCATTGGACTCTGTGTGGTCCACTTATCCATTGTTTCTGCTTTGTGATATTTGATATTTGTGATACCTTGTTTGTGCTATATTCTTGTGATATCCCTCTGTGGCTTTATCGTGAATACGGTGGTGCATCCGGTTATCATATGGAACCCTTTAATGGGAAAAGTGATTTTTCTATTTGGCAACAAAAAATGAAGGGATTTTAATCCGCAGAAATGTTTTAAAGCTATTGATCAAAAGTACTCGATAAAGATCAATAAATAAAATCAACTTGATGAATTTGCATACTCATCCATTATCCTTAACATGTCGATCTTTGTTTTGAGAAAAGTTGGCAAGTTAACTCTCGCCAAAGCCCTCCGGGAAAAATTGCAAGAACTTTACACCGAAACTTCCCTACCCTCAAAACTCTTTCTACTTGAAAAGTTTTTTAGATTTAAACCGGATTTGACTAAGGATATGGATGAGAACTTGGATGTTTTTACAAAATTGATACAAGATATCAAACTTACCGGTGATAAAAACATTGATGATTATACTCTATTGTGTTGCTAAATGCCATCCCCGATTCTTATCTTTCGATGTGAAATCGCCATTAAGTATGGTATAGACTCTATTACCCTTGACATCTTGTGATTAATGGCCTTAAGAGTAAGGAATTAGATCCGAAAATATCCAAGGGAATGAACAGGGTCGGGAAGGTTATGCATGTAAGGGGTAGACCTCGAGAATAGGAGGAATGGGAATAACAATAATGTAAACCCTAGTAGGAAGAGGAGTAAAAGCGAGAGGAGATCCGGTTCTAGGCCTAAGAACAATAGGAAATGCTATAATTGTGGAAAACATGGCCATTACATAAAAGAATGTACAAAGCCGGGAATAACGAACAATAATCAAAACAATAATCGAATAACAAGAACCAAACCAATGATTTCGTGAACTTGACAACCGCAATGATCACATGGGTGATGTGTTTATGGTGCATGAAGTGCATGATTCTGCGTGAATCTTTGTGCCTTCAAATTCTTTCGGTGAAAATGATTGGCTTATGACTCTGCTTGCACATTTCACATGACACCTTTTAAACACTTATTTGCCTCATATGCTTCTCATGCAAAATGGATGCTTTCTATGGCAAATGATAAGAAATGTCAAGTAATTGGTGTTGGTACTTGTGTGCTTGAAACTTGATTTGGCGGTTTTGTTTTGACTCTAAATGATGTAAGGCATGTTCTCGATCCGTCTAACAACTTGATCTCTGTGCTATGCTTGAGCATGATGGTTATGAGGGAAGATGGGGTAAGGGTTTGATGAAAATCATGAAAGGTTCCTCATTATTGCTAAAGTCGAAAAGAAAAGGAACTGTATGTTTGTAATCTTTGTCTGTCTCTTGCATGCTAAATTCTCGTGAACAATGTGAACTCTATGACCAATGTGAACTCGTGATTGATAAAAGCGAACTCGGCATAAAAGGCATGGTCATATAAGTTCTAAAGGTCTTGAATTGTTGCATAAAGAAGGATGTTTTGGAAATGATAAGCTTACTTGTGTTCCATTCTGTGACTCATGCATTTATGGTAAACAACAAAGAGTCAGTTTCCCTACTTCATCTTATCCAAAACAATCTTCATGCACTGACATTCTTGAATACCTACATGCTGATGTTTGGGGCCCTGCTAGTGTTCCTACACATGGTGGGAATAGGTATTTTCTATCTGTTATTGATGACTTTTCAAGAAAAGTGTTTGTATTTCTTATGAAAAACAAGTCTGATGTTTTTGAAAAACTTCAAAATTGGAAAACCTTGATAGAAAAAATCGTGGAAAGAAAATCAAGTATTTGAGAACCGATAATGGGTTGGAATTTTGTAACCAACTCATTGATCAACTTTGTGTTGATTCGGGCATTGTAAGACACACAAGTCATGCTTACACCCCTCAAAAAATGGTGTTTCTTTGAGAGGATGAATAGAACTCTTTTGGAAAGGGTGAGAAGTATGTTAAGTACATCCGGACTTTCCAAAAAGTTCGAGGTGAAGCTTGTTCATACGTTTGCTTATGTGATTAATAGATCACCATCAGACTTTGAAAGGTAAATACCCTGAACAAGTTTGGTCTGGTAAACCTGTGGACTTTTCAAATTTAAAAATTTTTGGTTGTTCAGCCTTTGTCCACCAAAAGGTTGACAAACTTGATCCAAGATCTTTAAAATGTGTTTTTTTTGGGATACCCGATGGGGTCAAAGTGGCATGATTGTGGTCTAAATCGAAAATGGTTTTAAAGTGTTGATTAGCAGGGATGTGGTTTTTAATGAAAATGAGTTCCCCTGCCTTGATGTTTCTAAAAATGTTTCTGAAACTCAAAACTCCACTACTCCTAATAAGGTGGAGCTTTCTAATGTGCCTTCTATCTCTGTGAATGATAACTCGATATGATTGATCCGAGCATGATCCTGTGAATGCTAATGATGTGCACAATGATATTGAGAATGATAATCTTTGAATTGAATGATAATGAGCATGATGAATTTCCTCTTGTTGACACCGAATTGAATCATGATAATCTTTGAAAATGATAACTTGAATGATTATGTGTTAACCAGAGATAGAACAAGAAGGAACATTAGAATTCCTAATAAGTTTCTTGATTTTCACTTAACTTCTTATGTGTTTCTCGTGTTTGAATCAATTGAAAATTCCGAGCCTAAAACCTATCTTGATCTTTTGTGAACTCTGTGAATTCTGTGAAATGGTTGAGTGCTATGCAAGATGAAATGACTTCTTTGTATGTGAATAACACCTGGGAACTTGTTCCAAAACCTGTAAATTGTTCCATTGTTGATTGTAAATGGTTGTTTAAAATCAAACAAGAAAATGAAGGTGTTAGATACAAAGCTAGATTAGTTGCAAAAGGTTTTACTCAAAAAAGAAGGCATTGATTACACTCGAGATTTTTGCACTGTTGTTGTGAAGTTTGTAATCTGTGAGAATTATGCTAGCTTTAGTGGCTCGATTTGATTTGGGAACTAAAGCAACTTGATGTTAAAACTGCTTTCTTACATGGTGATTTGGAAGAACAAATTTTTATGAAACAACCTGAGGGTTTTGAAGATAAATCCAAACCTAATCATGTATGTTTGTTGAAAAAGTCTTTGTATGGTTTAAAACAATCACCTAGACAGTGGAATAAAAAATTTGATCAGTGTATGCTTGATTTGAAAGTCAGCAGAAGCAAATTTGACCATTGCCCGTATTTCAAACTTGATGCTATATCTCCTGTTTTTTCTTGATCTATGTGGATGATATGCTTTTGATTTGGACCATGCATTAAGGCTATTGATCATGTTAAAATCGCTTAAGTGCTAAATTTGACATGAAATTCTTAGGTGATGCTAAGAAAATACTTGGTATGAATATTGATAGGGATAGAAATAACTCTGTGCTCTATCTTCATCAATCTTCATATGTTGAGAAAATTTTACAAAAATTCTCTATGAGTAATGCAAAATCTGTGAATGTACCTCTTTTTTGCTCACTTTGTGTTAAGTAGGGATCGTCCCCTAAAACGATCTTGAAATCTCTTCTATGCAAAACATTCCCTATGCTAATGCCATTGGATCACATTATGTATTTAATGGTCGATCTTAGACCGGATATTGCCTATCTTTGTTTCTGCCTTAGTAGATTTATGTCTAATCCTGGTTTGGTGCATTGGAATGCTTTGAAGTGGTTATTGAGATATCTTAGACATTCAACTGATTATTGCCTTAAATTTTCTAAGTGTGAAAATGGTGTTGTTTTAAAAGGATATGTGGATTCCAACTATGCAAATGATAAAGATAACAGAAAATCAACAACTTCTTATGTTTTTACACTTTGTGGCTCTTGTATAAGCTGGAAATCCCAACTGCAACATATTGTGGCCCTTTCTACTACAGAGTCAGAGTATGTTGCTGTTACTGAGGCTTTAAAAGAAGCTTTGTGGCTTAAAGGTCTTATTTCTGAAATTGGTTTTCTAAAACAAAATGTTGTTGTATTTTCTGACTCCCAATCTGGTATTCAGCTTTGTAAGAATCCAGTTTTCATGATGAGAACAAAACATATTGATGTTAGATTTCATTTTATAAGGGATATTGTTTCAAAAGGACTTATCTGTCTTGAAAAAGTGGCATCTGAATACAACCCTGCTGATATGGGTACTAAGTGTCTACCCTTATCAAAGTTTAAAACCTGTTTGAAAATTTTAAATTTTGACACCGGTGATTGATTACCCTTAGTTGCCCTTGTGTTGGGTTTTAACGATTACTATGTGTTTTGTTGAATCCAAAACTGTTGAATTAATGTTTCTTTGTGTGCTTATATTAATTCAATGGGGGAACTTGACTTGTTGTGTGCTTGTTGAGATCCTTTCTTAGTTGCAGTCAGCTTTGGTGCCGATGTAACTTAAGTCCTTCTTAGCTTAAGTGCTGGGAAGGCAATCGGCAATGATGATGACCAGTTATTTTCCCTAAGTTTGTCTAATGATTCATAATGAGCCAAAGGTGGAGATTGTTGTATTGGTTGGCCCATTTTGTATGATCCAGTTATTAACAATCCATGGCCCAAGTCGTGACCCATTATGCATTATGCAACCCATTGGGTTTAACCCATTTGTGAACCCGGTCGCGGTTTGGACTGCGGGATCCGGAAGCTTGGTCCGCGGATCTCTTGCTTCTCATCCCGTCGTCCGTCCATTCTTGCCGTGTGATCTGGTTCGTTCATTAACCCTATTTAAGCTCCCCAACCCCGAACCCTAATTCATAATTCTCTGTGATTTTCTCTCTCTTCTCTCTCGATTCTTCTGTGAGTTTCTCCGAGCTCTCTCTCTCTAGAAATCTCACCACCTTGTTGGATTTCTGTGTGATTCTTGGGGTGATAGTGTTAGATCCGAGTGTAATCTAACTTGTTCACTTCCTCGTGGGACGATTTCCTATTTCCGAGTGATATTAGGGTTTGGGTGGTTCGAGGGGTTTTCTAGGGTTTGCTTCCGGTTTCGTGGTTTAAACACTTTGGGTTCTTGAGGGCTTTTGTAGGCTTTCGCTTGGGTGCCATTTCTTGGTTCATTGGTTGAATCTCTGGTGTGACTTTGTGGTTTGGGAAAAGCGGTCTGAGCGAATAATTTTCAATATTCGGATCTTGGGGTTTTATCCGTTATATTTTGTGTTATACTTTGTTTACTTTCAGTTCATATGTCGTACTTTATTTCTTGAAAAGAGTCTAGAGTATTTCTTGTATTAATAGGTTCTTATTGAGTCTGTAACATTTGTTATTTGGTACTCCGTGTATCAATCTATTTTAGAGGCAGATACCCAACAATAAACTTTTAAAAAAGTGTTTGGTAATTACTCTATGAAGGAGTTTATAAGATCGTTGAAAAGTTAATTAAGAGCTTATAAATTATATCCTTAATGAGTAAGGAGGATTCATTTTTTCTTTTAAGAAAAAAAATCCTTATTTGAATAACCCGCTTTGATTTTGATAATTTTAATACAAACTTTGTTTTTACTAATGTATTAAAGCTCTATCATCTTATTTTACCTGAACAATTAAACAATTTAGTTTTAAATAAGTTGGCATGGTAAAGAATCGTAATCGAATCGAGCCGAGCCGAGCTTTTGAGTGTTTGAGTTTGGCTCGTTTATTATTGAGTCGAACTCGAGCCTGAATTTATCGAACATGTTGATGGCTCACAAACTTTTTCGAGCCTAAACGAGCTTAGTAAATATTAATTAAAAATTAAAATATTCTTCAATTTATTACAAAAAAATAAAATTTTCTATATTTAAAATTCATAATATATTTATTAAAACTTATAATTTTATTCAAAAAATTAATTTTATTGAAATATTTTTATATTATCTTAAGTAAAATATATGAAAAATTAAAATTAAAATCAAATTATTAGTTCAATTTATACGAGCTTACTCTCGAGCCTATTCACGAGATTACTAACGAGCTTGTTCACGAGCTAACGAACCGAATATATCTAAGTTTGAGTTTGGTTCGTTTATTTTAACGAGCCTCATTAAACGGACTCGAACGAACTTTTATCAAATCGAGCTCCGAATAACTCACAAGCGGCTTGGCTCATTTGCAGCCCTAGGCATGGTATTCTATATGGTATAAAATATTTTATAAAATACAGAAAGTTTAAAGATTTTTTAAATAAGTTCAGGCAAAAAGCTTTCTGGTTGTATTCCTATTTTACCTATAAATATCTGAAGATTAAAAAAAAAACTATTGTATGGTGTATTCTGTATGAAATATTTCAAAAAGTATTTTAATAGGTATGTTTTTTGTTTTTAAGTTTGACCAAAAAAATTGAGATTGAAGATGGTGGTATTCTTTAACTGTCATTAGATTAATAGTCAAGGCAAGTTGTCTCTTTCCTACATCCTAAGTAATATCTTTTATCTTCTACATATTTTTCTATTCTCCAAGTTGGACCATTCTTCTTTTGATTTTTGGTACAATATAATCACAACAATACTGATTCTGTTTATTAAAAAATATTTTGTCAAATACAAAGTATAACATGTGACTTAATATAAACTAATTAAAATTTAAAATATCGAGTGAAAAATAGTTGCAAGCCCTACATTATCAAAAACTTATACAAATCAAAAACAATTTTTTTTTAAATCTAATAGATCTAACTGATCCGTAAAATTAGAATTTCGCAACGAAGTCGGTGGACAAAACATGTACCAAAGATGGTCTCGCTTCTGTCATGTATCATCACCGGCAATAACTCATTTGATCTTCTAAACAAACATATGAGACAAATTTATTAACTGACAAAAAACACCTAATAAGGACAAATAAAAGTCATCATAAATTTATTAATTAAAATTAAAAGCAACAAAAATTACTTCCCCATTCTCTTATGGGAAAATGAGGGAAGAAAAAAATGGACAAGATGGAGAGGAAAAAACGGTAGGGTTTTCATAGAAGAAAATTAGAGTTGTTTTTGACTTGTCAGTACAATATTTAAAATGACGATTCTTTGACTTCATGTGTCAAAATATATCTTGAGACTTGAATAAGGGTGGCAATTTGAGATACGGCACGATTAACCGATACGAACACGATACGAAATTATAGGGTTTGGGTAAGACTTATCAGGTTCGGGTCGTTATCGGGCTGGTACGATAAGACACGATAAAAATCGAATTGTTATAGGGCTGACACGATAAGTTTTTAATTATTAATAAATAATTATTTATATGTGTAATTTAATAATTATTGATTTTTTTACTTGACTATTTTTATTAAAAAATTATTAGAATATATGTTTTAGGTATTAAATATAAAGAATATAAAAAAAATCATAAGTATTATTTGTTAACGGGCCTAACGGGTTCACCTAAATAAATTTGATAATTTTTTTATCGTGCTTATCGTACCGTGCCGTGTTTTTTGGGCTTTTAACGTGTCGTGCTTGAGCTTAAATTTTAGGCCCGTTAAATTTATTGTGTCGTGTTCGTGTTTGGGCTTATCGTGTCGTGTCGTTATCATACCTGCCCAATCACGGCCCAACACGAATAATTTGTCAGCCCTAGACTTGAATATATCCCTGAACCTCCTTTCTTCCCTTTTTAATATTTTTTTAACTCCAACCCTTTTTTTATGTATTTTCACTGTGCATAGTCAACTCTTGAAATTTTCCGTCCCTAAATAGGGACGGCTGTATTCTTTCCAAATACGATTCTAAAATGGGGAAAGGATAGGTCTAAAGAGGGACGTCAGTCAGATGGGTAGACGAGGGTATCCATCTGGGCAAACACTAATGGGACAGGTATAAGTAAGTTTATTCGGGTTTGGGACGGGCATGAAAAATGGGATACAAAATCATATCCATTTACAAGGGCGGAACTAGTATTCGGTAGTCCGGGGGGCCAATAATGTCCGTTGAATTTTTGGTCATTTTTCCATAACAAAAATATTTTTTTAGTCATTTTGAGTTTATTTGTCCATTCTACTCTTTTATTAAAACATTTCTCGATCCCGAATTTTTTTTCTCAATCCCAAGAAATGCATCGCTTCGATTTTTTCAAATTTACTAAATAACTCACCAAAAAATATAGGGAATGTATGACTGTCATTTTTTAGTCAAGATGGCTAAAAAAAATATTTTTGAATAATATGACTATTTTTCATTTTTTGAAAACTTGAATGGCTAAAACGATCTATTTACACTTAATAAGATTTAGAATATATTATGTTTTTCATTATATACAATGTAAATATTTATCATCAAACATCTCAAAATACAATATTACAATTCCAAGATATTAAAACTTAGAATGTCTCTTGCATGCATATCACAAAAATCATCTGGAAAACAAGTTATAATACACATTATGGTGTATTGAAATGAAAATTTGAAGTTTGTAAGGGTATAGACCCACAAATTTAAAAAAATAAAAATCCTGACATAATTTTTTTCACCAAGAAAAAGGCCAAAAAATGCATATAAAAAAATAAAAGTGAAAATATTGGAGGGGAGGGGCAAGGGCCCCCTACAAGGGAATGTGGGTCTGGCCCTGTCCATTTATAAATGAGTAGGTGATGGATTTACCCCCTAGGATACCTTCTATCCGAACTCGCTTATATAATTGGGTATGTTTGTATAGTACCTGTGGATACCCTGATCATACAAGTGCCCATTTAAATATTTTCATATAATATATATAGATATATAGATATATATATATATATATAACAAAATATTTTCAGAATAATTAAGGAAAATAATTTTAGCTTAAATGGATGGCTTTATATACATAATAAACCTACAGGATCTTAGTACCCCATTTCATTCGATCAAGTTAAAAACAAGTTGTGCCGATAGTTTGCAAGAAGTTAATCGATTAAATCTTTGTTTCTTTAAATTTAGTTGATGAATAGTATTATATAATAATTTATCTTTGTTATAGTACCCACTTAAACATATAGCTCTTTAAATATTTATAATATTTTTATAAAATAAATGGGTTTTGGGTGGGTACGGTAGTATACGGATATTAGCAAATGAGTTTGGGATGTGTACAAGCAGTGTTGTAAAAATCGGCCTAGACGGCAACTAGGCGCTAAGCGCCCCTAGGCCGATCCGATTTTTCCCAAATCGGCCAAAAAAATTGTTTTGGCCGAAAATCGAGGCGGCACCAAATCGGATCTAGGCGCTCTCCTAGGCGGCCAAAAAATCAGACCTAGGCGGTCTAAGCAGGAAAAATCGGCCAAAAATCGGTAAAAAAATAAAAAAAAAAATGAAAAAAAAAATAAAAAAATGGTGTTGTTCCTAAGCACTCGCCTAGGCGCCCGTCCGCCGCCCGATTAACGCCTAGCGATTTCTGCAACCATGGGTACAAGTAATAGGTGTAATTTTTTAATCGGGTTTAGGATAGGTACGAGTAGTAATAATATTATAGGATTCGGATGTGGATACACTTAAATGGGTGGGTACCCTATCTATTGTCACCCCTAGGTCTAAAGTGGGTTGGTATAATTTTTAGTCCAATGACCACGAGTATTACTCTTCAGTGAAGAGATCTGGATTCAAATTTCTATGACAGGGGCCAATTTGTTTTTTATAAATAAAGTGGGTTGGTAAAATTTGAACTCACTCTGAACCCAGACCCAATAGGTTGGATCTATCAAATCTATATAAATTTTAAATATCTTTAATATATGTTTAAAGCCTTAAAAGACAAACTATTTAGTAATTTAATAATATTATTTTAATTTATAAGAGTATTAAATTTATGTCTTATTTTTAAATATGTATGTAATCACAGAGCTTTTGTGTTCATAAAAAAATGTATGAGATACTTTAATGGGCCTTGATTTGGAAACATAAATTCAAGATTTATTCTAAGACCCATTTATAATTTCAAACCTACTCTAAACAAAACAATTTAGGTTATGTCCGGATTTTGGCAGGCTCTTTATCCTCCAAATACTTGTCAAGTTATTGGTACCATTACGGCCCAAACCCAAGTATTAAACTTGGCCTAAAAAGTGGTGTGAAGCATTTCAAATTTTCAAGTAACGTAACTTTCTTTCCTTTCACTATTTTTCAGCCCAACACAAATTTTCAAGTAACGTAACTTTCTTTCCTTTCACTATTTTTCAGCCCAACACTTCATATTTCATAACATTGTGACTAAACTTTTTATTTGAACTTATCAACTCAAAATTGATTTTGACGTACCAAGAGCATTGAACTTGTCTAAATCATAATCAAAGCTTAAAAGCAATTTCCAACAAATATTCATGTGTAGCTGGCAAAATACATGACCAAGGTTTGATCTGGGTTGGACCATGATTTTCTAGGCCCGAGTCATGTGGCCCAACCCGACAATTTTTTTTTACAAAATTCACAAACGGGTTCGTTGGGCCAATCATTTTAGCGACCTGAGAAAAATTGAATTTGTCTGACCCAATTTTTTTCTAAATGCATGATGGGCTTGGGCCAATCGACCAGACTCATTGCTAGCTCAACCAAGTGACACCACTGGTTGACTGGATTCAGATTTGGGATAAGCATGCGGCAAGCTTGGGGCTTTCGGGTCGTACAAATCCAAGAGTAATGACCATTTTGATGCAATTCAGTTTTCATATTTCTTACAATGTTTCATTTGGTATTTCAATACGCCAAATAAATGTCACGTCTAAAAACGACATCATCTTTATACACAGCATTTACCTGAATGTATTGAAACACAAGAAGAAGCACATTCTAGATCCCAAATTAATTTGTTGAGCACACCAAATTTCATGTTTTTTTCAGCGTTAAATTTGGTGCTTCATGCATCAAGTTAAAAATAATGTCATCATAAGACAAATGAGATTCATAAGTATATTAAGGTTAGTCTTCTGTCAGACCATCTAACGAATTTAATCCATTAAAATTAATCCAAATATTCGGCCCGCGGTCAATTCACATTTTGACTCGCACAACTACTAACACAATAACACAACAACAACAACATTCGGTGGCCGATGTTGATACTTTTTAGGAGGGATACTAATACTTTTGGGAGGAATACTATTTTTCAGATAAATACTAAAATACAATTAATCGAAAAACTTAATACTTTTCAATAAGATTATTAATAAATTTTAGTTGGAATACTAATATTTTTGCGAGAAAAAATCAATATTTTTCATGAGATTTACTAAAAAACTGCTCATGAGATTACTAATATTTTTTCAGGAGATTACTAATATTTTTTCAATGGACTGCTAATACTTTTAATGAGAAAAACTAATACTTTTGAGGGTTACCTAATATTATGTCATTGCCTAGTACTTTTCAATAGGACAATCATACATTTTAGGTGGATTACTAATATTTTTGAGTCAAAAAATCAATATTTTTCATGAGCGCTACTAAAAATATTGTTCAAGAAGATTATTAATACTTTTCAAGTGTAATACTAATAATTTTCAGATGAAAAACTAATACTTATAACAACCCATAATATTACAAAAATGACACCGGTCCAAAAATTTTATAACACTGTCCCCAAAATATTACAAAAATGTCGTATGTGCATAAAATTACAAAAGAAAATGGACTGAGTTGGATCGGAAAAGACCCGTTAACTACCTAAAAAATGAATGTTAGTAGGACATCAAATTCCCATCAAAACCACAAGCCAAAAACTTAAAAAAAAAAAAAAAAAAAAAAAACTCTGAAAAACGCCTAGAATTAACTCTATACCATACCCGATTTGGTGATAATCCAATTGTAACATATGTACCCAGCAACAATCCTCATATAATTATGATATGTCTAAACTGTAAACCCTGATTGAACCAATGCTTTATACCATAGTCTAAAAGGACAAAAAACAACAGATGCTCTGATTTGTCTCTATCTCATAACCCGCCGTCCATAAATGTAGACACCAAAACAAATTAACTCAAACAAACACAAAATTATTCCCAAATTTGAAAAAAAAAAAATGGCCGATGTGTACGACAGAAAGAAAGAAGTCAAAGAATTCGACGAATCGAGAATCGGTGTCAAGGGCTTATCCGATTCCGGCATCAAAACCATACCTCAAATGTTCATCCAGCCGCCGGAGAAAATCTCCGGCGTCGCCTCGTCGGCGGATTGCGTCGGAATCCCCGTAATTGACCTATCCGACGTGCATTTGCGGGATAAACGGGCGGCGATCGTCGAGAAAATCAGGGATGCCGCAGGAAATTGGGGCTTTTTCCAAGTGGTTAACCACAGCGTGCCATTATCAGTTCTGGATGAAATAATTGGGGCGATTAAGGCGTTCCATGAACAGCCGCAAGCGGCCAAGGCGGAGTTCTACGCGCGGGACGAGCACGGCGGCGTTACTTTCTCGAGCAACCATGATTTGTTCAGGTCAGAGCAAACGTAATAATAATGTGAACAAAAAAGGGGGGAAACGTATTAATTAGAATGGAAAATTTAAAAATAAAATAAAATAAAATGGGTACGAATCTGGTCGGGGATGATGAGGTGGGAATCGAAGTCAAGCATAGGTTTGAGTTTTATGAATATCTTACCTGAAAACAAATTGTAAAAATTATAAAATTAGTTCGTTAACTTAATTTCATTAGACTTTTCGTCCATTAGATTGTCAAAGTTTAATTTTAAGTCATTAATTTTATAACTTTGAGCCATTTGGTTCAATTTTGGCCGAAAAAATCTAATTTCGCAGGAAATTGCTAATATTGACTAGAATGTTGATGATATGGAAAATAAATTGGTTAATTTTTCATTTCGAGGAAAAATTGTCACGTGTGCATTGTATGTATATATAAGTTTGACAAAAATAAAAATGACAAGCGTTGGTAGAGATCTAACCAAATTATTGGGGACTTCGTAATCGAAATTTGATTTCTAGGTTTTGCTTACTTGTCAGTTTTATTTAATAGTTTATATTTATTTTCTCAAAACTTAAATAAATAGTTAGCGAACACGGTGACGATTTATATCCCCAATTTGTTAATCATGTTATCAACATTCCAATTCAAATCAACAATTTTTTGTGAATTTAAAATTTTTCGGCAAAAATCAGACCGAATGTCTCAAATTTTTTAAGTAACTCAACTAGAATCAGATCTTGACAACTTAGCGGACCTAAAAATTAAAGACCCAAATATAATTACATACCTTTCCCTAGTTAGAATATTTCTAGAGATAATTATAATAAACCCCCTTAGATTTGAGTTAATTACAAAAAAATCAGATAGGAGATGTTTCAAAATTACAAAAAAATTCTCAAGTTTGCTCATTTTGAATTTAATGGGTTACTTGTAATGATTTCATAACTATTACCGAAGTTTTTGAAATATTTTTTGTTTATGAGGAAGGATTTTTTTAAATTTTCAAAAATCTCTCGATTTGTAATTAACTCGAATCTCAAGGATGTTTTTGTAACTATTCCTATTTTCTTAAAATTGATGAGCACGTTGCTACTTTTTTTTATTCAGGTCCGAGGCGGCCACGTGGCACGATTACATCTCCGTGTGGCTGTCACCGGCGGATGTCGCGCCGCCGGCTGATCGGATTCCAGCCATGTACCGCCGGGAGCTGGCGACGTGGGACAAACACGCGGCGGAGGTGGGGGACATGGTGGCGGGGCTTTTGTCGGAGGGATTGGGATTGGATCCGAAGAGGATGAAGGAATTGTCTCTGTTGGAGACCCGGATTTTTGGAGGGATGTTTTACCCGTACTGCCCGCAACCCGACTTGACAGTGGGACTTTCGGATCATACCGACCCGGGTGTGCTAACCATTTTGTTACCAAATCAAGTTTGGGGTTTGCAAGTGCTGCATGGGGGGAAATGGGTGGACGTGAAGCCTCTCCCCGGTGCATTGATCTTCAACATCGGAGACTTTCTTCAGGTGAATTTTGTATTGCAAATTTGGAATAATTGCAAAAATACCCCTGAAGTTTAACTTAATTACAAAAAATTCCCAGATATCTTTTAAAATTACAAAGGGACGATTACAAAAAGAACCCTAAGGTTTGGGAAAATTACAAATACCCCATATCTTACAAATTGCACCTTTCATTGCATCCTCAAGAGTAGAGCTAGCAAAATGCAGCACGGTCCATGAGTCGTATCCAATATGTGCTTGATTTTTACAGATTGTATCCAACGGCGAGTACAAAAGCGTGCAGCATCGGGTGCTTGCAAACTCACATAAAGAACCTCGGATTTCAATAGTACATTGGTTTGATGTTGGAAATTGGAGTGATTCAGATGAATATGGACCCTTGTCTGAGCTGATCTCACCGGAGAAACCTGCTCGGTATCGAAGATTTACGAAGCAAGAGTATGTGGAAAATTTCTATAGCAAAGGACTTGACAGCAAATCCCTTGTTGAAAAACTCAAACTGTGATACGAAAACATTTTTCGATTGGGAAAGATTTGCTTGGAGGTCTGATGCTTCTTTAGTTTCTTTTCATGACCCGTTTCCTGTATTTTGAATGTAGCTTTATTGGTTTTTGTGTGATCTGGAGCATGTGTTCGGTGAAAAAATTGTTTGTGTTGACACGAACATGTTTTAAATTAGTTGTAACGATTATGTATTGGTTTTGTGTAACGATCATGTATTGGTCTTCTAAATTTCGAAAATTGTCGATGTAAAAATTCTCCATGAAAATTGTAAATGTAAAATTTCATGTCAAATGTGACCCAATGAAAATCAACTGCAAGTCTGCAAGAGATTGAATCCTAATGACAACTAAAGATGGCATAGGATATAATAACACCGTCAATGGCATTCCATGGACACAAAGTAAATTTATTGGGATAATCACAAAAAGTATCCTCAGGTTTGAGGTAATTACAGAAAAACTCTTCTGTAAAATTACAAAAATTCCCTTAAGATTAGATTTTGCATTACACTTTATCCCCTCATAAGCAATATTATTTCAAACACCACTCTAAATTTGTAAAAATATTACATTTATCCCTTTACATTTAGGCACAATCAAACCTTAGTATACTATCTTGCCCGAGAGCATAGGGTTAATGAAGTTGCAGGCCGGTTTAAATATTTAGAGAAAAATAAGCATTGTTTGGTTAACAAAAACCATTTATCAGAGCAAATACTTTGATTGCCAAAATTCAGGACATCTCAATATTTTTGGACAAAAGATTTCAAGGGGAAGAAAGAGTTGCACAACCCAAAAAAGGGCATCATGACTCAAGCACACAAAAAACGAACAATTAAGGTTCACATAAAACACGGGGGCCAGGGCACTATTGCTTAAGCTTGTTCCAACAAAATCACTACCTCATAATTGGTCGATGTCCCAGATAATCAAACATCAACATAATTCTTGTTTGAACTACAAATTGTTCGAAAAACTAAACAGGAATAACAAAAATTGTAACTTGAGAATATTGCCCAAACACAACTGGAAGTATGCTGACCAGATTGACAAATTACAGCCTCCTTCCCCTTCTACCACCCTTTCTACGAGTGCTGTCAGTTGGAATTGGAGTCACGTCCTCTGCAAGGAGAAGGAAAATAAGCAACATACACTTTCATAGGAGTTAAGTCATACAAATAGGTCAAATAAACTAGGTTAAAAAGATTTATGAAATCCGAAAATTCGTATACCTATCCGACCAATCTTCATGCCAGAACGAGCAAGGGCTCTAAGTGCAGACTGAGCACCAGGACCAGGAGTCTTAGTCTTGTTGCCCCCAGTAGCACGGAGCTTAATGTGAAGAGCATTGATACCAAGTTCCTGAAATTTCCATGTATCAATCGGTTATGAAGATCATTATACAAACTATGATGACATGGCATGTCTTGATTGAAGAATTTAAAAAACCTTGCATCGTTGAGAAACATCCTGGGCAGCAAGCATAGCCGCATACGGAGAAGACTCATCCCTGTCAGCCTTCACCTTCATACCACCTAAATCCCAAAGCAAAGGCTTTAATCAAATTTCAGCAAGGACATACTTCAATAGCAAAGGGCTTCAAAAAGAAAGTTTTCAATACAAATAACCTCACTAGCTTATAAGACTCCCAACTATAAACAATAAAAAAAGAGAATGTACCAGAAACCAACTATATGATTTTTTCATAGGAATGTTTGACAATGTTGCGTGCATCCTGAACAAGAATGGACCTTTATGGAAACTCAAACCAACCACTGTGGTGTTACCATGACACTAACAAAAGGTACACTCCATTTACAGTGTCCAAATTTCTAAGATGAGGTTCACACCTAACTCTACTTGCCTAAAAAGATTAACTCCAGCAAACAACTGAAGAATCATATGTTAAGAAATTGAAAATCTTACACCATATTAACAACGGAATTTGGTTGGGAAGATGGTGATGACATTAGGTGGATTTATTGAAGATTCTAGTCTAAACTTAAATCCCTCTGGTAGCAAGGACTTTACTTAATGATTTTAGTTCATGTCATTTGTAAAAGTAAGTCTTTTAAACTCCAATCCAAGATCAGTCTCAGCAGAAAAATAGGAACATATCCTAACTTAACTAACAATCCCCCATCCCCCCCCGACACACACACCCAAAGAAATAGAACAAATTTTGTAAATGATCCGAAATTAAAAACTGAAATCCAGGTTGTCATCAGGTCACAAAGGTGATGTAACCAGGTAGCATCAATAAAAGGATCAAATATCAGAGTCATCAACCTGATCACTACAAGTCACTACTTAATCACAGTTTGCTACGCGAGAACGAACTTAATAATTTTCAATGAACTTAGCAACAACAAGTCATAACTCTGACTCCATGTATCCAAGGGCTATCATATAGTCATATACCATGAAACTGAAAGCATCTAAACAGTACCTGTAATACGAACCATGGTTTCCCTTCCAGACAAATCAGTCACATGCTGCAAATAAAATATCGAGACAAGTACTAATGTCAAAAAGTGTCCTTATAGCTCCAGTTTCCCATGGTTGCAAAAACAGGCATAAATGAAGTTAGAGTAACATTTCTACACTCACAATGAAGGTATCATTGAATGAGGCGAAGATGTGGGCCACACCAAACACTAGTTCTCCATCCCTAGTGGCAGGTCCAAGAGTAACATTCTCTTCCTTAGGTTCCCTGGTCCTTCTCTTCGACTATTAAAGAAAAAGGAAGATTACATACATACTCAACAAACTGAATCCCTAGAAGAAACAGAAAAAATAGAACATTCTAAAACCAGAGTGATCTATTGTCACTCAGTAAAGAAGATCGCTTGATCAGATCTGAAATACATATTAAATATATAGTTGATAACTTCCACTTGCTCAGGTGACCTAAAAACAGCTTATAACAATGTGATGTTACAATAAATATATATGTACAAGGAAAATGACCAACATAAGACGTATTATCACAATTAAGCATAAAAAAAAAGCAACGGATATCCAAGCTGAATAAAATCAGATAAAGCCATACAACACTAATGAAAAATAAAATGCAGGCCTCGACATCATTTTATAACAGCACAATGGAACCAAATACACAAATATGAACTTTCATATCATGTTTTTTTCCCATAAGAATAGCCGTCACAAGAACACACCCAACCGCGAAATTCATATCCATCATGAGCTACACTTCGATCCAACAATGAAATTAATTTCTCATCCCTAAAACCTTATTTCGAAAAATTCATGAGCCAGTATCAGAAAATATCAAAATTCACATGAATACAAATAACGAAATTCATTTGGCACGGCGAATGTTCATAGAAGTCAAAATAAGCACCATAAACAGCACAATAGAAGCAAACATCTAAACAAAAATGAAGCTCAAACAACATACAAAATGAACATTCATTCGCAGATATATGCATAGATGCGTATAAACAATATAATTCAACTATGTGTGTTCTTCGAGAGTAATACCATGGCTTCAGAAAATTGGGCTTATCTGCTCTCAACTCCGGAAAACCCTAATTGCTGGAAAAATCCTAACGGAGAAGCTGATGAGGAGTGATGAGAGATGTAAGCGTGGAAATTTATAGCTAGGGTTTAGAATTCGTAGACAAATGAAATACCGAAAATGCCCGTGACAATTTGGATGTGTTTCAAATAACTCCTAAATAAACGGGATAATTTAGAGCGGGCCACATTATTTATAAAATTGTTACTTTCAGCCCATAAATATTGATAACTCTTTCTATTAAATCCTACAAAAAGTTCTAGGTTGTATGTATTTTCTTTTTCCTTTTTTTTTTTAAATGAAGGCGCAAGGCAAAATAAAATAAAATGAAAAAAATGTTGGTCACATGGTCAACTAGCTGACCAAGAAATGAAGCCTCGTTAAAACCTATCAAGATAAAATCTACCATTGTGAGAAAACTATTGATAGCAAAAAGAATACCCCTTAAAAGTTCAGTAACCACAAGCCGACTACATTGCATAGAACCTATCATGATACAAAGGTAGTAAATCTGCCGCAACAACATATTTGAGAAATTTCGGAGTTGAGTCCTACCATTGATTACCAACGGTATAAGCTTGATAGGTCAGATAGTTTGCCACATTATTAGTTTCCCAAAGACATACAAGACTCGAATATGAACGTGTCAAAGACGTTGAAAATGAATTCTACGCTTTATCGTTCAATGAACCAAAGACGAGAAAGAAGACAAAATTGAAACCATAGTTTGAATTATTCTAAAAATAATCAAATTTGATATTTTAATACATATACCTATATATATATATGTGTGTGTGTGTGTTGATTATATGTATTCGGAAAATACAGAAAAGAATAAGAAAGTGCCATATTTATGTTACATAGTATGACAATAAAGAAAAGATTAGTAATATTGGTGCAAAAACCAATTAGAAAAATAAAAAGAAAGAATTGTTTATATGATATTAAATATGAAAATGGGAGTAAAAAAAAGAAAGAAATTTATATGATGATGTTAAATATGAAAATAGGAGTATTCGTATATTTCGGATCAATGGGGCACTTTTTGGTGTATTGAAAATCATGTTGCAAAGTTAAAAATCAAATAGTAAAAAATCTAAAATCATCCCTACCATTTTTAGATTATATTTTCAGTTTTTTTTTTTTCCTTTTGAAAGCATCTTTCAATTTTGTTCTTTCACATATATTTATTCTCTTCTTTCCTATCAAAATTACAGGTTAAACCCCTGAAAACTTAAGTTGAGATAAGTTGGTTAAAATAAGAAAAATTTAATATATGTATTTCATTCACAATATTGATGCTGTAATGTTTTCCGAGTTTTGTTACGCATATATATGCTATTAATAGTAGTTGCATTATATTTTGAAAATTATATAACATCTTGGTTTATAAACCAACAATTAGGACAGAGCTTCTTCCTTTCTTTCTTTCTCTCTTTTTTTTTTTTTATTGGAAAAAATTAGGACAGAGTTAGAGTAGAAAAAATTAATAAATGTGAAATTATATTGGTGGTCTAATATCATTTTCAAGACATTACTCAATATATATAGTGCATGTTTAGGAGCAGTGGCGGACGCAGGATTTCGGCTTTGGGGGGGCGAAAAACGGTCCGAGACTTCGAGTTCATATATTTAAACTATGAGAAAAAAAATTGGGGGGGCAATTGTAAAAAAATTCATTTATTTTAGCTATAAAAAAATAATTTTAAAAACTTTTGGGGGGGGGGGAAATAATTTTGCATGCCCCCCCTTGTCCCCCCTGTATCCGCCGATGTTTAGGAGCACTTATGGAAAAAATTATTTTATTCTCAGACTTTTCAAAAACCTCAAATTCTCACTTCTCTATAATGGACTTTTTGGAGAAGTTATTTATCCAAAAATTCATTCTAAATTAACCACCAAACATCAATTATTTTTGAAATTGACTTTTATATTTAAAATACCATTTCAAAAGTGCTCCCAAACAAGCACATAATTTTATATATGAAATTATATTTATAATTTTAAATGTTTTAATTACATATACATAAAAAGAATATATTTATAATTCTAATGTTATAATATATAAAACATATACATAAAAAAATTTGACAGCTGTGGGATTTGAACCCACACCCTTTCGGACCAAACAAGCACATAATTTTATATATGAAATTATATTTATAATTTTAATGTTTTAATTACATATACATAAAAAGAATATATTTATAATTTTAATGTTATAATATATAAAACATATACATAAAAAAAAAAACAATTGACAGCTGTGGGATTTGAACCCACGCCCTTTCGGACCAGAGCCTAAATCTGGCGCCTTAGACCACTCGGCCAAACTGTCTTTGTTTAAAGTTTAGTCTACTTTTATATAATAATCCGTTTTTTTAAGGGATAATAATATGAAAGACAACCATTTTCCTACTTAGAAGCAAAATTCGTTGAGACTCCACATTACATGAAGCTGCGTAAAACTCCGAAAGTTCCATTGAATTTTTTACTAAAATAAGTTGGGATGAGTAGTTGAATGGGATGGGATAAATTTCAAAGAAGTTGAAAGAAACGGGGTTCGGACCCTGTAAACACTCTTACAAAATGTAATTGATACCACTTGAGCTACAAGCTTGTGGTACAAGTTCCATTAAAATTTGCCCATCTTCGGTACCATATTTTTTCTTTTTGAGTTTGTCTTCAATACGATATTACTTGTACACTAATGGTATTATTTTGCAGCAACTTTGGTAATATTAAAACTTTCTGATAGTGATACATCTACACACGCTTAAGCACAAAATCAACATGGTTTTTGTAATGATCAAAAGCTCAGACTTGCATATCACACGAGGTAAAAATTAGTCATACTCGTACATATTGTTTGGATGGCACATTTATAATTTATTGCCATCTCGAAAAACCTACAATCCCCAACATAATAAATGCAAAATGCAAAAATCAGTGTTTAGGGCTTCATATTATTTCATTTTAAGTTTCTACACTTTCTTCTTTAGAACCCCTTTCTTGAGAGGCTACATAAATATAGGCAAGCTCAGACGAACTTCCAATGCATTTCTCCTACCGCGCTGCAACCAAACGCATGCCTTTGTTTTCTAGTCGAATGGTTCTATTCGCGGGTCATGCTCACTTGCCATCATCATCCCCGTGCAAAGGCATGTTGGGCACATTACCTGATACAGATCCAAGTATAATCAGAAAATACAATGCTAAGATAGTAGTAATATGAAAAAGTTGATAATGACCAACCAAGAATGAAATAAAAACAGATTTAGGTGATGCATTTAGTAATTCCCGTTCGTTTTATATGGTGTCATCTTAGAGAGTTTATGTTAAGATTAAATTTGAGCAATTAATCGTTTGTGCTATAGTGTAGTCATAGAGAATTCGGTCTTGACTTCCACAATCCTAATCTCCTTCATTGAGAAAAACAATTTTTTCACCCATTTACACAACAATATCTAGGAAACAAGTTAAAACGAATGCGGTACAACATTACCTTTGGCACTGAAAGCGTGAATAAACAAAGTAGGGGGGAAAGAAAAGTAAGGTCGCGATTGGATACCAAAAATTCTCACTTTCGTTCCGCTAGATAAATTTTTATCCAACATGCGATTGCTTATGAAGATTTTCAGAAAATACACTATTCACTCACTTTCACTTTTTCTCCCCATGTGCTCATTTTTTGCGTGAAAATGTTCATCATGAATTGATTAAAATGAACTGTAGATGAAGACTTCTAAGCATGGCAAACATGCAAGTTTTTTGTTTTAAGGTATTGAGTTCATCCATTACAATTGGATTTGATGGAAAATTCTTAGCAGAGAGTCCTCATGAAGATAAAGAAAAGGGATAATAATTACAAAAACACACCTGAGATTTGGGCTAATTACCAAAAAAAACAAAGATGATTCAAAATTACAAAAAACCCCATCAGGTTTGATGGGGGGTTTTGATATGTTTTTTAATTATGAAGGGTTAAATGTAAAGACAGAATCAAACCTCAACGGTTTTTTTTGTAATTTTCAAAAATCTCTGTTTTTTTTTTTGTAATTAGCCCAAACCTCAAGGGTGTTTTTGTAATTATCCCTAAAGAAAATATCCAGAAAGTTTTGAACTTATAAAACTTGTCTTATTTCATTTATTCATTTTCTTTTTTAAGTGGTAATGAAACCCTCTATTGGCGGAGAATAGGGATAATAACAAAAACTACCCCTAAGGTTCAGACAAATTACAAAAAAATAACTGTAGTATTTTGTAATTAGGCTAAACCTCAGAGATAGTTTTTGTAATTATCCCGTGGAAAATAAGCACGCCAAGCTGTAGAATATGGATTCAAATGTTGATGACCAATTATATACCTTTCCAGCACCGGAACAATTTGTACACCTTTTAGTAGTTGGTGCACGCAATGGGCGATCAGATGCACTTGCTACTATAGGCTCAATGGACAAACACAAGCCACTTGCTGAACAACGCGCACATGCCAAGTATCCTATCAAGAGACCATTAGAAAAACTATAAGAAAATAGTCGAGAAAAGGCCTAGGTCACTAAAACTAGAAGGAAGTATACAAATTCATTGGGCCAATTGTTATCTAAGTTCGGAATGCAGGCTACAAACAAACAATTTTAGCTACATGGAAGGAGCAGGACCTATTTTCATAAAAAAAATCGCCTTTTTTTAGTGGTGAGATGAGATAATTTGCAGAGTGATTATCATACTAGTCCAATTTTATCTATATTTGTCAACTTAATAATTTTCATGCAAATGTCAATCTTTGTAAGGAAACTTGAGGTGCTTGATGGAACATCATGTTTGAACAACTTTGTAGGTTGACCGACATTTTACTTGAAATCTGACTCAGGCATGAAACAAATCAATTGGTAGTGAAAACTGAAAAGTGAACTACTTAACATTATTACTTGTATTAACAATTGGATCAAACAGAATAAGAACTACAGCAAGATTTTCTAGTGTAAAATGAACTGCCTTGAGAGTCTTGATTGTATTCATTGTGGAGTCAAATAGAACGCGATTTTCACATCATATCGGAAAACCTTAAAACCTTATTAATATACTAAATATTGGTAGAGAAAATTCAGGCAATGTCAAATTAAAATCAGGAATATAATTCATGCTATGTATTTCGGCTTTGAAATTTTTAACGTAAATAAATACCAGTTCCATGGCAGTACTTGCATCTTTTCTTCTCTTGTTGCTCAACATTGTTAATTTCTAGCAGCATCAATGCTGAAATAACCCCCACTGCCCCACCTGAAAAGGAGGCCACAATAGGATCCACCTGACTGGAACATATATTGTCATAATTCCATTTACATAAGATGGTTTGCCAAACAACAATAAGAGCTTACGGAAAATTGATATATATATATATATAGATTAGAAAATGAATTCGAGCTTTCACGTACCTTAACTGCATAGGCAGATGCATGGTGTGTATGAATTCTTCATACGAGGTACCTCCTAAACCCAATTTCAGCTCAAGCTGCCATGAAAATGATCCAATGGTCAATTCATTTTTCTGAATATTACATGAGAACAGTTGAAGGCCCACAATTTCTCCACATACATATATAACAGCAAAAATAAAAAAAAGAAATAATATAGAACGAACAAAACTCAAGATTAGGAGCTTACAACTGGTGCAACCAGGCCTCCAAAAACAATAACTCCAGATATAAATGAAAAGCTTGTCAAATAGAGCTGCTTCAACGTCTTGGGTGTCTATTTCAACAGAATAAATAACAAGGTTTGGCATTCAAGAATATTGAGAAAATGAAAAAAAAAATGAGAATCTGATAGTTTCAAGACAAATATTAGAAATAATGAAAAAGAAAATGAACTGGAAAAACGGGAATATCACGTCATGTGGCAAACCTTTCTTTCATCACAAAAAAAGTGGTTTTTGTTTAATAGTTATATACTATCTTTTGATGATTTAGGGAGGGTTCTGAAATTACCACATGAGGAAGAAAGGGAATCGAAGACGGGATATCTGGCATCTCATTTTCAACGTCAGGACCGTCATAAACAACATCCATGCTCTTGATGCGTTGTTGCACTCTTAGCCTCCTCAACTTCAGTAAGAATAACGAAGAAAATAAGTTAAGACTGACAACAGCTAGTTACTTCTTCATACAGAACAGGTTTAACATAATCAGCATGTCTTCTTGCACCCGAGGAAAAAAAAACAAAAGGAAATAAAACCAAACAATTAGAAAAATGAGGAAAACGCACTTCTTCCATGAGGAGAAAAATTTTATTGCGTCTGCTTTTAATGTTGTCTTGGATTTCCTGTAGCTGCATCTGAACAAAATCCTGAACAGTCTCCGGTCCTTCTATAATGCAGAAATCGCTGCAAAAAAAATACTTTTAAACAAAACTCATTTGACACACTATCAATCTCAATATAGATATCGGGAATTGATTGTAGTTCAGTTGTGCACATTTGTAACTCAGGCGCCAGGCCATTGACATGGGATCGATTCCCACCAGTCCTACCCCTTACATGACCTTGTACTAAAAAAAATTGAAAATCTAGATATGCTTCCTTCGATTAACACATTCACGACATAAATGTAGCATGCACATCTTATAGTTCAAAAAACTCCATATGAAACTTGTGAATAGACCAAGTAGATTATGCCACAAGGTTAAAAAGGTTCTCAATGACTGATAGGTAGGTTTCATAAAGATGTAGCAATCATAAACACAATATTTCAAAACACAACACAACCGCATTATTTAGCCACCATTTTTTATCGCACTCAGAGAAATGAAAGCATTGCCCAAATACAAGTCAATAACGCGCAAAACGAGCGAATGGATTTTCAGAAGAACAAAGTAAAGCGAATTTGCACCCTCCACTAAGTGAGAGTCTAGATAAAAACCAATTTTCATCATAAAAGATTTTCAGGTTCCAATCACACAAAAGTTCAAGAACCAAATCGTTGAGAAAATTGATGATAGATACACAGAATCATTCGCATAAAACAACCAGTTTTCTATTTACTCAATCACGTGTAAACGTAAATTGAAACATCTTGTAGTATTTCGTTACTGATAAATAAACAATGGATCTCTGTCACCAAATATTCAAACGGGAAAAAAATCAAGCAAGTAACAAATCAATAGTAACTGATTCATAATCACGATTTAAGACCATTCTACAACAACAGATTAAGGTTTTTTTTTTCTCGAGAGTCAACCTTGAGCTGCAGTCTCTCGGCTGAGAGTTTGAATTGACGGAGGCATCATTTGGAGACGATGAACAGACAATTTGTTTGCTCTTGGAATACGAAGCGTTTCTCAATAAACGGTGTCGTGTTGGGCTCGAGCTGCTGTCAAATAAGATAAGAGGCTTTGAGGAAAACTGGATTTTTGAAGCTTGAAGCGAGGATGGCAGGGGAGAACACAGACAGAAAGAACCCATCTCTGCACTCTATCTTCAACTGCTCATCCAATTTCTTGTTCTCTCCGCGAGAGAGAGAGAGAGAGATTGGGTTTTGGGTTTTGGGTTGGGGTGTTCGGTATTTACGGAATGGGATCTGAAAGCGTGAAACATGAGTATGATCTTTACGGAATCTGACCGTTGACAATTATGTCCAGCTTTCTCTTTCTTCTTCGTTTCTTAAATCCAAATTAATAGTTTATGTTACATACCTCCATTATTAAATGAACTCGTGATAAATATATCAATGATGAAAAAAAATTGCTTGGAAAAATAAATTACTAGAACAATGAAACAATACTAATATATTATTATTTTTGCGATACATTGATAATTCCTATTAAATATTCAAAAATAAATTTACTAGTATTTTATGTATTTAAGAAAATCTTAATTAGAAATATAGTAGTTGAGTAAACAGCTTATAAGTTAAATTTATTATCTAATAATAAATATCATGAGATATAATAGGAGCTAATAAAAAGAAATAGTGACCCTTTACCTTGAATTAGAATAATGTTTAAATCATATTAATATTACATATTGTTGGGGCGATAAATTTACCCTAGCAAGAAAATCCAATCTCCGATGTTCGTTCTGCCTTGACACTTGTAAAACAATAGTGAGAAGAGGGCCGAATGATTTTTCCGACATACCATTTCCAACGCTCAAGTCAGAAATCTATCAAATGATAATAATTAAATAATTCGTGAGAAGAGGTAGTGTAGAAGAAAATAGAGTAGAATACTCCCTTATATAGGAAACCACATTTTATAATGAAGAAATAGTAATAATCATAAGAGTTTCACCTCATCTTGTGCATAAATAGTAGATAGGATAAAATTTCTTTTCATCTTGTGGATAAGCATCATTTAGCTAACTCATTAAATTAATTTGGTATATTTATATTATGTTATCTATAATTTGACTCTTTAGATTATTAATAACCGAGCAAGTATTGAACGACTGAGCTGAGGCCCAATGTAGAGTTGAGGTCCAATACCGAATAGAGGCAGAGCAAATTGATATCATTGTTTAAACGAGCAGGACTGTGGTTCAACTCAAGTGGCTTGGGACAAGAGATTAGCATATATGATGTTGTATCACATATTAATTAATTAAGTTGAGATTATATAAAATACGAGTATACTTATTTTAGAATGAAATTACAAGTGGATGAGGTGAGACAAAATGGGATCACAATGTGGTAAAACAAAGTGTTAGAAAAATATTTTGATTTTGATTTTGATGATTTCATATAAATGATCAATATACCAAAATAATATTTCCAAAAGTTGGTCCAAATACCTCAAAACATTTTAATTGATTTTTACTAAGTTTTTGAAGTACTTCTTTAACTTTATTTTTGATAAAAATCAGACAACTTATCGGCAAAGAGGTCAAATGATCCCCGTATAGGGAGACCTGTACCTGAATATTTGAAAACATAGACAAACAGAGAAGTATGTTAGAAGAGGGCGATCGGTGCCTGTAAGCTGAAATTTGTTTTAAAAACTTCTTTGTTTCTCAAGCGAACAGTCGCCCCAGATGTTGACTGGTCGCCCTAGATGTCATCTTGTGTCAAATCTTGATCCAACGATTTAAACTTTCGAAATTTTAACTTAGCGATCAGTCGCTATAAGGTTTTTGACAATAGATTATATTTGTTACTTAAGCACTTATCAACAAGATTCACTTTGATATTTCTTAACCATTTTTGTAGGTTTGTTGATCATTCTTTTGCAGACAAAATTCAAATTAGAGGAGCCTATGTTGGAAATCAAATCTTGAAGCTTCTCTATGAATAGTTGAAGAAACTAAAGGATCAATACAACACATCATTCTACAATCACAACAAGAAAAATTCAGTAAACTTTTGCAAGCTTTTATTTTCATGCTCTTGTTGTAATAGCTTAATTACTGAACTTTCACATCTTGCTTATTAGACTTTCTTTCTTAATTACACTTCCAGTTATAAAGTTGTATACTTTTATTTGAGTTATAATCTTGATTGTTCAAATCATCCAAAACAAAACATACTTGTTGAGTGTTCTTTTATCAAGAACACAATTGGTTAATCCTTTAGGTGATGAAGAGTTTGGTGCTCTTCATAGTGGTGAAAGAGTTTGGTGTTATTCTAGGTTGTTGTTGTAAGAAGAGTGTGATGCTCTTAAAGGTGAATGTTGTAGTTGTTTGGTATCAATTAATAAACTCTTTCCTTTCAAAATCCACTCGGACATCCCGGGTGGTAGTGGACATAGGCCCTAGGTGAGTTGAAGCACTATAATCATCTTGTGTTGATTTATTTTTTTGCACTTATATCTTGTATATTCATCTTAATAAAAAAATTAGGGCATAAACCAAAAAATCGGGAAAATCTACTCATCCCCCATGTAGGACCCCGTATTTCAACTACTCGTAATATATTAGATTTTGTATACGAAATTATTTTATATGGTATTTTCTTATATGTTTTAGACTTGAATTATAAATGTTTGAATTACCATAAGCCTTAATTAAAATCTCATTAAACAATTATAATGTTAAATGTAAAAAAACAAACATATACGTGTAAGAGGCTTGAATCACACACCTCACTACACCACCTACTTAACCTATTGATAAGCATATGTGATTTTTGAGTAGATATTTGCTCATTTTAGTTAATATAATATGTTGTTAGGAACATCTTTTAGTTATTAAATCAAAGCACATGCACATGCACGGCTACACATATGCACTTATTCAACCAATCCAGTTGCATATTTTGGCAAGAAAGACACGTTCAAGTCGGTTGTAAAAAAAGAGTACAGATTAGGAGATATATCTAGATGAAGTGTACTAATATTGAAGATAGAATTATCAGTTAAGCACTTGTGGGCTAGCAAGAGGAAAAGGGAAACAAATCAACTAGCAACAATAAGAAAAGAAGAAAAAAAAAAAAGAAAAGTAAGTGGTTTTGTACCCTTAATTCTTTGATGTATAATTTAAATTCTTTAATTTCAGAAAACTTTTATTATGTAATAACATGACTTAGTTTATGCCCTATTGTGTGCAGAGAATAATCAGAAAGCATGCTTAACCAATCCATTAATGGGTATGATTATCCTAATTAAGCCATTAGCTAAGGGATATGAATTAGATAGTGGCGAAATTTTAAAATTAGGACTTGCTAACCTAAATTTCCTTATAATAGCGAGATCTTTATTATTGAGTAAATCCTTCTTATTTGTGATCAAGGGTGTATATAAAGATATTAGGAGAATATATATTAAAAACTTATCTTATATTAGTTACAAGTTAAGGTATAAATTATGAATAAATTGGTATTAAAGTTTTACCTGCATGTAGATAAGTCAGTACCATGTAATTTACACTAATGAATTAACATCTTATCTTTACTTTATTTCAAGTAGTGGGATCAAGTAATGGTGCGATAAGATGGAAACTGTTTGGTTAGTCTAATATTAATACATATAATTTAATGTTATGGTTTGAATTATATAGCTTGGTCAAACTATAAGAAATTAGAGACTATGCATGGTTTCATTATGATGTGATGTTTCATTGTCTGACTTAGTTATTATATAAGAGTGTATTCACAATTTATATATGAAATTAACCAGGGCATTGTTCCTTCACTGAAGATAACTTAAGGTATTTAGTATATTATTTTACCTTACAAAACATGATAGCTAATCGCTGCCTGCGTGATTTAAATTAAATGTCAGATTTATATTGTGCTTGAATTTATTGCCAATTAATTATACCTAAGGTGTATTATGTATTACTTATTTGGTAAGTGTCGGGCCCGAGTGTGGTGTAGATAGGTCCGAGTTAATTTGGTCGTGCAAGGGGGCATCTTACGGTCTTAAAAGGTTCTACGCTATCCACAATCAAATCCCACCGCCTAAGGACATAGTGTTCCAAGGGTAGAAGTGGGTCGTAGGATCGGTATATTCGGGAATATGACTTCTCCGGGCCGTGAGCCCTGAGTGTGGAGAGTCGAGCCGTAGTGTGGTGCAATAAGGGGGTAAGGCTTTACGCCAACGCAATAAAGGAGTGATAAGGAAGAACGGGGTCACTTACCGTTAATGAACGGTTTCTCCGTTAATGTGACATTTGAGTTAATTGTGTTACAGATTGATTGAGTGCATGTTGCTATTGAATTAAAAACGATTTGACTTATAAAAATTAATTGAATCTTTCTTAATATTAAATTTTTCTAAAATGTCACACCTGCACACCTGCACCCACTCACGGAGGTTTTCCCCTCACGTATATATTTTCCTAAAATATTTTTCAGGCGATAATCCATGCGACAAAGAAGAAATTGAGGGATTTCCCTAATCTGAATAGCAAGTGCCAGTAACAAGAGTTGTTACTAAATGTCTTGATGTATCGCTAGGTTTATACAATGTGTTTTCGAGAGAACCATGGTTGTAATAATAGTTTTATTTATAGGAGTTGTAAACTTGGTCAGCTTTTCACGTTTCGTAATTTGGCTACATGGTTCGTCCGGCTTGTAATAACAACATGAATATTACGCTCTTTTGTTAATAGATAATATATTTTGATTATTATAGTATCGTAAGTTTGGGCGTGACAGAAGTGGTATCAGAGCGTAGGTTTGTAATACATTTTACACCTATGCCTACCAGGATAGGATCCTTGGATAGAAGTTATGATAAGTGTATAACCTGATGACTTTAATATAACGATCTCTCTAACTTTTAAGATGAAAATTTTAGCAATTTGTTTGATTATTTTACTAACCAAGTTATAATGTGTGTTAAGGTATGGCATCAGATCCTGAGTCATCCACTAGAAACTCTGAATTTAGTTCAACCATTAACGATCAACTGAGATGGGCTCGAGAGAAAATCTCTAGCCTGGAAGACATTGTGCGACTTTTGTTAGAAGATAATGAACATTTGTATCAGAGACGACAGAAACGGGAAGAGCTCTCCTAAACCAGGAGGTGTCCGTGTAACAGCAGGGACAAGCGATTCAACATAGGGTCGATCAGATAAATATACTTCAACATCAAGTCGACAACCTTCAGGAGCAATTGGACCACATGTCAGGGTTACGAGATCAGATCCTTCATCAAGCTGATGCGGATCGTGAGGTGTACCAGCATACCCTAACTAATATACGAGCACGGTATTTTGGTCTAGGAGATGAAATTCCAGGGGTTGCAATAGGACCTAATAACCAGTTAGACCAACCAGCACCTCACAACATAGAACCAGAAGGAGACATTGAAGAGGATCCTGAAGAGGACCCTGCGGACGGAATAGAGATCGAGGAAGGAATGGACGAAGTAGATGAGGATGAACATAGTGATGTAACTAATGAATAGGTCCGTGGTGGGATATGACTTATAAATTTTGTGTACAAACATCGGAGGGGTGAAATGTATGAATAGTAATTGTTAATGAATACAAATAGTAGTACTATCTAGTTGTAGTGTGGTAGGATGTGTGGAATATTGTATATAGCACTACTATCATGAATGTAATCGTCACATTTTGTGTATAAATGATGATTACCTGTGACTATTTGATTTAGTTTAAATGTTGTGTTCTTACATTTTATTGATTAATTATTAATTTTGCAATATAGATGGCCGATAGACGTGGTCGAGGAAGACATTGAATCGTCAAGATGAACCTCAACGACATCGTGAGTGAACTCCTGCACATGAAGAGTCCCAAGCACATCCACCCGCTACAGGAGACAACCTAACAGCACAAGCCTTGCAACAAATATTGCTATTTATGCAGCAACAAGCAAATCAGCCCCAACATCTAGACCCCCCTGAGCCAGTATTGGTTGCACATGATAAGATGTGAGAATGATTTTTAAGGTTTGACCCTCCTAAATTCCTAGGCGAGCCAGACGATATCAAGGTCGTGTTTGATAAATGGTTTTATCATGATTTTGATGATTTTATTTTTACACCAAAACAACGTTTTTAAAGGTTGTCAAAATACTCCTAAATGGTTTAAAATGGTTTTAATAATTTCCGGAGTATTTCTTCAAGTTTATTTTCGACAAAATTGGACAACGCTTTTATATGATTTTGTGTCAAATGTTTTTACATCAAAACAATGTCCCTGTATGTTGTCCTAATACTCCCGATTGGTCTAAAATGTTTTTACTATTTTTCGGAGTATTTCTTGAAGTTTATTTTCGATTTAAAATGGGACAACACTTATGTTTCAGGCTCGACCGGTTGCCCTATAGGGCAACCCGTACCTGTGTTGAGTTTTGGAACAGAAAACGGGACTGAAGGGAAATGAGGGAGGGCGACCGGTACCTGAACGTACCCCTGAGAACAAACACATTTTGTTTCTCAAAATTGTTCCCTCCAACCGGTCACACATAGGGGCGACCGGTCGAACCCACCCTCGACCGGTCCCCCTGTGTAAATTTTACAGAAAGTTCAATTTCAACTTATCTCTGTGCGACCGGTTGAACCCCTCTTTTGACAGCAAACTATCCGTTGAGTTTACAAACAACTTTTCCTTAATTTGTGGGGTTGATTTCTAACAGCTCTTTTCTTCAATTGTCTTGGTATTTTTTACAGAATTCATGTCCCCAAGAGGAGCCTATCATGTACAAGACATCTTCTATAAATAGAGGAAGAATTGAAGCAACACAATATGAGAGAAAACTACAACACAACAAGATACACTCAAGAATACACTTGTTCTTACATTGTCTTATTTCTTGTTGTAATTTGCCTAGCTATTCACTTTCACATCCTTGAGGTCTAGGCTATTCTTGATTACACTTGCACTCAATTGTATAATTCATTATCGAGTTGTAATCTTGAATTTTTGGGTTATCATTCAACACAAGATATCCTTGTGAGTGTTCTTGTGGTAAGAACACACTTGGGTGATCTAGGTGTTAGGTGTAAGAAGATTGTGGTAATCTTCTTGTTGAGGTGTTGAAGAATTTGGTATTCTTCAAGGTTGAAGATTGTGGTAATCTTCACAAGGTGCCGTTGGAGATTGTGGTAATCTTCAAGTGAGATTGTGGTAATCTCAAAGGTGGTGTTGAAGAAGAGTGTGGTGCTCTTCAAGGTGTTGTTGTAAGTTGGTGTTGTATTAATTTGTGGTAAATTAATAAAACCTTTTTTTCTTTTTGAAATCCATCCCTGATATACTGGGGTGATAGATGATTAGGCCCTAGGTGGGTTGAACCTCTATAAATCGACGTGTGTTGTTTACATTCCGCACTTTTATTATTGTCTTTGAGCATTCGGTTTGAAAAAGAGGGCATAATCGAAAAGATGGAGATAATCTATTCACCCCCCCTCTAGATTATCGTAGCCGATTGGACTTACAAGTGGTATCAGAGCCAAACTCTTTGGCAAGCTCGTTTCACATCGCGAGTGAAGAGAAACGATCGTCGGCTACAAACGAAGCTCATCTTACTGGCACCTCCACCACCGAGCCACCTCTATTTGATTCCAAAAATTATATAGTTTGGAAAGAAAGAATGGAATGTTATCTACAAGGTTGCGGGTTCGATTTATGGAACATCATCATAAATGGAGAATCCATTCCTATGAAAGACACACCACACACCTCCAAAGGATTCAAAGAGCTCAATGATGAAGAGAAGAAAATCATCTCCTTAAACGGTAAAGCTCTCAATATTTTGTATTGTTCATTTACTAATTTGGAATATGAACATATTGTAGGAATTCGATCGGCACATGAAGTATGGCAAAAATTAGAAGCCATCTATGGAGTATTTGCAAATGAAAGGAGTCAAACAAAAGCATATACTTCTCAAATGGATACAATGTCAAATCTAAGGAACAAGCCTCTTACAACTTCCAACTATGAAGAAGTTGAACATTGTCTTATGGGCATCGAAGAAGAAAACGAGGTATGTCTTAAACCCTCTACTTCCTATGATATTGTTATTCAAAATGATTATAGTGATTTGCAAAATGATTTTGATGATCTTCAAGATGAATTCCAAAGCTTGCTTGTTAAGTACAAATATTTGAAAAAGGAATTCAATGTTTTGAAAAATGATAAGGATAGTTTATTTACTTCCTATGAATCACTATCATGTGCTCACACTACCACTCTTGATAACGTTAGAAACCTTGAAAAAGAAAATAGTACTCTTGTTGAGGATATTAATTGCTTGAAAAATGATTTATCAAAATCAAACTTGAGTACCAATAAAATGTCCAATATTGTTGATATTCATAATTGTGATAAAGGACTTGATCATAAGCCTAATGTTGTTAATCATATGAAAAAGGATCAAGTCACTATGCATATTGGCCATTATGCTTCTAAAATTATTACTTGTTTTTATTGCGGTAAAAAGGATCATACGGCTAATTCTTGTTGAGCTAAAAATAGCTCTAATTATTGTTGGAGACCTAAAAGTCTCAAGACTAATCCCAAAGGACCCAAACACATGAGGGTACCACAAAACATTGGCATATTAGGTACTCGGCGAAATAATGATCGAAGAAAATTCATACCGCCAAGAATGCATCAAATGACCGATTCATTTGATCAAAGAAGGAGAAACTATTTTCAACAAAGCCAATTTCCAAGAAGAGGATATAATCAAAAATGGGAAGAACACAATCCTTGGAAATGGCAAAGACATCATCAACAAGATGATTTTCAAAGAAGAAGAGATCATCAACAATGGGAAGGACAAAAATTTTGGAGATGGAATAATTGGAGAGATTACCATCAACATGAAGATTTTAAAAAGGGAAGATATCATCAACAATGGGAAAACCCATGGAAACGGCGTAATTGGTAAACCGTATCTCCCCATTTAAATATGCATTTTATTTTATTTCTATGCATGTTTTTATTTGTGTCTTAATTGCAAAAATGAGTTTTCATGTATTTAATTTTAAATTAAGGTCTTCAAAACTTATTTATATTTTTAAAAAATTTTGAAAAAAGAAGACCTTATATGATGTTTTTAAAACTCTTGTGCATTTTTGTAGACTAAAAGTGTATTATCATCTCTTATAGATTTTTATGGCATGAGCTTACTTGTGATATCTCTTAGCCTACACTTTTATCATTATAGTTTGTGCTAGATTTGTTTTAAGAATTGTGTAGGATTTACATATTTTCACAAATGGTCATTTACGTCACTATTTGTCAAGAAAGGCATAAATTATCGAGGTATGTTTACTTGTGTTACTCTTACTCTTATAGACTCGATATATGTATTGCCATATGCCTATGTGCTTGTTTTTCATAGTATTTCATACACGTGCCATTAAGAGGATTTTTAGATTTTTTGAAAGGCACTATTCGATATTTGATTGTAGAGCTGTCAATTCCGGCCCAGCCCGACCCGACGGGCTAGCCCGAAAAGCCCGACTTTTCCAATGTATTTTTCATTTTTAGGCCGGGCTTGGTTCCCCAATTTTATGGCCCGGGGTACTGTTTGGCCTGGTTCGACCTGATTTTTCGAAAGCCCGATGGGCTCGGGCCGGCCCGGGCCGGCCCGGTCTTTTGACACCTCTATTTGATTGCACATATTTACTTTGTCAACTCTTATGAGGTCTCAACTATATGCTATCGGATTTTCAAATTTTAAAAGAGACCTTTTGTAGCTTTCTTAAAGCTTATTTGAACTTGCATGATTTATTAGACTCTTGATGATCTTCTAAATGCATAGTATATGTTTCTTGTTTCATGGTCTATATATATAGTGTCTATTTCTACTATGCTCTTATGCAAGATATTTTGTGATAAATGATTGAGGCATGTTTTTTTCACTTGGGATATTTTTGCTTGCTCATATAAACGATGCCATTAATGAGTTTGTTAAGCTGTGTAGATGAGAAATGAAGTACTCCAAATATTAGTTACCTCATAATATTTGGATGTGAATGTTCTATTATGAACACCTTAGATCAATTGAATGCCCAATGATGATAGTGATGAAGAAGACAAATTCCTCAATTGATGCTCCAAGATAAATAGAATTGCAAGAGGAGCTAAAAGGAAATGATATATGGAAATAGATGCCATGTCTTCCATCACAAACAACTATAGATACAAAATAGGTACTCCGGAACAAACTCGATGACCAAGGCAACATTGGTCGAACTAAGGCGAGGTTAGTAGCTCGAAGGTACTTTCTAAGAAGGTAATTGATTTTGGTGTAACATTTGCACTCATAGCACACTTTGTAGCTATTTGCATTTTACTTGCCCATTCTTGTTTTAAGAAAATTTCAAGCTTTACCAAATGGATGTTGAATCCAATTTTCTAAATGGTTTTATTCAAGTAGAAGTCTATCGGGGTTTAAATTTTTTAGGCCAAATGATTTTTTTGTATGGTTTAAAACAAGTACCCCGTGTATGGTTTGATAGACTTAGCTATTTTTTTTTGCTAAATGATTTTACAAGAGGTAAAGTTGATACTACTCTCTTTGTTTTTGAAAAAGGGCAAGATATTGTTTGCTTGTGCATATTTATGAGAATATTTTTGGTGCTACTAATGAATATTTGTGAAAGATATGGTTTTCTAAGTTGATACTAGGCGAACTTGAGATGAGCATGATGGGGGAGCTCAATTTCTTGCTTGGACTTCAAACCATTCAATGCCAAGTAGATGGTTATATTTCAAAAGAACTCTTGAAGAAGTTAGGCATTGAAGAAGGAAGAATCATCTCAACCTCTATGGCTACCAATGAAGAAATTGACAAAGGTTGAGAAAGGCATGTCGGTTGACAAACAAATTCGAGGTATGTTTTCTTGTATTATTCCTATAGACTCGACATTCCATATGCCTTATGTCTATTTGCTCGACTTCAAAAACTATCCCAACGAATCTCATTAAAGTACCGTTAAAAGAAATTTTTAAATATTTGAAAGACACTTCTTCTTATGACTTGTATATCCATAGTTTTAAAACGTTCTTAGTTTTCGGGATAACAAGTCCGGTATTTATTATACGGTTTTCCATATTCAAAATATAGTTCGTCATAATCGAACTAAACATATTAAGATCGGATATTTTTTTAAAAGGGGATTGAGTTTTTAACAAAAACTTGAGATGTGTTTAATTCCGTCTCAAGGATAACTCGCGGACTTTTTTATTGTTAACCGCTGAGTATTTTACCTCATTTCGAGCTTGATTATAACACAATGTATATTGAATGAGGTCTACGTTTGCATTTTGCACGCTTTTAAAACTTAGGGGCGATGATGGCTCAAAAGCTACTCTAGAAAACCGTAGGCAAGTGCACCTATCGTTTTATAGTATAGATTATTGAGTATCGAGTGTCATTCCCACGAGGATTATGAGTACCAATAATTACCGTCTTTTTATTATCTAGCCTACAAATTCGCCAAATAGTTTGTCACAAAGTAAAAAATAAAATGAAAGCAAATAAAAGTGGAAGAGGCAACTAAGAACACGAAAGATATCGGATACACTAATTGGAAGATGTTGGATATAAATATGCTTGAATGTGAATCCTCTAGAACGTCTTTGTGATTTTACCAAAATAAATACAACCATAACCCTTAAGTTTTGACCATCCCTTAACATATTTTAATGCTTTATGGACCGTAGGCATTCCTAAATTAAGTTAAACCATTTCTCAAGGCGAAAAACTCCTAACCTCAAGTTGATTAATGAAATCTCTTTCTAGTTAAAACCCCCAAGATTGCATTAACGATTTGTGAATTCCCATATTAGGTTTGACTTTAATCAGGAAGATTTATGTCGTCCTATATCTAGGATTGCATGCAACTCCTTTCACTTATGTTGGTTCTATTTCACCATGAATCTCTCGATTTCGGTGAAAAATAAACTTCAAATCAATATTGCGCATATACCAATTGAATAAACAAACATAACATAAGTGTGCTCGCATAAAAACATAAGAAAATATATTAAAACATTCAAACCAATGATCACAAATAAGTTCTAGGGTTCATCACATTCAAACACTAGCGATTTAACTCATGATGGATTTGAGAATGAAAACAACAATTAAACAAGAAGTTTCTTTCGAAATCAACATGAATACTTGAAATTAAAACTTCCAAAACCAACATAAGACTCCCTTGTTGGGGGAGTATGATGATGAAGTGGTGGAGTTCATCTTCTTCTCCGAGCGATCTTCAATCCTTGTGCCTTAGCGCCTCTCCATGGTGATCCAAGCCTTCTAACTCTCTTCCTCACTACAATATGTGTTTCTCCTCTCCAAAATATGGACTCTCATCACAAAAATCGGATTTTCTATGTATGTGAATGAATGAATGAATGAATTCAACCCATACTCTTGGATTTTATAGACATTTTTTTGGAGAAAGTATTCCTTAATAATGTCATATTTTGATAGTTTAATGCTCAACTTTATGGATTGGGTTGTTAGAATCATTATTTTCATGTGATCATGTGGGAAAGTAAGGAATTGGTGAAGCATAATGAGGTGTAAATGTGCAAAAATGTTGTCAAAAGGCTTGATTGAAGTGCTTTCCCAAAATACCATTCAAAAATCGTGCAGAAACAGTCCAGAAGCACGGTCGTGCTCAAAAGCACGGCCTGGCCGTGTTTTTCACGCATTTTGGGAGTTCCCAGAAGCACGGTCGTGCTTTTTACGACATGCCATTTTTTTGCTCTTTTTGGCTGATTAAAAGCATGGCCGTGTTTAAAAGCACACCCTGGCCGTGTTTGTCTCCGAAAGGCCCCGAAATGACGCGTTTAGCTTGGGATTTCGAGTGTTTTTGCATCCATAAACCCCGAGATATGTTTTGACATGAATCCATGGTCCGAAATCCACCAAAAATAGCTCCGAATGATCAATCTACACCAATAAAAGCACCTCACAGTAATATGAACTATGTACAATCAAAAACTCATGAAACTAACAACAAAATGACTCAAATTCTACTCAAATACACACATAAAACATGCATAAAAAGACCCTTATCAAACCACCTCCAACTTAGAACTTTGTGTTTGATACATGTTTTTATCTTAATTTTGATGATTTTATTTTGTCACCAAAACAATGCTTTTAAAGGTTGTCCAAATACTCCTAAATGATTTAAAATGGTTTTAATATTTTCCGGAGTATTTCCTCAAGTTTATTTTTGATAATAATGGACAACACTTTTAATGATTTTATATCAATGGATTCTTTACTCCTAAACAAGGTTCCTAAATGTTGTCTAAATACCCTCGATTGGTTTAAAATGTTTTTACTAAATGTTCGGAGTATTTCTTGGGTTTTATTTTCGACAAAAATTGGACAACATTTGTCTGCCGTGGTCGACCGGTCGCCCTATAGGGCAACCCGACTACCGAAGATGTTTTTAGAAACAGAAAATGAGACGGAAGGAAAAACAGCGGTCGGCCGGCCGACCTCGGGCGTCGATCGGTCGGTCGGTCGGCCGCGGCCAATGGTCGACCGGCACCGCAAGTTTCACGTTGAAACAGTAACTTCTTTTTCTCCTCTTTTACACTTAGGGGGACCGGTTGATAGGGGTCGACGGTCGAACCCTACGTCGACCGGCCGCCTGTTGTAATTTTCAAAGTGTTCTTATTTTCTCTTATTTAAATGCGGACCGGTCGCCTGTATTGACAAACAAAAATATGACCGTTTGACAAGGACACATTTCCTTAAATTGTGGGATTGATTTAACAAATGACTATATTCTTGATTTTAATTGTATTTTTCTCAGTAGATTTTCAATCCCCAAGAGGAGCCTATGCTTGATCAATCATCTCCTATAAATAGAGGAAGTTTTGGAGCAACCAATACAACAATTGAGATACAACACAACAAGATACACTTCAAGCAAACACTTGGTCTTTCATTGTTATTATTCTTGTTGTAAAATTGCCTAGCTTATCACTTTCACATCTTTGAGGTCTAGGCTTTTCTTGATTACACTTCGCACTCAAATTGTATCATTCATTATTGAGTTGTAATCTTGATTTTCGGTTATCATTCAAACACAAGATATCCTTGTGAGTGTTCTCGTGGTAAGAACACACTTGGATGATCTAGGTGATAGGTGAAGAAGATTGTGGTAATCTTCTTATTGAGGTGTTGAAGAATTTGGTATTCTTCAAGGTTGAAGATTGTGGTAATCTTCACAAGGTGCCGTTGAAGGAAGATTGTGGTAATCTTCAAAGGAGATTGTGGTAATCTCAAAGGTGTTGTTGAAGAAGAGTGTGGTGCTCTTCAAGGTGTTGTAAGTTGAATTTGTATTATTTTTGGTAATTAATAAAATTCTTTTTCTTTTTCGAAATCCATCCCGGATATCTTTGGGGTGGTAGAGATTAGGCCCTAGGTGGGTTGAACCTCTTTAAATCGACGTGTGTTGCTTATATTCCGCACCTTTTTATTATTGTATTTGAGCATTCAGTTTTAAAAAGAGGGATAAATCGAAAAGATGGAGATAATCTATTCACCCCCCTCTACAGATTATCGTAGCCGCTTGACTTACAAGTGGTATCGAGCCAAACTCTTTGGCAAGCTCGTTTCACATCGCGAGTAAAGAGAAACGATCGCTCCGAACGAAGCTCAACTTTCAAGCACCTCCACCACCAAGCCACCACTATTTGATTCCAAGAATTTTAATTTTTGGAAAGAAAGAATGTAATGCTATCTACAAGGTTGCGGGTTCGACATTTGGAACACCGTCATTAATGGAGAATCCATTCGACGAAAGATACACCATACACCTCAAAAGGCTTCAAAAAGCTCAATGATGAAGAAAAGAAAATCATCTCCTTAAACGGTAAGGCTTTAAATATTTTGTATTGTTCATTTACTAATTTAGAATATGAACATATTGTAGGAATAAAGTCGGCACATGAAGTATGGCAAAAATTAGAAGCCATCTATGGAGTATTTGCAAATGAAAGGAGTCAAACAAAAGCATCTACTTCTCAAAGGGATACAATGTCAAATCTAAGGAACAAGCTCTCTTACAACTTCCAACTATGAAGAAGTTGAACATTGCTTTATGGGCATTGAAGAAGAAAATGAGGTATGTCTTAAGCCCTCTACTTCTTATGATATTGTTATTCAAAATGATTATAGTGATTTGCAAAATGATTTTGATGATCTTCAAGATGAATTCCAAAGCTTGCTTGTTAAGTACAAAAATTTGAAAAAGGAATTCAATACTTTGAAAAATGATAAGGATAGTTTATTTACTTCCTATGAATCACTATCATGTGCTCACACCACCACTCTTGATAAGGTTAGAAACCTTGAAATAGAAAATTGTACTCTTGTTGAGAATATTGATTGCATAAAAAAGGATTTATTAAAATCCAACTTGAGTACCAATAAAATGTCCAATATTGTTGATATTCATAATTGTGATAAAGGACTTGATCATAAGCCTAATGTTGTTAATCATATGAAAAAGGATCAAGTCACTATGCATATTGGTCATTATGCTTCTAGAATTATTACTTGTTTTTATTGTGGCAAAAAGGGTCATACGGCTAATTCCTGTCGGGCTAGAAATAGCTCTAAATATTGTTGGAGACCTAAAAGTCTCAAAGCTAATCTTAAAGGACCCAAACACATGAGGGTACCACAAAACAATGTGCTATTAGGTACCCGGCAAAGCAAAAATCGGAGAAAATTCATGCCACCAAGAAAACATCAAATGAACGTTTCATTTGATCAAAGAAGGAGAAACTACTCTCAACAAAGCCAATTTCCAAGAAGAGCGTATAATCAAAAATGGGGAGAACACAATCCTTGGAAATGGCAAAGACATCATCAACAAGATGATTTCCAAAGAAGAAAAAACCATCAACCATGAGAAGGTAACCAATCTTGGAAATGGAGGAGTCATCATCAACAAAGTGACTTCTCAATGGGAAGATATCATCAACAATGGGAAAGACACAACCCATGGAAACGGCGTAATTGGTAAACCGTATCTCCCCATTTGTATATGCATTTTTAAATCTATGCATACTTTTAATTGTGTCTTAATTGCAAAATGTATCGTCAAGTATTTATTTTTAATATAGGTCTCTTATATATTTATGAGTTTCAAATTTTTTAAAAGAGACCTTGCATGATTTTCTAAAACTCTTGAGCATTTTATTAGACTTATGTGGCTTATTATCTCTTATGAATTCTTATAGCATAAGCTCTTTTTGATATCTCATATTACTTGCCTACACTTGTATTTTCTATGCAAATGTTGTCTAAGAATCGTGTAGGATACATATTTCATACTCATTGGCTATTACGTCATCAAAGTTCTTAAACCATCGAGGTATGTCTACTCGTTTTTTTCTTTAAACTCGATTTTATGCTTATGCACATATCTTTCAAGATATTTCATTTTGATCCCTTAAGTGCCCCTAATTGATCTTGCAAATATTTTCTTTTAAAAGGGCACTACGTGTTTAGTCTCGATTTTATCGTTTATATGTTTTCTCAAAACCCATATTTGTTGGATATAGTCCAAACCTATATTTTTGCAAAGTTTTAAAACTTTTGGGGTGAAAAATCGAATTTTGGAAAACTCTGGGAGAAAGAAAAATCACCTGGGATGGTCAAAGCGAGGGCGACGGTCGCCGCACATCGACCGTCGCCCATACCTCGGCCGGTCGCCCAGGCCATTTTTGCTAGTTAAAAACTTTCTGTCTTCGTTTCAAAACAGACGCAAAAAAAAATTCTCAAAACCCTTATCAGCGAAAATCATCCCCTTTTCTCTAGAATCTTCAATTCTTCATCATTTTTCACGATTCTTGTTGCTAATCTTCTTATTTTCACAAGAATCTTACATATATGGCTCCTCCTAGAAATTCCACCGATCAAAATCCCACTTCTAAGAAGAAAGGGTGGAGAGGGTACTTGAGAAATCGGCGAGACGGCCGAACAAAGGGATATTCGAGCCACTCAAAGAAACGTGGCCCAAGAAGGTGATGATGTTCAAAATCCCATTCTCTCTCGGGCCCAAATTACCGAGCTTCGCGGAACAATTTCGCTCGAAAATTGCCGTTGGGCGAAAGATAAAAAATCTTTTGTTACTCAAGCTCCAAATTCTCGCAATGCTCTTAATTTCATCAATAAGTATGCGGAATGGTACTATGAGGATTCGGGATGGGAGGTAAATCTATTGCTCGGACTAAAATGTGTCGTTTTAGCTCATTTACAAATGAGTATCCCACCATTAGGGGATTTTTGAGGAACAAGGTTGGATGTATCTATGGGAGCATGCTTATGTTTTGTATGATGATGATATTATCCAACATTTTTATGCTAATATGTGGGTGCAATATGATATTGAAAGAAAGCCGATTGCCGTTAATTCGCTTATAAAGGGTCGTCATTTTAGATGGACTCCCAATGATATTTTGCCGGCTTTTACATGTTAGAGAAGGTGGTTGGGATTATTTCTCTTGTGGGACTTGGAATGATGAAATGTTAGGGGTGTCGATGAAAGAAGTTAAGACGTATTTGGGAGTATGGCCAAAGTATTCTTTGTTGGCAATGACACTTGAGCATCGTATTTTATCGGTCATTGTCGCATATTGCATTTGTGGTAAGTCGGGAAAGATGCCTAGCAATATGGATTATTTTTTGACTTATAAGATTGCTAGGAGGGAACCACTTAACTTTGGTGCCATACTTATTCAATGTCTAATCGAGTCCATTACTCAAGGTAATAAGAAGTTGGTTATGGGAAATGGATTTGTAAACTTCTTATTCAATCGGGACTACCTTCGTCGGAGTGTAACTCGGAGGTATTTCAAAACGACTTTGACATTGATAACATCGCCCAAATAGTCACTATGCGCAAGAACATGGAACCGACCAACCAAAATGGCGAGAGGAAGAGGTCAAGAGTCTCCCGATCCTAATGACTTCTTTGATGACAACGAGGCCGCAAGATTGGCGGAAGAGGGCGAACCGAGCAATCCGGAGGGTAATACCAGGTGCTCAACTGCTCAGGAGGTATACTCAAGCCGAATTTGATGAGATGAGGGCTTTTCATGAGACGAGGTATGAGGCTTTGGAGCAAAAGACCTCCAAAATGCAAAAGTCTATCGGCAAGTTAAAGAAATTCATCAAGGACTTAATTCCGGGATCTTGCTTCTCCTCGGATGAGGAATGATGTTACCCCCACCCCTTTACTTTCTAGCATTTTCATTAATGTTGCTTTGCATTTTGATAAACTTTTGTAAAACTCATTTGTACTAATGATATTTGCTTGTTTTTCTTAAAGGGTTAAAATTGCAAGTTGATAATGACTTGTGAATGATCATGACTTTGATGGAGTATTTGATGGTAAAAATACTCTAAAGCATTGTTTGATAATTGGTATGAAGTACTTGATGGTAAAAGTGCTTCTCTTATTGCTTTGTTCATTATGCTTAGTTGCATATGCATTGGGACATTTGATACATCATACATGTATTGTGTAAGGCATGACTTATTACTTGGTAGATGTTCTATTTTTTTGGCATTTGTAATGCCTTGATCATTCTTCGCTTATCTCAATTGGGTTGAACCCTTGAGAATCTACTTTGAGCTTATCATTGATGAACAAATTGTTGCATATGGTGCATATGATCTTTTTGAGATATGGAATGAGGTTGATTTATGATACGAAAATTTTTGGCTTGAAACCTTTACAAGGACTACATTCAACCTCTTTTATTTTTCATGCACAAGGTGTTTGTTGAAATGTCACAATGAAACTTTCAACTTCTACATGATTCTCTTGCTTCAAAGTCATAAATTTTTGTTTGAAATCATGTTTTTAGCCTACTAATGAGCTTATGGATTTTCTATGTTACAATTCTTCCATTTTCCTTGGATTATTATGCTTTAATTGCTCAAACGGTTATTAAACCGTCCCTTTGGCATGCTTTGATATTATTGTATGGTGTTTCCACCATTCTAACATTCTTTTTGATGATTCCAAAGGGGGAGAAACAGGATATTGTGGCTCATTAGCTCAAAGAAGCTAATAAAAGCTTGTCATAAAAGCTATAAGCTATGGCTCTTTAAAGCCATAAGTTGTGATTTGTTTTTAGTCCAATTATTGCTTGATGGACTTATATAAGTGCTTAATGATGTTTTGTGACAGGGGGAGCTTATAAGCTCTTGAACAAATTGTAAAAGCTAAAGCTTTTAGCTTATGGATAATTGCTTTTACATTATTCTTGATGTGCTTGTTGATAGGGGGAGCTTGTGCTTATTATTGAAAATATTTACTCCCTACTTGGTTGCTTTAATATTTTTGGAAATTTTGGTTGCTTCCAAACGGTCAAATGTTTTTACCGGAAAATCATTTCTAAAATTGCTCTCTTAGTTTGTGTAAAAATTGTTTTGGTTTGTAATCATCAAAAAGGGGGAGATTGTTTGATACATGTTTTTATCTTAATTTTGATGATTTTATTTTGTCACCAAAACAATGCTTTTAAAGGTTGTCCAAATACTCCTAAATGATTTAAAATGGTTTTAATATTTTCCGGAGTATTTTCCTCAAGTTTATTTTTGATAATAATGGACAACACTTTTAATGATTTTATATCAATGGATTCTTTACTCCTAAACAAGGTTCCTAAATGTTGTCTAAATACCTCGATTGGTTTAAAATGTTTTACTAAATTTTCGGAGTATTTCTTGGGTTTTATTTTCGACAAAAATTGGACAACATTTACTGTCTCGTGGTCGACCGTCGCCTCTATAGGGCAACCCTGCACTGAAGATGTTTTTAGAAACAGAAAAATGAGACGGAAGGAAAAACAAGCGGTCGGCCGTACAAAGAAGCCAAGTTTCACGTTAAAAACGGAGAACTTCTTTTCTCCTCTTTTACACTTAGGGGACCGGTTGAGGTAGGGTCGACCGGTCGAAGCCTACGTCGACCGGTCACCCCGTTGTAATTTTCAAAGTGTTCTTATTTTCTCTTATTTCGATGCGACCGGCCGCCTGTATCGGTATTGACAAAGAAAATATGACCGTTTGTGGGAGACACATTTCCTTAAATTGTGGGATTGATTTCTAACAGCTATATTCTTGATTTTAATTGTATTTTTCTGTAGATTTTCAATCCCCAAGAGGAGCCTATGCTTGATCAATCATCTCCTATAAATAGAGGAAGTTTTGGAGCAACCAATACAACAATTGAGATACAACACAACAAGATACACTTCAAGCAAACACTTGGTCTTTCATTGTTATTATTCTTGTTGTAAAATTGCCTAGCTTATCACTTTCACATCTTTGAGGTCTAGGCTTTTCTTGATTACACTTCGCACTCAAATTGTATCATTCATTATTGAGTTGTAATCTTGATTTTCGGTTATCATTCAAACACAAGATATCTTTGTGAGTGTTCTTGTGGTAAGAACACACTTGGATGATCTAGGTGATAGGTGAAGAAGATTGTGGTAATCTTCTTATTGAGGTGTTGAAGAATTTGGTATTCTTCAAGGTTGAAGATTGTGGTAATCTTCACAAGGTGCGTTGAAGGAAGATTGTGGTAATCTTCAAAGGAGATTGTGGTAATCTCCAAAGGTGTTGTTGAAGAAGAGTGTGGTGCTGCTCTTCAAGGTGTTGTAAGTTGAATTTGTATTAATTTTGGTAATTAATAAAATTCTTTTTTTTTTTCGAAATCCATCCCAGGATATCTTGGGGTGGTAGAGGATTAGGCCCTAGGTGGGTTGAACCTCTTTAAATCGACGCGTGTGTTGCTTATATTCCGCACCTTTATTATTGTATTTGAGCATTCGGTTTTAAAAAGAGGGATAAATCGAAAAGATGGAGATAATCTATTCACCCCCCCTCTAGATTATCGTAGCCGCTTGGACTTACACTTTGCTTGTCCTCAAGCAAAACATAAACCCATAATGAGGGATTCAATAGTTCACAACACACAAGGAATATATTTTTCTCAACACATTGAACACAAGTAGTCAAATTCTTTGCCCTCTCAACTCAAATTAGCCATTAAGTAAAAACATAGTTTTGCAAAGCGATCGATTGTCAAGTAAAAACATTAATATCAATGGGCTATATTTAGACTTGAACTCATCACTCCACAAATATAGATAGTTATGCACAACTTCAATCCAATAACACCATGAAAATATAAGAACTCAATATATTTTTATAGTTAGTCTACTAGTCATGTAACCAAGCTTTTGAACTTTTTTTTTTTTTGAATGAGAATTCAAGGAAATATACATTCTCTCTTTTTTCCGTTCCTTCTTTTTTTTAGGACCTTTCGAGGCATGCTTCCACTAGGTTTATGTTTTGAATTTTCGTTCAAACACTCCTAAGGTGGTTTCCCATACTCATATTCGTGTCGCCGTTTTACGTAATGAGACAAACATGGGGCTCATGAATGCTCCTAGTTACTAAGCAACAACAAATAGAGGAGTATAACCTCGATTGGTCCTCTTTTTTTTGCTTTTCTTTGTTTTTTGTTCTTTGGCTTGGTTTAACAACTAGTCAACCACTACTAAATCAAGAGTTCTCGGACTTTCATAGCCCTAAGAATCGTCATATATGTCTTAACAAATTAAGTATCGTAGTGTTAGAAGTCTCGTCTAAATTCAACCCACATCCATGTCAATCTATTCAAGACAATCAATTTCTTTGCATTTAAAAAATATTAATTATAAAGCTAATTCATGTGTAATTGGGCCAAGTTATTGACTAACAAATACTCAATTTGTTTCCTTGAAACATAATATCTTCCATCAACAAATTCAAAATAAAAGCAAACACACAAGCATTCCAAAGAAAAATTCTAACAAGCATGCGATCACATCCACCTCCAACTTAAAGATTCACATTGTCCTCAATGTGAAAGAAAGAGATGAACATACAAACAAAAACACACAAAAACAACAAACTAAAAAGAAAAAGAAAAGAAAGAAACGACCTTACTGCGAGAGTGAAATTGATTTGGAGAGATCATTGGGCTATTCAATCGAGGGTCTTCACGGGCATATGCATACCTAATAAGAATTTGCAACAAAAACTCGAATACCGTGAAAGCTCAAATTTGCTCAAGTAAGATAGATGTGATACCAACACCCACCATACATCCAATTATTAACTCATGACTCCCTAACAACCTATTACTTAATAAAAAATAGAAAACAGTGAACTATCGGGTTGCTTCTCGGTCAAAGCATTTTCTTTATAGTCGTATAAATTTGGACTACATCACCTTATTGTGGAGGTTTGTCGCGCGAATTGGTCACAATATTACCAAGTAAAGTTTCCTGATTCGCGACGAGTTTCACATTCTGCCCAAACAAGAAAAAAATTAATAATAAAAAAAAATGACTAGATTAATAAAATAAGGTGTTCCTAATATCATAATCCCCGGCAACGGCGCCAAAAACTTGATGGCTCAAAAGCTACTCTAGAAAACCATAGGCAAGTGCACCTATCGTTTTATAGTATAGATTATTGAGTATCGAGTGTCATTCCCACGAGGATTATGAGTACCAGTAATTACCGTCTTTTTATTATCTAGCCTGCAAATTCGCCAAATAGTTTGTCACAAAGTAAAAATAAAATGAAAGCAAATAAAAGTGGAAGAGGCAACTAAGAACACGAAAGATATCAGATACACTCGAATTGGAAGATGTTGGATATAAATATGCTTGAATGTGAATCCCTCTAGAACGTCTTTGTGATTTTACCAAAATAAATACAACCATAACCCTTAAGTTTTAACCATCCCTTAACATATTTTAATGCTTTATGGACCGTAGGCATTCCTAAATTAAGTTAAACTCTTTCTCAAGGCGAAAAACTCCTAACCTCAAGTTGATTAACTGAAATCTCTTTCTAATTAAAACCCCCAAGATTGCATTAACGATTTGTGAATTCCCATATTAGGTTTGACTCTAATCCGGAAGATTTATGTCGTCCTATATCTAGGATTGCATGCAACTCCTTTCACTTATGTTGGTTCTATTTCACCATGAATCTCTCGATTTCGGTGAAAAATAAACTTCAAATCAATATTGCGCATATACCAATTCGAATAAACAAGCATAACATAAGTGACTCGCATAAAAACATAAGAAAATATATTAAAACATTCAAACCAATGATCACAAATAAGTTCTAGGGTTCATCACATTCAAACACTAGCGATTTAACTCATGATGGATTTGAGAATGAAAACAACAATTAAACAAGAAGTTTCTTCGAAATCAACATGAATACTTGAAATTAAAACTTCCAAAACCAACATAAGACTCCTTGTTGGAAGTATGATGATGAAGTGGTGGAGTTCATCTTCTTCTCCGAGCGATCTTCAATCCTTGTGCCTTAGCGCCTCTCCATGGTGATCCAAGCCTTCTAACTCTCTTCCTCACTACAATATGTGTTTCTCCTCTCCAAAATATGGACTCTCATCACAAAAATCGGATTTTCTATGTATGTGAATGAATGAATGAATGAATTCAACCCATACTCTTGGATTTTATAGACATTTTTTGGAGAAAGTATTCTTAATAATGTCATATTTTGATAGTTTAATGCTCAACTTTATGGATTGGGTTGTTAGAATCATTATTTTCATGTGATCATGTGGGAAAGTAAGGAATTGGTGAAGCATAATGAGGTGTAAATGTGCAAAAAGAGTTGTCAAAAGGCTTGATTGAAGTGCTTTCCCAAAATACCCTTCAAAAATCGTGCGTAAACTTGATCCGTAAGACGGCCGCGTGCTCAAAAGCACGGCCTGGCCGTGTTTTTCATGCATTTTGGGAGTTCCCAGAAGCACGGTCGTGCTTAAAAGCACACCCTGGCCGTGTTTTTACGACATGCCATTTTTTTGCTCTTTTTTTGGTGATTAAAAGCATGGCCGTGTTTAAAAGCACACCCTGGCCGTGTTTGTCTCGAAAGGCCCCGAAATGACGCGTTTAGCTTGGGATTTCGAGTGTTTTTGCATCCATAAACCCCGGGATATGTTTTGACATGAATCCATGGTCCGAAATCCACCAAAAATAGCTCCGAATGATCAATCTACACCAATAAAAGCACCTCACAGTAATATGAACTATGTACAATCAAAAACTCATAAAACTAACAACAAAAGGACTCAAATTCTACTCAAATACACACATAAAACATGCATAAAAAGACCCTTATCAGGCGAAAAATCGGATTTTTGGATCAAACTTCACAAAACAGAAAGAAGCAGTGGGCTGAAGGGGCTGAGGTCGACCGGTTGCCCTAGCCTCCGACCGGTCGCCCTAGCCTCCGACCGGTCGCCCCAGCCTCCAACCGGTCGCCCCTGCTGTGTTTTCAGATATATTGCTTTCTGTTTCCAGAATTTGGCATTTTGGCCTTCTTCTTCTCTATTTCGCCCCCTTTGTCATTTGCACACACATTTCACTTCAAATGTGTTTGGTTGCATGTATTACATAGTTTGGGGATTATCTAGCTCGACTATCATCATCATTGCTCGTCTTTACCGATTAAATGGTAAGAATTTCACTCTCTTTAGCTTAATTGGGTTGAACCCTTGAGTTTGTGGCTTATATATTTTTCTTGGTGCAATTCATATATTTTTGTGATGAGCTTATTGATTGTTGATGAATGATATTTGTTAAATTGCATTTGGTGATGAAAAACGTGGCTTGATTTCATTTACAAGGGCTATATATATCTTTCTCAATTTTTGACGCCCGCCAAGTGTTCGATAAAATGTTTAAATGAAAAATTCATCACCTATATGATTCTCTAGTTTTCAAATGACTTATATTTTTATAGAGATCATGTTTTGCAAATCTCATAAGTTTTCATAAGCTTATACAAGTCGTATGATTCGACTTTTCCCTCCTATTTGGTTTAAGGGCTTCAATGTTCAAATTAGCTCGATACATCGGTTTAGTTGCGCACTTTGATATGAATATATGATGTATTTATCTTGCTAACATTCTTTTTGATGATTCTAAAGGGGTAGAAACAGGTTATAAGCTCTTTAGCTCAAAGAAGCTAAGATAAGCTTCACGAAAAGAAGCTATAAGTTGTGACTATGTAAAGCCATAAATTGTGGATCATATTATGTCCACTTGATGTATTATGGTTACGTATGATTCTTGGTCCATTGGTTGTACTATGGACGTAATTATGGTTATGTAAGATTCTTGGTCCATTGGTTGTAGTATGGACGTATTTATGTTTCTAATGATGTCTCTTTGACAGTGGGAGCTTTTAAGTTATTGATACTTAAGCTCAATATTGAAAAGCTAAGCTTTTAGCTTTTGTTTAAAGTTGCTTCTATATTATTTTTGTTGTGCTTATTGATAGGGGGAGCATTTGCTATATGTGTTTGATTATCTCTACTCCCATCCTTGTGTTTATATTGCGTGGAATGTTGTCGCTCTCAACGGATATTTATTTTTGACCGGAAAACTTGTTTTGTTTTCAAAATCGCCTCTCTAAATTGTTTTGTTTTCAAAATCGGCCTTGTTGAATTGTTTTGGTTTGTAATCATCAAAAAGGGGGAGATTGTTTGATAAATGGTTTTATCATGATTTTAATGATTTTCTTTTTACACCAAAGCAACATTTTTAAAGGTTGTCCAAATACTCCTAAATGGTTTAAAATTGTTTTAATAATTTCCGGAGTATTTTTTCAAGTTTATTTTCGACAAAATTGGACAACGCTTTTATATGATTTTGTGTCAAACGTTTTTACTTCAAAACAATGTCCTCAGTATGTTGTCCTAATACTCCCGATTGGTCTAAAATGTTTTTACTATTTTTCGGAGTATTTCTTGAAGTTTATTTTCGATTTAAAATGGGACAACACTTATATTTCAGGCTCGACCGGTTGCCCTATAGGGCAACCCGTACCTGTGTTGAGTTTTGGAAAAAACGGGATCGAAGGGAAATGGGGAGGGCGTCGGTCAGCCCTAGTGGCGGCCGGTAGGGCGAGTCGACCCGACCTTGGGCGACCTGCACTGAACGTCGAGAACAGACACATTTTGTTTCTCAAAATTGTTCCCTCCAACCGGTCACACATAGGGGTGACCGGTCGAACCCACCCTCGACCGGTCCCCCTGTGTAAATTTCGCAGAAAGTTCAATTTCAACTTATCTCTGTGCGACCGGTTGAACCCCTCTTTTGACAAAGAAACTATCCGATTGAGTTTGAGACAATTTTTCCTTAATTTGTGGGGTTGATTTCTAACAGCTCTTTTCTTCAATTGTCTTGGTATTTTTTACAGAATTCATGTCCCCAAGAGGAGCCTATCATGTACAAGACATCTTCTATAAATAGAGGAAGAATTGAAGCAACACAATATGAGAGAAAACTACAACACAACAAGATACACTCAAGAATACACTTGTTCTTACATTGTCTTATTTCTTGTTGTAATTTGCCTAGCTATTCACTTTCACATCCTTGAGGTCTAGGCTATTCTTGATTACACTTGCACTCAATTGTATAATTCATTATCGAGTTGTAATCTTGAATTTTGGGTTATCATTCAACACAAGATATCCTTGTGAGTGTTCTTGTGGTAAGAACACACTGGGTGATCTAGGTGTTAGGTGTAAGAAGATTGTGGTAATCTTCTTGTTGAGGTGTTGAAGAATTTGGTATTCTTCAAGGTTGAAGATTGTGGTAATCTTCACAAGGTGCCGTTGGAGATTGTGGTAATCTTCAAGTGAGATTGTGGTAATCTCAAAGGTGGTGTTGAAGAAGAGTGTGGTGCTCTTCAAGGTGTTGTTGTAAGTTGGTGTTGTATTAATTTGTGGTAAATTAATAAAACCTTTTTTTCTTTTTGAAATCCATCCCGGATATACTGGGGTGATAGAGGATTAGGCCCAAGGTGGGTTGAACCTCTATAAATCGACGTGTGCTGTTTACATTCCGCACTTTTATTATTGTCTTTGAGCATTCGGTTTGAAAAAGAGGGCATAATCGAAAAGATGGAGATAATCTATTCACCCCACCTCTAGATTATCGTAGTCTCTTGGACTTACAGGCCGAACATTGGTTAGAGAAAATGGAAAGCATATTATCCGCGTTACAATATACAGAAGAGCAACAAGTTACCTTGGTTGTCTTTCGCCTGAAAAGCTCGCCGCAATTGGTGGAGAACAATTGAAGAGAAGTGGAATCGAGAGGGAACACAGAGAACCTGGAATAACTTTGTATGAGAATTCAAGGATCAATACATACCACCAGTGGTTAGAGAAGCTAGGAGGGATGAATTTTATCATTTGAAACAGGAAGGTATGACAGTGGCCCAATATGAGCCCGAATTCCATCGTCTGTCTAAATATGCGCCAAGCTTGGTCAATACGGAAGAGGATAAACTATACAAGTTTATACGTGGGTTGAAAATGGAGATCCAAGATAGATTATTATCAGTTGAACTAGATTCGTATACTGCTGCAGTTAGAGCAGCAACTAGAGTTGAAAGTGGTATTAGTCGTCTTGGGTTACAAAAAAGGGCTGCCAACAATTTTAAACCGCCCTCATTTGATCGATTGGCACGCAATCAAAAATTTCAGCGGGTTAGCTATGGAAGTACGAGTGGAAGTAAACAACAAATACGCCCAGAGATACAAGGAAAACCGTGTCCTCATTGTAACAAAAACGGTCATGATCCATCCCAATGTTGGCGTAAACTTGGAAGATGCCTCAAATGTGGAAGCGCTCAACATCAGATAAAAGATTGTCCTATGACAGCACAAACAAGTGACCAGCAGAAACCCACGCAAGGACCACGAAATAAAAATGATCGTGGGAAAAATGGGCCAAAACCTAGGATACCAGCACGCGTGTTTGCACTCGAAGGACAACAAGCACCGAGGAAGACATGAATGTAGTAGGCGTACGATACTCATATCTGAAGACTATGCTAGAGTTTTACTTGATCCATGATCGTCGCATTCGTTTGTGGCCCCTCATTATGCACATAAATTGCGTTCATCTATAGAACAATTACCATATTGCCTAGAAGTTTCTACACCGATGGGCACTAGTCAGGTGATTGACTCAATATATAAATCATGCGATGTTGTTATTGGCGAAAAACAATTTCGGCTAACTTAGTTTTACTACCAATCCATGAGTATGACGTCATATTAGGAATGGATTGGTCGTCCCAACATCACGCGCAAATGGATTGTCGTACCAAAACTGTTAAGTTATATGAACCCGGGAGACCTGAAGTAGAATTGAGAGGAGCAGCTCGCGTTATGGTAGCTCCAATTATTTCAGCAATTAAAACGAGGAAAACACTTTTCAAGGGAGCTCAAGGCTATCTTGCCTTTATCATCAACAAGCCGAAAGATAGGAAAAATATAGATGAAATACCTACAGTATCTGAATATCCTACCGTGTTTCCTGAAGAACTTACTTCGCTACCTCCAGAAAGAGAAATTGAATTCACCATCGACGTCTTACCAGGAACATCTTCAATAGACAAAACTCCATATCGAATGGCCCCAATCGAGTTGCGGGAACTGAAGTCTCAATTGCAAATATTATTAGATTTAGGATTCATTCGACCCAGTACATCCCCGTGGGGAGCTCCAGTGTTGTTTGTCAAGAAGAAAAATGGGTTCCTACGACTATGTATTGACTATCGAGGATTGAATAACGTCACCATCAAGAACAAGTACCCTCTTCCATGGATAGACGAGCTTTTCGATCAACTCCAAGGTGCCAAGGTGTATTCAAAATTTGATCTACAACAAGGATATTATCAATTAAGGATACGTGAGGAAGATATATCAAAGACAACATTTCAAACCAGATATGGTCATTATGAGTTTGTGGTTATGCCTTTTGGTTTAACTAATGCCCCTGCGGCTTTCATGGACCTCATGCATCGAATATTCCATCCTTATCTTGATCAATTTGTGGTCATTTTCATTGATGATATTCTGGTATATTCCAAGACCAAGGAAGAACATGAACAACATCTAAGAAAGCGGTGTTAAAAAGGTTACAACAGAATAAACTTTATGCCAAACTTAGCAACTGTGCGTTTTGATTAGACAGGGTTGCCTTTTTTGGGTCATGTAGTGTCAGGTGATGGAATCTCGGTGGACCCCTCGAAAGTAGAAAAAGTTGTGAATTGGAAAAGACCTGAGAATGTAACAGAGATCAGGAGTTTCTTGTCCGCTGATACTATCGTAGATTTATCAAAGATTTTTCCAAAATAGCGATCCATTAACAAGGTTAACTCAGAAGCAAGTTAAATTTGAGTGGGACGATAAATGTGAATTTAGTTTCCAAGAATTGAAGAAACGACTTACAACATCACCTATTTTAGCACTTCCTGAAGGAAATGAAAACTTTGTTGTCTACAGTGATGCTTCCAAGGAAGGATTGGGAACTATACTTATGCAGAATGGAAAGGTAATCGCGTACGCATCAAGGAAGCTCAAACCTTACGAGATGAACTATCCAACACATGATCTAGAATTAGGTGCTATCGTTTTTGCTTTGAAGAAATGGCGACATTATTTATATGGAACGTCAATTACAGTTTATAGTGATCATAAAAGTCTTAAGTATTTGTTTTCTCAAAAGGAATTAAACTTAAGACAAAGGAGATGGATGGAACTCTTAGAAGACTATCATTTTTCCATTCAATATCATCCTTAAAAAAGCGATGTAGTGGCGGATGCTTTGAGTAGAAAAGCAAGTTTGGCCAGACTAATGATCAGAGAGTGGAAAACGTTAGAAGAATTGAGTTTTTGGAATCCTGAAATAACATGTACACATCTTTTATGTGCTAACCTGTCAGTAAGACCTATCTTGTTGGAAGAAATAAGAGTGTCACAAGAGAAAAATCTCAAGTTCCAGAATTAAAAGAAAAAATCGTGCAAGGAAAGAGACCTGAGTTTAATATAGGGAATGATGGAATCATACAATTTAGAAATCGAGTATGTATACCAAATGACAAAACTTTAAAGAAAGAGATCCTTGTTGAAGCTCATCGCTCGAGGTATACAATTCATCCAGGTGGAAACAAGATGTACAATGATTTGAAGCAACATTACTAGTGGGCAAATAAGAAGAATCAAGTTGCTGAATATGTTTCAAGGTGTCTAACTTGTCAACAGGTGAAGGCTGAACATTAACGACCTTCTGGGCTCCTACAACCTCTACCAATCCAGAGTGGAAATGGGAATATATAACTATGGATTTTGTCACAGATTTGCCTCGAACTAGGAGTAGTCATGATGCAATTTGGGTGATAGTTGATATGCTTACCAAATCAGCACATTTTATTCCTATTAGAAAGACAGATAGTCTCCATAAACTAGCTCAAATATACATCAATGAGATTGTGAGACTACACGGTATACCTACTAACATTATCTCTGATAGAGATCCAAGATTCGTATCCCAATTATGGAAAAGCCTACATGAAGCATTGGGAACTAAGCTAAGCTTTTAGTACTGCTGCTCATCCTCAGACCGATCGACAATCTGAGAGAATCATCCAAATACTTGAAGATATGCTGAGAGCATGTGCTTTAGATTTCCAAGGAAGTTGGGATTTCCATCTGGCCCTAGCAGAATTCGCGTACAACAACAGTTATTAGGCAACAATCGGAATGGCGCCTTATGAAGCTCTATACGGAAGGAAGTGTAGATCACCCGTTCATTGGGAAATTGATGATAAATGGACTCCTAAGAAGAAAGGTACTACGTCGTCACCGTTTCCCAAGCTCGATCTAGTGCAAGAAGCTATCGACAAAGTTCAAGTAATTCGAGAACGAATCCGTACAGCTCAAAGCCGCCAGAAAAGCTACGCCGATCAAAGAAGAAAGGATCTAGAGTTTGCAACCGGAGATGAAGTATTTCTGCGATTGTCTCCACGAAAGGGTATGATTCATTCCAGAAAGGGTGGAAAATTAAGTCCCAGATACATTGGCCCTTTTAAAATACTTGAAAGAATAGGAACGGTAGCTTATCGTTTAGACCTTCTGCCAAAACTCGTGGGAATGCACAACGTCTTTCACGTCTCAAGGCTAAAGAAATATCATCCTGATCCAGAGCACATAATCAAGGACAACATTCCTCAAGTAATGGAGAATTTGACATATGAGGAGAAACCGTTGCGAATAATAGATCGCCAAGTTCGAGAGTTGAGAAACAAAAATATTCCCTTGGTTAAAGTAGTGTGGCAAAACCACGATAAGCTAGAAGAAGTCACTTGGGAAACAGAAAACGATATACGAACACGCTACCCAGAACTATTTCAAGAAGAGAATTTGGAGACCAAATTCTTTTAAAGAGAGAAGGATGTAGGACCTTGTATTTCAACTACTCGTAATATATTAGATTTTGTATACGAAATTATTTTATATGGTATTTTCTTATATGTTTTAGACTTGAATTATAAAGGTTTGAATTACCATAAGCCTTAATTAAAATCTCATTAAACAATTATAATGTTAAATGTAAAAAAACAAACATACACGTGTAAGAGGCTTGAATCACACACCTCACTACACCACCTACTTAACATATTGATAAGCATATGTGACTTTTGAGTAGATATTTGATCATTTTAGTTAATATAATATGTTGTTAGGAACACCTTTTAGTTATTAAATCAAAGCACATGCACATGCACGACTATACATATGCACTTATTCAACCAATCCAGTTGCATATTTTGGCAAGGAAGACACGTTTAAGTCGGTTGTAAAAAAAAAGAGTACATATTAGGAGATATATCTAGATGAAGTGTACTAATATTGAAGATAGAATTATCAGTTAAGCACTTGTGGGCTAGCAAGAGGAAAAGGGAAACAAATCAACTAGCAACAATAAGAAAAGAAGAAAAAGAAGAAAAGTGAGTGGTTTTGTACCCTTAATTCTTTGATGTATAATTTAAATTCTTTAATTTCAGAAAACTTTTATTATGTAATAACATGACTTAGTTTATGCCCTATTGTGTGCAGAGAATAATTAGAAAGCATGCTTAACCAATCCATTAATGGGTATGATTATCCTAATTAAGCCATTAGCTAAGGGATATGAATTAGATAGTGGCGAAATTTTAAAATTAGGACTTGCTAAACTAAATTTCCTTATAATAGTGAGATCTTTATTATTGAGTAAATCCTTCTTATTTGTGATTAAGGGTGTATATAAAGATATTAGGAGAATATATATTAAAAGCTTATCTTATATTAGTTACAAGTTAAGGTATAAATTATGAATAAATTGGTATTAAAGTTTTACCTGCATGTAGATAAGTCAGTACCATGTAATTTACACTAATGAATTAATATCTTATCCTTACTTTATTTCAAGTAGTGGGATCAAGTAAGGGTGCCATAAGATGGAAACTGTTTGGTTAGTCTAATATTAATACATATAATTTAATGTTATGGTTTGAATTATATAGCTTGGTCAAACTATAAGAAATCAGAGACTATGGTTTCATTATGCTGTGATTTTTCATTGTCTGACTTAGTTATTATATAAGAGTGTATTCACAATTTATATATGAAATTAACCAGGGCATTGTTCCTTCACTGAAGATAACTTAAGGTATTTAGTATATTATTTTACCTTACAAAACATGATAGCTAATCACTGCCTGCGTGATTTAAATTAAATGTCAGATTTATATTGTGCTTGAATTTATTGTCAATTAATTATACCTAAGGTATATTATGTATTACTTATTTGGTAAGTGTCGAGTCCGAGTGTGGATAGGGCTGAATTCGGCTGGTCAGGTAAGGGCCTGCGGTCTTAAAAGGTTCTAGGCTATCCACAACCAAATCCCACCACCTAAGGACGGAGTGTTCCAAGGGTAGAAGTGGGTCGTATGATCGGTATATTCTGGAATATGACTTCTTCGGGCTACGCGAGCCCCAGTGTGGAGAGTCGAGCCGTAGTGTGGTGCAATAAGGGGGTAAGGCTTTACGCCAACGTAATAAAGGAGTGATAAGGAAGAACGAGGTCACTTACCGTTAATGAACGGTTTCTCCGTTAATGTGACATTTGAATTAATTGTGTTACAGATTGATTGAGTGCATGTTGCTATTGAATTGAAAATGATTTGACTTATAAAAATTAATTGAATCTTTCTTAACATTAAATTTTTCTAAAATGTCACACATGCACCCACTCACGGAGGTTTTCCACTCACGTATATATTTTCCTAAAATATTTTTCAGGCGATAATCCAATCGACAAAGAAGAAATTGAGGGATTTCCCTAATCTGAATAGCAAGTGCTAGTTACAAGAGTTGTTACTAAATGTCTTGATGTATCGCTAAGTTCATACGATGTGTTTTCGAGAGAACCATGGTTGTAATAATAGTTTTATTTATAGGAGTTGTAAACTTGGTCAGCTTTTCACGTTTATTGTAATTTGGCTACGTGGTTCGTCCGACTTGTAATAACAATATGAATATTACACTCTTTTGTTAATAGATAATATATTTTGATTATTATAGTATCGTAAGTTTGGGCGTGACACCCCTTCTAGATTTTCGTAGTCAATTGGACTAACACAAAGGGTCCGGGGCAAAATGAGATGATTAATAATATAGATGGGCAAGTTGATATCCATACGAATAGAGTTAGCAATAGGTCGGGCCTGACTGACCCAAACCCATCAATTTTGGAAATTTTTGGACCAAATATGATTGGCCCGATTAATGCATGGCCTAGCCCAACCCCATGTGTGAATTTCACATAAATGATCAGGTCGAGCTAAAAGTCGGGCTAACCCCGGCATATGGGTCGATTAGGCTGCAGGGCCAAAAGACCCGACTTTGTTTTAGGCCCAATCCATCTCAAATACCGGGTCAGACTACATTTTGCCAGCTCTACATAAGAGTAAATGGATGAAGTAAAATTTGTAGTTAACACCTAGAAAATAATAATATTTCAAACTAAATTGTTTTTTTTTAAACAAAACATATGATTATTTAAGTTATCGACTGCAAAATTTGTTTGTTGCTTCGAAACAAATATCAACATGTCTGGTAGGCCATGGGGTCGAGGGGACAGACCATCCATCGGGGCTCGGGGGCATATTCAGATATAAAGGACGTGAATTTTATCAGGATAATCTATTGAAAATGGTCACGAGTTCTTAAAGTATGTTTGTTTATTGATTGGGGATGACATAAAGAAATTTTTGGGGGTGATTGGGGAAAGAGGGATATGATGTGACATATTGAGAAATATGTGTATCAGTAGATAATACACGAGACAGTGCAAATGTGTGTTTGGTTGGTGATTAAGAATGAGTGATTTGAGAAAGCTAAACAAATATAGTCTTACGATTTGATCAAGGGGTCACTATTTTCAATCAAACAAACTTCATTGCATCCTCAGAAAGATTATCTATATACACTATTGTGACATCCAGAGGCCGTAATCCTGACACGAGGTGATAACATGACATAAATCTGACCAAAGTTACTGAGAGAAACACAAACAAGACAGGAACACAATTAACACAAATCTGACATTATCAAACACGATGTTACTAGTTTGTCTTAACAATAATCATATTATATTTTACATATTTTGAATATAACCAAAATTGAGCCGAAAACTAAACACGAACACAATTACATGACCAGAATTGCCAGCTATCTCAATTTTATGAAAATGAATAAATATCTTTTAGTAAAAAGCAATTATATTGGGCAAGTTAGGGGTGACAATTCTTAGTAAAAAGCGATTATAAGTTTAGCCTTATCGTGTTGACACGATAAGGACACGAAAAATTCGTGTCGTATTCGTGTAAACATGATACAAAAATAACAGATTAAAGGTTAACTTGCTAACTGATGTTAATCTATTAGTGACACAATAAAGACATGACAAAAACATGATAATGACACATTTACCTGTTAGTGACACAATAGTAATGCGATAATGACATATTTACCTGTTAGTGACACGATAACCTGATATTTTGTATGATTGCATCGTGTATTGTCATATAATATTGTGTAATTTGTTATTTGGTATTAATATGTAAATTAATTTCTTTTTGTTTTTGACTTATCGTGTCGTATCATATTGTGTCAACAAAAATAATTTGTATTCTTACAGATTATTATTATATTGTGTTCGTGTTTAATCCTATCGTATAGTTTCAATACGAAACACGACACAATTTGACAATTGACACTCCTAGTGCAAGTCATTTATATTGATTTTCTACTGGTTTAATTATCAACATCAATTATATTTCCACTTCGACTCGACTGGCCCCCTCTTTTCAGTCGTTGAGGATAAGGATGTTCGGTATGTGATGCCTCGTGTAAAGAAACATTTAAAAAGTTAAAAAAGCAAGAAAATGGGAGAAAAAGAAAAGATGATGACACCCATGTGGAACCCACATTGAGACTTTTAAAATCCCTTATTTTTTTTTAAATGATAGAGACATCCGAAGGAAATTATGTTCCTTTGGGACAATTTCTTTTTCTAATTTATTAATAAGACAATATTATAATTAATTTATTTAAAAGAATTATATTTTTTAGGTATAAAAAGAAAAATAAAAAAAATGGCTGAAAATAGTAAACATGCACTCATATGAGATCAGAATCGAATCAATTACTCTTACAACACAAGTTCCAACCATTTGAAAATAAGATTGAGCTCAATTTACTTTATTTTAAATAAAACACTAATTGATAAAAGAAGAAAATTAATTGATGATATTCAATTCCATATAGAGGTGACAATTCAGATCATTAGGTCGGATTCGTGTTTGGTTTTGAGTTGATTTAGGTTATGCTTAACATATATAAAAAATTAATGAAAATATAAAATTAATGGGTTCGTGTTAGTCGTGTTCGAGTTTCTCATGTTCGTGTTTAAATTTCTCTCAATAACTTCAGATCGAATTCGCGTCGAGTTATTTCCATTTATCTCCCTGACATAGGACAGTCTCCGCTCAACCCACCACTACCCATTTTCCACTCTCTACTCGCCGCAACCCCCGAGCATTATCCACTGCGTCGCGCTCAATAAACTGCCACCATCATGGCCGTTTGATTGCGCCCACAGTATCGTGATTTCATAATCTATTACACGGAGGTCCCTAGATTACTTATTATTTGTGATGAGATGCAGGAAATCATCTGTGCCCTCCAGATATTAATCATTTTTTTGAAGTACAGAAAATAAATACCATACCCACTACTCTTAAAACGTCTCCGTTCAGGAAAAAAATGGATCAAAACAATGTCACCGGATACCGCCACCGCCGGTCGCCGTCCTCCGACAGATTCATCGGCGTTTTCTCTCCTCCTACTTCCGGCGCGTCGGCCATCTCTTCGTCCCCCTCCGCCGTCGCCGGAGACGAGCTCAACGAAATCGACGTCTTCTACACCAACGACGACTTCTCCGAGCCGCGGACCGTCCTCCCCTCCTCCACCTTCAACCACCGCTCGCGCCACTCGTTCGTCAAGCCGGAGAAATTCGGCATCCTCGCAGCGCTGACGGAGGACCACCGGAACGCTGACGTCATCGTCCAGAAACCTTCGCTCCCTTCCTCGCCGACGACGCCGTTCGCTCGCGATATTCCTTCGATTCCGAAACCTGAGATTAAGTACTCGCAGTCGATGCCGATCCGGCGGTTCCAGCAGTCGGCGCCGGTGAAGATCCCGGTGATGCCGAGGAAGCCGAGGAACGGGGAGCTGGCTGACGTGGACGTCGTCGGCGACGACGACGCGGACGACGAGGAGGTGCTGCCGCCTCATGAGATCGTGGCGCGTGGATCGCTGAGAAACCAGAAAACGACATTTTCAGTGCTGGAAGGCGTGGGGAGGACGCTAAAGGGGAGAGATCTACGGCAGGTACGCAATGCGGTGTGGCGCCAGACAGGTTTTCTGGACTAGAATTTTACCCTTTTTTTTAATCTAGTTTTTTTTTTATTGTGTCTTCTTTAATTTGTGAGGTGATTTCTGAATGAAGTAAATAATTGTTGAAGCCCAGTTGAAGATTTTTTGCACTAATTATTACTGTCTTCAAAAACATTAGCAAAAGTAAAAAAAAAAAAGTGAAATATGGAATACTACTACTAGTAAGAGAGGTTTTCAGTTTTTCTTTAGAGGAATACTAAAAATCTTGCAATTCCTGTTTTGGGGGTTATGGGTTTTGAATTATTTAGCTAAATATCAGCGTTTGATCCTTTCTCAAAATAAAAGTTTCTTGCCTTTTTCTCCTCTATTTACTTGAAATTTTTACTTATTAAAAAAGAAAAAGAAAATAAAATCTCTTCTTTAGTTTTATTATATTTTACTACCTCCTATTTAAAATATTTAAAATAAGTGAATTTTTAGAAAGAAAAAAAAAACACTCATATTAAGAATTGTGCTAAAATATCCAATATACCATTAATTAATTATAAATGATGCTTCGAAACAAAATAAATTTAAGCATTAATGTTTTAAAAATAATACATTTAAGGGTAATTTAGAAAAAAAAAATTCACCAATATTAAAAATGTCAAAACCTCATTTATTTTGAAGAGGGGAGTACTGGATTTACATTTATTCCCAATTATGTTACGGGGGAATTTCCCCAGAAGGGCTGTGCAGAAATCAAGCCAATTTTAGTGAATCATACTTGATGATTGTATGTTGATGTATAGTTCCAAAAATATTGACCAATAATAATTATATGAAAATTTTACTATTTATTCATAACAAAAATATTTTTTAACTATATTTTTCAAACAAAAAATTTTAACCATTTTTTCGTTCAATTGTCCATTTAGTCGTTTTTTCCATTTCTCAGAATTCTCAGTCTTGAGAATCATATTTTGGGACCGAATGGTACTGAAAGATGTACCGCCTCAATCTTTGAAAAATAGTTAATTACCTCACCAAAAATACAAAGAAAATATGACTCACCTTTTATCCAAAATAACTAAAAAAACATGCATTTAAAAAATATGGCTAATTTCATTTTTAAAAAACTTAAATTGCCAATTTGGCCTATTTACACTAAAAAAATATTATTACATTTATATTTATCTAGTTTGGGAATTATACCGATTAAACTTGTGCTCAAATGGTAGAAATTTTGTAGTCAAAACATTTGAATGCGTGGATATCTCCTCCCCTAATATCCAGTCTTGTTAAAATCAGCCTAGGCGCTAGGCGTCCCTAGGCCGATTCGATTTTTTTCAAATCGGCTGAAAAAATCGGCCAGGCCAAAAATCGGCCTAGAGCCTAGGTGGGGTGTCTAGGCGGCCAAAAAATGGGCAAAAAATTGGGTCTAGGCAGGCATCTAGGCGGTCTAGTCGGAATAAACCGGCCAAAAATCGGCCAAAATACAAAAAAAAAATGGAAATAAAAAAAGAAAAACACGGTGTTTCTAGGCGCCCGCTTAGGTGCCTTAGGCGCTAGGCGCCCAGCTGCCGCCCGACTAGCTCCTAGCAATCTCTGCAACCTTGCTAATATCACACAGTGTACTTAAAAAAAAAAAAAAAACCTTACGAGTTTTCCTAGTTGATGATGTTCCCGAAGACTACACATCTAATAATATTATATACACATGAAAAGTTGAGAATTGAAAATGACAAGCAACAGGCTATAATTGTAAAGATTAAGTGAAAGCTGAGACATATTTAAACCCCCTATTTTTCAGCCTGCAATTAACTGGACAACGCCATATCTGGCCCATTTAAACTTTAATAAGTTATACAGAGCCCATAAACGAATTTAGCCTATATGCTATTTCTGCTTATTGCCCAACAGGGAAGGAGAAAAGGACTTAAAATTTGAATTCAAGCTTCACATTGATTTGATGGTGACGAGTTTATCATTTTTCACAAGTTATCCGAATACATGGAATGAGTATAACAAAGAGTTTTAAATACTTAGGATCTATAATTGAAGAGAATGGAGAAATCAATAAGGATGTCACACATAGGATCCAAGCGAGTTGAAATAAATGGAGGAGTGCATCTTCTATCCTTTGTGATCGTAAAATAACATTAAAATTGAAAAGAAATTTTATAAAACGGCCAAAAAATGAGGGTAGCAGGGATGAGAATGTTAAGATGGATGTGCGGACACACTAGATTAGATAGAATAAGAAATGAACACATTAGAAACAAAGTGGGTGTAGCACCAATAGATGAGAAAATTAGAGAAACATGATTAAGATGGTTTGGACATTTTTATAGGAGACCTTTAGATGCACCTGTGCAACATTTAGAAGGTAGGGAATTACTCACACAAATCAAAAGACGCAGAGGTAGGCCTAAAAAGACTTAGAAAGAAGCTATTAAATAAGACATGTTATTGTTAGGGATAGTGTCCTTAAAGCAATTGTGAATTGTTTTTGATTATTAATAAAAACGACATTTATTTTCGAACTCTTTTGCATATTGTATGTATTTTCTTGAACATCATGAAAATCCCTAGTTTATTTATTGTAACCATAATCTTAGTATATAAGAGTTATATACAAGAGGATTAAGATTATGGATAATAAACTAAAAATAAGCCCGTGATGAAATTAATTAAAGTATGAGATCTTTAATTAAAACATCATTAATGCGACCGAGAACATTTTGAATGTGATTATGTCTTATCCCAGGGCCGATCGATGTGAGACATCTTGGGGGCATATATATATATATGATTTGATCATATAGGACTTGGGCTTCGATTTAATTTGAATTTTCCATACAAATTCCGTTGTAGAAATGAAAAATCAAATTAAATCACTAGATGATCATATATGGATAAATCTTAATCCTGAGTGATTATAGACTCCTGTTTATTTCGGTGTGATTCTTAATTTGCTCGTTTAAGTATGTCCTACGACATTCCCAACACTTGCATTTTAGATTCACATTCGAATTAAATAGATGGGAATATAAATTCACGAATACGGAATCCATTTCCTTGCGAGAAGTGGAAAGACGATTCCTCATTTGTTAATTTTGAACCGAATGGTTTGAGATCTCTAATTTATAATCCGATTATAAATTAACCATTCGCTAGTGAATTAATGGTAAATGAGGATAAGAGGTAATTGAAGAGGTTTAACGGATACTACCTAACTTCAATTACGAATTGTCTATGGAGGATTAATCTATATGTAATGATTATATCGATTGGATTTCGCTCAATTCGTAGAAGTAAGATATTCTATAATTATAAGAGTGCAATTCGAATTTATAGTGGAGTAATATCGGAATTAATAAGTCGAATAAATTAATTAAAGAGTTAATTATTTATTCGATTTATTGGAGCTTGTAATTATAGGTCCAAGGTCCCCGATTCGCCTTCCTAGAGTAAACGGGTTAGAAATAATATTTTATGTTCCTAAGGGTTTTTGGAAAATAGTTTTCCAAAATATATGAGCTAATATATTAATATTAGTTAATTCCGAGAATATATGATATTCTACAGTTTTGACTGTATTTGGAATTAAATAAATATATGATATTTATGATATTAATATAATTATTAAATTGATAATTATATTGGATAATTATCAATTAGAGTTTAAATCTATCTAGGATTATGAATTCTAGATTAGATAGGATACTAAATTATAGTGGGAAACTGATTGAACAAGACCTATAAAAAGGAGACCACATCTCACATTAAAATAAAATTAACGCAAACAATTTTCAGCACCCTTCACGATAAGGATTTTGGCCTCCATATCTTCAATAGAAAAGTTATTCTTTTGGCTAAAAACAATTGAACTGATTTTCGAAAAAATCAGCCCACACCCAGTAGTTGAACAATTAGTTCAATTGAATTGTTTTTTTTTTTTTGAAACCAAAAGGAAAGCTTTCATTAATATAGCAGATCGAACTGCATAGAATTACAAATAAAGGGCGGAGGGACAGATCTCCACTCTTTGAAACCAAACACAGAATGAGTTGCTCTAGCTAACACGTGAGCAACACTATTCGCTGATCTCTTTATAAAAACACACGATACTTTAGGTAGTTTAACAAGGAACTCTTTACAATCCCGAATAACATCATGAAAATAAGAATGATCTTTAGATTTTCCTCGCAAAGCCTTGATCACCGTGAGTGAGTTTGATTCCAAACACATATAAACATCCTCCCAATTTTTCTTCACCCAACTAAGCACCTCCCTAACTCCAATTGCCTCAACAATTTCTGGTTCAAATGGTCCATGAACAGATGCATGAATGGCTGCAACAAAATCTCCTGTCCAATTGCGAATAATGCTTCCATATCCCATTTGCAAGGTATCCTCAAATAGCGCTGCATCGACATTACATTTCAACCAACCCGGAGAAGGTTTTTGCCATTGAAATAATTGAGCACTTGCAAAGTTTAAAATCTGAGTAGCAGACCTCCCTTTTTGCTGCCAAAGAATTTCATTTCGATTCTTCCATAAAGCCCATAGTAGCATCACAATTTGACATTTATTCTCCTCAGAAGAATCAGACCAAAATTTATGCAGCAGTGAAAGGAAAGACAACTAGTCCATACCTATTACACAATATGACAAAGAAACCCTGCGGCTGGCGATCGGACATCAAAATAAGACGTGCGAAATAGTTTCAACTGCTGCATTACACACAGGACAAAGGGACGACACCTCGACACGGCGTGAAATCAATCATTCTTTGGTAGGCAATACATTAAGACATGCTCTCCACAGAAGATTCTTTGCTTTTGCTGGTACTTTCAATTTCCAAAATTCTTTCCACACAAATAAATGCTCATATCTCTGTTCATTATCAATAGAAGTGCACAAACATCTTATAACCGAGAAAAAAATTTCTTGAATAAAATCCTCTCTTTTGACGGTCGGATCAAGAATCGGTAACATTCGCGAGAATTTAATGAAATGCTACAAATTAAACGTGCATCACGCAAGTTAAAAAGATCATGGATTATATCAACATCCCATTCAAAACTCGAATTCTTCATAAGACTACTGACAGACATACCTTCCAAAGATGGGTGAGAAGATGTAACATAAGCATTAGTAGCCGGCAACCAAGGATCCTTGGTAATTAGAATTTGTGTACCATCTCCCATCTTCCTACGGCTTCCTGTGATAACAAAATCTCTAGCTGCTAAAATACTTCTCCACATATAACTAGGATTAGAACCAAGAACAACATTATTTACAGATGTAAATTCTGGCCACTAAAGAATTGTCCTCCGTCAACAATCGTCACACTTGTTTTCCCAAAAGAGCGAGGTTGAACTCATGAAGTCGACGAAAATTCAGACCTTCTTTACTCTTCTGAACACATATCTTATCCCAAGATAGCCAAGAAATTCCCCTGTTTGTTGAATCTCCTTTACCCCGCCAAAAAGAGTTCATCATCCTCTCCAATTCAACACATAAATCAATGGGAAGTAAGAATAAACTCATCGCATAAATAGGCACCGCTTGGGCTACAATTTTAAGAAGAATTTCCTTACCCGCCCGTGAAAGTATTTTCTTCTTCCAACCTTGGAGTCTGCACCACACCTTTTCCTTGATAAAAGCAAATATTTCCTTTTTATTCCGACTTATCAACGAAGGCAAACCAAGATAGGCACCATGGTTTTCAGAATTTAAAACATTAAGAAATTCACAAATTTCCTCAATGATCTCTATACGTGTGTTCTTACTGAAGGAGATAGAGGACTTCTGGTAATTAATAATTTGGCCAGATGCCTTAGAATATAAGTCCAAACACTGTTTAATCTTTATACATTCCTCTCGATTAGCTTTGAAAAATAAAAAGCTGTCATCTGCGAAAAACAGGTGTGTAACACTTGGTGCATTCCGAGCCACTCGACAACCATGTATCCATCCTCGTTGTTCATAATTTTTGATAATAGCCGATAACCCCTCCACAGACACAATGAATAGATAAGGCAACAACAGATCCCCTTGTCTCAAACCTCGCTCCGGCACAAATATATCTGACTCAAAATCCCCGTGTACTATCTTATAGCGGACTGTTTTCACACATAACATCAAAAGGGCGACTACTTTGCGATCAAAACCCAGTTTGAGTAATACGGCCTCCAAATATCCCCACTCAATGCGATCGTATGCTTTACTCATGTCGATTTTGAACGCTGCCACTCCACTTGCTCCTTGTCGCTTACGTTTGAGATAATGATTTATCTCAAAAGCCACCATTATATTATCCGAAATTAATCTTCGCGGGACGAAAGCACTCTGTGATTCAGAAATTAAATCAGATAAAAAGCACTTCAAGCGATTCGCTAGCACTTTGGAGATCACCTTGTAAGCCACATTACAAAGAGCAATTGGACGAAGATCAGTGATGAATTCTGGTGTCTCCTTCTTTGGAATAAGGACCAAGTTCGTATCATTAAAGGCAAGCGGAAAAGAGCACGAATTCATAAAATGCAGGCAAGAATAAATAAGTTCCGGGCCAATTATATCCCAAAATTGCTGAAAAAATGCCGGATTCATACCATCCAGCCCCAGAGATTTATTAGGGAACATCGAAAATAAAGCCTCTTTAATTTCCATTTCCGAAAAAGATTCGAGAAGGGCCTCATTTTGAGCTGGACTGATTTTACTCTTCAAACAATTAATAATAGGAGCAACCTCGCAACCAGTAGAGAAAAAAATGGAAACAAAATAGTCAACAATGTGTTGTCCCAAACCATTTTCCCAAGAAAGCCATGAACCAGTCGAATCCTTAAGCATAGAAATAGAATTATGCCGCTGACGAGTAGAGGCCACAGAATGGAATTTGCCAATTCTATTTGAAAACCAATGAGTATCTAGCCAATACGTCAAAGGGGCAACAAGCTTATTTTAGTTTTATTTCAAAGTAAGATTTTATGGTTTAACTTTTACCAGTTCAATTCCCCTCATATCCAGTTAACCCAATCCTACGATCTCATGTGAGTACATCATAGGAAAATAAAAGTTAGGAACTTATAATTATTATTTGGGTGCCCACACACTGCCGTTGATAGGGAAGATCGAATTGGAAGATCACGGTGTCTACGAGGTTCGGGGATTCGAATGATTGACGGAGAAAAAAGCGAAGAACAAGAAAATCGTCGAAAGAGGTAAATTTTCTTTTCTTCCTTTAGTTTGAATAAATTTAAAAAGCATGATCTTTTGTTCTTATATCTAAAACTCGATTTTTGAAATCTCACGTTTCCGCTTCCGTTCAATTAGATCGAAAAGCAGGATCCTATTTGGCCCGAATTAGATCCGGGACCCAAATAATTTCCAAAAGTTATACCTATAAATAAATGAAAATATGGTTTATGAACATTAACGATGGCGCAATATGATCCGTATAGCCAACCCCACGTAGTGGGATTAAGAGACTTAGGTTGTTGTATCCGAAATCCATCAACATAGGAATTTTATTTTCAACCATTGTTGATGGCAAATTATGAAGACATGACTTGGAGTTAAGTGTTAATCTTACATGAACCCAATCTAAAATTAATGAGAGAAATACAAAACAAACAGGAGAAACCCAAACCCGACACAATATATATTTTCATTTATTTTAGATGTATTTTAATCATAACCCATAACCCAAAATCAAATACAAATCCAACCTGATAACCCAAATTATCACCCCTACAGTAGGCCCTACTTGGTGTCTAGCAAATCGAATCAATCAACTTATAATGGCAGCTTTAGGGTTTAGAGTATCAATTCACTAATTCTATAAAATTAGTTAACACTATGAATTCTATGATTGATGCTCTTCATGTCACAACCTTGGTATGAAGGAAAAAGAAGATGAAATTCCAAAACCACGAGAAATCTATAGTTGAGATGTACATGTTTATAGGAAAATGTTTCCTAACTATAATTTGGAATCATCTCAATTAAATTGCAAATCCAATTATTTTTTTTAAAAGAAAAACAAATTTGGTTTCACAAAGTAAAACGATATGGCAATTGGCAAGTCAGAATATCAATAAGCGTTAATTCTGTAGCTCACAAAGGAACTAAAGTCCCCCTCGCAGAATATTAGGATTTCATCATTCTTGCCATCAAAATAACAACTTAGTAAAACATGTTAACATCAATATGAAATTCAAGAACTCCAAGTTATCTCTAATCTTTATCAAGAAAAACTTTCTTAAACCCAGCCAAAAAAAAAAGCACCCAAATCATTGCCAAGCGGAAATTAAAATCTTCCCAAAAATAACAAGAAATAAATGGAAAAAAACATTGATATGTCCCCCATCTTCAAGCTCAGAGACAATCAAGACTGCACTTATTGGATGATTAAAATCCTATCATTCGGAACACAACAAAAATCAATTCGAGTGCACGAAACCTACAGGAGAATTAAAGATCCAAAAAAGAAAAAAAGAATTGTCTCTAGGAAAAGATCCAGGCTCGAGATTGGGAGTAAAACGGCGAATCTCAGAAGGAAAACCCTAATGAGAACGCCACAAAACACACACAATCACATTTCTATACATATAAAACATATGTATATATCATATGAATGAGTGCGCATACAGTTGATATAGCGCGGCTATGACTCGAAGCGCTTCCATGGATGAATGTGGAAGGCGATCTTAAGGGCTGCGCTTACAGTGGAAAAACCAAAACACGCTAAACGCTTTAATTCTAAATGCTTTTTCAAAGAAGAACTATTATAATTGAGGATATGCGAAAATAATATACAGATCTCAGATCACTACCGAAAGAGTTGCAGTAGATGAAGACGGGCGTAGATGAGGAAGACGAGTGGTTTATATAGGGTTTTTTTAGGTCAGTGGTTGTGGGCCAAAGAAGTGTTGGCCCAATATAATTTGGATATGCCACAAGCATTCCAAAACTCAAGGCCCAATTGGTCGCTTTAGCGCATTGGTTTTTTATCGCTCTTTATATTTATAGTCTTAGAAGAAAAAGAAGAGAATATTAATAAAACATGTAGCTCGCCCGGAAATATATTTCATGTTCCACTTTTTGGTGTTCCATTCCATGTTCTACTGTTTGGATGGTTGGCACGTGTTTGCAAGATAAACCTGGACAATTGCTTTTCGGATATATATAAATGTGCCAACCATCCTAATAGTGGAACATGGAGTGGAACACCAAAAGTGGAACATGAAATCTGTTCCTAGCTCGCCCATCTATTTTTGAAGAGTTTCACGATGTTTGCAAACACTTTTTTTTTTTTTTTATTCTCAACTTCTTAGGGTTAAAAAAAATCAGTATTTTCCATCTAGAAGTTCATAATTACTTTTATTTAGGGTTTGCAAGCACTCCCTTTGTTTTAGCTAGAATTCTATTTGAAATGTATTCATAGTTGATGCCATTGATGAGAGGACATAGCAGCAGAAGCGGGAGGATTTTTGGGAGTGTTTACAATCACTAAAAAACACTTCTTAGTTTTTGGTGAAAAAATCACTTTGTAATGTTTGCATATGCCAAACACATTTCGATTTTGCTTTATTTAATCAAAATCTAAAAGTAAGGAGATTGGTGTTTTAAATTTTCGCTTCTGCTTCTAGTTTAATTTTTACAAATAAGCACATTTCCAACTTGTCACCAAATATTCTTAACTTTTTATTCTATTTACAAACATTACAAACTTTTGATTCTCAGAATTTGTACTTCAATAATCACTTCTTTTAAAAAAAGTAAATTTCCGCAAACACTCCTTTCGTGAACGAATTGAAGGGCGAGGTTGAGGATGACCACTCACACAAGTCATGTTTATTTTGACAGAACAAGTTGGCCTTTCCCTAAGGACGCCCTCATACTCCTCATACTCAAAAATATTCAATATGGGATGGATAATTGAAAGATGAAAAAAAAAAACTTTTATTTGTAATACGAAATATGATTCAACTATTCGAAAATAAAAGCCCTAAAGGTATTTAAAGGAACCTAAAAACCTTAAACAAATTCATAATCAAGTAGGAAACAAAATGATAAAAACTGAATGAAAACACTTAAATGGGCCATAAACATGTTTTGACGAAGGAATTTCTTGAACACCTTATGTCAGCAACAAAATTGCTGAATTTGGACTGTCTCGTTGTTCACTTCGAGAAAAAAAGATTTTAATAAAGAATCAGATATCGTTTCAAAAGTTACAATTTTACTGTTTTACTCCACTTATTTCGATCCATTATGTAGCCCAAAACATTTCCTCGACTCGTTCCAATTTTGGCTGTAGATTTTTTTTTTGGACAGCAATTTTGTTTATAAAATTGAGAAACAAATATATGATTTTTTTGAATAAAAGACGCACAAAAGAAGTTATCTATGTAAATGAGGCAACATAAGAATCGAATGAAGAACAACCGACATGATCAGAAATAGAGATGCCCAATTCCCCATTATCTTTACCAACTTCTTTGCTTCCGATATGATTTTATAAAATTTTAAACACAATTTAGAGGTTGCTATCATAAATATTTGATCAATTATTTAATAGCCTTATATCTGCGATTGCATATAAGAGAGTAGATAGTAATCTTTCTTGTAAATTGTCAAACAACCAAAATATATATAGGGTAATGATAATTATCAAGGTCGTAATGACCATTTTGCCCTCGCACATCCCAAAATTAACAACAATGACACAAGATCCGCGACTTTTTATCCGGGTCACGGCCCAACCCGATAGCCGTCCCGGGTCGCCCCGCGAACCTCGACCGTTAATCGAGTTATTTGATTAGACAAGTAGGTCCATGAGATTATGTCATATGGAAGTAGCTAATACGGCCTGGGAGGTCAAACTTTACAAACTTTAATTACAAATATGGTACAATTCGACCCAAACATGTATCAAATAAATACTATTTACCACATTCTTCCAGTTCATAGCAACCTTACTACCTATGTTGACTTAAGCATCACAAGATTTTGCTGAGGACTACTCGGTTAGCCTAATATTCATAGTATTGCAGGTCCATCGAACTAAATTATCTAGACTCGTTGCGTAGTGATGCAACTTGAAGTACCAGGTAAAATACTATTTATGCAGTATTTCCTTGAACAAGTAAGTTTTAAACTTAGATTTCTAAATCTACCAAATAGTATTCTTATGTGTTTTTTTCTACAATTCCTCAAAAAGAAAACAAGAAATGCTTGTTCTACAAGAGTAAATTATGCACATTTCAAATTAAAAATCAAATATTAATTTAATAAATACTAAACTTTTTCATATTTATAATATTAGTTTAAATACATATTTATTATGTAAGCTGAAATAGAAAAGATGAAAATTGCAGAGAGAAAGATATAACAAATGTTAGTTGAAGAGATGAAGTGAACCAGAAAACTACCTTATTAATTATTTTTGCAAATGGGGTTTTCTTTGTCAACTTACTTGAAAACCCTCACTGATGAGGGTTGATATAGATTGACTTATGTTGGGCCGAGCTGATAAGCTTTCCCCATTGAGTCAAACTGATGAGCTCTTGTAGATTGGGTTGCGTTAAGAGGTCCCGTCGTGAGAATTCAAAAGCCCAAGTAAAATTTGGGCTCGAAGGAAGTGTTGAACTGGTGAACTCATGGGTTGGAAAACAAATAATTGATAAAAGGAGAATAGGAGGAGAACTATTAGGCTGAACTAGTGGGCCTTGTTGAGGTCGAGCTGACCTACTAAGTCCTTATAGATGAGCAAGGTTTAAAGGTTCTATTAGTAAAGTTGGGCCAAATAAATTCCACGTCAATCCTTTTCAATCAGACCTGATGAACTAATGAACTGAGGAATGTAAGCTCGGCCTAGAAAGCAGGATGAGGTGGATGGGCAAAACTAAACTCTATGAGCAAAAGTTTCACATAAAAGTAGCTGAACTGCCGATCTGGGATAGGAGAGATTAGCTTGGTCTGACGAACTCTAAAGGAAATTAGCGTTTTGAAGATTCGATCTTATCTAATTATAACAGATTTTACGGAAACCCTAATCGCTGCCTATATAAAAGCCCAAGTCCAGGTTCAATTCTACCCCAATCACACTTTTCTCACATTTTTTATATTTTCGCCTCTTTCTTGCGAAACACTCTTCTGACTTAGGCATCAGAAAAGGGCACATTGGAGCACCCCTTTGGCCCCCTTTTTGTGCAGGTCTACGACGGAGTTCAGGCGAAAAGCAGTTTCAGGGAAGCGGAGCATTTTTAGGATCGACCACTCACATTCCGTAAGTAGTATAATTAATACAACTTGTATATCTAAAAGGGATAATTACAAAAACACCCATGAGGTTTGGGTTAATTATAAACAAAATTCAGACATGTTTCAAAATTACAAAAAAACCCTTTAGGTTTCGTTTTGTCTTAAATTTAAGGCAGATAAAGTCCGTAACTGTAATATTTTTGCAAATATCAAGGTTTTTTTTTGAAATATTTTCGATAATCACGAGGAAAAATGTAAGACGGAATCAAACCTCAAGGGTTTTTTTTTTGTAATTTTCAAAGAGTTCTGGGTTTTTTGTAATTAGCCCAAACCTTAGAGGTGTTTTTGTAATTATCCCTATCTAAAATATATCCTTAGCAATGAAAAGGCCTTTTCAGCGTTTCACTATCAGTGTTTGCCACATTTTTCACAGCCAAAATTTCCAGGAAAATTTAAGAAGAATCTAAAGCTGGACTTGATAATAGTAAATAGTATATGAAAACAACACTTACTTTTGGACCACTGGATCAAATTGTTCCACTTGATGACTTGCATGTTCATGTATCTTCCCTGAACCTGATTTCCCTAGGGCAACATTTAATACAAAGGGGCAGAGCTTGAAGAGGATCCTTTTTTTTCTTTCTTTCTTTTTCTTTTTTTGAAAATGTTAATTTCGGGGTGAAAGGATGAATAACTCATTATAAAAAATGTGAGACAACTCATAAGTGACATCTTTCAACACGCCCCCCACTTGTGGGTCCTCAATGCTCCAACACATCATGTGATGGCCACCTTGGGCCGAGTAGGCCCGGGTACTATGTTAAATTTAGGGGAACTTGGTACGGTTCCACACATGAGCGTACCTAATAAGAGATCGGGAGAGTCTGCAGTGAGTTAGATTCCATACAAAACCAATTGGTGATAGGGGATTGAATAGCTCGCTTGACTTAAAAACAAGACTCTCTTCCTCTAATTAATCAATATAAACAACTCAAAAGCCGACGTATTTCAACAAAAAAATCGAGGAGGTTCATTCAAAAGGGAAGTGACATGGGGATTGTATTATGGAATATGAGGAGGTTGAACAAAAAATTGAGGAGGTTTTCATTTTAAATTGTCCATGTATTTTGTACTTATAAGTGGGGTTAGAGTTTCCTCAAAAAAAAATAAGTGGGGTTATAGTAAGATATAGAATTATTTAAATTATTTATTATTATAATGAATGAATGGTATTCTTGAAAAGGAACAAATGCAAGCGACAAACACGTTTTTATCTTTGCAAAAAAGAAAATATCTTAGGGAGAAAATGAAAATTCAAAAGTTATATAAGCTTCAAATTCTAATATTTGGTGCCAGCTTCAAGGATTTTGTTCCAAAATGAAACCTAACAATCTAGCTATAAACTCCAAGGAAAAAGGAAAATGGAGCTCATTTATCTCCATTGCTCAAATATGGATTAATCATTTTTTTTTTTCTCCAAAGTAGGTTGGGTACTTTTTGAGCCCTTGAATTGAAAGCTCAACTATGTTTTAGATGAAATCCTCTTTCTCACTACCTCTCTTTTTTCCTCCCACCCTCTAAAAAATCTTAAAACTTTTAACTCTTCCCCTTCCCTCCCCATCCCAGCCGCCCCCTTCCCCTTCCCTCCCTCCCCTCCCCTCCCCTCACTCTCCTCCTCCTCCTCCTTCCCTTATCCCCTCCCTTCCCCAACCATGTTTCATGATGGAGCCAATGAAGGTATATCCCTTGTGTTATCCGGAGGTGATCGGTTTTCCGATCGAGAGTGGAGGCAAGTCGAAGGTCGGAGCTACGAGAGATGAGAGTTGGAGTAGGGTAGGTGATGGGTTTCCGGTGCGGTTGAAGATCGGGTGAGGAGAGACATTTTCTTTTTCTTTTTTTTTCGATTTTTCTGTTTTTTTTTTTTTTTTTTTTGTCTTTTTTACCGGTTGATTTGCGAAACTCGTAGGCGGTCGGTAATTTCGGGCTTGCGGTGCGTGTAGTAGCTCGTGCCTGGATTTATTCGAGTTGGGTAGTCTCTCTGCGGAGTGCCTTAGTCCTCCTTTCGGAGGTGGTTTATTTCCTTTGGAGTTAGTTTTTATTTGTTTTTAGTAGTTTTTTGTTTTCTTCCTCGAATTAATTACGGTGGTTTTTACCTAAATGCGGAGTTCTCCTCGACATGTATCAACGTATGTATATTCAAGGTGGTCATTTGCCAGTTGGCAGTATAAATTTATTTAAGTAATGAATATATTTCTATCGTTTCGGGAAAAAAAAAAAAAATTGAAAGCTCAACTCAGTCCTATGTGTGGCCTCGGCAAGTTTCGCCAGCTCCAGCTTTTACTTTTACAAGACTTGTCTAATTTATAGACTATTGTATCAAACTCAGAGTATTTTTCTATGCACATTCATAAAGTAATGACGGCGAATTCTCTCCTAACGGAAAAAAATAAATAAAAATGCAATCAACACTGTCACGACAATGACAATAACGAGCACACCAACAAAAGAGGGGACAAGAATTTTTGAAGTCGGTGGACAGACTTTCATTTTATTCTCAAATTTTCCTATTCTCAATTTTTTTTCGATTTCTTTCTCGTTCGAGCACACCCCAACAATGGCCAACATGCGTTGTGCTCTAGCCTCCACTTATCAGAATAGGGGCATCAATTTGTGATACGATCATATAATCCAATTCGAACCTAATATGAATTTAACATGTACATGTACAATCTTTAATTGGTTCGGGTCAAAATCGGGCCAGACACGGTTAACACGGGAAATATATAGGTCAAGTTAGGTCGACCCGCGTGTCGACACGATTGACCTATTTAACCCATTTTATTTTATAGTAATATATTATTTTCATATTTTGTATATTTAGTTGGTTGTATGATGATGACCAAATTATTTAATGTATTTTCTAATAATTTAATGTATGTTTTATTTGTAATTTTAACTTTTTCTCCATTATTTTTATTTTAATTTTTCGTGTTAACTTTAAATTATATAGGTATTTCGTATCGTGTTGGGATTACCCGTTTCTTAAACGGGTCGTGTCCGTGTTGTGTATCTTGACAAATAATTAAACGGGTCATGTTCATGTTCGTGTCAAATCTATAATACCCATGTCAGAACACGACCCGCGAATACGAAACACGACATATGCAATTGACACCCCTAGTAAGAGTACTAAGTTTTTTGTATTTAATGTTTAAAAAATCGATAATAAACATTGAAAACAAACACAATAATTTGTTATCTTTATTCTTAACTAGTCTTTTGCCCGTGTGATGCACGATGTATATCTGTGAGGCATCCCTTATGTACCATGACAAATGCATTTTCTTAATAGTTCTACTAATTCTATTTTTGTATTATAATAATTTTAATATAACATCAAACAATAGGTAGAAAATACTATTTAATGTTTTTTTATTGATAAAGTCAAAAACGAATAAATACATCAGAATAATAAAAAAAATACATTCAGAGCCTATGTATTTATTTTTGATCTTCAAAAACTGGCACCTTCATCGCCCATTTCGTTTTAGTCATGTTTAGATTCCTAATAAGTGTGAAAATATGTGTCATACTTTTTTTTCAAGATTATAGTAGTAAATTCAGATGCAATTTTGTTTTTTCAAAGTTCCATATATGTGTAGGAGAACTAAGTACATTAATTAAGAAAATTAAATAGGAGGCAATAAAACATAATTTTGGCAACATTACTGATTGTATTATATTCAATTTTTGGAGATATTTTTATTTTTTTGCGGATTTTGTCATGCATTTTATTTATTCACGTTGTTAAGTTAATTTTTAATTTTTTAGAATTTTATTCTGGAAATTTGATTGTATTATTTGAAATTTTCAATTATTATGTATTTTCTATTCGGGTTCTCACATTTGATACCTTTGAGACCGTGCAATGCACGGACTATATTTTTATAAAAATAACTTTTAGTGATTGGAAAAGGTCTAGAATTCCAATAAATAATTAAAATATAAAGATAATTAATTTGATTAAAATTATACGACTAAACAATATAAAAATAAATTATTATAGGCTATGAAAATATTTTTTTAAATAAAATATATTTGGTCGATAATTAATTTTGTGAATGTGAATTGTATCTATATATTGATCATTTTATCTAAAATAAAATGAAAGTTTGAAAAAAAAATTAACTACCCAATGTTGAATATTTAATGCATTTGTTTTTCATGCAATCAATAATTTCCAATACCTTTTTAGGATTTAGAAAGTTGATTGAATAGTTGTTAGAATTATTAAATAAATTAAACAAAAATCATACTTATATTTTAGCAACATAATTTTATGGGAAACTAAAATATTTCAAAAAATAAAAACTATCCAATTTTTATATATACACATATATCAAAAATATCAAAATACATTGATAAATAATAAAAAATAATTTCCACTAACATGAAAATTACGTTAATAAATATAAATAATTTTTCATATATAAAAAACTATTATGAATATAATTTCATATTAAATAAAAATTTAATTTATTTTTACATGAATATATAATGCTATGTATGGTTTTATTTAATATATATATATAATATTTGGATACATAGTTTGAGATATTTTCTTCAATTAAAATAAGTATTTTTTGATTGAATTTAATCAACTTAAATACAATTCTATATAATTGCGAAGAAATGAGATAAGCCCAATTAACAACTATACATATATCATAAATAACCAAAGTGCACGAATATACAAGACGTCCATAGCCTGAATGCATGATTTTTAAAACACATTATAAAATAATGAGTAAATATATTTTATAGTTTTTTATTTTTATTATGTTTATTATTTTATTGCATATATGCAATATCGTATCAAATCGAAGACGATAGTAAAAAGATGATTAATTAGATATATTATGCATAAAAAATGGATCTAAAATGAAAAATTTATTAAATTTTAAATAAAAGAAACATATATAATAATTAATATAGTACACACACAGATTTGGAAACTTAATTTTATATAACTTTAAAAAGTGGTTTATTGAAAGAAATTTCACCACCAAAAATAATAAAATTACAAATATTTATTACTTCTTAATTTTCTATAGTTTTTTATTACTTTTTTTTAGAAAAAAAATTATTACTATTTTTAGAAATAAAAATGGGCGGGGAAAATATTTGGTTACTATTATGAAAATAGTCTCTCTCTATATATATTTATTTTATTCGATTAAATGGATCGACTCCCAATAAAAGTGTGGACATTTTTTTTAATTTCTATAGACCACGTCAATTGGTATCTACAAATATTTAATCAATTACTAATAATGTTTTTGATAATCAATATCCAAGTACAATTATGTATACATTATAGAATTTAATTGAATATTAAATTAATGTGATGGGACGTATAAGTATTAAATATATATTTTGATAATCCATAATGAGGTGGTCATTCAATAGATCAAAGGGGATCAAACAAAGTTAAGTCTTGAATAAATGCTTGCACATGATGGGGCGTATTAGAGTGTAAAGACGAGTGCCACCACTTCGTCATCATACATCCATAAGGGGAGTCTTGTATTGGTTTTGAAGGTTTTGACTTCAAGTATTTATGCCGATTTCGAGAGAAACTTCTTGTTTAATTTTCAATTCCATCATGAGCTAATCACTAGTGTTTGAATGCGATGAACCTAGAACTTATTTGTGATTGTTGGTTTGAATGTTTTAATATACTTTATTGTGCTTTTGTTTGACTCACTTATGTTACCCTTGTTTATTTGAATTGATATATGTATATAATATTGATTTGAAGTTTATTTCTCACCGGGTAATGGAGAGATTTAATTATGGTGGGATAGAACCAACATAAGTGAAAAGAGTTGCATCCAATCCTAAAGATAGACAACATAAATCTTAGGAGGTCAAACATAATATGAGAATATTCATAAATCATTAATGCAATTTTGGGGGTTTTAACTAGAAAGAGATTCAGTTAATCAACTTGAGGTTAAGAGTTATTCATCTTGAGAAATTAAAGGGTTTAACTTAAATTAGGAATTACTACGGTCCATGAAGCATGAAAATATGTTAAGAGATGATTAGAACTTAAGGGTTTATGGTCGTATTTGTTTTGGTAAAATCACAAAGATGTTCTAGATAGTTTCATATTCAAGCATATTTTTATCCAACATCTTCTAATTCGAGTGTATCGATATCTTTCATGTTTTTAGTTGTCATTCCACTTTTATTTTCTTTCGTTTTGTTTTTATTTTGTAACAAACTACTTGATAAATTTGTAGGCCGGATAACGAGAAGACGATAATTACTAGTAATCACGAATCGTCTTTGTGGAACTCAAGACTCATTTATATAGCCAAACTATAAATGATAGGTGCATAAATGATAGGTGCACTTGCTTTAGACTATTTTTAGAGTAATTTTCGAGCTATCATTCTACGTGCTAGGCTTCATTAATAAACGTCTGCGTGTGAGGGGACATGTCAGATTTTAATTAAATATTAAATGACTCATCTCTCTAACAATTTAAGTTTTAGATAAAGTGATCATTCAATAATATTATGGTATTCCATAATCGATCCTAGACTATTTTTGGCAGGGATGGACCGCGAAAGGGTCTGGAGAGGGTCATTGCCCCTCCTTAAAATTTTATGTTATGTATTATATATATACACTATATATTTATGTATAAAAGTTATTTGTCTCCCTAAATATTTTCAATGTCGCCACTATTCTCTCAAATATTTACAATTTCTCCTCCCATGCTACAATTTCTTTGTTCATCCCTGATTTTCGGGATGCATTTGAATAACTGGAGAAAAGAGCATGGCATGCCTTTCTGTGCTATATATAAAGACGAGAGTTCCTAACTGAGTGTTTGCTTATTAAAAAAAATTATTAGCAAATGTGAGTCATAACATTAATCAAATATTTGTACTTATAAAATGGATCTAGTGTATCTGTTTACAACATAATTAAGCTAGTTTACAAGTCTCATCTTGATTGAACCACTAACAAATATCATACAGTCTTTTTCTCATTCGTGTAAATAACTAGAGTTATTTGTAAACATCATCTTGATTGAACCATGAGCAACCAATATTAAACCTCGTACAATCTTTCTCATTTGTCGAAGAGAGACATATAGAGAAGTTATAGTAGAGAGATTTATGTATCTCGTAAGAGACGTCTAATGTCTCAACCACTAATAATATAGAAGAGATATGATCCCAATATCTTTCCTACCATAAAAAAATATGGATGCAATCTTTAATAAAAATAATAATTTTTTTTGTTAAAGAATTTTGGGACAAATGATTACTTATAAATTTAATTAAAATACATTATTTACTTACTCTTATCATCGTTATATTTTTAATTTACACAACCATACTTTTGAAATCCATTATTGTTTTATAATTTATCCCTTATTATTATTATTATTATTATTTGTAATATAATGAATAAAAGGCCGAACAATCACTTCATCGTAAGGATGACCACATGCAGTCTACACTCGAGTAGCAGACAGAAAACTACGTTAAATTTGGCTTTTATTGTCACAGAGAAAAAGAAAAAAAAGAAAAAGACAAAGTACGAGGCCAATAAGAGAGCTGGTTTGCATGAGGTCACCTACAAAAATCCAACAACAACATAGTATCCATCAACTTTATCAAGTTGTCAACTCGTTCCTCTCAAATAATTATTAACTTTTTCCGAAACGTTTAGCAATGAGGTAATTAAAATCAATTAATTAATTAATTAATATATTTATTTGTGAAAAGATTTTGAAAAATAATTTAATATTCAAATGAGCAATGAGTAATGAACTCTCATTTATGATATGAACAAATTGGTTATAGTTAATGACGGAGGCAAGAATTGAGATTGTTTTAGGGAACCTATCTTTGAATACAATTACAAGATTTTCTCAAAATTTTGGGGAATGTTTTTCTTCCCATAACTTATATGTAAATATAGATAAATAGCAAATAAATCAAAGAAGAAGAAAACAATCTGGAAAATTTGGGGGGGGCGGGGGGTGACAACCCCTACTTGCCCCGTGGATCTGATCCGCCTCTGGTTATTGTTGTTTGTGGAGTTTTTGCTATGTTTGAAACGCTTAAATTAAGGCACAACCTAGTGAATTAAGAAATTAACCAAAAAATGAATGGGATAAGTACTTATAACACAGTCCGGATCTTTTATTCTAAAATTTGTTCATCTCGTAATCCGAATATATTGAATACACACCAAGTGTAAATTAATGATGTCATCAATACATGCAAAGGGTATATATATTGACTAGTATACCTCTTTTATTACTATATTTATTGAATTGGGTCTTTCAAACTATCCCACTAATTTTGAGTCCATCTTAATTACATAATTATTTTCCAAAAAGAAAAATGTTGAGCACAACCCACATAGATAATAATTGGCATTCAAAAAAAATTGATGATTAATTAAGTACTTAAAACCCTTCAATTCAAATTCATACAAAGTAATTATCATCTATAACTTCACCAATTTAATTGTAAGAATCCAAATACGTATTAAAATTTTTTAATTTAATTAATATATAGGTCTCATCCTTAATTATCCTGTAATTAGAAATAAGTGAGATCTTTCCATGCTGCATCCGATAGTAATGATGAAACAAATAATTGTACTATTGCAGTCACTCCCTTCCAAGTTCCAAATTGCAAAATCTTTGTCCCTTACATATAAGTTAAGAGGTTATAGACTTTTGCTTGACTTAATTCGTTACTTGACTTCAATAATTTCAACCTTTTTCTACGTTATTTCTTCTCTGGGGAAAGGGAAATTATAACCATGGCCATATCTTTCTAACCTGCCCACGCACCACACATGACAACCATACAAAATAGAGTTGCTTTACGCACTCATGGGCATGCATGGTGTTGCGTGCAGTGGCAGGGTTGGATTATATAAGCTTCATTTTTAGAGGTCCAAAAAGGACTGATCTAATTTGGCCCGGCCCAAATGGTCTAAATCCCAACAGAAAATACACGTATTGGGCTGTGGGATAGACGTAGACCACATGAAATGTGGTCCGATGAAATTTTGGGTCGGCCCATCCAGACCCAACTTTATGACTTGGCGGCCACAAGCTCGGATTGGACCGACCGATCCCAACTCGTTGCAAGTATTCATGTGGTGGTCGGGTCTCGAATGTACTTACGGTCAAATATGAATAATAATGTCCAAACCAAATACGTATAAGTTGTGACTATGTCTATATTTATGAAGAACCATGGGAAATGTCACGCCCAAATGCGACGCGACGACGATCAATCACTTAAACAGAAATAATTCAACAGTCTAAACCAATGATACAAAACTCCAAGTGAAATAGAGTCTAATGCAGTGGAATTAAATAAACACAAATACAAATTACATCTTAAGGTCCGACGGTATCCGAATACAACCCAATATATTATCCGAATTTAACTTACAGTCCAAACTAAAACAGAATGAAGGAGTTCAACAATAACAAAAGCAAAATGCCGCTCGACATCAATGATTATAGGAACTAGTACGACAAGCGGAGCACGAGATTCAGTCCGTGGTAGGTTCGACGTCTTCAACGTACTCCTCATCTAAAGGTTAGAAAACATGAGGGGATGAGACAGAAATCTCAGTGGATGGGGTGATCGTGTGAGAGTGTGGCGATGTATATAGTTAATGCGAGAAAACGGTTGTATAAAAACGCATGAGGTATGATGCATATTTTCACACATAGTCCACAAGCGTCGTGATAAAATATATATTAAGTAATATACTTATACAGTTTAAGAAATAGTTCGTGGTCACACATACACTATTGTAAGTCCAAGCGACTACGATAATCTAGAGGGGGGTGAATAGATTATCTCCATCTTTTCGATTTCGCCCTCTTTTTTAAAACCGAATGCTCAAAGATAATAACAAAGATGCGGAATGTAAATAGCACACGTCGATTTATGAGCTTCACCCCACCTAGGGACTACGTGCTCTACCACCCCAAGATATATCAGGGATGGGTTTGAAAAGAGAAAATTTTTTATTAATAATTACCAAAATTATTACAACAAAATCTTACACCAACACCTTGAAGAAAGCACCACACTCTTCTTCAACACCACCTTTGAGATTACCACAATCTCTCTTCAAGATTACCACAATCTTCAACGGCACCTTGTGAAGATTACCACAATCTTCACCCTTCAAGAAAGCACCACACTCTTCAACACCTCAAAAGAAGATTACCACAATCTTCTTACACCTAACACCTAGATCACCCAAGTGTGTTCTTACCACAAGAACACTCACAAGGATATCTTGTGTTGAATGATAACCCAAAAATTCAAGATTACAACTCGATAATGAATTATACAATTGAGTGCAAGTGTAATCAAGAATAGCCTAGACATCAAGGATGTGAAAGTGATGATAAGCTAGGCAAATTACAACAAGAAATAAGACAATGTAAGAACAAGTGTATTCTTGAGTGTATCTTGTTGTGTTGTAGTTTTCTCTCATATAGTTGTGCTTCAAATCTTCCTCTATTTATAGGAGAAGATTGATACTTGATAGGCTCCTCTTGGAATCGATTTCTACAAAATATTGCAATTAAAATCAAGATTATAGTTAGAAATCAATTCCACAATTTAAGGAAAAGTTGTCTGCGACAACGGTTAGAATTTCTTTCATCAAACTTAAGGCGGCCGGGTCGCACGAGAAATAGAGTTTGAAATAATCATATCAACATTTACAGGGCACGGTCGACGTGCACCTCGACCGGTCGACCCTAACCACAACCTGGGTCGCACTCATCAAAAAATGAAAGACGAAGTTACTTTCGATTTTTGCTCCCAGTGCAGTCGGCTCTCTTCTACGAATGAAGTGTTGTCCGATTTTTGTCGAAAATAAACCTCAAGAAATACTCCAAAAATTCGTAAAAACATTTTAAACCGTAGGGAGTATTTAGGACAACATTAGAAATATAGTTTTGATGAAATAACACATTAATACAGAAAGTGTTGTCCGATATAAATTCCAATAAATACTCTGAAAAATTCGTAAAAACATTTTAGACCAATCGGGAGTATTAGGACAACATTTAGAAACATAGTTTCAATGAAAGAAACCATTGACATAAAATCATTAAAAGTGTTTGTCCAATATTTTCGAAAATAAACTTGAGGAAATACTCCGGAAAATATTAAAACCATTTTAAATCATTTAGGAGTATTTGGACAACCTTTAAAACCATTGTTTTGGTATAAAAACAAAATCATCAAAATCATGATAAAACCATTTATCAAACAACTATGTGATTCAAGCAAGACAGGAAGATTGCGTACGGATTTGTAGCGCCAATCCTATGCAAGACAAGAAGTGGTTGCGTACGGATTTGTAACGCCAACCAATGCAATACAAGTAGCAGTTGCATACGGATTTGTAGCGCCAACCAAACGGGTCCGATTAACTCCAAAATCGTGTGGATCAGACAGCGATTCCTTCGTTCTTCCTTGTAACTCCCCGAGCAAGATGGTCCAAGACTGTCACCTTATCGCTCCATAGGCAAAGACAAAATCCACAGTGGAAAGCAAGGCTCGGATTTGTCATAATCATGATTATACCTCAAGTACTACGACCCGCTTCCCTTGGACAAACTCCGTCCCCCTCAAGTGCGGGATTAGGGCGATGGGGCCGAAGAGTGGAATAGCGGAGCCGCCGGTTCCATCCCCAACGTATCCATTCCGATTTGTGAGCTCGACACACCAAGTTGACTCAGATAGGAAAGTAAATACAAGTTCAGGTAGTCAACCAGACAGTCGAGTATTATTGATTCAGGGAAGCATTTTAGGAAAATTTTCGAAAATTTGCGCAAGGCAATTATGGCGTTGGTGGAGTTATTTGGATGAAGATGATTATCGGGAGGATAAGAAATCTTCGATATCTTGAAAGATTAGGTGGAACATAAGTCCCGTTATAGATTCGAAATCGCAAGACGAGGAAGTCGCCCCACAATCGCGTATTAATCGGTCAAGACGGTCCGATAAGTCAGGAGATTTTTGAGAAAATAAAATATTTTAGTCAATAATTAAAGTCATAGGGTCCAAGGCTTTTTCTTTAAAATAAAAAATAATTCGAGTTAGGTCCTTGTAAAAAGAAAATTTACAATTAGCCCCGTTTTGTAAAAATCAATTCTTTTGGGGTTAAAAATTGAATAAATAAATGTCCCGACCTTGAAAAATTATGAGGTCAGTTCCTAAATTCTCTAAATTGTCCAGAGATTCAGGTTTTCAAAGTTTTGAGGTCGAGTTTTTATAAAATTCGCACATTAGCCCCAAACTTGTTAAAATTATCATTTCGGTCCCTAAGTTTAAAATAATTGGAACTCACAAACCGTAAGGGCTTTTAATGTGATTATAGTTGGACAATGTCACTAAAGTCAGTGGTATATTGGGAGAAAAACATTTTTAAATATAAATAAGTATAGGCCCCTTAACTTTTAAAAATCTCATTTTTGTCCCATTTCGAAATAATTGCCTTTAAGGCTTTTAGGGGTCCGATTGTTATGAAATTTGAACCTTGGGTCCAAAATATCATTATGATATAGTTAAATTAATATTTCCAGGAGCATGGACTGCATAAGTCCTGGATATTTCATTTTGGTCCTCAATTTTAATATTTTACAATTTGGTCCCTCAAGTTTTATAAAATTACTTTCCAAGCTCTAAACACTTGGATTTTTGGAATAAACTTAAAATATGTTATTTCCAGTCCCTTAAGAGTTAAATTTTAAATTTAAAAAATAGGGCCTGGTACAGTTTCGAAAATTGCAAAATAGCCCTTAAACTTCTAAGATTTTACAATCTAGTCCTTGGTCTTTTAAAGGTTGATTTTATTTATCTAAAAACTCTTAAAACTTTATTAAAATGTCCAAACATCATTTTTGAACCTGAGTACAGTCCCAAAACTCAAAAATTACAGAGGGGTCCCTTAAGTTTTATTTTCTTGCAATTAAGTCCACCAACTTTCCATTTTGCATTTTAAGTGCAAAAATTGAAATTTAATCAATTATGCTCGACGTTTCCAGTCATACAAAACATAGATTCAAGAGTCATACACATATATGACCATCTCATACAAGAATTCATCAAATATAACAATAATGTGTACATGTATGCCCTAATTTTCGATAAATTACATTTTTTGAGCAACACTTGAGAAATTTTCAACTTGATACAAGAAAATAGCATGCAATACATAATATATATATCTCAAGTGCTCAATAACAAAATACTACATGCATTTTAATTAAAACACCTAGAAGTTGAAAGGATTTTTCCACCCACCTTAAAGATTGATTTGTGGTGAAAAATGGAATAAATCACTCTTGAAGGAGAAGTGACTTAGGTCAGCCCCCTAGGTCAAGGAATACCAAAAAAATGTAGGAGTTAGGAAATGAGGTTAAAAATTTAAGGAAAGAAGAAAGAGGTGAAGAATATTGGTAAAACTATACTTACCTTGTGTAGTAGATGAAATGAGACTAGTAGAGGTCTCAAAATGGGTCTCTTTGCTCACTCTAAAACAACTCTTAAGGTCAGCCCCTAAAAGTCCAAAAATGAAAATGGAGTATCAAAATTTTGGAAAATAGAAGAGAAGAAGAAAATGTACTAAAAATCTCATTTCTTGAAGATATGAAGAAAGTGTGTTTGAACATATGAAGAAGTGTTTGAAGATATGAGTGAGGTGTGTTTGAAGATATGAAGAAATGTTTGAAGATATGAAGATTATTTGAAGATATGAAGAATGTGTGTTTTGAAGATATGAAGATTGTTTGAAGATTTGAAGAATGTGTGTTTTGAAGATATGAAGATTGTTTGAAAATTTGAAGATATGAATATTGTTTGAAGATTTGAAGAATGTGTGTTTGAAGATATGAAGATTGTTTGAAGATATGAAGAAATTTGTAGAGAGAAGTAGGATAATGTTTAGAGAGAAGGGAGATGATTTTTTGCTTGGGAGATTAATGATAGTTAATGGAAATAATTAGGGGTTTAGGGTAAAAAAAAAATAATTAGCTTTCTTTATTAGGGACATGAAGCCAAAAGCTAGGTGTTAGAGGGAAATTTAAAATTCATTTGTTTGACTAAGGGGTTAGTGGGATTTGTAGGAAGATTTTTAGTTGTAGGCTTGGAAGACATAAAATAAAATAGAAATGAAATTATCAAAAAAAAAATTTTGTCCAATAATAATTTAGTTGGGAGATACAAAATGATAAAATAGTGATAGAAGAAAAATTGAGTTATTTTCCCCATTTAAAGTGGAAATTTCAAAAATTAGGAAAAAAAAGAAATAAAATATTTGGTTTCTTTTCTTTATAAAATTGAGGGGAAAAAATAAAATGTATAGATATCCATAATTAAATATTTAGAAATTTAAAATAAAGATGTGAAATAACAAATGTGTATTCCAAAAATAAATTGGAAATTGGTTAGGATGAATTATAGAATAAGAAGAAATATTTGAATAAGGATTGGAATATACTCCTAAATTATCGGGATCTAATATTTCTAAAGTCATAGTTAATCGACCAAGTATTAGTACTAGAGGAGAATATAAAATTATTATGCTCGAAAATAAGGAAGACATAATTGACATTTGAAGAAATAATTAAAAGTCGAGACACGTTTCATTAATAATAGGTTTGTGATACATAGTCGAATAAATAATCACTACATAACACCGTATCTCACATTGTTAAAATTCGGGGCCTCACAGGAAATGCCACCCCTACACCAAAAATGCCCAATTGGTCCAACACTCTGATTAATTTTATGCTAACCATGTGGGTAATACTCAACTCTTCGTTGCATATTGAAAATAAACATGATTTGATCCAAATAGTATTGGGCTTGACAAATATATTTGAGTAGAAAATTAAAAAGAATCCACTAAATATTAAAGCCCAATTTCTTGAAGGTCTCTAGAAATATTGTTAAATTATTCTATTGGATGAATTGCAGTCATCAGATCATAAAGCCTAGCAAATATTGGTTAATGGTTAGTGAGTTGTCTTAGTATAAATGTAGATTGATCATTTTGTACGAAGCCAAAATTGAGAAGAACCATAAATCGCGTTTTTATATGATAAACACTCACTTTTAGGAAGTCTCATCATTATCTCTTATTCCAAATATATAATTACTAAATAATCGTTTTATTTAATTTAAATTAAATAAATTTCTCCTCCAACAAGTAATATATATTTTAGCTTCAAATTACCATTGCAATCTAATAAACATGGTTAAAAGAAAAGAAAAAAAAACATCGGTAAGAATTTTCAATACAAATATTCGAATTGATTCGTATATATTCAGATATATTTTCACAGAATAAATAAGAAATAATTTTTGTATTCGAATATTAAAAGTACGTATTCGAATAAGAATATTCTATAAATGAGTGGAATACGAATATAATATCTTGATAGTTGACCCAATTTGATTCCTTGACACCCCTGATTGAGGGGATAGAGATTGACGAAGTGAAGGCGAAGGTGGAGAAGGAGTAGGGATGGCAATTTCCTCCGAACCCGACGGAGGATCCGATACCCGACCCTAACGGAGGAGAGTATGGAGGGTAGTTTTGTACCTGATTAAATAAATGGGTACGTGGGTATGAGGATTTTCGGGTATGGGTATGGAGATAGGTCTATCTACATCCTACCCATACCCTACCTGATATCCGATTAAATAATAATATTCTATATATGATATATCTATATATGTATTTATTTATAATATCTTACATATATATATTTTTTATTTATACAAATCTATTTATTTACATTTAAAAATCTTTTTTTTTTCCGAATCTCAACCAAAATCTACTAACCCACTAATCCACATGTTTTATCCTTTTTATTCTTTTGATATATTTTTAAAATTAGTTCGCTAATTTCAAAATTTATAAATATATTAAATAAATTAAAATACTAAAAGATTAAAACTAATATTAATCCTGATCTAATAATTAAATCAAATTTGTAAATAATTTCAATATCAATACCAAATCCAAATGTTATTCTGATTCGTTAAATTTTTTTACCACCATAATAATTATCCTAATATTTGTTTCATGTCCGATGGTGCCCGTATATTTTGTACATTGGATACGAGAAAATTTTCATTTTCGTTCTGTTAGAAAAAAATTCTCATCCCAAAATAATATATTTTCCCATAAATTTTACTATTCACATACTCACACATTTCTAATTACCAATCATATTTTCTATTTCAAATTAATTTTCATCATTACATTTTCATTTCATATATATTATACAATCACACTCTCAAATTTCATTAATCCTTCTTCAAAAAAAATTTCATCACTAGTCTCTAGCGGAATAAAAAGTTCACAACGAAAATGTATCCAATCGCGACCTTAGTTCGCTCTTGATTGATCCAAAAGATGAATCGCCCAAGATTCCTAGCTTGATCCTCTGCTACCTTCCTGCACAAGGCTACCGGAGTGATTCCGGCGTTAGCACTACGACGATCAAGTTAGTATTTTCCTAATATATGAAGATACAAAATGAAAGACAATATATTAAGTATTGTGTGTAGAAAAGAAGTCTCCCTTTAATAAGAGCCTCTTGACCCTTATTTATACTTATTTCCTGCCTTTTATCTTGATCGCGGCTCGCCACGTGTCCTCCTCTCTGGTTGGTTTAAGTGTTGTCACTTCTCATTACTTTTTATCTTCAACGCGGCTCTCCGCCACGTGTCCTCCTCGGTTGGTTTCGGTGTTGTCACTTCTCATTACTTATCACAGTTATTTTCACGCAGGTCTTCCCATCACTAAGTTACTTCTTGGTAGGTCGGACTGACCGCAAATACTTACTTTTTGGCGGGTTTGCCTGGGCAGATACTTACTTCTTGGCGGTGTCGTGCCCTTTGCATTTTTCCTGCAGAGGTTTGTTTTCTTTTATGCTTTATGTCACATCAAGTTGTCCTTCATATTTAATGCGCCGCAGGTCGGCACCTGCAGCTCGGACAATAAAGGTAGGTCTGCATGACAGATCTGGCTCGAATGCGATAATAAATAGTTTAATAGATCTGGCTTATAATTTAGGCCGGATCACCTACTCCCCCCACTCTATCAGAGTATTCTGGAATACTCTGTGGTAGAGTGAAAAAACCCACAACTCTTCTTCTCGAACCAACTCTATTGGTTTATCAAAATTTTGTTAGATCGTCTCGCTTTGCTATAGAATAGTTAGTTAGAGCTCAGCTCTATCCCCCGGAGTTTAATTGAGTCCTTTAAGGAATACTTGATCAAATTTAAAGTAAAAATTGGGCTATGCGGGCTAGGCTCACGACCTGAGCTCCACACCCCTCAGTTTGATTGAGTTCTTTCATGAACTTGATAAAAATAAAATGAGGTTGAGCTCAGCTCTACACCCCTCCGAGGGATTTTTCTTCTGCCCTTGGGATTCATTCTCAGAACCTTCCCAAGGGACCCAGGGTAGGGCTCTGCCCTTCCCCCCAGGTTAAATACCCCTGAGGTGCCATCTAAACCCCCTTAGGAGCCCTGGAGTAGAGCTCTGCTCTTCCCTCCGAGGATTTTTCTTCCGCCCTTGGGATTCATTCTCGAGAACCTTCCCGAGGACCCGAGGGCAGGGCTCGCCTTCCCCCAAGTTAAATACCCCCGAGGTGCCATCTAAACGCGCCTCGGGAGCCCTGGGAGTAGAGCTCGCTCTTCCTCCGAGAGGTTTTCTTCCGCCTCGGGATTCATTCTCGAACCTTCCCAAGGGACCCGGGGTAGGGCTCGCCTTCTTCCCCAGGGTTAAATACCCCTGAGGTGCCATCTGAACTGCCTCAGGAGCCCTGGAGTAGAGCTCTGCTCTTCCCTCCGAGAGGTTTTTCTTCTTCCCTTGGGATTCATTCTCAGAACCTTCCCAAGGTATCCAGGGTAGGGCTCTGCCATTCCCCCAGGTTAAATACCCCTGAGGTGCCATCTGGACTGCCTCAAGAGCCCTAGAGTAGAGCTCTGCTCTTCCCTCCGAGGAGTTTTTCTTCAACCCTGGGATTTGGGTGTTCCTGCTGCACCATATTAATCAAAAGATGGTATATCATAAAGTGTAACCCAAACACAATATTTTCAGCAAAATTTGGACATTACCCTGAGAGTCGATGTCATTATTAGGCGTGATTTGAAATAAACTATTGTTTTTGACAACTTCTAATAATTGATAATAAAATAAATTAAAATTAGTTCAACTGGAATTCCAGCACTATACAGCCTGCACCAGTTCTGTCCCATTCCCTCAATGTCCCTCATATGAACACATGGTAACACATGCACTGCATCACTTCTCTGATTTAGGTGACCTGTAAACACACCCACACACACACACATACACACATACATATGGAAAGTGGAAAAAAGAAAAAAATTAAACTTGCAGAAGAAAACAGTATATAAAAAATAGAAACTTGCTCCAAGCAACAAAATAGATTCCGATGACATCCATGAAAATATTATCAGTGCCCTTGCAAATATAGATAATATGTTATACCAAAAGGAAATATATTATAGCAAAAGTCCCAGAAGGAAAATCTTCCTCCCACTTTCATGAAAACTCAAATCATGAGAATAAAACAATAATCTCTTCCCATCAAGAACCGATTTTTTCCAACAAACCCAATCAATTTTGTAGAAGACATAAGAAAAAATGCTCAAAAACATTAGCTCAACCCAAATAGCTCCAAAGACTACAAAATATCCCTTCTATTCCAATAACGAAATTTCTAAAAACCCACATAGGATCTATGAAATTACGAAGACCCAATCTAAAAGTAAAGCTGAAAATTACACTAAGAGGGTACAAAAGAGCTCAGTTGATTACCCCTTTTGCATTCTCTAAATATTATTTATTAAAGAACTCTTAAATTTGTCATTATTATTTAAGTTAATGGTAACAGCAACAATAAGAAATTAAGTAATTAGACAGATCCTTGATATGGCGAAAACTGGGCTTCCAAAAAATGTTAGACTAACGTGCACACGAGGAAAACCGGGCGACCGACGAGCATTTTCTAGCGATTAATGAAGGTTTAACCATATGGATTAGAAAGCACTCAACAGTCCAAGGTTAGCTACCAACAAAAACAATTCATAACCATTTCTTTGCTCACGTCATTACCACAGTGCATAAAGAGAGAAATAACATTGATTTGTAGACAAAATTTAGTAAACAATTCAACAAAAACACAAAGCGATTTTTTTTTTTTTATTTGTTAACCTAAACACAGGCGGCAAGAGATGAAACACCCGACAATGATGAAGAAGATCCGCGGACTGCGACGGCGCCGACCGGGTGACCGGGCTCGAGCCGCCACCCGCAACCTTCACTCCTTGCTTCGAAAATAGTGGTTCTCTTTCATTCTCACGTCTTAAACTCAATTGTTCCCACAGACGGCGCCACTTGATTGATCCAAAAGATGAATCGCCCAAGATTCCTAGCTTGGTCCTCTGCTACCTTCCTGCACAAGGCTACCAGAGTGATTCCGGTGTTAGCACTCTGACGATCAAGTTAATATTTTCCTAATATATGAAGATACAAAATGAAAGACAATATATTAAGTATTGTGTGTAGAAAAGAAGTCTCCCTTTAATAAGAGCCTCTTGACCCTTATTTATACTTATTTCCTGCCTTTTATCTTTCAGCGCAGCTCCGCCACGTGTCCTCCTCCTGGTTGGTTTTCGGTGTTGTCACTTCTCATTACTTTTTATCTTCACCGCAACTCGCCACGTGTCCTCCTCCGGTTGGTTTTCAGTGTTGTCACTTCTCATTACTTATCACAGTTATTTTCACGCAGGTCTTCCCATCACTAAGTTACTTCTTGGTAGGTCGGACCTGCAAATACTTACTTTTTGGCAGGTTTGCCCTGCAGATACTTACTTCTTGGCAGGTCTGTCGTCCTTTGCATTTACTTCTCTGTAGGTTTGTTTTCTTTTATGCTTTATGTCACATCAAGTTGTCCTTCATATTTAATGCGCCGCAGGTCGGCACCTGCAGCTCGGACAATAAAGGTAGGTCTGCATGACAGATCTGGCTCGAATGCGATAATAAATAGTTTAGTAGATCTGGCTTATAATTTAGGCCGGATCAGCTCTCTTGCCAAAATTCATGTTGTTAAGTTAGCTTCTAACTAAACTCAATTCATCAAATTTTACTTATTTGACACTCAAATTAACCTCATCACTCAGCTCAATACGGTCTCTTATCTCTGATGATATTTCATTTTATATTTTAAATATTAGATAGATTTCATGTGTATTATGTGAATCAACTTATACACATGACAATGACTTGTGGTTGCTCCTAAAATACTCCTCTCCCGCGAACTAGCTTTCCGGTCGAACTCCTTCTCGAAACCTGCACAAAAAGGGGTCGAAGGGGTGCTCCGGCGTACCCTCTCCGATGCTTAAGTCAGAAACTTGAAAAGAGAAGCAAGAGGAGAAAATTTATAAAAATAAAGGTGTGATTAGGTTAAGAATGAACCTGGACTTGGGCTTTTATAGCTTAGCCCGTATTAGGGTTTGGTAACAGAATCATGATTAATATAGGATCGGATCTTCCAAAACCCTAATTTACTGACCATGTCGGCAGATTGGCCCAACTACAAAAGTTCTTTAAGTCGGCCCATAAGGTCATCCGATGTTTACCCTCATCACATGGCTCTCACATCTCAGCCTAAAGCTCTACAGCTCAGCCCAAAGCTCTACAGCTCAACCCAAATCTCTACAACTCAATCCATTAGCAGAGCTCTCTCAGCTCAGCCCATTAGCAGAGCTCTCTCAGCTCAGCCCATTAGCAGAGCTCTCTCAGCTCTTCCGTTAGCAGAACTCATCAGCTCTTCCTATTAGCAGAGCTCTCAGCTCATCAAGTCGGCCATTAGCAGAGCTCATCAGCTCTTCAGGTCGGCCATTAGGAGAGCTCATCAACTCATCAAGTTGGCCATTAGTAGAGCTCATCAGCTCATCGATCGGCCATTAGCAGAGCTCATCAGCTCTTCAGGTCGGCCATTAGGAGAGCTCATCAGCTCTTCCTATTAGCAGAGCTCATCAGCTCTTCAGGTCGGCCATTTAGCAAGACTTCTTCAGTTCGGCCCATTAGCAGGGCTTCTTCAGTTCGACCCATGATGTCAACCTAAATGGACCCTCATCAACTTGGAATACTAAAAGTCTAAAACATCATATAAAATATAATATGAAATTGAATAGAAGAGACGTTGTGTCTCTTCAATTAAGAGGATGTTTGGTTGAGCTAATTTTTATAGCTAATAATTAAGATTTTTTTTAATAAGTTGGGAGTAATGGTTGGAGAGGAGGGATAAATTTCAAATAAACTGAGAGATACTGGGTTCGAACCTCGGTCAATACTCAATACATTTACAAAGGGTGGGCGATAGCACTTGAGCTACAAGCTAGTGATAGCTAATAATTAAGATGATAGATCTTATTTTAAAAAAAGTTGTTAAAGTGTTTGGATAAAAAAATGCTAGAGCTTTTAAGATGCTAGTAGTGATTGACAATTGTATAATTAAAATGGTCAAAATTTAAGAATTTTATTAAAATAAGGTTTTATTTTGAAAAAGAAGTTGGAATTCCCCACTTTTTTTTAAAAAAAATGTTGTTTATGTATAAGTTTATAACATCTTATTTTGGGAGCTTGTAAGATCTCAAATTTTTTTCTAAAGTTGGTCACGCACTTTTGGGAGCTTATAAACTATTAAACATGTTATAATATATTTTAAATATTCTATAAGTTAAACCAAACACGCTTTAAAACCTAACTTGGCCCATTTCATTTGGAATATTATCTTGGAGAAAGTCGAAAAACAAAATATTTTGTAGAAAGTCGAAACTATTGGCATTACATACTTTTGAAAATAAAATTTAGGAAACTATTTTTAAAAATTAAAAATTATAAATATTCAGGAAAGGTACTATGAATAGTCCTGGTAAATAAGTTGTTAATCATTTGGATTTTGATGTCACAACTTGCAATATTCAGCATAAAATAAACATATGAAAAATTATTAAAATATATAAATACTTATATCTAAGTAGAACATAAACTCAAGATATTGGGAGTGTTTGCAAAAATTTTGGTTTTAGAAGAAGTGATTTCTTTTAGCAGAAGTAAAAGTAGTTGAGAATTAGAAGTTGATAATGATTGCAAATAGAATCAGAAGTTGTGAATCGGAATTTGAGAGCGTTGGGTGAAAAAGTTCTAAAATGCTTATTTGTCTGTAAAAATCAAAATAGAAGCAGAATTAGAAATCTAAAACACCAATCACCCTACTTTTAGATTATGATTAAATGAAATAGAATCAAAAATGGAAGTTAGCATTTGCAAACACTACAAAGTGATTTGCTTTCAGGCAAAAGTTGAGAAGTACATTTTTAGTGATTGCAAACACTCCAGTTATTTTATTTTTAATTGAAGATTGTGAGTAACGTCTCAATTTTATTACCTACATAAAATCATATTAACCTTAGAGATGGTCTTATGTGAGACCATCTCATGAACTTAATATCACGAGATTTAATCATACAAAACACAAAAATATAGATTTTTTTATGGGTTTCGGTTTGGGTTTGAATTCTATTTATATATAGGTCCGTCTCATGGATAATGCCCATGAGACCATCTCATACAAGTTTTTGCCTTAACCTTAACATATTTTATTTTATTCTTATTCCACAATCCCCATCGATAATGTTTGGTGGATCAATCTATTGTCCGTATCAACCTATATATATTAAAAACAAAAATAAGAAAGACACATGTCAAAGATCTCCTAACCCGAGACAATTGGCGGTTCCTCATTCTCCCAATTACACATGGCAGTTTCACATTTATCCATGGTTAACTATTTTCTCCATATATATCTAAAAGGTAAATAACAATATAAAAAGTAAGAAAAAATAAAAAAAAACTATTTATATTAGCTAAAATATGTAAACTACTCTAAAAAATAGAATATATATTCATTGAATACTTTTAATTAATAAATATTTTTTTTGACAAATTCCGTGTAACACACAAGCGTGTTCTAGTATATATGTGTAGGAATTGATTAAAATTGGACCAAGTTCTCAGGGTAAGACAATGTGGACTTTTATTGACCATTGAATTATATTTTTAGTGCTTCATATTTTATCTGCTAGTTTAGGTTAATGCAGGGATTTCTACTGTCATTAAGAGTAGTAGGGCAATTTTTTTCCCGGTCTTTTTACAAACGGCAATATTGTAATTTTAGCTTTCTGATTAAGGTAAAAAAAACATTATCATATTTATCTCCCGCAATTTGAGGTGTCAGTTTTCTTTTTGAAACATCATGTCTTCTTAAGTGTGTATTGTATGCAAATTTATGGTAAATTCTACATATGGTGTATTCCTCCAAAAATAACATCTACTAGACCGAAGACGCTGATGAGGAAAATTGTTTAAAATTGGCCACTTGAGGAATGTTTGGTTTGAATTTTCAATTTTCAATTTTATATATTTTCCAAATAAAATTAAACATATTAAAGATTTCCTCATTTATTTCTGTGAAGCCCCGATTTTTCCGAGCATGTAATTGATCTTTTTATCGTCTATGTATTTGATCGACTATTTTACCGCGTCACTTTGACGGGTAAATATTAATAATATATATAGTTTGCATTTAATTTCATTTTATTTAATTACTTGTGATCATGATCATTATTAATTCTATTTCGCATTTATGATCACTTGATTGATCATTATTACTATTTTTGTATTTATTAGTCACCTTAGAATTTTAAGAGACTATTTATTTTAGAGACTTTTATCTTATAGAATTAAGAATTCGATTTAGAATAAGTGATCATGAGACTTATAAGTGATCAAGGAAATCACTAATTATTTTGGAGATTGATATATTTCATCTATTATCATCAAATTTGGGACAAAAAAAATATATGGAATTACCATAATACCCCTATAGTGGACGACCAACATGGAATTTTTGGAGTAGAAATACCATCCAACTCTTGTACACTTACACCTTATATTAGTCATCTTGTGTATAATTATACCATTAATTCAAACATTATACACATCATCTTATACATAAATTCTTTATTATTAAATTTCCGAACATGTTGGAGTCTTCCCAACATTCCATTCAAACTCAATTTCTCCTCTCCCTCTCTCCCTAGCAATCGGCCATTAGGCCCAATTTTTACAAAAAAAATCATTTTTCACCCAACACATTCATCTCTCAAGCAAATTCTCCTCCTTCTCTCTAACCTTTCTCTAAAAATCATTCACATCTTCAAATCTTCAAACACCAAAATTCTTCACATCTTCAAATCTTCAAACATAAGTTCTTCATATCTTCAAGTACCACTTCTTCACATCTTCAAATATTCAAAAACAAGTTCTTCACATCTTCAAGCCTACCTTCATACCTTCAAGAACATCTTCTTCCTATCATCAAACACTCTTTCTTCTTCAAACATCTAAACCAAAACAAACAATCTTCCTACTTAAAATCCAAAAATTCGAACACCCCCCTATCTCAAGGTAAGAAATTTCATTACTCAATTCAACTTAATATCTTACTACTCATCACCTTCTCTTCTTAATTTAAGTTTGAATTTTGGATTTTGAGGTACTTAGAAGACCACTTGAAGACATGCATGCATGGTGTTGATATTAGAAGACTTGAAGAATAATTTGTAGAGAAATTGAACTACAAGGTAAAAATTGGACACTAGAACCCTTCTTTCTTCTTCTTCCTATTTTTTTCAAATTTTAACACCCCTTTTTCATTTTTGAGAAATAGAGGTTGACTTCAAGTGATTTTTAAGGTGAACCAAAAACTCCAAATTTGAAGCTTCAACTAGTTTCAAATCACTTACTACACAAGGTAAAGTGTAGTATTTCCAATTTCCTTATCTTCTTCTATTTTCTTCTTAATTTTCACTCATTTTTCTAACTCCAAACTTTTGATATTTCTTGACTTAGAGGCTGACCTAAGTGACTTCATACAAAGTTGTGAAATTATCCTTTTTATTTCACAATTTTCCAAATTTAAGGTGAGTGAAAAAATAATTTCCAACTTTTAGGTGTTTTTGGTTAAATGCATGTAGTCTTTTGATCATGAGCACTTGAGATATATAATTTATGTATTGTATGTAAATTTTATGTATCAAGTTATGAAATTTCTCAAGTGTTGCTCAAAAATGCTATTTATTGAAATTTAGGTGCATGCATGTACAATTTAATGTTCTATTTGATGAATTCTTGTATGAATTGGACATGCATGTGTATGATCTTTGAAATCCATATTTTAGATGACTTATAACCTGGACAAGTCGAGCATAATTGATTAAATTCTAATTTTTGTACTTAAAATGCAAAAATGGAAAGTTGGTGGACTAAATTGCAAGAAAATAAAACTTAAAGGACCCCTCTATAAATTTCGAATTTTGGGACTGCACTCAGATTCAAAAATGACTTTGGACATTTTAATAAAGTTTTAAGAGTTTTAAGATAAATAAAATCAACCTTTAAAAGCCCAAGGACTAGTTTGTAAAATTTTAAAAGTTTAAGGGCTACTTTGTAATTTTTGAAACTATACCAGACCTTAATTTTAAAATTAGAAATTTTAACTCTTAAAGGACTGGAAAGGACATATTTTAAATGTATTCCCAAAATCCAAGTGTTTAGAGCTTGGAAAGTAATTTTACTAAAATTGAGGGACCAAAATCGGGCAGCTCGGCTGCTACTCCACTCTTCCGGCCCCATCGTCCTAATCCCACAACTGAGGGACGGAGTTTGTCCAAGGGAAGCGGGTCGTAGTACTTGAGGTATAATCATGATTATGACAAATCCGAGTCTTGCTAGCTCCACTGTGGATTTTGTCTTTTTTACTTGAGCGATAAGGTGGATCGGGGTCTTGGACCATCTTGCTCGGGAGTTACAAGGAAGAACGAAGAAATCATTTTGTCGATCCACACGATTCCAGAGTTAATCGGACCCGTTTGGTTGGCGCTACAAATCCGTATGCAACCGCAACTTGTTTTGCATTGGTTGGCGCTACAAATCCGTACGCAACCACTATTTTTCTTGCATAGGATTGGCGTTACATTCCGTACGCAATCCTACCTGTCTTGCCTGAATCACATAGTGCCTGTGTGACCACGAACTATTTTCTTAAACTGTATAAGTATATTACTTAAGTATATTTATCATGATGCTTGTGGACTGTGTGTGAATTCATGCATCATATCTCAAGCGTTTTCATACAACTATTTTCTCGCATTAACTATATATATCGCCACACTTGCACACGATCACCCCATCCACTGAGATTTCTATCTCATCCCCTCATGTTTTCTAACCTTTAGATGATGACTTCATTGAAGATGTTGAACCGACCACGGATTGAGATCCTGTACCCCGCTTGTTGTACTTACTACCTGTTGTTGTTGCTGCTGGACTTGTTTCTTGTATTAACTGTTGGACTCTTTCATTTTCTTTTCATTTCGGTCTGTAACTGAAGGGCATAGGACCCTTTGACTTTTAAGTTGTTATCTTTAGTTGATTTCGGGGATGTAAATTGGATATTGTGGACTGTAAGTTGTAACTTGTACTTATTCTTTATTTCTGCTGCTATTTGACTCTGTTCCTTTGGGATTTTGTTGATATTGTCTGGACTGTTTGGTTTACGTGTATTTAAGTTGTGGATCGTCGTCGCGTCCCATTTTGGGCGTGACAATTTCCCTCCAAACAATCTTCACTTCCCTTAAATTCTTTCAGAAAATATCCCACATATTCCCCGTAGTGTTTATCTTTAATACATTAGGTGAATATCATGTCTATAAAATGATGTCACTATACATTATATTCACATAATGTTGTAATGAAACACCTTAAAACAATAGAAGGTCGGCATTGAAATGTTGCACTTTAAAATACTTACGGTAGAGAGAGTCGCCAAATCTACGGTCGGGCGAGTCCTACCACCGGCCCACTGGACCTAGAGCGAAAATCGGATGGGTTGGGTCGGACAGATAGTGATTGGGCCACTGTTTTAGAGCCCAGTCCAGCCCATGAAAATACATTAACAAAAATTGGGCCTCTGGGTCAGTCCGATATTTCGGGTCTAATGGACAAGGCCAAATAGGTCAGATTTTTTTCGTGCCGTAAATATTACATCCCAGTCCGGTAAAACTATCGGGCTGGTCGGGACGGTCCATTGAGTTGGGTCGAAATTGACAGCTCTAATTTTTACGGTGTAAAACCAAACACCTTACATATTCTGCAATATAATTCTACGTACATATATTTTCCAAGATATTTACGGCCCACTTTATTTGAACTTGAGTGAATCCAGCTGAAACTTTTCAAACTTGAAAATTGAAGTTTAATTAAGTTCAAATTCAATTCAGAAATATTGATCAGGACTTTTACTTATTTACAGTCAATTAATATACTTGAGTTCAATTCCAAACCCAAGTTTCACTCAAAACATGTCTATGACATTCATGAAACATGACCAGATTAGACGAGCTATATATTTTTATCAAACATTTTAAATAAAAAATTAGTCAACCAACTAATTGAAAATGCTAAACTTACAATGGATTTTCTGATATCCTATTGTAATCTCATAATAACCACTAGCTTGTAACTCAAGTGGTATTACTAACCCTTTATAAGGGTGGATGGGATCTTCTATTCCAAAACCGTGTTTCATCTCCTATTTCAACCGTATGTATGATTGACACGTGTATTATACTTACCATGTTAATTTTCAAGCATAAATCAAACAGAAATTGTAGGGTATCCAACCGTGTGGATGATTGACACGTGTATTACACTTACCATGTTAATTTTCAAGCATAAATCAAGCAGAAATTGTAGGGTTCTAATATGGTAAGTGTAATACACGTGTCAATCATCCACACGGTTGGAATATGAGATGAAACACGGTTTTGGAATAGAAGATCTCATCCGTTATAAGGGTGTTAACCAGGGTTCGAACCTGTATCTTTTAATTTATTTGAAATTTATCTCCTCCCCTCAACCAGTACTCCCAGCTTATTAAAAAAATTGTAATCTCATAATCGACATATTCGATGTGTACAGTATTACAAAAAATAATACAAAAAATAATATTTCTTGAATAAATTAATTGGGAAAATTAGAAAATTGGTCCTATAAGTTGGCTTGTTCAGACTTTGGTCCTCTAAGTTGGCCTGTTTGAAAATTAGTCCTCTAAGTTATGAAATTTCAGACTTTTGGTCCTCTAAGTTGGCTTTGTTTGAAAATTAGTCCTCTAAGTTATGAAATTTCATAAATTTCGTCCGATTTTCACCGAAAATTTTCAATCCATCGAAATTTCGACTAGGATCTAAAGCGAAGCGCCGTCATGACGAGCACAATTCTCTTTCAAAAGTATGCAAAACATTCCACGCCGCAATCATAAAATCTTCCGAGGATTATCAATCGCCCAAGAAGTTCATACTTGCGTGTGGGAAAACGAGCACAAGCGCGGACTTGGACGATTGATAATCCGAGAAGAAGCTTTTATGGTTGCCAGCGTGAAAGGTGATGTTTTGCATACTCTTGAAAGAGAATTGTGCTCGTCCGACATCGTTTTAGATCCTAGTCAGCAATTTCCGGTGGATTGAAAAATTTCCGGTGAAAATCGGACGAAATTTCTGAAATTTCATAACTTAGAGGACTAATTTTCAAACAAACCAACTTAGAGGACCAAAAGTCTGAAATTTCATAATTTAGAAGACTAATTTTCAAACAAGCCAACTTAGAGGACCAAAAATCTGAACAGGCCAACTTATAGGACCAATTTTCTAATTTTCCCAAATTAATTAGGTTTAAAAGATGTCGAGATTTTATATTTCCAGTCATATTTACCTGTATAACTCCAACATTCAAGACAAGAAAATCTTCCCAATTTGATTATCATTACCGATTTATGTTTTTTAATTACCAAAAAGAAACAACAGTCATTTTGAAACAAGTCAACATGTTGTTTTACACCAAATTACATGCAAGTCTAGATATTCAAGATTCAAGACAAGAAATTACTTCCCAATTAACTTGATTGTAGAGTTACCATATTATAGAAAGAAATAGTATATGATCGTGACAATAGTAGGGTTTTACTCACCAAAAAAACAATTAAATAAATCATATGATGAATTAATTATATTATAGATGTGAGTACTGTATACCTAAGTCTTATTTGTACAATTGGTTCTGTAACTTTGAGGTGGCGATATTTTAGGATTTTTATATTTTCGACTTGATATTTAGGACTTTAATTTAAAAAAATTTGGCACATTGAGGATAATTTTGCCCGGATACTCAAAATTTGACCTGATTGCAAATGTGATTGCCACCTCACCACCCCAAATTGGGGATTTCAAATTTATGGCCGAATGGCCAACTTAAAAATTTCATAGGAAAATTAAAAAAAAAAAAACCCAATTTAGGATGGTGAGACGGCATACACGTTGGTAATCTGGTCAATTTTTGAATTTTGTAGCCAAAATTATCCTCAATGTTACGAGTTTTTTAAAATTAAAGTACGTAATTGCAAATTGAGAAAAAAAAAGTTCTAAAATGCCACCGCCCCAAAGTTACTGACTAATTTTGCAATTAATCCATATATCTAATTAAACTAAATGCAAACTTATCACAAGGTTAGAAACAAAATAAATACAGCTGAGGAGGGTTAAAAGTACTTAAGGATAGCTAAACCGACACGAACTCGACCTGAAGTTACTGAGAGAAATTCGAACACAATACGAGAAACCTGAACATGAAAACGACTAACACGAATCTGACACAATGTTAATTGTCTAAAGCATAATTTTATATTTTAATTAATTTTTGATGTATTTCAAGCATAACCCTAAATCACCCAAAATTAAACACAATATGATTTGATAACCCGAATTGTCACCCTTAATAAAAGTAAGAACGAACTTAGACCAGAAATCCCTTGCTACGTAGGGTATATAGGTCATGATGTTAAATATACGAAGAAAACACTAATGGGTCCCCAATCCCCATAGTCCTTTTCTTTTTTTTTCTTTTCCTGATAACACCTTGGAAATTTCCTAGAATTAACACCATTCCCCCAAATTAACTCATTTTTTTTTTCTTATTTCCAAAAAACAAATTAAATTCCCCCTTTAAATACAAGAACAAAAACTAGGCTTTTTTTCACCCAAGTCCCCCTTTCTTTTTCCTCTTTTTCCTTCAATTCACCATTAATGGAGTAAATTGAAAGGAAGAAAGTTATATAAAATAACACACAAAAAAGTGTGTGTGTGTGTGAGAGAGAGATTTATAGAGCCAAAAAAGAGTTGTTATTAATTAATTAATTAAGAGATGGATGATTTGCCTGTAGGTTTTAGGTTCTATCCCACTGAAGAAGAACTGCTTTCATTCTATCTGCCAAACAAGCTCAAACGCAAAAGACCAAGATATCGACAGGGTTATTCCACTTGTTGATATTTACAATTACAATCCATGGGATCTTCCACGTAATTTTATTTATATTTTTTTTTTCTTTATTGAATTGTTGATACAACATATTTTTAGGTTTTACTACTAACATCTATTTTTTAGGTTTTGATATTACTATCATTTTTTAATTCATTCATGGTTAATTACATATGAAAATGTCATGTTATGCATATTTCATTTATTGAATTAGATCCATATATAAATCCTCTAAAGCTTTTTTTGCTTGATTATTTCGATGATACTTCCATTTTTTCTCCAAAATACTTCTTGTTGTTTGCCCTAACCTATACACACACACACACACTCTGGTTCAATTTGTTGTGTAATTAAGTTCAATTCCTTCTTGTTGTTGCTTATTATATATAGTATAATAAAAATCCAAAATTATTCACTTTTTCTCCGATAGTATTAGCAAATTCTAGAAAAAAGTGATTATTAGCTTCTACATGCAAAAAAAAACAATTTGTTATCGTTTTAATTCTACCTTATACGCAACGGCGGATCCAGGGGGCTCCCAAAAAATTTAAGAATTTTTTCTTCTTCTTTATTTTATTTGTTATCAGTTAATATTTATGTACAAATTATTGGAAAAAAATATATTTGCCCCCCAAAATTTTGAAAAAAAATTCTTCCAATTGTATTAAAAATTAGGTTTCGCCGTCCCTCCCCCAAAATCTCAATTCCTGCATTCGCCACTGCTTACGCGGTTCCAAAAGAATCGAACTATACATCATCCAAATTCCAAATCAAGAATCATGGGATCCATCTCACTTTTATTCCCTTTCCTTGTAGAATATTTTTGCACCATAATAACAAGGATATTATATGTACATGCTAAGCAAATTCATATTTTCTGTCTTTTTATTGCATATATAGTTATGTACCGACTTTTTATGTTCTTGAAATTGACTATATGTAGAATTTGCTGGAGAAAGATGCCCTGCAGATACCGAACAATGGTTTTTCTTCACAGCACGGCAAGAAAGGGAAACCCGGGGAGGACGACCGAATCGGCTAACTGAAAATGGATACTGGAAAGCCACTGGTTCTCCTTGTGAAGTTTACTCTTCGACTCAAAACCAGCGAATTGGAAGGAAAAAAACCATGGTTTTCTACCAAGGACGAGCTCCGAATGGTCGGAAAACTGCCTGGAAGATGAATGAGTATAAAGTTTTTGACAGTAATATTGATCATGAACCTAATAATTCTTCTTCAGCTGGTGGTGCAAATCTGCAGGTGATCCAATTTTCCTTTTTTTTTTAAAAAAAAAAAACATATTTATGGTGTAGAATCTAGATTAGTTTGCATGTTTTTGGGTTCATGCCAGTCAGATGAATCTTCTATTCCAAAACTTTTCATCTCCTATTTCACCATACTAATATTAAACAACCCACAATTTATGCTTGAAAATTAATTTGGTAAGTGTTTTACATTTGTCAAATATTCATGCGGTGAAATAGGAGATGAAACACGGTTTTGGAATATAAGATCTTATCCGTGTGCCTGCATTTTTTCGTTCAGATGGGATTTTAAATTCGAAAATGGTGTTTCATATCATGTTTCACTGCATGTACATATGATTGTCAAGTGTATAAAAACCGTCATATTAATTTTTCAAACATAATAAAATTGTGGGTTTTTTATAAGGAAAGTGATAACGGTTAAAAAAAAAACACGTGACAATCATCTGTACGATGAAATACTATTTTAGAATAGAAGATTCTGCTGGTTTGTTCTGTCTCCAGGAATCATTTTTTATTGCAATATGTTAATTCTCTAGTGTCTTATATATTTTTATAGACATAAGTAAATGTTGGAATTGGTCTTTGATAAATGGGGTGTTGACCCGATTTTGACCAATTAATTAAGTGGTTTCCATTTGTGAAAAATGGAATTAAATTATTTGTAAAAATTCTACTTAGAGAGTAGATGAGAATAGCATTTGGAATTTCTCAAACCGATTAGGGTGAATGAGAAATTAATGCTAGAAGTTAGCCACTTAATACAAATAAATGGTATGGAAAATGAAAAATGTGGGGGAGGAGAGATCTTCATCCCACATAGGAAAAAGGAGGTAAAGTTGCACACTTTATTTATCCTAAGTTGACAAATGGGTTTGGGCCCTTGGGGCACCAAGTTTTTAAAGGAAGAGGACCTACATGCTTGTGGGTTTGGTCAAAGACACACGCGCGCCGCCGGCCGGCCCGGCCCGGGTCCTGGGTCGTGGGCTTGGGCTTGGGCTTCAAGGCCCTTATTCTTTTTGGACCAAAAACCTTTAAAACATTAAAATATTTAATTAATTTTTGTAATTAATTAAAAGAGTTCAACAGGAAAAACTTTCCACAAGATGGGGCTTTTTTTTCGCTCTTGCGGAGATCGATTCTAAATCGGCTCGACTAAGCCTAAACACTCTATTCCAGCCATTTTTTTCTTCAATGTAAAACCTTCACCAGAAATTTTACCCAACAGTAAATTCGTATCTGCAAAAAAATGTGCATCATAATTGCAATAGAATTTGCTTTCTATCTACAATTAAGCTAGCAGTGAAAACAAATTAATAAAATATTGTTTATTATTTTTTTTTCCCAAGATGTATATATGTTTAATTTGAAAATCTATAAAAGTGAATTAAAAAAAGTGGTCTAAACCATAAATATGTTAAACATAAATTGATAATTAATTATTTTGTTCTCTTTTCAGAAATAATATTTATATATGTTTAACTTAATTAATTTCATGCAGGTGAGGGAAGAAATCAGGTTGTGCAGAATTTACAAGAGATCAAAGTGTTTGAGGGCATTCGATAGACGGCCGCCGACCGAGGAGGTTGCAGGTGGTGGCCAGGCGGCGGTGCACCTTCACGACCACCAGCATGAAACTACTAATGATCAGGCAATAAGGATTATTAATCAGGAGAATAATAATCCAGGTCATGTAGTACCTGATCAGATTATAAGTACTAATAGTACTATTTCATCTTCAGGAGAACTTATCATGAATAATAATCCTTCATTATCGTCTCAGTCCCTGGAAAGTGAAAAGTATTGGGATTTGGCAACTGATAATGATCCCTTGTGGGACTGGGAAGATTTCAACTGGTTTGATATATGAATTGAAGATTGTTGAATATTTAATGCTCGAGAGAATTTACATATGGATACCATGATCGATCTTGTATGAAATAATTTATTCCATGGGAATAAATTTGATTTAAGTTGTACCAATTATCATGTTGTATGTAGTAATTTGGAATCATTGTTAATATGTACTATATATCAAGTTTACTTCTCCGAGTTTATCTTTCTTCACTCATCCTCCATTAGTTTTAATAAATTTATCACCGATAGGTGGCTTTTACTTATCCCCAATATATAGGTGGATTTACTTGTCCCCAACAGGTGCATGGTTTTTATTTGTGCATAATATGTGGCTTTTTGTTTTCCAGTAAATAAATTTATCTCATATGTGAGATTTTGTTCAGAAATTTTAGATGAGTCATTTCCGACGATATGTGTTAGAATGAGATCAATCTCTTTGGTACGTGATTCGTCCCGTACATTCGTTGAGATTTTCTGATTCTACGGACCAGCTTGATCTATTTAGGATTATAAATATTTTTGTTTTAGATCTGTGTATAGGTTTATTGATAAGGGTCTTTTTATGCATGTTTTATGTGTATATTTGAGTAGTATTCGAGTTATTTTATTGTTAGTTTTATAAATTTTTGATTGTACATAGTTCATATTACTCCGAGGTGCTTTTATTGATGTAGATTGACCATTTGGGGCTAATTTTGGTGAATTTTCGGACCATGGATTCATGTCAAAACATACCGGGAGTTTAAGGATGCAAAAACGCCGAAATTCCAAGCCAAACGCGTCATTTCGGGGCCTTTTGGTCCAACACGGGCAGGGGTGTCGGGCAACACACGTGTTCACGGAGCTAAAACTCGATTTTTCGCACAAACAAATGACCTCTCCGACACGGCCAGGCCGTGTTCCCTTCAACACGGCCGTGTCAGAGACACGGCTACGGCCGTGTTGGGAGCACGCCATGTTTCCGAGTCCCTCGTGTGATAAAACAAAGACGGCCGGCCGTTCGGGCGACACTGGGCGTGTCAGGACCTCTTTTTGCAACTTTTCTTTGCGGAATTTGGGGAAAACTCACCAACCAACCCATTTTGGCCACTTTTGTACACTTTTAACACCCTATTTTCTTTGAAACATGTCTCCATGTCCCCTCCTCATCACTTGAATACAAGAATTCACCAACCAACAAGGAAAATGGAGGCAACTGTTTAACAAAAGAGAGTACTATCAATGTATTGGTTGCCTATAAAAGCCAAGGGTTGAAGTTGGGAGAGGCATTAATTAGATACTCGTAAAATATTCATTGTATTCATTTTCATTAAGTAGAATTGGGATCAAGGGTCTTGGAGGAGTAAGCTTGAGGCAACATTGGGGAAGAAGGCTTGGAGCAACATCATCAAGTCAATTGAGATTTTGATAAAGATAAGTACACCATGTCTACAATGTTTACATCTTCTTGTGTAATTTATTCTTCGTGTCAAAAGCATGTGTAGCTAAAACTCCTAGTGTTTGAATGTAATGAACTCAGAATGGATTTGTGATTAAGGTGTGTATGTTTTTTAATAAAATCTTCATATTTTGTGTGATTCACTTATATTATGCTTCGTTCATTCGAATTGATATATGCGCAATATTGATTTGAAGTTTATTTTTCATCCGGAAATCGAGAGATTCATGGTGAAATAGAACCTATATAAGTGAAAAGAGTTGCATGCAATCCTAGATATAGGACGACATAAATCTTCCGGATTAGGGTCAAACCTAATATGGGAATTCACAAATCGTTATAATCTTTGTCTTGGGGTTTTAACTAGAAAGAGATTTGATTAATCAACTTGAGATTAGAAGTTTTTCGCTTGAGAAAGGGTTTAACTTAAATTGGGAATTTCTACGGTCCACAAGACGTGAGATTTTATTAAAAGAGGTTGGTTTTTGCTTAAGGGCTTACGGTTGTATTTTTAACTTGTCAAATCACAAAAACATTCTAGAGGGATTTACATTCAAACACATTTCTATCTCTTGATTTCTTATTTTACAAATCTTCTTTCATTTTTACAACTTATAATTTGTTTTCCTTTTTCATCAAACAAAAAAAACTCTGAAAATTGTTAGATTAAATAACAAAAAGACGGCAATTATTAGTATTTACAATCCTCGTGGGAATGACACTCGGTACTCAATAATCTATACTATAAAACGATAGGTGCACTTGCCTACGGTTTTAAAGGTAGCTTTTGAGCCAACCACCTCCAACTTTGAACTTTGCTTGTCCTCAAGCAAAACATTATATCAAAAAGAGAGATTCAATAAATCACAACACAAAAATTTTTTTCTTTTTTTTTTTTCAACACATTGAACACAAGCAGTCAAGTTCTTAGCCTTCTCAACCCGAATTAACCATTCAAGAAAAAAAAATTATTTTGCAAAGCGATCGACTGTCAAGAAAGACCGTAATATCAGTAGGCATTATTGAGACTTGAAATCATCACGCCACAAATATTGATAGTTATGAACAACTTCAATTCAATAATGCTATGAAAATACAAGAACTCAATGGATCATAGTAGTTAGCTTACTAGTCATATAACCAAGCTTCTTGAACTTTATTGGAATGAGAAGTCAAGGAGTATTCATTCTCCTTTTTTTTTCGTTCTCTTTTTTTTTTTTTTGGGACCTTTCGAGACATGCTTCCACTAGGTTTATATTTTGAATTTCTGTTCAAACACTCCTAGGGTGGTTTCCCATACTCATATTCGTGTCGCCGTTTTACGTAAAAGACAAACATGGGGCTCATGAATGCTCCTAGTTACTAAGCAACAACAAATAGAGGAGTATAACCTCGATTGGTCCGTTTTTTTTTTTCTTTTTTTTTTTCATTTTTCTCTTTTTTTTTTTTTATTCGCAAGCTTGGTTTAACAACTCGTTAACCACTACTAAATCACGAGTTCTCAGACGTTCATAGCGCTAGGTATCGTCGTATATGCCTTAACACATCAAGTATTTATGGTGTTAGAAATCTCATCAAAATTTTGCCTGCATCCACGTCAATCTATCCTAGACAATCAATTGCTTCACATTGAAAACACAAATTAACAAGTTAATGTAGGTATAATTGGGCTAAGTTATTGACTAGCAAACATTCAATTTGTTAAAAAAATCATATCTCTCACAAACAAGCATACAAGCATTCCGAAAATGTTATTGTACCCACCTCCAACTTTATGATTCACATTGTCCTCAATGTGAAAGAAAGAAATGGACAAACACACACAACACACTCAAAAAAAAAAAAAAGCAAAGAAACTAGAATGATATAAAAGAAGTGGAAAAAGAAAAATACGACCTTACTACAATAGTGGAATCGGTGTTGAGTGATCATTGGGTTGTTTTGGTACGGGACCTTCAACGGCATCTTCATACCTAATCAAAGTTAAGCAACACACAACTCGAACACCGTGAAATCTCAAATATTCCCAATTAGGACAACCAAGAAGATGTTCAAGAGTTTTTTTTTTTATTTGAAAATGACTCTAAGGACTTGTGATTATTTTGAAAGAAAATAAAATAAAAAAATAAAAATGAATGAAAACAATTGCACACAAACATCGGGTTGCCTCCGGGTAGCGCTTCTTTAACGTCATATATTTGGACCATTTCACCTAAATGTGAAGATTTAATCGGGCGGAGCCTTGAACTTATGAAAAATTTTATCTCTTTGAACAACATCGCCACCGTATCGATTTTCGAACAATGACCTTCATGGTCCTATTTTTCTCGCATGTTATTCTCAAAATGGGATTTATCTCGTGGAAACTTTTGCACATTGAACATCACATACTTTCGAGGATTTATTAGAAGACATATCAAGCAAAGAATCATTTATCCTTGTCTCAATCAAGTTTATAGGAAAACAAGTACCATTTATAGGATTTCTCAAAGGAATTTTAAAGATAACTTGTTCACCCCCTACTCTCAAAGTAAGCTTTCCATCATGCACATCAATGAGAGATTTAGCGGTAGCAAAAAGGGACGCCCTAGAATTAAGGGAACTTATATCATCATGCATGTCAAGAATAATAAAATCAATCGGGAATATGAATTTATCAATCTTAACTAGCACATCTTTAACAATACCTCTAGGATGTTTAATCGATTTATCGGCTAATTGAATGTCCATCCTAATAGGTTTAAGTTCACTTAATTCCGCATGCTTGAATGTTTCATAAGACATCACGTTGATACTAGCTCCTAAGTCGGCTAGTGCCCTATCAACAGTAAACCATCAATTGTGCAAGGGATAATAAAGCTTCCGGATCATTAAATTTTTGTGGTAGTTCATTGGAAGGACATTTATCATTCAATCGCACATTTGATAATTTATTAAGCTTATTTTCACTAGGAATGATGTCATTAAGATCCCTAACATGCTTTGAATGAGGGTCAACAAATGGATTATTGGCATGTAATTGTTTGAAAGAATCAAGGTACTTACCAAATTTGTCCTCCCTTCTATCTTCTTCGGTTAGACTCCGTGTAAGGGATCTTGGGCTTGTATTCTCGCAACCTCCTTTTTTCATGAGATTTTCTTTGGGCATGTCATCCTCCACGTATTTCCGCATGGCGGCATTGGCATAATCATGCTCATGTGAAAACTGATGGTGATTGCCTTTACGTGCTCCCCTTGGGTTTGGCTCAAGTATTACCCTAAGCAAACTACCTTGTGGCCTTTTCGGAAATCATCTTCGCAACGCCTATTTGGTTTTCCAGATTATGGATAGATGCCTCTTGATTTCTCAAGGATGTTTCCACCGCCTGGAATCGGGTATCTCGTTGATTGCACAAACTTTGTTATAAGATCTTCCAAGTTAGGCTTACCTTGATTTGGTGAAATCCGGAGACGTGTGTAGATCGGGATTGGGATTAGGTCGTGGTTGGCCTTGATTTCCCCAACCGAAATTAGGATGTTGTCGCCACCCAGGATTATATGTGTTGTTGTAAGGATTACTTGGGTAATTTTCGCCCGATTCCCAACGTAATTAGCATGTTCAACGTGAGGTATTGTGTGTGGACAGTTCCCGATGATTATGCAATCCTCCGCAAGTTTCACAAGATAAAACATGCGGTGGTGGTGGTTTAGAGCCGCTAGATCGCCGATCTTTTGGGTCAATGCTTCGACCGGCGAACGAACTACCGTGATCCGCATTATACACACCAACCGACTGTTAGTTTTACCTCGTATGGATTGCCATTGGTAGCCGTTCATGGCCATTCCTCAATCAAATCCTCGAGCGGCTTCCGGCGTTTTGTTATTAAGAGTTCCCGCCGCCATTGATCGATCATTTGTCTTGTTGCTGCGAAAGTAGCCCATTATAAAATGTTTGGACTTGCATCCAAATAGGTAGGCCATGGTGTGGGCATTTCCGCAACAATTCTTTGAATCTCTCCCAAGTGTCGTACAAGGTCTCGTCATCTTCTTGAGTGAATGAAGAGATTTCATTCCTCAATCGTGCGATTTTGGCGGTGGAAAATATTTCAAAAGGAACTTTTCGCCATGATGTTCCACGTTGTAATCGTTCCCTTTGGCAAAGTATTTAGCCATTGTTTAGCCCGGCCCGAAGAGTAAATGGGAATAGGCGTAAACGGATGGCATCATCGTGAGACCCCATTTATTTTGAATGTATCGCAAATTTCAAGGAAATTCGCGATATGATTATTTGGATCTTCGTCCGGTAGGCCGTCGAATTGAACAAATTGTTGCACCATTTGAATGACATTCGGTTTGATTTCGAAATTATTGGCTGCAACAGTGGGCCTTACGATACTAGACGATGTGCCGTCCATAGACGGCTTGGCGTAGTCGTACATGGTTCTTTGTTGTTCATCCGCCATATCGGGATCCTTGCTTTCGTTAGTATCCTCCTCGTGGTCTGTACTAATACTTTCCTCTGTGTTGCTACCGGCGGTCTCGCACTTCCAAATTCGGCGACGAGTAGGCATGAACTGTAGTAAACAAGGAGGATAAGTATAATCCAAGACTTAGAAAGATAGATACCTAGAAAGACAATTGATGAAAATAAAAAAAAATGATTAAATTAACAAAAATAAGGTGTTCTTAATATTACAATCCGACAGCAACGGCGCCAAAAACTTGATGGCTCAAAAGCTACCTTTAAAACCGTAGGCAAGTGCACCTATCGTTTTATAGTATAGATTATTGAGTACCGAGTGTCATTCCCACGAGGATTGTAAGTACTAATAATTGCCGTCTTTTTGTTATTTAATCTAACAATTTTTGAGTTTTTTTTGTTTGATGAAAAGGAAAACAAATTATAAATTGTAAAAATGAAAGAAGATTTGTAAAATAAGAAATCAAGAGATAGAAATGTGTTTGAATGTAAATCCCTCTAGAATGTTTTTGTGATTTGACAAGTTAAAAATACAACCGTAAGCCCTTAAGCAAAAACCAACCTCTTTTAATAAAATCTCACGTCTTGTGGACCGTAGAAATTCCCAATTTAAGTTAAACCCTTTCTCAAGGCGAAAAACTTCTAATCTCAAGTTGATTAATCAAATCTCTTTCTAGTTAAAACCCCAAGACAAAGATTATAACGATTTGTGAATTCCCATATTAGGTTTGACCCTAATCCGGAAGATTTATGTCGTCCTATATCTAGGATTGCATGCAACTCTTTTCACTTATATAGGTTCTATTTCACCATGAATCTCGATTTCCGGATGAAAAATAAACTTCAAATCAATATTGCGCATATATCAATTCGAATGAACGAAGCATAATATAAGTGAATCACACAAAATATGAAGATTTTATTAAAAACATACACACCTTAATCACAAATCCATTCTAGAGTTCATTACATTCAAACACTAGGAGTTTTAGCTACACATGCTTTTGACACAAGAATAAATTACACAAGAAGATGTAAACATTGTAGACATGGTGTACTTATCTTTATCAAAATCTCAATTGACTTGATGATGTTGCTCCAAGCCTTCTTCCCCAATGTTGCCTCAAGCTTACTCCTCCAAGACCCCTTGATCCCAATTCTACTTAATGAAAATGAATACAATGAATATTTTTCGAGTATCTAATTAATGCTCTCCCAACTTCAACCTTGGCTTTTATAGGCAACCAATACATTGATAGTACTCTCTTTTGTTAAACGATTTGCCTCCATTTTCCTTGTTGGTTGGTGAATTCTTGTATTCAAGTGATGAGGGAGGGGACATGGAGACATGTTTCAAACAAAATAGGGTGTTAAAAGTGTACAAAAGTGGCCAAAATGGGTTGGTTGGTGAGTTTTCCCAAATTCCGCAAAGAAAAGTTGCAAAAAGAGGTCCGGACACGCCGTGTCGCCCGGAACGGCCGGCCGGCCGTCTTGTTTTATCACACAGGACTCGGGAAACATGGCGTGCTCCCCACACACGGCCAGGCGTAATCTCTGGACACGGCCGTGTTGGGAACACGGCCTGGCCTGGCCGTGTCGGAGGCTGTTTTGTGCGAAAAATCGAGTTTTTAGCTCCGGCGAACACGGCCGTGTTGCCCGACACCCTGCCCGTGTTGGACCAAAAGGCCCCGAAATGACGCATTTGGCTTGGAATTTCGAGCGTTTTTGCATCCTTAAACTCCCGATATGTTTTGACATGAATCCATCGAAATTCACCAACATTAGCCCCAAATGGTCAATCTACATCAATAAAAGACTTGAGTAATATGAACTATGTACAATCAAAAATTTATAAAACTAACAATAAAATAACTCGAATACTACTCAAATATACACATAAAACATGCATAAAAAGACCCTTTATCATTTATGGTCTTGTAAAAATTTGCAACTGTATTTCACTCGATGTTGTAACAAGTTGTAAGTTTCATATGATGAATGAATAAAATTCATTCTGATTCTAAAAAATTTACTTTTACGACTTATATGTAATAATAAGGGATAATTACAAAAAATACCCCTGAGGTTTGGCCTAATTACAAAAAATACGGGCTAACTTTCAAAATTACAAAAAGTACCCCTCAGGTTTGATTTAGTGCTAAAATTAATGGGTAAACTGTAATATTTTTATAAATATGAGGGGGATTTTGAAATATTTTTTGGTTATGAAGGGGGTAAATGTTAGACAAAATAAAACTTCAAGGGTATTTTTTGTAATTTTGAAAGTTAGCTGGATTTTTTTGTAATTAGGTTAGATCTCAAGGGTACTTTTTGTAATTAACCCTAATAATAAATACATTTTGAGGAATTATCTATATATAGCTAACTTGATTCTTGGCATGCTGGAGGACATTTACTCGAGTTGTTCAATTGATGCAAGATATATATGAATATTCATGTCTCTAATACAATATTTGGTTCTTGAGATTTTTCGTGCAAAATATTAAGAAAAATACTTTTATTTTATTTCCTAACGATAGTACCTTGTACCTTATTTCTCAGTTTTTATTTTCTCATTAAAATCCAAGATTAAAACATGAATTAAATGTGCAAATGTTTAAGATTTTAAACAATTTTGAATAAAGAATGGTGTAACGACCAAATAAACTTGTTACATTGAAATGAATTCTAAGGAAAACTTAAAATCTTTGGATTGCCTATTACTATAGTATTTGATATAGAAGAGTATACAGAATAGTCACAACGCACAATGTGTAAGCTTTTTATTTACAAATTATGTATATAAAATAGGAGTGACAATGAATACGTAGATAAATTGGACTAGCGCCTCACACTGTAGGTTCTAATAGTACGCAAACTCAGGTTTTAAATTTTTTATTGTCATACCCAAAACCACCCGCACTTTTTTTTTTAAGATGTTATATTTAATTATGCATGATACTATGCTTATAGATACATTTTATATAAAAAAATTAAGTGGTATTATTTTCTTAAAAAAATAAATTTTTATATTATTTAAAATATAAACCGAGCTAGTCTAATCTCGTGGGTCGGGTAGGACAAAGTAGTTGGAGTTGGTACCTTTATCTCACGTGGATGGCGATGGGATGCGAGTCGCTGTCAGTTGCAGTTGTGTGCAGGTGAGCTTGAATCGTCGGTGGCGAAAGGGTTCAGAGAGGAGAGAAGAGAATTGAATGAAAGATTGAGAAAGAAGAGAAAAAGAAACGATACGGAGAAGGAAGAAAGTCTAAGATTAAATGTTACATAAATTTTAAAGGTTTTTTGTTTTGTAAAAGGGATTTTTCTATTTTTTAATTATAAAATTTATTATTTCAAATAATAATATAAAAATTATAATTTTATTTGGTGGGCAATATATAACCAATATTGAGGGGAATTATTTTTTGAAACAAATAGTGATGGGATTAGTTACCAATAACTAGGAAATTAAGAATTCCTCATAAATAATCCGACTCTTTAACTAAGAGTTTTTTTTACCCTCATAGAAACCTAATAAGTTATGTTTTTAATGACCATATTTTCATACCCTCACTAATTTTTCATCATTATATATAAGTTGAAATTCTTGTAGTGGTATTAAGTTTAGATATCAACGACTGTCATCCTCACTTAGGGATGTAAATGAGTCGAGTCGAGCCGAACATTTTATTGTTCGAGTTTCTTTGAATTTTAAGAGCAAACTTCAAAAGTTGTGTTTGAGCTTGTTCGATTATTAATAGAATCGAGCTCGAACGAGCTTTAGTCGAGCCTAACACGAATCGAGCTCGAGTAGCTTGATATTTTTACACATATTTTATTCTTTTTTACTAATCAAGTCGAGCTCGAGTCGAGCCTTACATCTTATTGAACGGAAAAATGTGTTAAAGCATGGTTCGTTATGTTAACGAAAAGAGCTCAAAAGAGCTTGATCGATCTCGAATCGAGTATCGAGTAGCTTGATTAGTTTTTCAGCTCTATCCTCACTTCGATATTAATTTCTAGTGAAAAATATAATTAAAAATTATGATGTATATCACTATTCATCTAGTAATTGAATTACACATTCTCTTATTTTGAAAGAAACTTTTAGTAAGTACATTCTAAGAAATTATTTCAGCAGAACGGGTTTTTCCATCATAAATGGGAGGTAGTTATTATAATTAGAGACTCATGGACGTCTCAATGATTCAGAAAAGATAATAATATATTATTTTTCAATAATTAATACCGTCATTATTTTTGAGTACATTAATACCATCATCATAAATACTAAATAGGGCCACATTGTCCCGCTTCTAGAACTTCATGGAGCAGGTGAATCGTTGGATATATATGCCTCAATAAGTTAAGGTTCTGAGATGCCTTAAACTGAATCACCATACAAGAAATCATTCTCCAACTTATTACAAAGTGGATTCGGACTGTACGATTCGGATAGACATGTCCAATGGTTCGGTTCGAATCAGAACCGAATCGGGTCAATGATTCAAAAAAATGTTGACCACGGTTTGGTTGTCAACCGTGAATCGAAAACCGTTTTTATACGATTAGGTTCTGATTCGTGTTTTTGGAACTGCAAAACCGCCGGTTCAATATATATATATATATGGCAAAAAAATTTTTTTGGTCCTTTAACTTACACCACTTTGACATTTCATCCTTTTTCTTTTTACTTATAGCAGGTTACTTTGACCTGTTGAGCTGATGTGGTATTTTTATTTTCAAAGTTTTTAATTTTCATTTAAAAAATAATATTTAAATCTTACATGGCATCCTATATGGAATAAATGATGGAAAAATTAATTAAATGAAACAAAAAATTTGAGAAATATGAAAATATTATCTAAAAATTCTGAAAATTATTTTAACAAAATTTAAAATTATTTGACTTTTTGTAACAAAGTTTTAAAAAATTCAAAAAACCATTTTAAAATCTAAAAATTAAAAAATTCAAAAAACCATCCAGATACTTTTTTTATAAAAATTTCAAAAAGTCTTTGTTTTTAATCTATTTTCAGATTTTTAGACAAATTTTCACTTTTTGAACAATTTTCGACGTTTTAAAATAGATTATAATATTTCAAATAAATTTCAGATTTTTTAAAAACAGATTATAGTTTTTTTTTTGACAATTTTCATATTTATTTTTTGTACTTTTAAAACAATTTTGATTTTTTTCTATTTTTAGTTTTTTACAAAAACTATCAGATTTTATATACTTTATTTTTTAGATTTTAATTTTTTTTTAATTTTTATAAGTTTGTTACAAAAATTCAAATAATTTTTAATTTTAGTAAAACAACTTTCAGAATTTTTAGATAATATTTTCAGATTTTTCAAAAAAAATCTTTTATTTAATTAATTTTTCCATCATTTAAGCCAGTTAGGATGCCATATAAGATTTAAAAATTGCTTTTAAATGAAAATTAAAAACTTTAAAAATAAAAATGCCACATCACCAATAAAGGTCAAAATAACCTCGCTATAGCAGTAAAGAGGACCAAATCTCAATTTTTGTTGAGAAAAAGGACTATTTGTCAAAAGTAAAAGAAAAAAGGATGAAATGTCAAAGTGGTGTAAGTTAAAGGACCAAAAAAAAATTTTGCCATATATATATTATATGTTTTAATTTAAAACTCAAAAATATTTAAAATTTAAAATCTAATGGTCACATTTGTGACCGTTGCCGTCCGGTTTAAATGAAAACCGGCGGTCTTTCAAAAATTCTTTTTTTTTTCAATTTTTTTTCTATAAATTCCCCATATATTCACATATTTTTTCCTTACACCAACTCTCTAAATTCTAATCTCTCAACTCTATATATACAAATCTCCAATCTCAAGTCTCAATTTAATTTTTAGTTGTTTCAATTTTTTATTTTATTTTCATAATTTTAGTTTCATTTCATATTCTTATCTATATAAAAAAATGTCGAACCATAAATGTTCTTCCCGTCAATCCAATCGGGTGTCAGCGGAGCAGACGTCACATCACTCAGGTTCTTTGCACCGTTGACCTATGCTGCGGGCTCTTGCTATTATTACTTGTTCTTCATTACTTATGGCAAGAACATCCTCAAACTGACGTGCATAAATTCTATTCCAAATGCTGTCACCGAATCCTATTCCCCGACACAAAACATTTACGTGCCTAATTTCCAGGTGCTGGCCCTCCACTCCTTAATTCTGCAAACTATTTTTAAACCTACAGAAAAAAGTACTTTTAGATATCCTTTCATATAAATGTAGTTGAAGTCATAAATAAAAGGCAAAAAGATACTAACAAAAACATTTTTAATTGTTCGACGACTAATTCTCAAACTATACATACTTTTCTCTAAAATATTTACTTTTTTTAATTGGTAATGTAAAGTAATAAAAGACATGCATAATAATATTTACAAAAGGAAGTATTGTTGTTATATATATAGATCGACCTAGCTCATTACTTTTTCTCCACACGTCCAACTTTTACTTTTAAAAATAATTTCATCACTATTCATTTGGAAAATGAAAGTAGACGGAAGCACAAATAATCACATCCTTAAGTTTCTTCTCTTCGTCTCTTGTGGGGGTGTCTTATTTGATCATATGAAAATTATTGGGTTTGTCTTAGATGAGCTTGTGTCTTCTTTGTCAGATCAACAAATTTGGGAAGAATTTGGATTATTGATAGGTCATTTCTCATTCCATGGAGATTTGTTGCTATTAAGCTTGATCTAGTACGTTCAATGTTATATTAGAGTTTTTTACTCTCTTTCTTCATCCTCTATTCTCTGTTTGTTTGGAAAAATATTTTTATGTTAAAGAAGATAAATGTATTATGTATTGATGTTGCAATTTTTCTGTATTTTATGGAATACGACTTCATTGTTAAAAAAAACTCTTTTATTCATTCAGTCATTATTCTACTAAAAACTACAATCGCATAACTATCATGATTGCACTTTCATCTTATATCCAATTATACTTTCAAATTTTATTTTTATTTTATTAGAAACCAGAAATATATATGCATTCAGTTGAATAAAACAGAGGAAAGGAATGAATGACCTTCATCATTGTATTGATTAATTGGAAAATATAAAAGTCTGTACAATACTTTTGATTAGCTAATGAGTACACCTATATATACATGTGTGCTAAAGGACGAAAAGAATGTCAGCAAAAAGAATAAAAATCAGGTGAAATCTAAGTTTGTTGGAATAATTTTCTCTACAGTGAGCTGAGGTCATTTGTGTACAATTCCTTTAGTTGAAACCATCATCTCGCTGTCCATTTGTGTGATCACTTTTTCCTTTGATTTCTGAGACTCCCCCTCAAGATGAGCATATATATCTAAAATGCCCATCTTGGACAATAAGAAATAAAAATTTTCTGCACTTAATCCTTTCGTGAATCAATCTGCAAGCTGGAATTTTGAAGGCATGTGCATTATTCTGAGCCTCTGTGCGATCACTTGTTCTCGAATAAAATGACAGTTTATCTCGACATGTTTTGTTCTTCCATGAAAGATGGGATTCTTGGTGAGATAGATTGCCGATTGATTGTCACAATAAAGTGTAGTTGGTTCTTCCTGTTTTATTTGAAAATCCTTAAGCAAGTAAGTTATCAACAACATCTCACTAGTATTCAAACCATTGAAGATCGGAGACTCGTAGTTTATTTCTTTGTTCTCCAACTGATCATGGAATCTCCTAAAAAAATACAGTACCCTGTGGTTGATTTTCTTGTTTCTGGGCATAAAGCCCAGTCTGAGTCAATGTATCCTTTTAGAGTGAGAGATGATTTAGATGAATAAAAAAGACCTTGTCCTATATATCCCTTTAAATATCGTGGAACTCTATAGGCATAATCTAGATGTATTTGTTCAGGTTTATCTATGAACTGACTTAATATATTGACAGCATAAGTGATGTCAGGCCTAGTTATTGATAGATAGATTAATCTTCCAACTAATCTTCTATAACTAGTGATATCTTTGATATGTTTTTTTGATGAATGACACAATTTATAATTTTATTCGATTGGAGTATTAGAAGTTTTACACCCTAGCATTCCTGCATCATTTAGAATATCCAGAGTGCATTTTATTGATTGAGATGAATGCTTTTTTGAGATCTGATGACAATTTCAATTCCAAGGAAAAAATTGACTTCTCCCAAATCTCTGACTTTAAACTGAGAATTAATGAAACTTTTAATGAAACGAATGGATTGGAGATATTGATTCCAATTAGGATGTCATCAACATATACAAGGAGACCAATAAAATTATTATGATCTCCTTTTGTAAATAAAGAATAATCTGACATAGATTGTTTGAAACCTGCTTGTAGCAATGTTTTTGTAAATTTTGAATTTCATTGCCTTGATGCTTGTTTCAAACCATAGAGAGATTTATGGAGTTTGCATACTAGGGAATTCTGAGACTTCCCCTGAATGGAGAAACCAGGAGGAAAAGACATATATATCTTCATCAAGATTTCTATTAAGAAAAGCATTTTGAATATCAAGTTGATGGAGATGCCATCCAAATATGGATGCCAAAGCAAGAAATAATCTGACAGTTGTAATTTTGACAACAGGACTAAAAGTTTCTTGGTAGTCGAAATTCCCTCTTTTCGAGTATATCCTTTGGCTACAAGACGAGCTTTATGTTTATCAATGGAACCATCAACATGAAGTTTGATTTTGAAAATATATTCACAGCCAATAAGTTTCTTGCCCGGGGGTAATGGAACAATGCTCCATGTCCCGTTAGAATTAAAAGCATGAAGTTATTCATTTATTGCATTTTGCCAATGTGGGAATTTAATAGCTTCTTCATAAAAAGAAGGCTTAGAAATAGAACCTAAGGATACTAAATAAGCAAGATAGGATGGTGATAAATGATTAAAGGTGAAGTAAGATTGTAATGGATGAGTGGTGGATGACTTAATTAAATTGCAACAATAATCCTTCAAGTAAGAAGGAGGTTGTCTATGCCTTGAAGATCTTTTAGGAGAAGTAGACAACTGAGGGGTTGGGACAACAGGGTCCTCAATGTGAGGGGTGGGATCCGAATATGGTGAAGGCTGAATAGGGAAAGAAGTATCCAAGGAGTCAGTATGATTAGCAAAGGGAGTAAATGTATTAGTTGGAAAATAATCTGGAAATTGAGGTGGTAAAGGGAGATTAGTTTGTAAAAATTGTGTTGAGGTTGAAGATTGAGATGAAGAAAAAGGAAAAATATGCTCAAGAAAATGAACATCCTTTGAAACAAAGGTTGTGTGTGTCTAAATCATACACTTTATAACTATTAGTGGCATTGGGATATCCCAAAAAAATGCCCCTCTTTGCTCTCGCCTCAAATTTGGTTTTATGATCAGGCAAAGTGTTAGAGGCAAAACATAAGCAACCAAAGGTCTTTAAATGGGCATAAGAAGATGGAGACTTGAAGAGAAGTTCGAAAGGGGATTTATTATGTAAGACGGGGGTGGGGGTGCGATTAATTAAATAAATTGTTGTTAAAGTAGCATCTCCCCAGTAATGAATTGGTAGAGAACCTTGAAAAAGTAATGATCGAGCAACATTGAAAATATGTTGATGTTTTCGTTCAACTGTACTATTTTATAGAGATGTGTATGGATATGATTTTTGATGAATGATGCCTTGAGATTCATAAAAACCAGGCATATGAAATTCAAGACAATTGTCTGTCCGAATGATCTTAATTTTGATATTAAATTGAGTGAATATTAAATGAACAAAATTTTATTAAGTTAATTGTGTTTCAGATTTAGTTTTCATTAGATAAGTCCAAGTAGTTCGAGTAAAATCATCAACAATAGTAAGAAAATAATGGTGTCCTTTCAAAGAGGCCCATGCATGAGGCCCCCAAACATCACAATGAATAAGAGCAAAAGGTAAAGTAGAGGATGGTAAATGACCAGGATAACTCTTTCTTTTCTATTTAGCCATGTGTCACATAGTATAATCATCTAGTACAGGAAATTTGGCAGTGTAACCTATGTGCTCTACAAGTTTTATCCTAGGATAAGATAGATGACCGAGTCTTTGATGCCATAGGCTAGCTAAATGTGCCTTATTATGAGAAACTGATAAAACATGAAAGGATGGGGATGGTTGGCCACCAGCGTTCTTTGAGGTGGGAAATATGTAGAGACCTTGTGATGCTCTAGCAAGTTTAATCATCATCATTGAAGAATGATCCTGAATAATACCATAATTATTTGAAAAAATAAGAACAATGAAATGATTTTTAGTAAGCTTGGTAACAGATAATAAATTGAAAGAAAAAATAGGAACACATAACACATATATGAGTATGAGATGATCAGAAAGTTTGACAGTCCCCTTATGAGTAATAGGGACTTGAGTGCCATTAGGCAAAAAATCTGAAGAAGTGACACTGATAGGTAAGGAGGTATACAATGAGGGACAACAAATCATGTAGTCTGATGCTCCAGTATCAACTATCCAAGGAGAATAGGATTTGGACGGAGCAATTGTAGGGGATAAAAAGGTGTTACCTGCCATGTTGGAAAAATGATTTGGAGGTGGTGATTCCTCGGGAACTGGAGATGGATGAGGTGGCTGCAGAGTGTCACCATTGAGAAGAGCCATAAGCTTCTGCACCTAGTCTTGAGTGAAAGAAAAAAGTGTGGTGTTCTCAGTGGAAGGTGGAGGAGCATCTGGAGTGTGAACATTGTTGGCAAAATGAGGATGACCAGGTGGCTTCCCAGGGGCATTCTTGCCTTTAGTGAATTTGAGATTGGGTGGGAAACCAATGAGCATGAAACACTTGTCAATGGTGTGTCCAGGTTTCCCACAGTGTTGACAAACAACATCAATCTTGAGCTTCTTCTTAGGCTGATGAGAAGCTACAGCCAAGGCAGAGCTCTCAGTGGCTGGAAAATAGAGAAAATTTGGCCTCATTTTGTCTCTCCTCCTGATGAAGCATTGCATAAATTGTGTCTAGGGAGATGATAGGGTTCATGAGTAGAATCTGCCCCCTAGTGCTCTCATAGGAATCATTAAGCCCTATCAAAAATTTATAAGTATAATCTGATAACTGAATCTCACTCATAGATTTCAAAGCATGACAAGTGCATTGGCCACAACTACAATGAGTAGCACTGCGATGGCGAAAGGCCGCAACTGAGGATCGATTTCATCAGACATGCCTGGTGATTTTGAGGTGACAAACAAATAAACAAATAAAAGGCAGAAAAAATAAATAAAAGAAAACCAGAGTTTGCAGGGGAATGAAAAAGAGACTAAAAAATAGAAGTGAGCTAGAAAAAGATGGAGCTGGATGAACCAAGGCGATGGAAAAAAGCATATATCAACCTGACGCTCTGATACCATATTAGAAATCAGAAACATCCATGTATTCAGTTGAATAAAACAGAGGAAATGAATGAATGACCTTCATCATTGTATTGATTAATTGGAAAATATAAAAGTCTGTACAATACTTTTGATTAGCTAATGAGTACACCTGTATATACTTGTGTGCTAAAGGATGAAAAGAATGTCAGCAAAAAGAATAAAAACCAGGTGGAATCTAAGTTTGTTTGAACAATTTTCTCTACAGTGAGCTGAGGTCCTTTGTGTACAATTCCTTTAGTTGAAACCATCATCTCGCTGTCCATTTGTGTGATCACTTTTTCCTTTGATTTCTGAGACATTTTTCAAACAACTTTTCGCACTATTCGCTCTAAAAATAGAAACGAGTGGGACGGAAACCCAAATAATTACACCCCAAATATTTTAAATTTATTTTCTTATGAGGTTATTCAAACACAATTTTTTATGAACGAATTTAAAATTCTTAATAAAATTTTAAAATTGCACTAATGTTCCACATATAACTGACCAATCGCGCTTAAAATTACAATCAACACTGCGATAAGGGAAATTTGTTTATACATATTTTTCAATTCTAATAAATAAAGTGATATAAAGTTTATACTTAGGAGTGTAAGTGAATTGAGAAGAGTCGGGCATAATATTGTTCAAATTTATTTGATTTTTTTTCAAACATTAAAAATACTTAAATATAGTTTGATAATTATTCGAATGAGCTTAAAAAGTGTTCAATTGGTTCGAATTCTTAAATACGGTGTCTATTTATAGTCAAGAGCTCTGCAAATGCATATCGATCTGATGATGTAAATCAGAAAAACCCTGAACCCTAGTCCATAATGGAGAATCTTACAAAAAATCCTACCTTTTTTTTTTTTCCCTCTCTTATGATTTAATCCGTGGAATTCATTAATGAACTCAATGCAAACAATCAGGAGAGCTATTATAATCGGCAACGGCTTTGCCGGCGCCGAAAATCAGTGCATTGGCTTGGTTCGAGCTCTGGGTTTCTCCAATAAATACACTTTATACGTAAGCAGATTTCTTATTTGATTTAATTCAGTCTTATTTCGGTTGGGACAAGATATTGTTTAAACTTTTCTCAAATTGATTGATGTAAAAATGAAGCTGGACCACAGCTGCTGAACCTGCTATGGAGTATTTTTCTTAATTTTTTTTGGAAAAAAACGGTGAATAAATACTTAATTTACTAATTTGCTTGTGGTTCGTTGTGATATCTGCTCATTGTTGTCATGGTTGCAGCGTGTTAATCGGCCGAGAGGGGGAATTAATGAAAAACTTCATTGGTTGCCAGTTTCAGTCCATAAACAATTACAGGGCGCCGTTCAGTGGATTAGTGGAAAACGATTCCGAGCAAAGAAATTGGTGCCTCTTCCAGCTGAAGGGAAAGGTGGTTCTAGCCTTATTTTGTAGATGATACTGTATCATTAGCTTGTATGTCATCATCCTGACACGGGATCCTTAGATTTTCACCAGATTAATATTTATCGATTTCTCATCTTGTGGCTGTCTAAATGGTATGGTCTCAGATGTTTTTGAGGCAGATGCAAGGCATATTGCGAAAGTGGCTCAGGACACATTTGACAGGTGCCTGTTGTCTTTTTCTTTTTTCTTTTGTTCATTCCTTTCTTTCTTGTTTTTTCCTCTCTTTTTTTAAACTGAACATATCTTTTGGAACTTCAACATCCCTTGGTTATATTGACATTGAATACTGCAAAAGCCTCACAGATATGAATGAAATGGACAACATTGTAAATTGTAATGCATTTAGACTTACCAGATTGTTGTTATTTTATTCTGTGAGGATCTTACTTCAAACAAATGTTTAGTTGTTTGACTTATAATGTCTCTAAACATTATTGTGCTTGAAAATCATATGTGCCTACTATATGTGGATTTCGTTGTGATGGTTCTCATATCAAACTTAGATGCTAGATGTAAGGAACATATTGATATACTCGGTTTGTCTAAAACTTTGGTCTTTGAATGTGTCAAACGTGACCATTCCTGTTTTACTCGAACATTATAACTGAACTTAATTTGTCCCCTTATAGGTTAGGGATATACTCATATACAGTTTGATATGATTATAAGCTAATAACTACCAATCATGTGGCATACATATTTGTGAGTGAGTCTCGACATGTTTCTACCTGTTCTCAGCTTTGCTCTTAAAAATCTTTTAGGGATGGTCCCATTTTGGTGGTTGCATCAGGTCGTGATACCATTGCTGTTGCAAGTTCCACTAAGAAGTTGGTTCCAGAAAATGTTTTTCTTGTTCAGGTAGATGAGATGCCAAGTATTTAATCCTTTATCATGTGTTAGCTATTACACTCTAGGCTACACCAAACTATGTCTCCTGATATTCTGATTATAATCATCTCATTTTTGATCTGCTAAGATGAACAAGAGGAGATATAAAATTTCAATGAAGTTTTTGCTGTATAAATTGCCTTGATAATTATTACAGAGTGTGAAAAGGTAAATGTGGAGATGAATGGATTACCTGCATTCTTTGTTTAGAATATTCAAAGATATTTATTCCTGTGATTGGCTTCCTTTTGTATTCGAATTTAGTAGTAATACTTTTCATTTTCCTTTTATCACTTGAGTAGAAGTTTTAGATTTTGCCTATGGTTTGTTTTTTCTTTTACTTTGTACCATTTAGCTAACTTTCTTGCACAACGATGGCTCTCCTAGTTTGAAAGTTTAAGGACGGAAAAAGAGATGACCTTTTCATATCATGTGAAAATTGAGTGTGGGTTTGAATTTTTACGTAGTTTTGAAACACAAGGTACTGAAACTGGCATGGATATTTTCCCTTCATGCTTTGATAATTTTTACCTTTTGCTTTCAGATACAACATCCGCGGTCTCGTCTACACAGATTTGATCTAGTGGTAACACCTTGCCATGATTATTACCCCTTAACACCAGAAGCACAGAAACAAATCCCTTTGGTTCTAAGAAGGTGGGTAACACCTCGAAAGCCTCCAGATAAACATGTGGTATGTTCTCCCTTTATTAATTAATGAATTTGAAACTCTTTATTTGAATATATTCCAGTTGTCTGCCTTCTTAGGTTTACATAGATTATAGGCTTTTCTGAGCTAAATATTACTTGTAGGTCCTTACAGTGGGAGCCCTTCACCAGGCTGATTCTGCTGCTTTGAGAAATGCAACTTCTGCTTGGCATGATGAGATGGCACTGCTGCCTAAACCCCTACTTGTTGTTTCCATTGGAGGGCCTACACGTAAGTTATGCATTTAATAATTCCAGACATTTTTTTACACTCTTATGTCAAACTTCTACTTTGGACAAATGGAAAAAGGAAAAAAGTTCTATGTTTTTCTTGTTGGAGATTTGACTTAGAATCAGAAGTTAGTGTTCTACTTCTGGTTATTTGATTGGACAGGGGTGTCTTGAGCGGATGCCATCAGAAGCTCGAGCTCAAAGTCAAAAATGTCACTGACCCTGAGAGCTTGAAATTATGAAAACTTGATTCGAGCTTGATTCAGTTGCAACTCTATTCTTGAGTCTTGCAATATGGTTTTTATGGAAATGTTAAAAGTGTTGGAGAAGTTATATTTTTCAAGTGTTAGTCATGAATAATTGGTCTTTGTCTCCCTTTTTGGCATTTACATCTCCCACGTGTCATAATTAGTGTTTCTGAGTTGGTGGCTTGATTACTTTTTGATTCGATTGTCAAAGCTGCAAAAGAGAAGGGTGGGTCCTTGAGTCCCATAGGGTCTTAGTTTCCTTCCCCCTTCTATTGAGTTCATGAGGAATTACGTCACAGTCTGTGAAATTTATGGAACTTTTGCACATGCATATAGACCCCTCAGATCAGCTTAAATGCTGTTTGGGCATACATTATTTTCCGATACAAAAATCAAATTTTCCATGCTTTTTGTAACACAAAGTATTATCTTGGCTGCTGATCAGAAATACTTTGCTACCTTCCATCTGGTTAATTAATATTTTTTTTGTTTCATGCGCATGGCAAGCCCGTAATAATAATAATAATAATACCCTGAACTCCATTTCTCTACTTTGTTTTTTCAATTCTTCGATGTTGTGTGGGATACTTCCTATTGCATTGAGAACATATAGAAAGGATTGATGTTATTAGGAGGGCTGAAGTAGGATTCGTGTGTTGAGCTTGGAAACATTAAAGTTGTGTTCTCTCATGGTACCTTCAGCATAGTTTCTTTTGGATAGGATTTGTCGTATAGATGCTTCTGTGGTTCCATTACCCCAAACACTCATGACTCATCACATAATTTAAATTCAATTCTTGTGACGTACTTCCATAAAATAACCTTTTCGATGCTGCAGAGCTTAACTTGCTTTGGTTGTGTCTTAATCTTGATATTCACCATGTTTCTTTTTCTCATTGTGAGAACTCATCATTGCTCCTCATATACCCTGCTATTAGGTCATGAACACCACGTGCCTTTGTTTTTTTCCTCTCTTATGTAGGCCATTGCAGATATGGTGCAGATCTTGCAATGCAGCTGACAGCCTCATTGAAGAGTGTTCTTTCAACTTGTGGGAGCCTCAGAATATCATTTTCTCGTCGAACTCCCAAGATTGTTTGTACACTTTTCTTATATTTATATGATTATTCATCTAAGCCTAAATTCTTATCCATGCTGTGATAAACAGGTAACTGACATCCTTATGACTGAATTATCAAATCATCCTAAGGTCTATATATGGGATGGTGAAGGTAATGAGATTATTCTGTTTACCACTTCTTATATCATCACTTTAAAAGTAATGCTTGAGTCTCTGATAGATTGCAACTGATGTTGTCGTCTTTGATTGTCATAAACTTAAAATTTGGAAAAAAGGAACAGAGGACACTCAGTAGCTTTACTGTATAAGATGAGTGATGGTTTGGTTGTGGCTGGGAGACGGGACAATGGAAATGCATTTTTTTCTTCTTTCTGTTTTGTTGTTGTTGTTGGCTTTCTATATCCTTTTTCTTTCATTATTTCCTTCTTGATTTCTTTTTAAAAATATATTTTACTGGATAAGGGTGGAATTATTGGTTGAACGAGTAATTAGTTCAAAGGTCACGTGGCAGTTTATCCAATTTAAACTCCCCTTTCCCTGATATATCACAGTCAAAGCTGGTGCAAATCAGTACACTAGGGGGCAGTGTAACATGATGACATTTAGAAAAAAAACCGAAACTGATCCTACAGATGTTCGAACTCAGCCGTAGCATTATTGCATTGTATTGTTTCCCATACTTCAGGTCATCTCACTTGCATCTTTATTCAGATCCAAATCCACACATGGGACATCTAGCTTGGGCAGATGCTTTTGTCATCACAGCTGATTCCGTTAGTATGTTAAGTGAGGCTTGCAGCACTGGGTATGTAGCAATATAATCTATCATGGCAAAATTAACTCCCGATTTGCTTTTGGATGCAAATTTGAATTTATTTCTGTCTGAATTATTGAAAATGCAGAAAGCCTGTGTATGTAATTGGGGCCGAGCGGTGTACGTGGAAGTTTGCACATTTTCTCAAATCCCTGCAGTGTAGAGGGGCAGTTAGACCATTCACCGGTGAAGAAAATGTGAGCCACTGCTACCTCGCAGTCCTTTTTTGCAATTGTTTTCTGGTGTAAAACATTGAAAAGAAGGGATAATTAAAAAAACTACCCCTGAGGTTTGGGACGATTACAAAAAAATCCAGAGAAGTTTCAAATTTACAAAAAGTACCCGTGAGGTTTGATTCTGCATTTTAAGGGGTTAATTGTAATATTTCCATAAATGTAAAGGGAACTTTTGAAATTTTGTCCCATGAAAGGGAAAATGTAAGAGGAAATCAAACCTCAATGACTTTTTGTTATTCTGAAACTTCTATGGGTTTTTTGTAATTACCCCAAACCTCAGGGTAGTTTTTGTAATTATCCCTAAAAAGAGAGTATTTTTCATTTAAAGACAAGGGATTTCAATTATAATATACTAAAGCCATCTCAAAAGTTAAACTTGATTAGTCACTATATTGACAAATATGTATTATAATTTTTAGTTTCATGTAAATAATGCAACTTTAGATAATGTTTACTCGTATCTTGATTGTCCAGATTTCTGAAAATTGGCACTATTCTCCACTGTGTGATACGGAGAAGGCAGCTGGTGAAGTGATTAAGGCACTTGCTGAACGTGGGTGGAGATTGCTGCCACAATGAGTGATATACAAAGAAAGGAATGGTAATATTTAACGTTATAATTCAGGCGAAAAATGATTGATGAAAGCAATATGTCACAAATCTCCTAGAGAAAAAGAAACTCCTTTGAAGTATAATAGTGTATCATTGATCAAAGTCCATGTTGATCCTTATTATATTTCAATGGGGTCGTTACAATACCCCCCAAGGTTCGGGCTAATTACAAAAAAACTCAGAGGTTTTTTTCAAATTGCAAAAAATCACTTGAGGTTTTGACTCTATTTCATATTTTTCCCTTTCATAAGCAAAAAACATTTCAACCCCAAATATTTTTAAAGATAGTACAATTACCCCCTTAAATTTAAGACCGAATCAAACCTTTGGGCTTTTTGTAATGCTGAAACATCTTTGGGTCTTTTTGTGATTAGCCCAAACCTCAGGGGGTCTTTTGTAATTATCCCTATTTCAAATGCCTTTCTTTATCGGTATCTTTGGACTGAATTATAATTCCTTTGACTGCAACCATGATAACAGACTCAAATCAAGCTGTTCTGTTGTCTTTGTACCACGTGAAAGTTGAATCTTAGTTGACATTGTTGTTCTACAAACAGGGAAACAACTGCGCCCCGTGTTGGTATCAAAGTCTGTACGCTAATAAAACCGGACATGGTTACTGGCAAATGGAAATTGTAGGACATCCAACGGTCCTGGTTTTTAGACGAAGTGAAATCAAATTATCTCATAAGATCCTGAGGCTGTGAATGACTTGTGAGAGAGAGGGGATGAGTCGGACGATACCATGTATCGTCTAAATATCTCTTGATTTTTGCGTGTTCGGCTATTTAAACTATTTCTTTCAGCTTGTTTTATTTTTTATTTTGGTATCAAAATTGCATAATTTAAGTTGTACATTGTAACCCAATTTTATCAATAGACTATACTCGCATTGTGATTGATTTAATAAGAGTTTGGACAAGAACTGTTGCCTGCCTCCACTTATCTCTCCAGTTTTTTTTTTTTTTTTTTTTTTTTTTTTTTTTTGAGGGGAATTATTGAGCTTTCTTTCTTTCTTTCTTTCCTTTTTCTTTTTTTATTTTCCCTTCCATTTTATTTGGGTGAAGGGAAATTTGATTCTTGAAATTCGTATTTTGGGCACTACATGTTGAGATAAGTAATAACTTTGATGGGATGAATTTAGTTCGAAATCTTGCTTATGTTTATCAATAAGAAAATATGTTCAAGCAATATTACGTGTGTTCTCTCTAGGGCTGTAAACGAACTGAGCTCGAATAAAAAAAAGGTTGTTTTTGTGTGTTCGTTTATCTTTTATTTTTTCAATTAGTTGTTCGTGTTCGTTTGTTTAATTATCGAGCATGTTCACGAACGATTTACAAACACGCCCCTTAATTGTTCATGAAAAACTAAGTGAACATATTTATGAAAAAAGTTAAATATATTTGTTCATTAAAAACTATATGAACATATTTATGAAAAAAGTTAAATACATTTGTTCATGAACACTCAATTCAATATAAATAAATATTATGATAAATGTAAATATATTGCAATATTAAAGCTTATTTTTCATATTAAGTAGTGAGTTAAGAATTAAATATATAATTAATAATTTAAAAAATAATAATAAACAAACAACAAACGAACACTAAATAAACATGTTCGCTAATAGTTCATGAACATAAACGAACAAATTTTCTTGTTTGTTTATGTTTGTTAAGCTTAATAAATAAACATAAACGAACAATAATCGGTCGTTGAGTTGTTTGTCGAAAGTTACGTTCGTTCATGTACTAGTCCTCTCTCTATTATTTTCCCCATTTTACTTTAAAAAATAGAGATATAAATTTGTCTTTTCCATGAGCAACCTCAAAATAGATTCTTTTTATTCGTCATAACACATTGCTCTTTAGTGGATTAGCCAAGGCGTTGTTGTACTTGTTAGTTGACTAATCATTCGAATGACTTGTGACAAAATTTCCCATGCCAACCCTTTCCACTAAAATGAGCAATTCTTTGAGTTGTGAATTAATCCAAGGGAGAATTACAAAAACACCCCTATAGTTTTGGCTAATTACAAAAAAATCCAAAAATGTTATACAATTACAAAAAAAAACCATCAGCTTTAATTATGTCTAAAATTTAAGGGGGTGTCAAGATGGTTTTTGAAATATTTTTTGTTTTTGAAAGGAAAATGTAAGATGGAATTAAGCCTAAGGGGTTCTTTGTAATTTTCAAAAATTTCTGGGTTTTTTTGTAATTAGCCCGAACCTCAGGGGTGTTTTTGTAAATATCCCTTAATACAATAATCAAAACCTTAGAAACACATAATTCGATTTCTTTTTTCAGTCTACCCTTAAATCATTAGTCCACCCCCATCTGCCCCAACAAAGTATCCCAACTTATACTTCAAAAAGTGATCAAATTTATAACTCTCCCTTAAACCAAAAAGCTAAAACTACAACAACTCTTCTTGCTCCATTATCTTTACACTACATCACCCCATTTTTTTTAACTTCCATACCAATGCATGCCATCACTATATATAAACCATCTCCATGTTTCAAAAACATCACAACCTTAACTCCAAAAAAAAAGCTTAAGCTAATTCAAATTTCTCCTCCCAATATTTTCAATACTAGAAAAAAAAAAAACAAGAGATGGAGAAAACTGAAGCGACCACGATTGAAATATCAGAATCGAGCAGAGAAAGGAAAGGAAAAGCACCGCTTCTCGCGGCGGCTGTTGCCCATGATAGGGCGGCGTCGGGATACAAAAGGGGCGTCGCGATTTTCGACCTCATCCTCCGTATAAGTGCCGCCACGGCGGCTCTAGCCGCCACCATCACGATGGGGACCACCGAGCAAACTCTTCCCTTTTTCACTCAGTTCTTCCAGTTCCAAGCCAGTTATGATGATCTACCTACTTTCACGTGAGTGCCTCTTCTACACTTCGAATCTCTGTTGATCATTTATTTCATAAAAGGGATAATTGCAAAAACACCCCGAGGTTTGGGTTAATTACAAAAAAACCCAGACATGTTTCAAAATTATTAAAAAAAAAAAACCTTCAGGTTTCGTTTTATCTTAAATATAACGGAGGTAACTGTAATATTTTTGTAAATGTCAGGGTTTTTTTTGAAATATTTTCGGAAATCACCGAGAAAAATATAAGACGAAATCCAACCTCAAGAGTTTTTTTTTTAATTTTCAAAGATCTCTGTTTTTTTTTGTAATTAGCTCAAATTTTAGGGGTGTTTTTGTAATTATCCCTTCATAAAATTTAGCCTATTAGAATTCTTTAACGGATTCAGATTTTCTGTTTCACTTTCGTTTTCCACTGTGTATTCCATTGTCCTGGTGAATGATATGTGCTCATACATTCAAACAGTCAATAACACGTATTTATCTCAAACACACGTGTCGTTTATCCAACAAGTGGAATAGGAAATCCGGTCAATCCCATTTTTAATCCCGATTTTGACGAAAGTTATATAATCATAATCTTTTCTTTTCTTCTTGTTTTTCAGGTTCTTTGTGATAGCCATGGCTATAGTTACTGGCTACCTTGTTCTCTCTGTACCCTTCTCCATTGTCTGCATTGTTCGACCTGTTGCTGCTGGACCACGGCTACTACTCATTCTCTGCGACACTGTAAGCGAAAAAAAATAAAAATTTACACGATCATTTTTAGTACATTCTCAACTTCTTATATTCTATTTGCAAACACTGCTAACTTCCGATCCTCGAGATAACTACTACAATAAAGTACATTCTCATTTACATTGCAGCTGACGGTTACTTTGGCTACCTCTGCTGCCGGTGCGTCGGCAGCGATAGTTTACCTGGCTCACAACGGCAACTCGGACGCGAACTGGCTGGCCATATGCCAACAGTTCAACGATTTCTGCCAGAGGACCAGCGGAGCGGTGGTGGCGGCGTTCGTAGCGGCGGTGCTGCTAATTTTCCTGGTGGTGCTATCGGCTGTAGCTCTAAAGAGACGTTGAACAACACGAATGTGTGTATCTGTGGAGTGGTGTTCCTGTTTGGGAATTTTAGTTTCTTTTTTCTTAAAGAAGTTGTTAATTTGGTTTGTGCTGTTTCGTGGGTGGTGAGAACTGATTGAAGATCAAATGTATATCATATTTGTGTTGAAATTTGCAATTCAAAGCTCTGTTTTTTTAGGACATTTGCAATGAAACTCGATACTCGATTCTTGATCGTTAATGACTTGTTTGGGTTTGTGTTCGTTAACATAAGGGATAATTACATAAAAACCCCTGAGGTTTGGGCTAATTACAAAAAAAACTCAGAGATTTTTGAAAATTACAAAAAACTCCTTAAGGTTTGATTTTGCTTACATCTTCCTCCTTAAGTAAGCAAAAAAATATTTCAAAAGACCACCCCAATATTTGCAGAAACATTACAGTTAACCCCTTAAATTTAAGACAAAATCAAACTTGAGGGGGCTTTTTGTAATTTTGAAACATCTCTGAATGTTTTTGTAATTAGCCCAAACCTTGGGGGTGTTTTTGTAATTATCCCTTAACATAATCAACTAAATTTGAACATATTATTTTGATCTAGAGTAAAAAATATAAAATATGTATAACAATATCAACCTGCTCGAGTTCGATTCATGTTAGGCTCGACTAAAGCTCGACTCGAGTAATAATAAAACCAAATTTAAATACAAAACTTTGAAACTCGATAAAAATCAAACAAGCTTGAGCTATTTTTTTAAGTTACCATGTAGTGAAAAAATATAATTACCGGCTATGCAATCTGAAGGAGACATTTCTACTGTAAATTTCTCATTCTGATCAACACATAAGCACAAAACCAACCTCCTTTGAAAACCATAAATCATCTCCAAGCACCAAAATTTATCGATTGTAGTGATATTTTACCAAGAAACAAGTCCCCTAAATGCTGTTTACACAATCCTATTCTCCTCCTATGTAAACTCGGATGTATAGAGCTCGAAAACCCCGTCTTCCAGGCCGGAAACTTTTGTCTCTCCATTACATGAAGCGTATAAACATTAAACACATGAAGCCGAAACCGAGCATCCCATGACAAAACAGTTACACGGTCTCGACTGGCTCACCTTTCTAGCCAACGACACTAAACATAAGCCACTGTAATTTATTCCGTACGTCAAATCGCCATCAAATTTAGATTCTCGAGAAATCAATTCAGTGTTAGCTTCCTCAAGCTCGATCTCTTGAGTCGAGGGTATTCTGCTCAATTCTAAATCGAACTTCTTCTCTATCTCCGCCTCGTGAATCCTATACTTAGCTGCGAGCGTTCGAACGCAAGACATCCTTAATTGATTTGAAATAATGTCCTTCACTTGACTAAAGTTGTCACAATCATTATACCATCTTAGCCACCGGTGGACTATCCCTGCAAACCAATCGATTATTTGATTGTCGTCCAGTAAAATTAGCACATGGCACGTACGGGGATGTCCTTCCCTATTTGTCAACCCATATCGATGGAGACGCTTCATTATGACGTTTACTGGTGCAACAATTTCCGTAATGGAAACGTCATCGGGGGGAAAGTGGGGCCGGTAAAGAGCGGCGTCGAAGCTGTCTCGAAGATACGTATTCTTTGGCCCGTTTCTGAAATTCGTAGTAAGAATCTATTAGTTCTTGTGGAAGAGCCGGTTCGACTATATTCTTAGCTAATATGATTTCTTCGCTCCCTTCAGTTTTACCACTATTCACATCTTGCATCCATATTTTCAGCAATTCTTTGTACCAGTGGTCAGTTTTCATCCCAGGTTTACGGTAACGTGAAATTTGATGCAAAACGGAGCTACTGTCGGATAAATGCTCGATTTCCGACTCTTTAACTTTCTTCAGCCCATGCGCCAGCCATTTTTTCCCGATTCTGAAAGCCCCTTCATCCCAGGCCTCTTGTTTCTGTTCGGCAAATATCTTGATTTTGTCTTTCAACTTGTGAACAGCTTGTACAGCAGGACTCTCTTTCACGCGCCGCTTAATCAAGGTACCAAGAAATTTAACACCATGGGAATCACTGCACGCCAAAATATCAACCCGATTATCGACCTCCAAGTAGAGATCATTCTTTAAGTAGTTTTCAATATCAGACTTGAAAGATAGAGCTACTTCTTTCGGACCCGAAATGGCAAAAAATATCTCGTCCATAAACGACAACAATGTACCCTCACACCCGAGTTATTCTCAACTTGCACACGTTTGCTGCCATTTATCTGTCTCCTAAACCAGCCACGCAGCTTTGAGTGGGACTTGTTCTCTTCGGCGTTACACGTGTACGAGGTTTCATACTGCATTGACATTCTGTATATTTCACGGTCAAAGAGATCGAGATATACGTTCATCAATATAGGCGAAAGCACCCCTTCTTGAGGAAGACCATGTCCTTTAGGAAAACCACCAAACTCCATATTGAGTACTTTGGCATCAAACATATCTTTTATTATATTATACAAACTAGGGTCGTCTATCTTATCCTCCATCGATAACAAAAGCTTGCCAAGAATGCAGTCATCGAGTTTCTTGTTAATAAGCAATGTGAACCACCAGTCGGGATTAGGTATCTCTTTACGGATATATCTCAACGCGGACCAATGACCTCTACCACTTCGCAAACCATGAGATATTTTCGAGAAGTGAGGCCGGTAAACAACTTCCAAGGCTACTCTGATGGCTTCTTGAACAACCCTTAGTTCCATTTTCGGGAAAACGAGTTCTTCTTTTTTAACTTTTGCCCCTTTGGTCGATATCGAATACGTATTAGCCCCAACATCGAAGTTCCCATTAGCTAGCTCTTCAGCTATCGACTCAAAAGGCAAGTTATCACCATCTGATGCCAAATCAACGTTAGAGGTCGCCCTAATGCAATCGTACACGTCCTTTAGAGTGTTTGGGTCAGCAATCACTTTCATCATAAGGTCTTTGAATTTCCCATTCGTGTATTGTTCTTTCACCTTCTTCTTTATACGCATCTCGAGAAACCTCTTGACCTCAACACGGGTTTTTGGTTTTGGTTTTCGTTCGTGAATATCATATGATTCTTGAACCAAAGATGCCAAATTCTTAGCCAGGCCCATTTTCCCACTCTCTTCAATATCATCACAGCCATCCCCGACAGCTTTTTCACTAGAATAACTCAAGGACTCATCCAACAAGTTCGCCAAATTCTTGGCCAATGCCGATTTGCCAATTCCTTTACCACCATCACTATATTCATTATGAGGTTTCTGAGTTGAATAAAATGTAATAGACATAAATCTTTCGACGGGCCTCCCTGATAACAAATTTTATCACATTGCATCTTCCAGATGAGTAAAATCAGAAAAACAGAACAGAAACTCGCAAAAAACAAATCAATGAATAATCCGCAACTAATACAGTGTATTCTATAGAATAACAGAGATGGGAGCTTTACCGATGCTAGTCAGAGGCAGAGCCAAGCTGGGTTCAACACGGGTAAGTTTTCTTAGTAACAGGTGAGATTTTATCAACATGGCTGCTAGCTACAGTTTAACTAGCTAGCCTTGTGCGTTCCTTTTTTTCCCATGTTCTCCAAGAAATTTCGGCTGTCATCAGGTTTCCGCTCTCTGACCAAGCTCCATCAACCTGAATTAATACAAACAGGGCGTGGTATTGATCTGTGTTGTCAAAAATTTGTAAGAGACATTTTAACAAACAGGTGGAGCGCAGAAGATATGAATGGAAAGCAACCTACAATGTGGTCGAGGACAAGAAAATGGTGAACAGAAGATTTAGCCAAACAACCCCTAGGATCTTATTTTATACGGAGACTTCAATACTATTATTTTCTAAATTAAGAATTTGTAAAACAAAAATATTTTATAAAATCTAGGATCTCATAAAAATATTTTCCATAAATTAGATTTTTTTGAGAAGTTCTGCAAGAGATATTATGGGGAAATGTGTAGTTCGGCACGTTATGTTAGTCCCCGTATAAGCCTATGAATAATTGTCCATACACCATTACCATATACCACAAAATATAATGGTATTCCATTAAACTCCCAAAAAATAAAAATAAAGCAATACAAAAAACCACCAAACTTGTAGCTCAAGTGATATCACTCACTTTTTATAATGGTATTGACTAGGGACCGAACCTGATATCTTTAAGTTTTTTGAAATTTATATCCTCTCATCCAACTCATTGTTTTAAAAACCGGACCGGACCGGCCGGTTGAACCGAGAACCGGTGGTTTGACCGGTCCGGTTAGACCCTAAAAACAGTTTTTATGGTTGAACCGAGAACCGGTGGTTTGACCGGTCTGGTTAGGCCCTAAAAACCATTTTTATGGTTGAACCGATCAAAACCGGCTAAAACCGGTTAGAAAAACCCGGTAGAATCGATCAAAACTGTTTTCTATTTAATTTTTCATTTTTTATGATTTTTTTTAGTATTTTAGAGTTTTAAATTTTGTATTTTGTTACATTAGCATGATTATTTGAATTTTGAGCTATGATAGATATTGGGAGTGTTCGCAAACACTAAAAATAAGTGTTTTTCAGTTTTTTTTCTTAAAAAAAGCAGTTTTTAGTATTTGCATATACCAATTTCTGCTTCTAATTCTACTTCATTTAATCTTAATCTAAAAGCAGGGAGAATGGTGCTTTAAATTCTGCTTCTGCTTCTAATTTGAATTTCACAAATAAATAAGTATTTTTACTACTTTTTCACCAAACACTCTCAACTTCTCATTCTCAACTTTTAATTCTATTTTCAAACACTACCAACTTCTGATTCTCAACTATTTCTACTTCTACTTTTGCTATAATAAATCATTTCTTCTAAAAGCAGAAGTTTTTGCAAACACTCCCATTGTTTTAGTTGCTTATTTATATATTTTTCATTTAAAAAGTATATTACGTAATAATTGATATATTAATATATTATTATATCAATATAGCAAGAAAAAATTGTTCTTTTTTATCAAAACGGTTGAACCGTGAACCGGTAGCATGACCGGTTCGCTCACCGCCTCACCGATCCGGTTTTTAAAACACTGAATCCAACTAATATTCTCAACTTATTAAAAATAAATAAAAAAGGAAAAAATAAGAAATGTGTAGACCATGTTGACGAAGGCCCGAATCCTTCAGCGCCCACACGGCCCATTTCATCATGTAGAATCGTTTTCTCCTCTCACCTATTTTGCCACCATTTTTCGTTTCTCTTTTTCTTTTTTATATGTTGTTCTTCAGCCATTCTCGCTTCGAAAGCTGCGAACACTAGCTTCGCTCTCAATGTGCACAACCTCGTCTCTTCCAGGTACTTTTTTTTTTCCTGAATTTTCCTTTAATGTTTGCTGGCAAAAATTTTGTAAGACTTATCTAGTTTCTGATAGCGCAGGCTATTTCATCATCAATTACTTAAACAATCCTAGTAGTTTGTGTTCAGATTGTTTTTTTATAGTATAATTTATTGTGGCAGTAATTTTTTTTTTCCTTTTTCTCGTTTTGAGGTGGATTGGTTGGGTAATTTATACTGTGAGCTTGCACTTTGTTGTGATTGAGAAATTGGGAAAGTTGGAGAGATTTCTTCGCAAAAATGAGTTCATGTTATAGTGTATGTTCTGAGATTACTGGGAGCAAATAAAGAGTATATTTCAACAATGTGCAAATTGTGACTGCAACAATTGGCGCATTAGAAAAAATAAAAATAGATAATTACAAAAACACCCCTGAGGTTTGGGCTAATGACAAAAAGACCCAGAGAGTTTTGAAAATTATAAAAAGAATCCTTGAGGTTTGATTCTATCTTACATTTCCTCCTTCATAAGCGAAAAACATATTAAAAACCCCCCGCCCTCTCAAAATTTAACACATAATCAAACATGACGGGTTTTTTTTGTAATTTTGAAACATATCTGGGTTTTTTTTAATTAGTCCAAATCGCAGGGGTGTTTTTTGTAATTATCCCAAATAAAAATAAACAAGACAATTCAAAGGAGGCAGGATTTGGAATTAACGATGTATTGGTGCATTATGTACATCTTGAGTTTGTTTTTTTCTTTAGGTAGACAGGGTTTACATGATCATAGGATAAAGCAGGACTTTGCTTTCTTCGCGTAAAACTCGAGTTTTTGTAAGCTGAGTAGGTGTATATTAATACATTTGCAGGTTACTGCACTTGTTCCAGCTGCCATGTTGGTTGTACTCAGCAATATGTGCTGTCACTGGTTTGTATAACTGAAACCTCTAAAAGTTCATTTGAATTCCTGGGGATAGCAGCACGAGTGAGATTTAGATTTCGTTTGTTCCTGGCTGATACGTCCCACATACGAACCCGTGAGATTTGATCTCTTACGGCAGCCGGAAAAATAAGCCCAAACAGAGTCCTCATAGTAATCTTCTAGTTCCCCATTGCTACATAATCAGCATCTTCACGTAGGTCTCGTTCTAAATCCCATTCTCAACAATTCAGCATATAGAAGTTCATTCCAAGTGTCTGGCACTCCTGGTAGGCACCAGTGGCTGCAATCCTGTGGGGCATCGATCGGAGTACCAGGTTCGCGGTTGCTTGATGGATGACCGTCTTTTCTAAATTCTGTCAAATATGTTATGTTTATAAACTGTACCGTTCTCATTGCACTTTTCATTTGTTCGACTACTTCATGCATAATCATATTGTTTAGCGGTTCAGGGTCCAGCTTTGAGTGGTCCGTTTCTGGTTCTCTGCTCGTGTTGCAATAGCCACTGTTGTTCCATTCTCCATTCCTGCAGTTTCAAACCTCATATTTTAAGTATTTATTGAAAAGGTATGGTTTATGATATGATATGAACATGCATGGAGCCATAGATTGTTCCTCAGTATTCTTGCCAAGGGCCGCGATTGGATACCAAAATTTTCGATTTTTGATCCACAAGAGAATTTTGTTTACCTCAAGTATGTGATTGCCTATAAAATGTTTTAGAAAATACATTATTTGCTCACTTTAACTTTTTCTCCCATCAACACATCTACTCATTTTTCTTTTAATAAAGTCATCGAATCATCAATCGTTACCACACATATTTCCACAAATTTCACTATTCACGCACTCACTAATTTTCAACTAACAATTATGTTCGATCATTATTTTACTATTTACATATCAAATCAGTTGTCATTATTTTATTTTCATCTCATATCCAATCACCCCCATATAGGGGGATAAGGCTTAGTTTGTTATCGTTGTATCCAATCACACTCTCAAAATTTTCTTTCTTCTTTCAAAATTTGTTCTATTACTATTAACTAGCAGATCATTATTAGATAATAATGAGTAATGAGTTAATATGACTTTGCCTGTAATGTACTGGTGAGTAGCTGCGGAAGAGTACATGAGTTTTTCCAGGCTCTAAACTCTGCATCGCCCATTGCTTCAACGTGTTCATGGATCTTCTAAACGCTTCCATCACATCCATCGTCATGTTAACATGCTCCCCTTCCTGAAAATAGTATCCCCTGATAGACACAAACACTATTAAGCATACATATATATCTTTAAACTATGAAAAACACATCAGCATGAAAATCAGGGATAATTAAAAAACAACCTAAGGTTCGGGCTAATTACAAAAAAAAACCCTAAGGTTCGGGTTTATTACAAAAAAACAGGGATTTTTAAATTCAGCAGGTCTCTTGTGAGACGGTGTGAGACGTTATACTTGACAAAATACACTGAAATTAGTATATTTAGACAAGTATCATTTTTTGCACTAAAAGTATCACTGTCTCACGGACTTTCACCGTTTAGCATAAGTTTTTGCGTTGTTAAAATTTGCAAAACCCCTTTGACGTCCGGAGTCGCTACCCTGTTTTTTTGTAATTAGTCCAAACCTCAGGGTATTTTTGTAATTATCCCTGAAAATTAAGTGTGTGTTTGTGTCAAATACGATAGGAGTACTAAACAGTGTAAAGTACATACGATTTAATTGTTTTGTCTTGATTCCACCAATGACCAGCGCTGAACACAAGAACATCTGCTCCAACCCATTTGGAGGAAAACCAGTGCAGTCTATCAACCCTAATCACTCCGTAGACTTCTTTGGGCGCGTTTGGTGGAGGGCGATCGATGATTACAAGGTATGGCACTCTGTAATATTCTACTGTGAGATTGTATTCTTGAAATTTGATTGAGAGGAAGCCTTTGTGCTTTGTTATTGGGTTCCCATGTTCTTCATATATTGTGGATTGATTGGAAACTCCTTGTGTTAGCATGCATATTAGAGATTCCCATTGGTTTCTACCGATGGAGTCGCCGGCGAAAACTATTCGCCTGTTCCGGCTACGTTCGAGAAAGTCTTTCGCATCGAATCTGCAAGAATTGGTTGAAAAAGATTGAGCAAATGGTTGCAAAAGTTGGAAAAGGATGCTCTATTTTCACTTTTAGTACTCTACTTTTAGGGTCATATTATTTTTGGTACCGCGTGGTTTATTATCTAATCAGTTTCGCCACATTCCATCATACATATGTCAATTTTGGTATATCATATTTTACTTTTCAATCACTTTCTGTGATTGATAATTAAAACATGGGGTACTAAAAATGATGAACATTTGATGAATTAGACGAAAGTGATTAAACAGTAAAATATGAGGTACCAAAATTGAAATGACCAGAGATTGGGGTAGTAAAAGCAAAAACATAATATAATATAGGTACTAAAATTGAAATTATCCCAAGTTGGAAAACATAGTGAATGTAGTTCCATTATATGGTATTATCATGATCAAGGAGAGAATGAGAAGGAAACATATATATGTGAAGAACCAAGCATCTATTTAGTTGCTTCTGATCAGAATTGGCTCATATGAAGCCTGAAGGGAGTGTTTGCAAACTCTAAAAATAAAGGTAATTATTACAAGCTGAGAATCACTTTTATGTAGAGTTTGTAGAGTTTGCAGATACTCCTGAAATCTTCTATTACCTACCGTGTTTCAAGTGCATGTGATTTAATGTGTATAAGATGATGTCATCATTGTATTTCATCGCTTAAAAAACATTTTATGGAACATGAACTGCAAATGGCTTCTTTTATGCACCACAAATCAATTAATTTTAGGGATAATTACTAAAACACCCCTGAGTTTCGGGGTTATTACGAAAGAAACCCAGAGATTTCCAGAAATTACAAAAATCCCTTTAGGTTTGTTGTGTCTTATTTCCCCTTTCATAGCAAAAATATTTCAGAAGCTCCCCTTACGTTTATCAAAATATTACAGTTACCCCCTAAATTCAATTCAAGACACAATCAAACCTCAAGGAGTTTTTTGTAATTTAAAAAACCTCTTGGTTTTTTCTTTTTGTAATTAGCCCAAACATTAGGGGGCTATTTGTAGTTATCCCTTAATTTGAACTATGTATTGCATCTAATACTCATATTACACATGCATATCAAGTCTATATGATAAATTCTAATTGTATATTAAAGGAAAATAATATGCATTATTATATCGAAAACGATAAAATTTAAAAAAAGAAAGGTAATGAATATTTGATACAATCTGTACTTGAACAAGCTAATGATCATTCTCACCAAACTCGAAAACCCTAATTACCAGCGCATGCATGGCCTCCAAGAAAGATTTAAAAAAAAAAAAGAAGAATAAAATTCACAAGTAGGGAGAAAATCATGAACTATTAATAGTAAATATCTTTAAAAAAAAACCTTAAATTCATTTTATCGGATTACAAAAAAAAATCATCAATATATAACATGGATCAAACCTTGGAAGATTACATGCTTTTGGCTGCCAACGCCATTTCTGATAATCCAAATCATGTCTACCATTCTGTTGGCAACGAAATCCCGGATCCAAAAACGGGCAATTCTCGGTGTATTTTATAACGGGTCGGGTTTCATCATAAACCCATTTCCCGTAAGAATAGTCACAAAATTTTGTACCCGAACCCTTTTCGGGTAGAATTTGGGTCAAGAAATTAATGCTGAAAATAGAATTTGGCTGCAATGGGCTGAACACGTTGTATCCAACAATGGAGGTGAGAATTAAGGAGAAAAATATTAGTAAATTTATGAGTTCTTTCTTGATTGGATGAGAAAAAATTTGTAGATTTTGTTGCATGGAGGGCAGATGAGAGGGTTGAAGAAGGAAGAACCGTGTTTTGGGTTGAAATTGAATAAGAAAAAGAAATCTTGTATTGGGGAGAATTTATGGATGTGATTCTGTCAAATAAGGTAATTAAATTTTTCTAAAAAAACAAATAAGAAATATAAGGTGACTAAATCTATTTTTATGGGAATTTTTTTAATTATTGATCACGGTGTTAATTGCATGTATCTGGCGGTACAAGATTATTGGGTTCTTTACGAAAGTTAATAGCGTGATAAGAGGGGCTTCTGATAATTTAATATATAATTGCCAAAATTGGGACATATCCAATTTCGTGTGATTGTGTGAATGTATTGTACATAGAACATGAAACAAGAGATTTTGTAGCCTAACATGTTGTAAAAAGCGCTAGGCGCCCGCTAGGCGATAGACTGGGGCCTAGCGCCTAGACGAGATTTAAGCGGAATTAGGCGGGCATAATCGGAAAAAAAAAAATCATAAGCAGATAAGGGGAGCCTAGCGCCTAGGCGGAGATTAATCGGGGTTAGGCGATGATTTTTACAACAGAGAGCCCAAGGGAATTATCACTTTCTTGTTGTTCATGTAAGACAAGTTTTCTTAACTTCCCAAACACACTTTTCATTAACCCCCTTTCTCTCTCTAACTCTCTTCTCTCCCTTCTCTCTAACTCCCCCAAAAAAAAACCCTAAGTTTCCCCCTCCTCCCTAAGCTGCAAAGCCGCCTTCCTTCCCCTCTCCCCTCCTCCTCCTCCTTTCTCCTCCTCCCTCCATGGTTTCTATTGGAGGATACCAAATAGTGGTCCTGGGTGTTTGAAGGTGGCGGAATTTTGGTCCGGGCGGCGAGTCGGAGGCTTCACGGAGGTGTCTTGGAGCGGAGAAGACGATGGGGTCATGTAGTAGATTTGGGAGAGGGAGAGGCAATTTTTGCTTTTTTTTCTCTAGTTTGTTAGTATTTGTTGTTGTTTTCTTATTTTGTTTGTATTTTCTTTTCTCGGTTGATTTGCGAAACTCGTAGGCGGATCGCTTTTTTTGCGTTCGCAGTATGTAGTGGTTGCTCGTGCCCGATTTTAGTTTTTTTGGTGTATTACGGTCTCTTTAAGGAGTCTTCAAGTCTCCGTGGAGTGGGTAGTTTTGGGTGGGTAGTTTTTAGTACATGTGAATCAATTGGTTTTACCAATTCCCCTAAACTCTTAGTTAGTCTTGTCGGCTCTTGCCCGTTGGCTACGATTGTAGTTGTAATTTTAGTTTTGAGTTGTTTTAATATAATTCTATCGTTCGAAAAAAAAATGTAAGACAAGTTTTCTTGTTTACATTTATCGAAGTGATTTTTTAATAGTACGTTCTTGGTGACCCCTGCCAAGAATTTTCCGCCAAAAAATAACTACAGTCTCAATTACTTCGTTAGATGGGATGATAAATGATTTTAGAGGAATGATTTGTTAAATATATGATGAGTTTTGGATTGAGATTAAATTATCTTACTAATTTATTATATTATTTGAATGATATAATAGTTAAAATTCTTATTAAATGTGTACTTTGATTTATAACTATATGGATTATTATGTCTTGTCAAATTTATCCTTAAAAGAAATTCTCATGAATTAGTTTTGATTTAAATTATAGTATATGGTACAAAATAATATAGGTTCTATATTCAAAATATATTTAAAAAAAAATTAGTCGGATGAGTAGGATTATTCATCCCTCATAGGTTGATATGAGTTAAATCAATAATAAACTCACATCGTATTGGGATTTGATTTTATCATGGGCCGTCATCATTAAAAGTAGAGTAGGTTTCTTGTAGGGCTTAGTCTTCCGTAAGATCTTATTAGTAAGACGGATCCCCAACCCGTGTGCGCCAACGCCATGACCCCATCCCAACGCTCGCCCCGCCCACGCCCAGCCCACCAGCCCGCACCTCTTATTTAAAAAAAAATACTTTTCCACAGCGGAATTGAACCCACGACCTTAATAGACTTAAAGTGGTGTTCTACCACTACATCACTAATACTTATTGTGCAATTTTAGTATAACAATTTATATAAATCCATTCATAAATACGTCTGGTAATTAAAAAAATTAAAAACGCCTATAAATGTAAAGACTAAGAATCAAACACAAGTCTATTAAAAAAACATGATACATTATATCAATAAATGGATGCTTATAAAAGTGTTACTTTAACTACATTATATTTATTTTTTATTTTTCCTCTTTTTTTGTTCCTAGTTTGTAACTGTATTAAAAAATCTGATACTTTATCTCAACAAACGGATATTTTTACTTATAAAAGTGTTACTTTAACTATATCATATTTATTTTTATTTTTCTTCTTTCCTTCATTTCTAATTTGTTACTATATTAAAAAACATGATACTTTAAATCACGAAGGAAAAATAAATAAAGACAGAGCTAAAGTAACACTTTTATGAGTAAAAGTATCCATTTTTGAGATAAAGTATCATGTTTTTGTAGATAGATCACGAAGCATGAATTGATGCGGTGAAAATAGAAAAATAAATATGACGAGTTAAAAGTACCACTTTTATGAGTAAAAGTATCCATTTTTGAGATAAAGTATCATATTTTTGTAAATAGATCACGAAGTATGAATTGATCTGGTGAAAATAGAAAAATAAATATGACATAGTTAAAAGTACCACTTTTATGAGTAAAAGTATCCATTTTTGAGATAAAATATCATTTTTTAATACGAACGCATATTAGAAAATCATTAGATTGAAGTATCACAAATGTATCATATTTAACATCAAAAGTATCACTATTTCCAGGACAAGTATTGGTTTTTCAATGGTAAAAAATATTTGCTATGAGACTAGAATGAGTACATCAAAAAAAATTATTTTTTGAATAATGTTCACATTAAAATTATCATATTTCTTACTCAAAAGTATCACTCTTTTCGGATAAAGTATTACTTTTTATTCAGAGAACTTAAAATTTTAAAATGTCATTGTCCATCATAAAAGTATCATATTTAATATCAAATGTATCACTATTTTCTAGCACAAATATCAGTTTTTCAATGTAAAAAAACATTAGCTATGAGACTAGAATGAGTATATCAAAAAATCTTATTTTTTGAATATGTAAAAATTAAAGTATTAATGTTCACCTTAAAAGTATCATATTTATTACTCAAAAGTACCACTATTTTCGGATAAAGTATCGCTTCCTATTCAGATAATTTAAATTTTTAAAATGAAGGGAAGATAATGAAGCTTTATATTCATATTTATACTGGTGGTTATACTAAATATACACAACAAGCACCAGTGGTCTAACGATAAAATAGTACCATGCCTTGGTACAGCCACCTGGGTTCATCATATCTCTTAAGAGTTCGGTTTTGCTTTCAGCAACACCGTTAGACCGTGGTGAATATGGTGCTGCTGTTTGATGAATTATGCCCGACTGGGTACATAGTTCTTCAAATGGTGCAACATATTCACCACATCTATCACTCCGAATTATTTTAATCTGGCTGCTAAGTTGATTTTCAACTTCATTTTCATAATTCTTAAAAGCTTCTAATACTTCATCTTTGCTTCTTAACAAGTATAAGTAGCAAAACCTTGTGCAATCATCAATAAATATGATGAAATATTTTTTATCACCTTTAGTTTGCACAAATTTCAGATCACACACATCAGTATGTATCAACTCTAAAGGTGAAGTGCTCATTTCAACCGAATGAAATGGTAATTTAGCCATTTTAGCTTCAACACAAATTTCACATTTTCTTTGTGAATTTACTTCAGGAAAATTAATTAATTCTAAATTTACCAATTTTTTATAGCATTCAGATTTACATGTCCTAATCTAATATGTCATAAATTAGAGCACTCGAAGAATATAAAGCAGGATGAAGATTCATTCTTATTCATATTCTCGCCAAAACGGCGTACAGTCATTACATTCATTTTGAACAGTCCTTTGTCTAGATAACCCCTACCAAGAAACTGTCCAAATTTGCTAAGTACAAACTTTTCAGACTCAAAAACTAGTCTAAACCCATGGTTGACCAGTAGTGAACCCGATGTTTGATACATATTTTTATCTTAATTTTGATGATTTTATTTTTACACCAAAACAATGTTTTTAATTGTTGTCCAAATACTCCTAAATGATTTAAAATTTTTTACTATTTATTCGGAGTATTTCTTCAAGTTTTATTTTAGATAAAATTGGACAACACTTTTAATGATTTTATGTTTATAAGTTTCTACTTCAAAACAAGGTTCCTAAATATTGTCTAAATACTCTCGATCGGTTTAAAATGTTTTTACTAAATTTTTAGATTATTTTCTTAAAGTTTATTTTCGACAAAAATTGGACAACATTTATGTCTCGAGGTCAACCGGTCGCCCTATAGGGCAACCCGTACCTGAAAGTTGTGCAAAACAGAAAACTTCATGTTTGCGAGAAAATGGTGAGGGTGACCAGGTCACCCTATAGGGCGGCCGGTGGCGTTGGCCCGTCCTATAGAGCGGCCGGTGACACGAAGGTTGGTTCAAATTTGCAAACTTCTCTGTTTCGGTTTTTGAAGAGGGCAACCGGTTGGACCATAGGGCGACCGGTCGAACCCCGCCGACCGGCCGCCTGTAAATATGTGTTCTTATTTTCAAACGTCTATTTGTCTTGACGAGTCACGCCTCTATGTTTTGACAAAGACAAAATTCTAACCGTTGTGCATCAGACAACTTTTCTCTAAATTGTGGAATTGATTTCTAACAACTATAATCTTGATTTTAATTGCAATTGTTTTGTAGATATCAGATTCCAAGAGAAGTCTATCAAGTATCAATCATCTCCTATAAATAGAGGAAGATTTGAAGCACAACAATAAGAGAGAACAATACAACACAACAAGAAATACTCAAGCAAACACTTGGTCTTATATTGTCATTATTCTTGTTGTAATTTGTCTAGCTTATCATTTTCACATTCTTGAGGTCTAGGCCATTTTTGATTACACTTGCACTCAATTGTATAATTCATTATCGAGTTGTAATCTTGAATTTTTTGGGTAATCATTCAACACAAGATATCCTTGTGAGTGTTCTTGTGGTAAGAACACACTTGGGTGATCTAGGTGTTAGGTGTAAGAAGATTGTGGTAATCTTCTTGTTGAAGTGTTGAAGAATTTGGTATTGTTCAAGATTGAAGATTGTGGTGATCTTCAAAGGTGCCGTTGAAGGAAGATTATGGTAATCTTCAAAGGGAGATTGTGGTAATCTCCAAAGGTGGTGTTGAAGAAGAGTGTGGTGCTCTTCAAGTTGTTGTAAGTTGAATTTATATTAATTTTGGTAATTAATAAAATTCTTTTTCTTTTTTGAAACCCATCCCGGATATACTGGGGTGGTAGAGCATGTAGTCCCTAGGTGGGGTGAAGCTCTATAAATCGACGCGTGTTATTTACATTCCGCATCTTTATTATTGTCTTGGCTTGTTTTGTTCGAAAAAGAGGGCATAATCGAAAATATGGAGATGATCTATTCACCCCCCTCTAGATTATCGTAGCCGCTTGGACTTACAAGTGGTATCAAAGCCAAACTCTTTGGCAAGCTCGTTTCACATCGCGAGTGAAGAGGAACGATCGTCGGCTACGAATGAAGCTCACCCTTCCGGCACCTCCACCACCAAGCCATCTCGATTTGATCCCAAAAATTTTGCATTTTGGAAAGAAAAAATGGAATGCTATTTACAAGGTTGTGGGTTCGATATTTGGAACATCGTCATCAATGGAGAATCCATTCCGATGAAAGACATACCATACACCTCCAAAGCTCTCAAGGAGCTCAATGATGAAGAAAAGAAAATCATCTCCTTAAATGGTAAAGCTCTCAATATTTTATATTATTCACTTACCAATTTGGAATTTGATCTTATTGTAGGAATTCGATCGGCTCATGAAGTATGGCAAAAATTAGAAGCCATTCATGAAGTATATACTAATGATGGGAGCAACTCAAAAACCTCTACTTCTCAAAGGGATACAAGGTCAAATATAAGGAACAAGCCTTTCACAACATCCAACAATGAAGTAGTCGAACAATGTTTTATGGGCATCGAAGAAGAAAACGAGGTATGTCTTAAACCCTCTACTTCCTATGATATTGTTATACAAAATGATTATAGTGATTTGCAAAATAATTTTGATGATCTTCAAAATTAATTCCAAAGCTTGCTTGTTAAATATAAAAATTTGAAAAGGAATTCAATGCTTTGAAAAATGATAGGGATAGTTTATTTACCTCCTATGAATCACTATCACGTGCTCACATCACCACTCTTAATAAGGTTAGAAACCTTGATAAAGAAAATAGTACTCTTGTTGAGGATATTAATTGCATGAAAAATGATTTATCAAAATCCAACTTGAGTGCCGATAAAATGACCAAGATTATTGATATTCATAATTGTGATAAAGGACTTGATCATAAGCCTAGTGTTGTTAATTATGTGAAAATAAATCAAGTCCCTATGCATGTTGGTAATAATGCTCCAAAAAATATTACTTGCTTCTATTGCGGTAAAAAGGGTCATTCGGTAAATACTTGTCAGGCTAGAAATAGCTCTAATTATGTTTGGAGACCTAAAAGTCTCAAGACTAATCCCAAAGGACCCAAGCACTTGAGGGTACCACAAAACAATGTTATATTAGGTACCCGGCGGAATAAAAATCAAGGAAAATTCATACCGCCTAGAAGACATCAAATGAGCGTCTCATTTGATCAAAGGAGAAGATATCACCACAATGAATTTCCAAGAGAAAGACACTTTCAAAAATGGGAAGGCCACAATGCTTGGAGATGGAGCAATTGGAGAAGCCATCATCAACAAGATGATTTTCAAAGAAGATATCATCAACAACGGGAACGGCACAACCCAAGGAAATGGCGTAATTGGTAAACCGTATCTCCTCATTTAAACATTTAAATATGCATTTTATTTAGTTATTATGCATGTCTTTATTTGTGCCTATATTTCAAAATGAGTTTTCAAAATATTTATTTTTAAAATTAAGGTCTTCAATATATATTTGTGTTTTTAAAAATTCATTGAAAAGAAGACCTTGTATGATGCTTATATTAAACTCTTGTGTATTTGCTTAGACTTAATTGATTTATCATTTCTTATGAATTTTTATGGCATGAGCTTACTTGCGATATCTTTTATTGTTTTAGCCTACACTTGTATCATTTTATGTTTTGTGCAAGTCTTGTTTAAAAATTGTGTAGGATTCATATATCATCACAAATGGCCATCTACGTCATAATATGTCAAGAGTAACATGAACTATCGAGGTACGCTCACTATTGTTATTCATCTCTTAGACTCGATACATGTTGTGTCATATGCCTATGTGCTTATTTTATACTAGTGCCATTAAGAGGTTGTTTTGATTTTTTTAAAAGGCATTATTTGACATAGCTTGTTTTTATCCAAGATTTGTAAAGGATTATATTTTGTTTTGATAAAACAATTGATCTATTAAGTAATGCATTTTATTGCACTTATAAATGCCATTATTCTTGAATGCTTATGTCAAAGCTCTTGTTCATATAATTCTTGTAAATGAGGTCTCAACTATGTGTTCTCGTATTTTCATATTTCAAAAGAGACCTTATATAGCTTTCTACAAGCTTATTTGAACTTACATGTTGTATTATATTCTTGATGATTTTCTTTAAGCATAATATGTGTTACTTGCTATAGTGTCTCTATCATTCGATATCACTATGCTCTTGTACAAGATTCTTTGTTGAGATTTTTCAGAAATTTTTGGTATTTTGGAACAAGTTTGATAAACAAGGCAATGTTAGTAGCTCAAAGGTATTGTCAAGAAGAATGTATCGATTTTGATGATTCATTTGCCCCGTAGCAAATTTAGAAGCTATTCGCATTTCACTTGCCCATTCTTGTTTTTAAGAAAACTAGCAGTCCACCCGTGCGATGCACGGATTATATATTGTAAAGGTAATTCTAATATTTTAGTTATTTTATTTAATTAATTTCAATAAATTACTTAATCATAATTTCAAATAAATATATATTAAATATTAAAAGATTTAATAATAATCATTACAAACCAAACTTAATGAACATAAATAGGAAATAGAAAAAATAATTATAAGTTTTAAAAAACTTCTTGAAATACAATGTTGGTCGTTGAAATACATTTTTTTGATATATGTAAAAATGTATTGCCCAAAATAAAAATTAATTTGTTGTTTCATTATAAATACATAAAAAGATGTAAATCCAAAATTAAATTATTAGATAAAATTATCATATCATTTGTGATATCTGACAATAGAGAAATTATTGAAGAAAGTAACATTTTTGCAAGAAGACTCACCAATAAGCTAACCATGAATAAAATACCAATTTTTTTATATGATCGAAAACATTAAACAAAGAAAAATATCTATATATAAAGTTATATTTTTTAAAAATAATAATATTACTATCCATGGACAAATTATTACATGGTGCATATTAATAAAAGAAAAAGGCACAAATGATGAAAGAAAAACTACTAATGCTCAAATTGTTGTTGGACTATAAAAAATATCAACAGAAAAAACGAAATTGTCCAAATATAAAGGCCCAAAAAGCTGGTTAATTGAAAGAGGGCCCACCCCCCCAAAAAAAAAAAAGAAAAAGGAAAAAAAAAAACTAACCCTAGAATACAAATATCTAACACATATGAAATCAATACGCCTCTTCTCCATCAATCAAAGACACACAAATTCACTCACAAACATGACTATTCATTATCAGAATGGGATTATCGGATCATCACCTTTTTGGGGTTCTTCATTTTCACAGCATACTTTGCGGACTTTTTAAATCCTTGCAATATTTGCAAATTTTTTTCGTACGATATGTTCATTTCTTGCTAAATCTCTAATTTCTTCGAGTCAGTCGCATACGAATTACGAAATCAGTAAGAGTTTTCGGTTTCACTTTTTTCAATTATATGTCGATTTGAACGATTGTATTCCAGATCTATGAAAATTCTTTAGGAACTGTAATTTTATTTTAAAGTTTTTAGATTAATTAAACACCAAAACCATGTTTTTTGTTCGACTCCTGATTTGTTTGTAGTTTTTAACAAATAATTAATTTAGTTTTTTTTCGCATTTTTTTTTGTTTTCCGTTCGATTTATGCATTCAATATGTTCATTTGTGGGTAAATTCTCATTTTCTTCAAATCAGTTGCATACATTAGTCTTAAGATTTTTCTATTTCAAATTTGTTTGGCTTTTTTCTTTTAATTTTGTTTTGACGAAATTATATTCCAAATCTGTGGGAAAATCTTTTAAGATTATAGTTTTTTGACAGCTATAATTTTTTTAAAGATTAATTAGACACCAAAACTAATATTTTTGCTCGACTCATGATTTTTGTTTACATTTTTCAATAAATAATACACTTTCATGTCGGAGTTTTGATTTCAATTTATATGATTACTTTTTTTTATTCATTTCACTTAGTTGTATTTTTTCCTTCATTTTCACCCGATATATGCATGTTGATAAATGATGATGGATGTTCTATGAAATCATTATTATCTTTTCGTAGCCGATTCAATAGTTCGAAAAACACCAGGCGGGTGGATCAATATATAAAGTATTATTCAGATGGTTGGACTGATATATGGTATTTATTCGTACATTTTCTATTATGCATTTTTTATTTTTTTTGTTTTTACTATTTATTAGTATTTTTAATTTCATTGAAATGGTTATTTCAATGAAAATCAAACATTTCAGTAGATTTATAACTTCTATTTAAATAGGATGAATTCATGCATGCAACCATTTCAATGAATATATTTTTAACTTATTTTTTGTATTATGTTGCTTTGCATAACAGAATACATGTATGCAACACTAAAACCTAAATGGCGAAAAGACAAATAATCAATAATACTTACATTGTGTTTTTGTTGATTGTTCATGATGCTGTACTTGACATGAATCCTGAATATTATTTTTGTCATCTTTCGATTTGTGCGAAATGTTGCAATTTGTATGAAATCTTTATAGGAGCATTACTTTTCAAAATCCGAAACCTTATATGAAGTTATGAACTTCAGCTGTAGTTTTGGTAATTACTACCCCTATACTATATATATGCACATTCTACGACCCTATTTTAACTTTAGAAATGTTGATTGTACATAAGAAATTTGTTTTAAATGATTAGAACCATTAAAACTTTAAAGTAATTTGTCTAAAGCTTGGATTTCACTTACCTTTATAATGAAACTCGCGGCCAACATGTAGTCCATTGTTGTGACAGGCCAGAGTTGTTGCCATCAAATCCATTAGTGTGTATCACAATAACTACTCACTGCTCACAGTCCCTGCCATAACTTAGGCATGTTTAATAAAATCATATGGGAATTTATTGTTCTCTTTTAGAATTTTTCAATGATCTCATTAGTGGAAATGGAACACACATGAAGGAGTATATAATACAGAATAAATTCCTACTGCAGTACGCTGGAATAATGTTTCTAACTATATGAGTAAAGGGGCCAATTGCACCAAAATGTTTCTTGCTCAAAATGCATGCGCTTAGAAATAGTGAATGGGCCTATTTATATTGCTTGTAACATCAATTTCCAAGGATTATTATTTGTTTCCCAATACAACTTGCAATATATATGCAATCAACAATAATTCTTTGTTGGTATTTGAATTTGAAGTTTTATTAATTACATTTTGAGATGCCCAATGCCTCAACTTTTAATTGGAACAACTTTCTATGTAAAAAAAATTAAATCTTTCAGACCAAATATAAAACAAATCAAAGAACTAACTGAATTCAGCATTTAAAGGCAAACATGCTCAGACGCACTGTACTTAATGTACTCCGATTTCTACATAACAAACAATTGCTCATTCAGAATAAATACTACTAATTTTTCATTAGAAAAAATAAAAAGAATTTTAAAATTAACAGCAGTCTGCATTTAAACCCAAAACACAACTTGTAATTAATGAACATCAGTTTCCATATTTAGCAACCAGACTTTTGGCGGGAATTTTCCTGAAATAGTAACTATCTTGTTTTTATATACTATATAGATTTTAAACTTTACCAAATAGATGTTGAATCCAATTCTCTAAAATGATTTTATTCAAATAGAAGTCTATGAAAAACAATCGGGGTTTTGAAAATTCTTAGGCCAAAATGATTTGTATAAAAAGCCTTATTATGTTTAAAACAAGCACTCCATATATGGTTTGATAGACTTAGCTATTTTTGCAAAATGATTTTACAAGAGGTAAAGTTAATCTACTCTATTTGTTTCTTAAAAAAGGGCAAGAATGCTTACTTGTACAAATTTATGATATCTTTTATGGTGCTACTAATGAAGTTTTGTACAAGATATTTTCTAAGTTGTTACAAGGTAAATTCAAGATGACCATGATGGAGGAGCTCAATTTCTTCATTGGAATTCAAGTTCAACAATGCCAAGAAGGTGGTTATATCCTACACTCAAAGTATACAAAAGAAGAAGTGAGACATTAAAGAAGAAAGAACCAACTCAACCTCTATGACTACCATGTAAAGATTGACAAAGGTTGAGGAAGACATATCGGTCGACAAACAAAATCGAGGTATGTTTATCTTCGTTTATTACTCTTTTAGACTCGACATTTTCTATACATTATGTCTATATGCTCGACTTCAAAAACTATCCCAATGAATCTCATTAAAGTATCGTTAAAAGAAATTTTCCAATATTTGAAAGGCACTTTTCCTTATGACTTGTTGTATCCAAAGTCTTAAAACGTTCTTATTTTTGGGATAACAAGTCCGGTGATAATAATTTTTCAAAATATGGTTCGTTGTAATCGAACTAAACATATTGAGATTCGATATCTTTTTCTAAGGGATTGTATGTTTAACAAAAACTTGAGATGTGTTTAATTCCATCTCAAGGATAACTCGCGGAATTTTTAATCGCTCACCGCCGAGTATTTTACCTCATTTCGAGCTTGATTATGACATAATATATATTGAATGATGTCTATGTTTGCATTTTGCACGTTTTTAAAACTTAGGGGCGAATCGGATTTTTGGATCAAATTTCGGAATTTCAAAACAGGACAGTAACAGTGGGCTGCCAGGGTTTGGGCCGACCGGTCGCCCTAAGAGATTTTTTGGTTAAAATCAGTTCTGTTTCCAGACTTTTGCCATTTTGGTGTTTTTCTTCTCCATTTCGACCCCTTTGATATTTTCACACACAATTCACTTCAAATGTGTTTTGTTGCATAAAATTCATATTTTGGGGATTATCTAGCTCGAATATCATCATCATTGCTCATCTTCACCGATCAAATGGTAAGAATTCTACTCCATTATCTCAATTGGGTTGAACCCTTGAGAACTTGGCCTATATGTATATTTCTTGATGCAATTCTTATATATTTGTGTTGAGCATGATAATTGTTGATGGATGATATTTGTAAAATTGCTTTTGGTGATGAAAAACTTGGCTTGATTACATTTACAAGGGCTATATATATCCTTTTCAATCTTTGACGCCCGCCAAGTGTTCGATAAAATGTTTCAATGAATAATTCATCACCAACATGATTATCTTGTTTTCAAATGTCTTATATATTTATAGAGATCATGTTTTGCAAATCAAATGAGTTTTCATAAGCTTCTACAAGTCGTATGATCGACTTTTCCCTCCTATTTGGTTTATAAGCTTCAATGTTCATATAGCTCGATACATCGGTTTAGTTGCGCACTTTGATATGAATATATGATGTTTTTATCGTGCTAACATTCTTTTTTATGATTCCAAAGGGGGAGAAATAGGTTATAAGTTCATTAGCTCATAGAAGCTAATATAAGCTCGAGAAAGAAGCTATAAGTTGTAGCTATTAAAAGCCATAAGTTGTGGATTATACTTAGTCCATTTGTTGTAGTATGGACTCATATTCATGTCTAATGATGTTTTGTTGACAGGGGGAGCTTATAAGCTCTTGATACTTAACTCAAGTTGTAAAAGCGGACCTTTTAGCTTTTGGTTGATTGCTTCTATATTATTCTTCTTGTGCATGTTGATAGAGGGAGCTTTTGTAAAAATGTTTTTGAAAATCTATACTCCCATCCTTATGATTATGTTGCGTGGAATGTTGTCACTCACAACGGATAATTCACTTTTAACCGGTAAAATTGTTTTGGTTTCAAAATCGACTTTGGTAAAATGTTTTGGTTTGTAATCATCAAAAATGTGGAGATTGTTTGATACATGTTTTTATCTTAATTTTGATGATTTTAATTTTACACCAAAACAATGTTTTTAATTGTTGTCCAAATACTCCTAAATGATTTAAAATGTTTTTACTATTTATTCGGAGTATTTCTTCAAGTTTTATATTAGATAAAATTGGACAACACTTTTAATGATTTTATGTTTATAAGTTTCTACTTCAAAACAAGGTTCCTAAATGTTGTCCAAATACTCTCGATCGGTTTAAAATGTTTTTACTAAATTTTCGTAGTATTTTCTTAAAGTTTATTTTCGACAAAAATTGGACAATATTTCTGTCTCGAGGTCAACCGGTCGCCCTATAGGGCAACCCGTGCCTGAAAGTTGTGCAAAACAGAAAATTTCATGTTTGCAGAAAATGGTGAGGGTGACCGGTCACCCTATAGGGGAGACCGGTGACGTCGGCTGGTCGACCTATAGGCGGGTGCACGAAGGTTGGTTCAAATTTGCAAACTTCTGTTTCGGTTTTTGAAGAGGGCAACCGGTTGGACCCTAGGGCGGGTCGAACCCCGTCGGCCGCCTGTGTAAATATGTGTTCTTATTTTCAAACGTCTCTTTGTGCGCGACCGGTCGCCCTATGTTTTGACAGCAAAATTCTAACTGTTGTGCATCAAATAGCTTTTCCCTAAATTGTGGAATTGATTTCTAACAGCTATAATCTTGATTTTAATTGCAATTTTTTTGTAGATATCAGATTCCAAGAGAAGCCTATCAAGTATCAATCATCTCCTATAAATAGAGGAAGATTTGAAGCACAACAATAAGAGAGAACAATACAACACAACAAGAAATACTCAAGCAAACACTTGGTCTTATATTGTTATTATTCTTGTTGTAATTTGTCTAGCTTATCACTTTCACATTCTTGAGGTCTAGGCCATTCTTGATTACACTTGCACTCAATTGTATAATTCATTATCGAGTTGTAATCTTGAATTTTTTGGGTAATCATTCAACACAAGATATCCTTGTGAGTGTTCTTGTGGTAAGAACACACTTGGGTGATCTAGGTGTTAGGTGTAAGAAGATTGTGGTAATCTTCTTGTTGAGGTGTTGAAGAATTTGGTATTCTTCAAGATTGAAGATTGTGGTGATCTTCAAAGGTGTCGTTGAAGGAAGATTGTGGTAATCTTCAAAGAGAGATTGTGGTAATCTCCAAAGGTAGTGTTGAAGAAGAGTGTGGTGCTCTTCAAGGTGTTATAAGTTGAATTTGTATTAATTTTGGTAATTAATAAAATTCTTTTTCTTTTTCGAAACCCATCCCGGATATACTGGGGTGGTAGAGCACGTAGTCCCTAGGTGGGGTGAAGCTCTATAAATTGACGCGTGTTGTTTACATTCCACATCTTTATTATTGTCTTGGCGTGTTTTGTTCGAAAAAGAGGGCATAATCGAAAAGATGGAGATAATCTATTCACCTCCCCTCTAGATTATCGTAGCCGCTTGGACTTACACCCGAAACCAAATTTTTGTGGATGTCTGGGACATGCAGCACATTCTTCAGCTTTAACTCATTTCCCGGAGTAAGCTTTAGCACCACCGTTCCAACGCCAGCCACATCAGAAGATGCGTGATTCCCCATATGGAGCTTCCTTCCTGGTCGATGGGATGTAAGAAGAGAATGCATCCGATCGAACGGACATGGCAAGTGGCATCGGTATCCACAAACCATTCTTTTCGGGTTATCCACCAAATTGGCTTCAAACACCACCACCGATATGTCAACGTCGGCGTCGGCTCCCTTTATTCAACCACATTAGCATTGGATTTGCGGTTTTGTTTTCTTTTTCTTTGGGCCGACGAGTCTTTTGCCATATGGTTCGGTTTGCCACAGTTGTAGGAAACTCTCTGGAATTTTCCAGCTGCCGGTTTCTTGCCTTTATCGTTAGGCCTTTTCTTTGAATTACTTGACGAGTCGTGCTCCATCAAGTTGGCTTTTGACTCCATAGGGACAAGCTTGGACTTAGAGTCAATCCTCCTATTGTCTTCCTCAATTCTGATTTTGATAATCAGATCCTCTAGTCCCATCTCCTTTCGCTTATGTTTGAGATCATTCTTGAAATCTCTCCAACTTGGGGGCAATTTCTCAATCAATGCGGCCACTTGGAATGCTTCCGGCAAAGCCATTCCCTCGGCAGAGATTTCATGTAGGATCAACTAGAACTTTTGAACTTGTTCCATCACGGTTTTAGAATCAACCATCACAAAATCCAAGAACTTACCGACAACAAATTTCTTTGTGTCGACATCCTCGGTTTTGTAGTTCTTCTCCAAAGATCCCACAATTATTTGGAGGATTTCACAGCATAATACACACTGTAAAGTGCTTCACTAAGTCCGTTTAGGACATAGTTACGACACAGGAAATCACCCTGGCCTCATGCATCAAACGCAGCGCGTTTTTTAGTATTCGTTTCGTTTTCAGCAATAACAGGAGCATCCTCGGTCAGATATTCCGCCAAACTCAGTGTAGTCAGGTAAAACAACAATTTTTGCTGCCACATCTTGAAGACAAAACCCATGAATTTTTCGGCTTTCTCAGCTTGAGCAGGAGAGATGATTGGGGTTCTGCTTGAGCTTGCCATCATGAAGTTCGATAATTGCTTTGCGATTGTTGAATACAATGTACAGAATCGGAAATTGCTTCAAAATGGCAAAATACAGAAACAAAAGATTACAAGGAAATGAACTAGCTATTACAAAAGTAGAACTTTCAGAAAGCCGAGTAAAGATGAATCTTTTTCCGCAAAGCAATTACGTCCCGGCTAGTGCTCACGGTCTGACGTATTGCTTCCAAAGATGAAACGACTTACGTCTTCTGTGTAGTAGTACCACTAACACAGAAGCTCATTCGAACTAGAAAATGTTGAAGACTGGTTGCTGGACTCTATGTTTAGAATGCAGAAAATTGCTTTTTTTTATGTATCAGAAATGCTATGAATTTTTCTGTGTCTAATCTGCAATGCACAACAATGAATTTATGGTCAACCAACACCTGCAGGAGATAACAAAAAATAGTGGGCATTAATCCAATTATAACATCCCAGATATTACACTCCACTACTGCATAACAAACAAGTAGTGGTCTCTACAGATAACCACTACTGTAGGAGTTACTAACTCCAACAGTCACACAAATCTGGACACCTACAATGTCCAGATTCATTGGGCTACAACTGTCCAACAGTCACTTGAATCTGGGCCAAGCCCATTTTCGAGTGGCAAGCCCGGTCCCAGTCCCAGGTCGGGTCGGACGCGCGCGCGCGTGTGTCCCACTTATGATCATCCACTTGTGTTATAGTTTATACAACATCTAACACCTTCTAGTAAATAAACTAGGATAAACATTGATTTGTATTCCATGTGGGATAAGACAAAAACCTTTCATCTTCCTTTACATAATCTCTACATAATGCCCATTTATGTGGCTACCTTCGTGCATTAATTTCTCACTCACCGAAATTCGGTTTTGAGAAATAAAAAATACTACGAACATCTGCTCGGAACGTAGATTAACAATATATAATTTAATTCTTCCAGAATTAAATATTTAGCTACCGAAAATTTGGTCAAAGTCGGGTCGACACCCACTTCATCAAAACCAAAATTTCCAACATTTGTTTTATGTCCAGGTTATTTTTTAAACAAAATATTATTAAAATTTTTATTTATTTGAGAATAATGTTTTTAATTATTTAATAATTTTTGCGGTATGGCCTTATGATTTATATCTTTCATTTATACCTATTTATCTTTGCATTTTAATTATATAGTGAGATTCCACTCCATTAAACTTCTAAAAAATTAAAATTATTTTTTCTTAATATATCATCGCACGGGTGGAACACTAGCATAAAATATTTATGCGCGAAAACTATTGAATGACAAAATAAAAATATATTCTCGATGCAATACGCAAAGAATCAACATCAGATACTTTAAACCACAAAGCCAAATGCAAATTTTGGAACATGCCAGGTTGCTAGAATTAAACCTCGTACATTCACAACATTTCATACACACAAGTTTTTCTTTCTTCCTTTTAGCTGTTGGAACAACTTGGATTTCACCTGCATCACAAACTTCATTAAAACAACTGGAGATTATCGGTACAATATGTACATGCTAATTTATCTAATTAACTAATTCAATTTACAAAACAATTTAACAATTTACAGGGGTGAAGCAAAATATTTGTCTTCCTTATCGCTGCAATTTTTTATTGGTGTATTCCTCTATTTTAGTGGAGAAATTTACACGGTATATTGGTGTATTCCTCTATTTTAGTGGAGAAATTTTCTCCAACAACACGCCAAATTCCACGCCATTTTGCAAATTGTGAAAACTACCCTACTACATGTAGCGGGAAATGTTCACACGGTATCTTTTTTTTTCTTTTTTCAATTTTTGTTGTTTCTTTAAATTGTTGTTTTTTGTTTTTCTCTCTTTATTTCCTTTTTTACATACATTTAATTATTTTTTATTCTTATTTTTTATTTAGTAATAATAAATCAATAAAATTATGTTCCTAATTATCATGTGATGTTTTTTGTAAATTAATATTTTATTGTTAATTAATTATTATATTATGTTCAAATTAATTAATAATGCAAATTATATTTAAATATAACTAAATATTAAACATCAACATATAAATATAGGGAAAATTACAAAATTAGTCCCGTATCTACATGGGTGTTGCAATATTAGTCCTGTAATTTTTGAAGTTGCGATTTTTGTCCTGTATGTTTTGCCTTTTTTGCAATTTTGGTCCCGTAAGTTTTAGATCAATTCTGGTCCTATAAGTATTAAGTTGATGTAAATTTGGTTCTAATGACTATTTCAATATTTTAATTATTCCTAAAATGCCCTTGATAGCCAAAAATCAATATATCTAAGATCAAGTTTAAAACAGTATCAGAACCTATATTTTATTTACTTGAGTAGAATTTATTTATCACTATAGATTGCCTCATGGAAGAATTTTAGATTTATGAATCCAGAGCAAAATCCGAGATCATATGTGTTCTACATATATTATTTTCTAATTATGAAAATACAAAAACGCGTAAAAATATGCCAAAACTGGTCATTTTCAATAATACGACCGAAATTACCACAACTAAAAAATAAAAAACTAAAATTGCCAAATTTAAAAATTACATAATTAAAATTGTATTTTTGCTAAGGGCAATATTGCCCATAGGACTAAAATTGCAAGTTTAAAAGTAACATGACTAATTTTGCAACACCACTGTAGATACAGGACCGATTTTACAATTTTCCCTATAAATATATATGCTAAATTATAATATAATAAATATATAAATATATTAAATAATATAATAACAAAGAACAAAGAATATTGACTAACCTTTAATTTGAATCAATTTAGCTATCCGCAGTCGATCATGACTTGGGGTTCTTGTCATCCCATGAATACTCTACTTTAACAAAAAAAAACAAGTCCTGTTTCCTGTTCCGTCTTCTTTTGAATCTCCTTTGCGCAAGTCACGGCTAAAGGGTTGCAGTCAACCAGATTCAGTGTTATCATATAACGTGTAACTTCATATGGGATCTCCTCTAATTTGTAGCAATGTTTCATTCTTAAAGTTTCAAGATATGGGAAGCTTCCCTCTCCAACTGTCCAGTTCACCAGATCATTGTCTTCAATTAGAAGAAACTCAACTCTCGCGAATGCATCACGGCCATATGTTTCCCACTTTGGGCCTCGAAAAGCATGGCATCGCAATTTGAGTGCTTTAAGTTTCGGCAATGAAGCAATCTTGCTCATCTCTTTCCATGGATACCCTAAGCCACTCAAAGTTAACTTGGTAAGACGTGAAGGGAAATTTGAAAGAGGAACAGGTGGTGGGGCCATAATCTCAGACCTGGGATTCACGACGACACATTTCAGTGATTCTAGGCTATGGAGATGAGAAATATAATCAAAACAGTTGAAAGGTTCAACATCATCGAGCTCCAATTCAATCTGGATTCCTAATTTCATTAGATTAGGGATTCTTTTAAGAACACCTTTGGTACAACTACGAGCGCTCACATCTAAAAGTGTTAAGAGGTTTGGTAAAAGAGCATCACCACAAGGAACAGGTAGGTCACTTCCCATGAACTCAAGATGCTTCAATTCTATCATATCCCATATCTCCATTGGCAGAAAGGACGAATCCCCACAGGATTTGATGCTCAGATGTCGACATACAATTAAAAATTGAAGGTTCCACAGTTTAGATATGGCACTAGGGAGGTTTCCATTATAGAGAGTGAGGGCAATGTACCTTAGATGAATTAGGTTTAGTATTTCAATAGGAAACTCGTAGAAAGGGATTGTAAGAGCATCCAGTACCCTGAGCAACCTCAAGTCAAATATTGGTACTGGATATGGATGATGTGGACCAGTACATAGGAGAGAACGTGCATTTACATTGGATGCCATTGAGTTATACACATCTTTGATGCCAAAAAATATATTCTTGTGGATGCACATTCCACGCTGATTTTTTGTAGCTTCTGCGAAACTATCGGCATAACTATTTATGACATGGAAAAACTTGTTCTTCCTAGCTTCTTTACGACAGAGATGCCAAAAAACAGAATGGAGGTGGCAAGTCTTAGTTGTGTAATCGGGTCTCACTTGCTTTTTAACAAAAAGACTTCTATCATTAAGCTCGGTCAAACATTTCATAGCAAATTCTTCTATACTTGAGGCAGTAAGGTCAGGTTCAAGAAATCCTTCCGCAATCCACAACATGATGAGCTTGGGGACAGGGATTTCATATTTTTCAGGAAAAACGCCCATGTAAAGAAAGCATGCTTTTAAATATTGAGGTAAGTATTGATAGCTTGGAAATAGTACTCCTAACATCTTATCGTATGAATCATTGAAAACTGAATTTTCTTTTTGTGCTACCTTGTTCCAGTAATCTGGGGTCTTGTCGGCTTTGGATAGAAAGTCACCAATCGTGAGGACTGTAAGAGGGTGACCTTCACAATTCTCAGCAATCTTCTTTCCAGCCTTTTCAAGTTCAGGAGGGCACAACTTTTCACCAAACACCAGCTCACGAAGAAGATACCAACTTTCTTTACTGGACATGCCACTCATAAACATAATTTCAAAAATATAAAATCCTCTGGCTATTTTGGATATCCTAGTTGTCAGCAAGACTCGACTTCCATTATTGTCGTCTGGAAGTGATTGTTTCAGACCTTCCCTAATGTCCACGTTCCATATATCATCCAACACAATTAGATATCTCCGACCCTTCAAACTTTCGTGTAAATACTTGTGTAATTCCTCATCTCCACCTCCCATAAGCATTAAATCAATATCCGGATCTATTCGAGTTAGAATACGTCGAATGGTTTCTTGAAGTGAACATGTTGGGCCTAGGGTGACCCACACACGACAGTCAAACTGACTCCGAATCGATTGATCTTCAAATATTTCTTTGGCAAGAGTAGTTTTACCAATGCCTGCCATCCCACATATTACAAAAGTTCGGCTTTCATGTGACCATCGCTTTGATAGTAACCTCATCATTTTATCAAGGTTATCGGATAATCCAACCAGCTTTTGTTTCTTTCCACCAAAATCAATTTTGGAATCATCATCTTTTATAGTCAACCAGTTGACTATTTCTTCATGGAACACCTTCTTCAGTTTCTTCACCCTTTGGATAAAGGTATTAATCTCTTGCTTAATTACTTCCTCGGAAAATCGCTCATCTCCAAGGCTTTCTTTTTTAGATTGTGAAAGGGAGTGATTTGAGACATGGGATTCAAGTGCATCCTCTAATTCACGTGCCGCCTCTCTGATTTGTCCATCAAAAGCATTCACCATCGCGTTGCTGCTGCCATCCAATTTTATGGCAACTTCTTGTAAGGACTTAACCTTGTTGTAAGCAAGTTCAATGATTTCTCGTGACTGGGAAACATTAATCGAAATATGACAAAAGTTTAGAAGGCGCTCAATAGTCTGTTTAAGAGAAACCACAGCAGCATACGAAACCATCGATCTCTACCTAATCTCACACAAATGATATATGAAACAACTCTTTTAGCATAAACAACATTAACTTGTTAGTGAAAATATATATATTTTGCTTAATTTCCTTCAAATCAATGGCATAAGCAAAATATAAAGGAGCATTTGCTAGTCAACCATATGATTTTTTTTTATTTATGTCCAACATGTGGTGGTATTAATTAATGGATCGGGATGGGCATTGAAAAGGAATCAAGAACAGCTGGTTGGCAATAGTTTTATGCTAAATTAAGTGTTCTAGTGTAATGAGACAGCTTGCAAATGTGAACCCATAATATATATATACATGTATTTTATTTAGGGAAAATAAGATTTTTAGTCCCGTAAGTTGGACATGTTTTAGAATTAGTTCTCTAAATTGTCACATTCATTTTTTAGTCCTTTAACTTTCAAATTTCTAGATATTCAGTCCTTTAACTTAACAATTTTATTTTGGTCCTATAATGTAACATATTTTGAAATTTGGTCCTATAACTTAACATATTTTAGAAATTTGGTCCTGTAACCTTTTTTAGGGAATTTAGTAATATAACTTAACAATAGTTAAATTTAATTAATTTATTAAAGGTTATTTCTAAATTAATTTTATTTTTCAAATCGAATGATTTTAATTAAAAATTAATTTTTTAAAAAAATAATTAATCATTTTTTAATTTAATTAATTTTTTAAAAAATATTTAAGCATTAATTTTTAAACCTTTCGAATTAAATGCATCTTGTACACTAGTCCACGATTACATTTCTTGGAGATAATTATCCTCACCAAAGGTTAATTCCATAAATATGACAAATTATTCTTAAGTTACTAATTTGATGTAATTATTTTAATTTTCCTAGAATTCATTAATTATTTTAGAAATTTCTATTTATTCAAACTTTTTATTAATCAAATTAATTTAATTTTAATTATTTTTATAATTTAATTAGTTTCCAAACATTGAAATTTAATTATTTTATATTTGGTCCTATAAAATAGTTAAATTTAACTATTGCTAAGTTATAGGACTAAATTTCTAAAATATATTAAGTCATATGACCAAATTTCTGAAATATGTTAAGTTTTAGGACCAAAAATAAAATTGTTAAGTTAAAGGACTGAATAACTAGAAATGTGAAAGTTAAAGGACTAAAAAATGAATGTGACAATTTAGAGGACCAATTCTCCAAAAGGTCCAAGTTACAGGACTAAAAATCTTATTTTCCCTTTTATTTATCACCACTTGATATAAAACCCGATTTATTTAATTGCAATAATTATTCACCCATGTTCTCTAAATTCACATTATCGAGAAACAAAGAGGACCTAGTTATTCTTGTTTACATCTCTACTCTTTTTTTTTTTATAACTCAGCTTCCAGAATTACGCCTGACTATGTCTGAGGACAACAGCTCCGGCCCTTCATTGTTGCCGCCAAGGTAAACCGCGGGATGTGCATGCCTTTGGCGTGTTACGGCGGGGTCTGGCGGCGTACAAACGAGATCCTCCCAAGTAAAGAGAACAATTATGTCTGAACCTCCAATCTACTAATAACGATCTTTCCCCGAATCGAACCCACACAGATGCTATTCAGTATGAGTTCCCACCATATCTTCACCAGCTCGCATATGCCCCGGAGAGCAATCTAATGGAGCAGAGATTTGAACCTCTGATCTCCACCCCACAATTGCTTGTGGTGGTCAGGTGGACTAAGTCACCTGCTTGTTTACATCTCTACTCTATATATATGGAAATGATAGCAAAAACTTTTGCTTACAAAAGAAGTCTTTTGTCATAGAGTAGTGTTTTCAAAGTGTTGTTCAAAACTTAAAATGAGTTAAAAAATTAATGTTTGGAAAATATTTTCACTTGTGTGTAAAATTGCTATTTGAGTACTTTTGAAATAAAACATTTTTTTATTAGTTTGATCGAATTATTATCATACATAATTAACACTCATAAACTAACAGGTATAATAATTACATACAATGATTATTATATATAAATAAGTGATTAATTTTATAATATATTGTCTAAAATGAACTTAAAATTAAGTGCACTATAGTATACAAACAAATTATAATATTTAATTACCAATGAATGATTTTATATATATTTACATTTAGATAATATATTTTATTGGCTGCAATTATCTATATATATATATATATATATATCTACATTGTTAGAAAGTTTATTATATAGATTTTAATAATGACAAATAGGTTAGAACATAATTAGATCCCCGGTTTTCTTTTCATAGATATATGTTGAGGATTACAAATCAAATTGTTGTTGAATATTGAAGGCAAAAACTCATGTAGGACTGTTTTACGGGTCTCAATCCGTAAGACGGATTCTATTTGACCCGCAGATCCGCGGATCTTGTTGACCAGGTCCGCGGTCAAAGCATCAGCTGTCTTTTTTTTCTGTTTTTCTTCCTCAGTTAAAGTATCAGTTTTATGGAAAAAAATATCGGTTGTTTTAGATAAAATATCATATTTTTTAATATAGCCACAAATTATGATTACATTACATTGAACGAAAGTTAAATATATCATAGTTAAAGTAACACCTTTATGAGTAAAAATATATATTTTTTGAGATAAAATATCATGTTTTAAGAATAAAAATATCTATTTTTTAAATAAATTATTATATTTTTTAATAATAAATACAAAGAAAGATGAATAATAAATATGATAGAGTTAAAATAATCCTTTTATAAGTAAAAGTATTTGTTTTTTGAGATAAAATAACATATTTTTTAATATAGTCACAAATTATGAATATATTACAATAAATATACATATAACAGAGTTAAAGTGACACTTTTATACATTAAAGTATCTATTTTTTGATAAAGTATCATATTTTTTAATATAGTCATAAATTAGAAATGAAGGAAAGAAGGAAAAATATAAAATAAATATGATATAGTTAAAGTAACATTTTTATAAGTAAAAGTATCCATTTGTTGAGATAAAGTATCAGATTTCTTAATACACTTACAAACTATAAACAAAAAAGAGGAAAAATAAAAAATAAATATGATGTAGTTAAAGTAACACTTTTATAAGTAAAAGTATCCATTTGTTGAGATAACGTATCAGATTTCTTAATACACTTACAAACTATAAACAAAAAAAGAGGAAAAATAAAATATAAATATGATGTAGTTAAAGTAACACTTTTATAAGTATCTATTAATTGAGATAATGTATCATGTTTTTTAATAGACTTGTGTTCGATTCTTAGCCTCTTCATTTAGAGGCGTTTTTAATTTTTATTCAATGTATCAGGCGTATTTATGAATGACTTTATATACATGGTTATAGTGAAATTACACAACAAATACTAGTGGTGTAGTAGTAGACTCCACCTTAAGCTTATATAGGTTGCGGGTTTGAATCTTGTGGAGTGCTGAAATGGTTTATTTTTTTACGGGTGGAATGTGCGGGTAAGATGGATGTCTTTTCCAATGCTCCATTTGGATTGATGGATTTTGATTTGAGAAGATGATTTGTGGAAAGACGAATTTTAAATAACTTCAATTGAGATGAATTTGATATCTACTACATTGTCTCAAAAAATAACTCTAATTAGGAGTTCCGGATTTCAAATTTATTGTAAAATAATGTATTCCAACAACCTCAATAAATTTGTTGTTATGGATTATAAATTGTTAGCTTCAATCCATCAATGCAAATGAACCCAAGAGAATCCAGGATGCACCCGATTTATATTCCCCAAAATTCAAATTCATTATGTCCTAGCGTTGGATAACTCCTTGGCATATGCATCTGCTACTAAAATTATTGTTTTCTTTCGATTGTTGAATACTATTAGATAGTCTTTTAGTATAAAGAAGTCTGGCTTTGCACAGATGTGAAAATAAGTAGACGTATTCAACGGGCATTGAAATTGCCAAAAAGCATCTGACACAGCTGGCCATTAGGGAACTTTAAAAATTACCAATATGTTCCTAAACACTATGAGGAGATAACACTTGAATTCAATGGCGGAGCCAGGAGACCCTAACAAGATGGGCTGATACACGAAAATAGAGAGGCTCGTATAAAAAATTTAGAAAAAAAATAATACATAGTATAACTATTTTTTAAAAAAAAATTCTCACTAATTGTTTTTTTCAAAAAAAAAAAGGGTTGGGCCAGGGCCCAAGTTGACCCAGCCCTAAAATCTGCCATTGCTTGGATTTAGGTATATATATATATATATATATATAGAGAGAGAGAGAGAGAGAGAGAGAGAGAGCTAGGCATGTCCACGGTTCTGAAACCGCCGATTCTGATTCCAAAAAGGTGGAACCTTGACTTTGAACATGCGGTTCCAAGACGGCCCGGAACGATTCCAGTTTTGTATGTAAGGCTTGTATGGTTATATGTGTTCATTGTGGAGTTTTCGTGGTGTATAGGTTTTGTTATATGGTGAGTGAAATTATGTTTGGATGAACGATTGATATAATATTTTATGTAAATTCGAAAACTACCATATTAATTTTGAACATAAATCAAGATTAAATTGTGGGTTTTTAATATGGTAGTTTTTGTACACGTGTCAATTATCCGTATATTGAAATAGAAGATGAAGTACAATTTTTGGAACAGAAGATCACATCCGCACATTGTGACAAGGGATATTATTCGTAGACGGATAGTGAATATGTAGTTTATATGGGTTTAGAGATGATAATATGTTTGTTGAGTAATAATATTAAAGAATTTTAAATACGAAAATACTTAATTAAAATGAATACTGTTTGTTTTTTATGTATTGTAGTACTTTGACTACTTTCCCTGTAATTCATGTATAAATATATGTGGTGCGTCCATTCTAAATATTTAATTTCGATATGGTAATTTATTGTGACGATTTTAAGAATGGTGGATGACATTAGAATTAAGTAGACAAAGCCTTATTGAGGTGATCTGCTTCTTTAGAGAAGACAAAGCCTTTGGGATCAGGAAGTAGTTTCTTGGGGCCTCGACCGTCGAGCTGTTCCATAATCCCTTCTCCTTGAGCTGATTCTCAGCTTGATCAAAAGCGAAATTATAGTACTCCATCGCTCCCACAAATAAAACTTTGATGAACTCAGCTGAGCTAAAGAAGGCTTACTTGACCCTGTCCCGGATTATCTGAACAAAAGAATAACCCTCGGGAGACGTTGGGGAATCACGCCGACCGATCTCAATTACTTCAACTCGGGCTTGGTCGACGTTTATCGTGCACTGAATCTGGAGATTGCTCATCTCAGTTTTAAGAGTTTTCTCAGATTCCAAGTCCTTCAGTTTGGTCTCGAAGGAAGCCACAGTGACCTTGTGGAAATTTGTCTGATCTATGAGGTGATGGACCTCCTTTTGTAGCTTGGCCTCCTTAGACTTCAGACCGGTGCACTCCTCCTTTAGGGTGTTTAATTCGTTCACAAGGGCAGGATTATTAAAGCCCACTCGAGCTCGGGCAATTAGCCCAGCTAGTTTCACTTCAGATCGGGAATGATCTAGGCAGAAGGAGCTCACTAGGTCAATGTCACTGAGCTTATCCAAGGTGGTGCGATCAGGGTTAGGGCAGTTGCCCTGGACGAACTGGGTGGCTAGAGTGCCATCAGTGTTCTTCAGGATGGAGTTCCCAACAAAAAATGTCTGGTTGGGAAAGTGTATGGGATTGCGTGCGTAAGAAATCGGAGTATGAGAAGGTATGCCCTTGGACTTTTTGGTGATGGGAGTACTAAAGCCAGTGGCAGGCCTCTTGAGGGAGGTTTGCTTACATGTCGAGCTTCGGGCCCTGTAAGTTCAGCTAGGACCGCATCAGTGGAATCAGGCCGAGTGGTCCGAGGCGACCTGTCCCCTTGAGTAGTGGGAGCTTCCCCGTTGGAAGGGGTGTTTGCCGAAGTTAGAAGCCTTTGCTACTCCTCTCTCGGCAACCACTGCGGCTATCATGATGTCTGCAAGAAGAAAGAGTCTAGATAAGTATGGAAACATTTTTAAATAGATTTGTCTAACAAAGGGTGTAAAAGTATGATTTACCGATGTCATCCTCCAAAGGGGCTGCAATAGGGCTCAATTTGAAGTGATATAAGAGGGAGGGAGTAATGAAGCGAGACAGGTCATATTTGACTAGAGTGAGTTTGTTTATCAAATTTTAGAGTTCGGGAGACCGGTCCCGGGGGTTATGTTTGTGTTGAAGGGGAAGGGTTCAGACCCAAGTAGTGGGGAAACCCCAAGATTGAGGAGATGAAATGAAAAAGTATTTATTTTTCCAAAATTTATTAGATAAATGATATTTACTTAAGAATTGAGCATCACCTCGGGAAGTGATATAGAAGAGGCCTTTGGTGGTGGAGGCTTTCACTTGGAAAAGTGCAAAAAACAGCCCAGTAGAGGGCTCTATCTCTAAATACCTCGTCAAAATAATAAAACCAGCTATGATACGAAAAGAATTTGGGGCCAATTGATTTAGGGGGACGCAAAAGAGGGTGGATACCTCAGCCATAAAGGCGTGGATAGGGAATCGAAGCCCCCCTTCTATCTGGCCTACGAAAAAGGCCAAGGCATCTTGAGGAGGTCGGTTAGGCCTATCTGAGCTGCTAGGTAAGGTTAGCTTGAAGGAAGAAGGGATTTTTTCGTTGTTCCTAATATTTTGAAGAGTGTGGGCAGTTATGGCGGTTTTCCTGAAATCATGGGGGTATCCAGCTAAAATACCCGAGCTCAGATCTCAATAACCCCTGAATCGGATCTCGACTCAGTGGCATTAGGGTCTGAAGAAGGAGAGTCTTCATTTATATGGCTGGGTTGGGAATGGATCCAGCCTGAGAGGACCATCATTCTAATTCTGCTATGTAGGGGTCCAGAGGGGTTGATCGAGAGGAAGAAGAAGCCATGGGGAAGAAAAGAAAAAATAAAAAAGTAATGAAAGTAAGAGAAAAAAATACCTAATGAAGGGAGAAGAATTACGAGTGAAAAAATGGAGGGATGCTTGAGAACTTGAAGCTCGTCGGAATTTGGAGAAGCTTGCCGGAGAGATTGGTCGGGAATCTTAAGGGATAGCTTTTTGAATGTGAGAGGGTGGAAAATTACAAATGAAGGAAGAGAGGGAGGCCCTTTTTATAGGAGGAGAGAGAAAAGAAATTGGTAAGGAGGCATGTGAACTGTCAGTCAATGATTGATCCAAGGGTGATGAATGTGCCTTGGGAATCGAAAGGACGTCTTGTCAGTCGTCCTTATGACAGGACTTGAAGGGACAAGACATGAAGATGTGGGAATTTGAAAAAAAAGAAACCCTAGTAGCAGCTCAGTTCGGTATGGACAAAACTATGGTCAAAATATATCTTAACCATAGTTGAGGGGAGCAATTGATGAGGGTTAATATAGATTGGGCCGAGCTCAAAGGTTCTTATAGGAGAGTAGAGCCTTGTTGAACCGAACTGATGGGCTTCGCTCCGTGGACCGAGTTGATGGGCTCCGCTCTTTGGGCCAAGCAGATGAGATTCGCTTATTGGGCCGAGCTGAAAGGTTCTTGTATTAAAGAAGTCGAATCTTGTGGGGGCGTGGGGTGGCCCTAGCTTATTAGGCTAAAGTGGGGCCTTCGCTTATTAGGTCGGAGTGTAGCTTTTTCTAGTTGGCCAAGTTATGGTCCCTGCTCGTGGGAAATAATTTGGTGTGTTGAACTGTTTAGTCTTTGCTTAATAGATGAGCTAAAGGAGAATTCCTCGAGTAAAAGATGAACTGATCTGTCGAATCATCTTAAATAGGCAAATATTAATAGTCTAGTAGGATGCCAAGTCTTCTCAGTTAACTCGACGTACCGATAACTCAAGAAGGGGTGAATTTGGTATAAGGCAGCCGAACTACCGACCTGGAGTATATGAGGTCAGCTCAGATCTGAGGCTCTCGGAAGGAAAATTAGGGTTTTGGAGATCCGATCCTATCTTAATCATGATTCTGTTACCAAATCGTAACAGAATCCGAATTTTACGGAAACCCTAATCCGGGCTAAGCTATAAAAGTCCAATAACATGATGCTTTATTTAAAAAAACAGATATTTTTACTCCTAAAACATGATATTTTATCTCAAATATATATATATATATATATATATATACTCATAAATGTGTTAATTTAACTTTGATATATTTATTCAAGTCGACTGTACTCAATCTTCTAAACCAAGTCGACGGCCAAATCGTCTGTGGAACAAGATTTTTCCCCCTTCATTTTCTAAAGTTTTTTGAGAATTTTTGGGTTGAGTCCTTTGCACAAGCATATGATCATGTATAATATTTCTAATTTTATAATAAATTTTTCTTGCTATGTTCTTGATTTAGGTTGGGATTTAGGTAAATTGTTTTCAATATAACAGGAGGTAAATTATGTTATTGTTATGTTTTCTTTAAGTCTGGGTATTTGCTTACTAATGTTTTCCACTGCTTATTGTTGTTGTTAATTATGCTTATGTATGGTTTGTTTTCTGCTTATTCATGCTTTATATTCTGCTTATGCTTGGTTGGGTTTATAGCTTTTTTGTTTTTGCGATTTTTGTGCAAGTTTTTTGAAAGGTTTTTTTCTGGGGAGAAAAATATGTTAGTTGTTTAAAAAAAATTATGGGGAAAAAATCTCTTAGTTACTGTAGAGATTTTTTACTTAATCTTTTTTGTGCTAGTTTTCTGAGAAAGATGTTTTTTGTTTAATCATTGTTGCTCTGTAGAAGGTTGGGTTTTTTTTATTACTGTTAATAGTTGTTCTTCTTGAATAAAATGGGTTTTTTTTCTTAGTGTCTGTGTTTGGGGGTTTATGAGAAGAATAATTTTTGAGATTTGTATACTTTTTTAATGTTAATTGTTGTTTATTAAGGATATATGTACTGCTATCATAGACAGAAAATATTGCTTGTAAGTTGCAGAGATTCATTTGTTTTTTTACTGTTAAATGTTTGCTTATTAAGCAGAAAGATCTTGCTTACGTAGGCAGAAAATGTTACTTATTTTGTTGTAACTGTGATTTTTTGTTAGTTGATTGTATGGGTAGATGTATATGATGAGTTGCTTATGCTGCTAGTACAACTTGCTTATGTGTTTAGTAAATATTGCTTATAAAGACAAAAAAAAATACTTGGTACAAATATATTGCTTATTAAGACCAAATATTCTGCTTGTGTTGATATAAAATGATATTTTCATAGCATAAATGAGTTATTTTTTAGATGTTTTTGTCGTGACTTTGTGTAGATTGATTAGTTTATATAATTGTATGCTTATACAATTATTGATTTTGTTGTGTATTTAATATTTTTTGTCAATATTTTTACCAGGAGTATTTATCCAAAGTCTTGCAAAAGTTGTCATGTCTTGGTACGGATGTTGTTGATATAATTCCACTGCTTGAAAATGCACCGAAAGAGGTAACATGGGATTCGCAATTTTGCAAAGTCCAAGAAGCATCCATTTTCACTATACGTCACATGGAGACATATGTGGGAGGAGGTATCAGAAATTGGGAGGGTGGCCTGGAGAAAAACAATGAGGCGCAAATATTGATGATGTGCAGGAAATATGTCGTTGCGATTTGTTTGGATGATATGAATGAGCATAGAGAATTAAATCTGGGAGAGGCAAAGAATTTTGCTGGAACAACGTAGGATTATAGCAAAACGATGTTGATGTTTTTTTTATTTTGAACAAATGGTTGAACATTATATGTTGTTTTGGATTTTTAAATTTGTGGTTGAGTTTGGTTTAATTTTTAGAGTTGTTAAGCAGGATGTAAGTGCTATATAAGCAATATTATGGTATAACATATGCAATGTTATTTATAATAGCGATAAATTTTTGATGGCACATTTGACACAAGTTATGATGAATTTTTTGTGTCCAAAATTTAAATTCATGTTGGGCTTCAGAAATTGTTTGTACACTTCATCCATTGCTCAGGCATATTATTAATCCTCCCTTTCCAATGTATTATTACTAAAATACATCATGGTATATTTTAAACATCTATTGTGTAGTCAAGCATGGAACGGAGAGTCAATAAATAAGCAACAATGTCCATGTTCATAAGCAACTTTATAAGAACAGTTAAGCAACACTTTATATATACCTAAGCAAATGGTTGGTCTTAAAAATGTGAAACTCGAGCAATGAATTTAATTGATAGTGAATATGCAACATATATTCAATAGATAAGCAAAAAATATGTATATAGTTAGCAAACTATTTCTTCGTAAACGCTAAGAGACACCATTTGACATTTTGTCATGCATATGCAACATATACTCGATGGACAAGCAATATGAGTCTGTTATGTAAGTAATATTTTTTTTTTTTTTTTGCATAAAATGACAGTTTCTTTAGCAGATAATTTTACTGTAAAAACGCAAATTAGAATCAATAAATAAGCAATATTGTTCATGTTCATAAGCACCTTTATTATAACAATTAAGCAACACTTTATATATACCTAAGCAAAGGAACGATTTATCGAGGTAGCAGGCGTTTTTTTTTTCCAAATTTTAATGGAACGATTTACAAAGGTAGCAGACATCTTGGTGAAAAAGAAGACTTTAATTGAGGCAATTTATTCGTGATTTTAATTTTGTTTTGGATGGTAAGATATAATGTGGGTAACTGCTCCTATTTTCATGAGATTTGATTGTTTGCTTTGGACTAATATACCTCTATATCTATTTAATTAGGCTTTTTATATATTTTATGCATCTTTAATATCAGCCATTGAATTTTGTTGATCTATGGTTCGGATTTGGTCCTACTTACTTACATAAGGCATGAGTCTCATATAATCATCCCTTATATATATAGGGTATATATACCATATGTATATATATATATATGTGTGTGTGTGTGTGTGTGTGTGTGTATTAACCCTATATACTTCAAGCGACATTGTGGGAGGCTGGAACTCTGTGCATTCTTGCAGTTATCAACATGGAGTAATCACTTGGGGGACGACTTCTTGTGCGTTGTAGTTGAGGATATTAGGGACATGAAAGCCATTGTGCATTCTTGCGGTTTACATGGAGCAGTTCTTTTGGCAGCTGTTACAACATATTTCAATGTGAATCGCAACTTGATAAGGTATTGTCGAAATTTGAACACAATTCAAGGAATATTTGCAGCAGATATTATCAAACTCTACTTTTGAGTTATTTGTTTATGAGATTTGATAATAAACTATAACTACAAATTATTCCTTTCATTTTTAGCGGTAGAAAAGAAACAGGTCTACCTTGGCCTGGTCCAAATAGCCGAAGCACAACAAGTCCAACGGTCCAATCAAAAATACACTTGTTGAGCAAGGCTAAGGCCACAAGAGATGTGGTTCAATGAAAATTCGGACCATCCCCAATTATTCACTTGGCCCGCTGGGGCCTATTGACAGCCACAAGCTATTTATTGTGGGCTTGCCTGTGAACTGATTAATACAGACACTAATACTAGCACAAACATATAATATTGTCAAGTTTCATAAATTAAATAAATCTATCTTATTCCAGAAAAAAAAAAAAAAAAAAATTGGTCTGGATCTTGATGCAGATCTCTTGAACAAACCGTGTCTGGTCGGATATATTGCAGCAAAAAACAGAGGAACAAATGCTACTCAAGATTTTGAACTCCGCGAGCGTGTTCTTGAGTAAACAGAATAACCTGAATTATGATTTACACAAACAAAGGATAGAATATTTTTTTGTTTCTTAAATGGAATTTTGGAAGAGTTCACAAGTTTACCTTGGGGAAGCCAGGGGATGAGATGAAAAATAATTGTTCGTTGATGGTTGGTGGTTGCAGTGGCTTCAAACAAGACAACATCAGCCCCTGTCCTTCGACGTCAGCACCCCCAAAATCACTTCTTTGTAAAACACTGGCGTTTAGAGTTCATCAGAAAGTTTATAACTTGGGAAAAATCAGAATATCAATCTGAATCCAAATACGACTATTTATTTAGATTCGTATATCATGCGAATATGAATACGAATATCCAACTAAGACCCTCTCCAGTAAGTGTGTTACTTAAACCCTGTCAAAATTTGAGACTGCATCAAAGAGAAAATGATTCCATGATAATTGCAGTCTCACACAACACCAACACTAATATCTTTTAAGGGATAATTACAAAAACACCCCTGAGGTTTGGGTTAATTACAAGAAAACCCAGACATGTTTCAAAATTACAAAAAAAAACTCTTCAGGTTTCGTTTTGTCTTAAATTTAAGAGGGGTAACTGTAATATTTTTGTAAATGTCAGGGGTTCTTTTGAAATATTTTCGAAAATCACTGGGAAAAAGTAAGACCAACACTAATCGCTTTTTTAATTCGAACTCTCGGGTAAGCTAAAAGAAGGAATTTTAGCCAGTTTTCTTTCCTTCATAATTTCTCTTAACCTCTCAACTTCTTTCCACATGTCATGACCGGCGTAAATATTTGACAAAGCCACAAATACCCCGTCATTCCCGGGTTCCATCTCTATCAAGTGCTTAGCCACCCATTCTCCCATTTTCACATTCCCATACTTCTCACACGCACCCATCAAACACCCCCATATCACTACATTAGCTTTCATCGGCATCTCCTCCACCATCAGCTTGGCCTCATCGAGTAACCCTGCCCGGCCAAGCAAATCCACCATGCACCCATAATGATGTAACCCGGGCTTGATTCCATAACCATTTGTCATCAAGTTGAAATAGTATTTCCCTTCTCGTACCAACCCACCGTGGACGCACGCGCTCAAAACTCCAACAAACGTCACGTGATTAGGCCTTGTGCCCGTTTCTCTCATACGGTTGAAGAACTCGAGCGCGTCACTTACATGCCCGTGCATGGCATAACCTACAATCATAGACGTCCACGATAACACATTTTTCTCCTCCATTCTAGAAAAAACATTGTAAGCCAAGTCCATCCGACCACATTTTCCATACATATCAATAACCGAATTATTCATAAGGATATCGGACTTTTCCAGATTTTTAGCCAGAAAAACACACTTGTGTAACTGAAAAGCTAAATTCAAGTCACCTAAACTTCCACATGCAGATGTCACACTAACCATAGTCACATCGTCAGGGTAAAACCCGTTTTTCATCAATAATATGAACATCTGTATGGCTGCCTTAGCGCGTCCTCCTTGCGAAAGCCCTCCAATAATAGCATTCCAAGACCCCAGCTTTCTGTCAGTACTATTATCGAACACTTTAAAAGCACTATCGAACTTGCCTGCTTTGGAGTACAAACTAATCAAACCACTCTCACAATACATATCATTTTCCAGGCCATACTTAATTGAAACCCCGTGTACTGTTTCCGCCAATATACAATCCATTATTTGACTCGCCGCTTTCAAAACGATTGGAAGCGTAAATTTATCCGGTTTGATCCCGGCGCGGCACATGGCTATGTAAACATGCAATGCTTCTCTTGGCGACTCTAGTCTGCTGTATATTCTACTGATGTTATTATAATGAAAGGAATAGGGATACAATTGTAGAAAATGGGTTCGAATTATATGGGCGAAAATTTGGCGAAGTTGCTTTAGATTGGCGCAGTTCGATACTTGAAGTGCAATTGCTTTGCCATTGTCTGGGATTGCTTGGTGGGATGCATGTGGGAAGGTGGGCAATTGGTGGGAAATTTTTTGAGGAAGGCTTATAGCTACATTGTGATAGGAATGGCAGAAGCTGCCACAATGGATTCTAGAGAGCTTACTGGAATAACTTTGGAAAAACTTCATCAATATTCAGAGGTCAAAAGTTTACCTTGCAAAGCATGGGATGAATAATAATTGTTTGTTGGTGGTGGTGACAGTGGCTTCAAACAAGACAACATTGGGCCCTGTCCTTCAACGAACCAAAAATCATTTTTTTATAAAAATACTCGCATTTAGAGTCCATAAGAAAATTTATAAACATGGAGAATCTCAAAACAAATGAATCCCCTAAATACTCACCCGTCAAACTCCGAGCAGACCACCAAACTCCAAGCAGAAAAAAAGGGAAGATGGGAAGCTGATGGATACAAAGAAGAAAACTAAATTAATCGAGCAAGTAAAGCATTTTCAAATATTCTAGAATTAAAAGGGATGCTTTAACCACACAAAAATACGTTTCTGGCATGTATTTCAAGTAAAGCAAATGTGAATGCATTCTCTCTAATAGCAATATCTATAATCCTAGACCTCACATAATCGAGTTAACACTAAGCACCAAACGCTACTAGGGCCTTTGGAAATGGTGTCACCCAGGGGCAGTTCGTCCTTGTATGTTACCCAAATTTTTCAAAGATTTCATTACTTTATACATAGTTTATATTTAAATATTAATTTTTTTGTATTAAAATACTATTAGCCTCCCAAAATCAATTAGCCCCTCCAAAGTTAAATGTCTAGCTCTGCCCCTGGTGTCACCTTGAATGCTACTGGTGAAATCACCGAGCATGATTTCTGAGGTTGAAGCTGAGACAGAATCTTTGTCACTAACCTAGCCCTATCTCTTAGGTGGAACATCCACATTTAGGTGTTCATCTATGTAAAAATTGTGGAAAAGGCATTTGAAACAACACTGAATAAGCACTTATTTCTCGGATCAAATTCAAAAGTTGTCCTTCCTATAACACCTTAATTTACACCAAGACTCATAATTTAACTCCATTTTGCCTAAGCAAATGCAAATGATGACAGACTGAATTGGCGCGCTCTACTCACCCACAATTTCAAACATCAAATCCAACTTGATTCTAAGCATACTGCCATTTTCGTCTGGTGAAACATACAATTACTTGAAAACTACCAAAGCACAAGCTCAAAGCATTCCTCGTAATAACGAGTTTTCACATAAACCATCTGCAACATTATAAGATAATACCCCCTTCACCAACCATTCCAAAAGACAAATTACATAACGAAAATCCCACAAAAAGAAATAAAGCGTGAAATTCTACAAAAGTTTGCCATAAAAGCAATCTCACAAACCAACAAGAATTACAGAAAACTCCATGCACAGCCCATATATACACAACGGAAAGAATCCTAGGTTTCAAATTTGTACTTCTTATGATAAATAACAGAGCTAAATTAGCTTAAAAAAATAGTGAAGCATTTATAAGCTTGTGACAGAATTCGAAACATGTCTAATGCATTTGGCCAGAAACATTATGAATATCACTGTGACAGCGTAAGCGTAAAAAATTCAATAGCTTCAGTAAATAAATACGGTAAAAATTCACTCTGTACATGTAATTCAGTAGGTACATTACCAAAAAAAACAAGAGTGCCGAGAAATTAATCTTCGAGGAATTTCCGAAGACGAGCTTTGACGTATTCTTTACGGGCCTGAGTTCGGGCCTGTTGAGGGCCGACGTTGGAGTAGGAGAGGTGGGCCCCAACGGCTATGAAGGCGACGCCGGTGAGCAAGCCACAGATGGTGAGGGTTAGCTGCTTCGGCGTGGGGGAGTATGGCCACAGTACCATCGCTGTCCCTTTGATTCTTCTCTTATAAATACTGATTGGATCTCTGTGTATGTATGTGTGAGATTTTAAAGGCAATCTGCGAGAGGGTTCTTGGGAATCAAACAAAAGGGGGAAAACAGAGAGATATAATATAACAGTGCAAGAAATAAAATTATAGTGAGAAATAGGGCTCAAAATGAAACAAGCCAGAAGCTATTTACTCTATAAAAACTCGTTAGAACTCGTTTAACGAGACTCGTTAAATAAATGAAATAAACTCACATTTAATGATAATGGGCTCGTTAACTCGTGAGCAGATCCATTAGTAAGCTCATGAGATTGGCTCGTATAATTTAAACTGATAATTTGACTTTAATTTTAATTTTTATATGTTTACTTGTGATAAAATTTAGAAACAATTAAATAAATTTGTTCGTTTGCATAAAATTATAGATTTCAGTAGATTTATTATGCATTTTAGAACAATATAATTTTATTTCTTTGTAACAAATTGGTGAATAATTAATTTATAATTGATATTTATTAAGCTCGTTTAGACTCCATTAAACTCAAAAAAGCTCATGGGCCATCTATATATTTGATAAATTAAACTTGAGTTCGACTCGATAATAAATGAACCAATCTGAAACTCTCAAAAGCTTGATTCGATTGCATTCTTAGTGAGAATAAAATAATCATGTTGTGATTAGCGACATTTTATACATATATTTATGTTACCTAGAGTTGGTAAATTTTAGCTCGGCCCGGCCAGACTAGCTCGAGGATTGGGTTTGGTTGGGCTATGTTTTTATAGGTCCAAAATGAATCGGGCCTATTTGGCCCAGTCCGAGTGGCTCGACCGGCATGACACATTTTATGCATAAAAATGTGTTTTGGACTGGATTGGGCCGAGGAAAATAGTGGTCCGAGTGATTTTTGGCCTGACAGACCCAACTCGATTTTGCACATCGGCCTAATGGACTAGCACGGCCCCAGCGTTTGACAGCTCAAATGCTACCCATTCTTCTTTTCATTAAATGGAAATATATATATATAAAAAAAAGGAAAAGTTCTGATCACAAGCCGACCATGTAGCAAAATATTGGGGCCTTGTTAAAATCTTATAGGGTAATACCCACCATTGTGGGAAAAAAACCCTTGAAGGAAAAAGAGTTGCCCCGTAGTCAAAATAAAAACTCGAAAGTTCAAAACCTTATCCAGAAAAACAAAGCCAAAATTAAGTAACAAATCTATATTGTGAATACCCAACAAAATCATCAGTGAGTAAAGAAATTATATCCGCTGGAGGGGTGCCCCGCCAGGAAGACGGGCCATCAAACTTGCTGGGTGGTCTGCCACACAATTTCCTTCTCGATTAATGCGAGAAATGACAAAATCCATCTGCGATAGCAAGTGTAAAGTGTATCTCCATCTGCTAAGAAGCCGCCATGGAATGGAGCCAACCTTGAGCCACAAAAGATCAACCACATAAGAGGAATCCAATTCTAAACAAAGATGACGGCCTAGGGGTGGGCATCGGGTCGGGTACCCGATCTAGTCGGGTAGTATTTAAGACTACCCGATTCTTACCCGAAAAAGACGGGTACCCGGCTAGTCGGGTAGCCGATAAATCGGGTTTGGGTATTTAATTTTTATTAAAAAAAAAGAAAACTGCAAAACATTCACTGATGTGTAGAGATAATTAGCAGACTGATTTAATGGTGATGCAATCAAGTTTCACAACTACGTATGGGATCATTATGGGAGATTGGGGGTGCAGTTTCGTGAATTTGTTTTGTTGAGAAATGGAAAATTTTGGGGGTCAAAGCCCAAAGGAAATTCTCTAACTTGTGGTGAAAAAATTAAAAAATTGAATGCATCAATTCATCAAGTCTGAGATTGTTTTCCTGTTTCAAGAATGGCTTTTAATATGGAGATTTTAGTGCAGTTTGATTGTTGGGCTAAATATATATTTTTATGAACAGATCAGATGATTTATTCTATTAATATGTTGGGTAAATTTGTATTCTGAGTAACAAAAGTGGGTAAAAATAAAATATTGAAAAGTACTACCCAATTTATTAACAATTTAAATAGACTTGAATGATATAGTACTTGATAAATTATATAAGAACAAAAAGATAAAATACTAAATTGTCATATAACTAAGACAACATGATTAACGAAGATCTCATCAGTTTTATAGAGTAATTGCTACTGGTATTTGGTGATGAAAATAAAGGTTAGTTTTTTTTTAAAAATATGTCGGGTACCCGATCGGGTACCCAAAACCCGACCTTCCTAAGAAAATACTCGACCCGGTCGGGTAATATCCGATCGGGTCGGGTCGGGTACCCGAAACCCGACCCCGAATGCCCACCCCTAGATGACGCCGACCTTTAGTGAAAGCAATAGACATAGCCAATATGGCCGCCATTAATTCACTCGAATGCATAACGAACACCACAACACTCATCAAACATAAGCCCCGGATGTACGAAAAATCTCGAAGCCTTGCGATTCTTGAGAGCCTCCAACACCGCCATCCGTATTAACCTTGATCTACCCAGAAATAGGTAAAGACCAGTCAACTCGGACGATTTTAGGGGTTTTCCGGGGGTGTCCCACCACATGAAGTCTCCAAAGACAAAAAAAGTCAGCTTGATCATTATTCATGCAACTTTGGTTCATCATGGAAGACTCCACAATAAGAATCCGAAGTTGCACAATAGCAACATCAACACACCAAGGCCTAACTATTCTTAATTATTTGGTCGATTTTGCTCTAGTTTATCGCGAATTGTGATGTGGTTATTAGTTTTTGAATGAAATGTGATTTAAATAGGCTAAAATGGCAAGAAAACGCAAAATCGAAGGATGTATCGTGCTACAGAATGGCGAAGTGCGGTACAATCATGGAAGAGAGACGGAAAAACACTTGGACTATGTACCTCATTACTGAGATCTTTTATACCGCGGTACACAATTTCTCGGGGAAATTTATGTGTGTATCGCAAAGACACATTTCTTGTAACGCGGTACACATGGTGGGGTTTAACTTAACTTAAGTGCAATTTTTCACAAGGAATTTGGAGAAATATATATAAAACCCCAAAGATATATCGAGAAAAAAGGCACGCAGGAAAACCTAGGAAGCGAGAAATTAAAGGCGATAAGACGTGGATACCTGAAGGGGATTTCGACTTTCGCTTTTGTTTGGTTTGAATTTTTCGAATTCATGCACCCGATCTTATCGATGAACCTGGATAACTATGATGTTAGGATTGTTGGAGTATTTTGGAGTGAGTGGATCATTTGGGTTCGGCATCATGAGTCGCTTAGTTTGGATGATTTTATTTATTATTTCTTAGTTTGTTACTTAGTCATTGTTGTTTTTTGTGTTTTACGTTTTTTCCACTATAGCAATTTAGCGGTTTCTTATATTCTCTCTATAAAAGCACACATGCGGTCATTTGTATTTTTGAGTATTATGAATAAAACACTTTCGAGTTTTTCTCCCACAAATTCTTCATGGTATCTAGAGCTCCAGGTTTTGAATTTTCATGGCGGGAAACACACGCGAACCTTGGAACACTATAGTTCTTTGGTAGAGACGAAATAATCAAGGACAAATTCAATTCGCGAATCGGATGACTGCGAATGAGGCAAAAGAGGAAGATCCATTTCAACTTCACGGTTCGGATCATCCAGGTTTACTTCTCGTTCAAAGATACAACTTACAGGCAACAATTACTTGTCTTGGAGTCGATCTATGGGTATTGCACTTGGTGCGAAGACAAAACTTCGGTTTCGTGGATGGAACGATTGCTATGCCTAAAGTCGATACAAATCGGTGAGTATGATCAATGGAGACGGGTTGATCTCATGGTAACTAGTTGGATATTGAATACTATAGCTAAAGACATTGTTGATGCATTTCTATACGTCAAATCGGCACGCGAACTTTGGGAGGACATTGCACGAGGTTTGGGGAATGTAATGGTGCGGTTTTATATCACCATTTTGTAAAAGGATATTGTTAATCTTACTCAAGGATTAAACTCTGTTTTTCGTTTATTTTACAAAATGAAGAAACTCTAGGATGAATATGGTAGTTTGGCTCGCTTACGTGCAAATGTGGTAATAATAAAGCGTCAGTAGATCCGGAGAATATCACCAAGTTGAACCAATTTCGATGGGTTTGAATGACTCATATGATCATATTAGGAGCCGAGATCTTGATCATGGATCCACTTCCTCTTTTGTTAATAAGGCGTACTCAATGGTTCGAGAGTTGAAGCAACGGAGTGTTAGCATAAATGTTGGAGAAGGCGGATGGAGTAGCTTTGATGACTAGGAACATGTCCTGGTTCCCGCATCCGTTGGCGGAGGCCAAATTTCTAGATGGAACAATAATACTAACAACAATATCACCTGGCAATCACGAGGAAGAGGTGTTAGAAGAACAAAAGAGGAGAAGGCCAAACTTACTTGTGAACATTGTCGAGCACCTGGTCATGAAATGTCCGAGTGTTTCAAACTCCATGGGTATCCAGTTGGTTCAAAGATTTGAAGGAGCAGAGGAGGAGAAACTCGTGAATATGGTGGGAGATAGTGGTCATTTACCAGGTGAGGTGGCTCGGACTCAACCTAAGAAGGATTCTGCAGAGACATGGCTGCTCTTATCCAACGGGAGATTGCGAAATATTTGGCAAACACGGGAGGAGTTGATAAACTGGGGGTAATGGTGTGAACATGAACTATGCTCACTTCGTGGATTATCTTGATACGGATATGACTCATGATAATTCATCGTGCTCGTCTACTTTTGATGAAAGTAGCAGACATATAATCGATTATTGATACATGAGCTAGCAAGCACATGTGCTATAATGAGCAATTTGATATGATTTGCACCTGTGCATACTAAGACCAATATATATTTGCGGATGGATCTACTAAACATGTTGAATACACGGGAAAAGCACACATCACAGACTCTTTGGTTCTAGATGATGTGTTGCTAGTGCCTTCATTCTCTTATAATCTCTCTTTGTTGCTCGATTAATCGAATCTTCTAATCTCAAATTCATTTTCTTTCCCCACATTGTGTCTTTGCAGACTCAAGACCGATAAGGTGGTGGCGTGGGAAAGGCACAAGGCAAAGCTATACATTCTTCACCCAAAATCCTCCTTCAGTCCTCTTTTCCTCTTATTTCTCATAATTCTGTCAATTTCTCTTTCAATTCTTGTAATAATGGTATTGAACCGGCATGTAAAGCTTGGTCATCCTTCCATTTCAAAAAGATTGGAACATATTTCTTGTTTGAAACCTTTTTGCATAAGCTAATAAAAAGGCCATTGAAGCTTGTGATGTGTGTCATAGATCTAAACAACATAGATTGTCCTTTCCTGTGAGCACATCTAGGGCAACCGAATGTTTTGAGCTCATACATGTTGATGTTTGGGGACCATTTTCTCATGGCTATACTTCACATAATCCTTACATGCCGACAGTGGTGGATGATTATTCTAGAGCTACTTGGACATATTTTCTAGCTCATAAAAGTCAAGTCACACAGACTCTTGAGTCATTTTTCCGCATGGTAAAGACTCGAGTTTGATAAGAAAGTCGGGAAGTGAGAAGTGATAATGGGGTGAGTTTGTGAATCACTCTTTTGCAGTTGATTGTTTGTTTCTTTGGGAATACTTCATCAAAGAAGTTGTGTTTACACTCCACAACAAAACGGAGTCGTAGAGAGGAAGCATAGGACCTTGCTCAATCTTGGGAGAAAGCACCGATGTTTTGATCGGGATTGCCAATTAAATTTTGGATTTATACCTTGATGTATGCCACATATATTGTCAATAGGCTGCCAAGTGTAGTTTTGGGGTGGGAGACACCATATGAGCTGCTTTTTGGAAAGGCTCCCGCTATGATACTTTAAAACCATTTGGTTGTTTGGTGTATCTTTGCAAATACCAGTCCACATAAACATAAGTTTCTTTGCTAGATCCATCAAATGTGTGTTTATGGGGTTTCATCAAGGCACTAAAGGTTATAGATTATATGATCTTGACACTAATCGGTTTTCTTATTTCAAGAGATGTCCACTTTTGTGATCATTTCTTTCCTTTTTACAATTACGTAACCATCTTCTCCTATTCCTTTGCCTCTAATTTCTACACTTGATCCCGATCCTGCCGATTTCTCATCATCCGATTCTAATGCATCTACTTCAATTACTCCCTTATCTCCTACTCTTCTCCCTAGAAGGAGTTCCGGGTTGTCCACCCACTGTTTGGATGAAGGACTATGTGTCCAATTCTTGTTCTATACTTGTGCCTCCACCACCGGTGAGCCATCTCCACCAATCGGTCTTGCGGTGCACACTATCCTATCCCTACATTTCGATGTTACTTCTCCATCTCTTAGTCTTTGGCTATATGGCATTTTTGGCCAATATTTCGGGATCCATGAGCCACACCATTATTCTCAAGCATGTAAAGATATTAACTGGATTGATGTTATGAACAAAGAACTAGAAGCTCTTGAGAAGAATGCCACCAGGATCTCACTTTTCTTCCCGATGGAAAGAAGGCTATTGGATGTAAATGGGTGTACAAAGTGAAATTACATCCGGATGGGTCTATTGATAGGTATAAGGCACGGTTGGTTGCCAAGGGATATCATCGGGTTTATGGCCAGACTACTTGGATAGCTTTTCTCCGTTGCTAAGCTAGTCACAATCCAGGATGTTTATTGCGATTTGCAATCTATAAAGGATGGGATATTCGGCATTGGATATTAACAATGCTTTTTTGCATGGTTTTTGGATGAAGAGATTTATATGGTTCCTCCCGATGGCTATCACAAGCGACAGTAAGCGGGTTTGCGGTTGAAGAGAGTCCGTATGGCCTCAAGCAGCCTCTGACAATGGAATGTGGAGTTATGTAAGAAATTGATTGAGTTTGGTTTGACTCGGTCTCGAGAATGATCATTACTGTTTTTTAAGAAGATCGACACCTCCTATTTAGCCTCGCTTATCTATGTTGATGATGTGCTTATCACTGGGTCGCCCAAGCGGATATATCGGCTCTCAAACACTATCCGGACAAGATGTTTACAATCAAGGACATGGGGCATGCGAAATATTTTCTTGGTCTTGAGATTGCTCGAGGTAGTGATGGTGTTTATCTCAACCAACGAAAATACATTTTGGATCTTTTGCATGATTGGTTTGTCGATTGCAAACCGGCTAAGTTACCTTTTCCTTCCGGCCTCAAACTTACTGGTAAGGCGGGTGAACCCCTTCAACACCCTCGATGCATATCGCAGATTGGCCGGACGCCTTTTGTACCTCAACTTACCAGGCGGGACATTACTTATTGTGTCCAACAATTAAGTCAATTTGTCAATGACCCTTACTCTTCTCACCTGGGAGGTCGATCCATGTGTTGAAGTATTTGAAAGGATGTCCCTCTAAAGGCCTATTTTATTCGGCCATGGTCGATTTGAGTTGATGGCTTACGGTGGCCTTGATTGGGCATCTTGCCCGATACTCGGAGGTCCCTCACAGTTATTGTGTCTTCCCAGCTCTTCCATCATCTCTTGGAAGACCAAGAAGCGATCTGTTGTCTCCAAAAGCTCGTGAGGCGAGTATCGTCGCCTTAAGTACTACGATCTGTGAGTTGCGGTGGTTGGCTCATTTGGCACTTGATTTTTGCATTCGGTTCCTACCCCTATCTCTCTTTGGTGTGATAATCAGCGCTCTTCACATCGTGGCCAACCCTGTGTTTCACGAGCGAACTAAGCATCTCGAGATCGATTGCCACATCGTTCGTAATCAATTGCGTGGTTTCATTCTTCCGCAGAAAGTGTCTTCTTCTCTCCAATTGGTGACATCTTCACCAAGTCACTGACAAAGCCAGGTCTTTGATGGTCTCCTTGTCAAGTTGGGTATGAAGGATCTTCATAATGTACCTCAACTTGAGGGGGGATGTTGGAGTATTTTGGAGTGAGTGGATCAAGTTGGGTTCGATCTTTGTAGTTTCGCTAGTTTGGATGATTTTATTTCTTATTTCTTAGTTTGTTACTTAGTCATTTTTTTTGTGTTTTACGTTTTTTTCCACTATAGCAATTTAGCGGTTTCTTATATTCTCTCTATAAAAGCACACATGCAGCTGTATTTTTGAGTATTATGAATAAAACACTTTCTGAGTTTTCTCTCCCACAAATTCTTCAAGGATAGATTTGTTTTTCTAGGGTTGTAATGTAACCAAGATTTTGATGGTTAATTTGAATTCTTATTTCAATTCAGTTCCATGATAATTCAATCTGATTGAGTTTCTCTTGTGTGTTTTATGCTTTCAATTATTTGGCCAATATTTGAATGGTTTTGATTACTCTTATCGATTCAGAAGAGGAGATTTGAGTGTAGATCTAAGGAGAAAGCCATAAATTTCATGTGGGATATTAATACACTCATATAATTTGTGAAGCCATGTTCATTTTGAATTTCATTGGGTTTAATGAAATGTCAACATATTAATTTACATAGGAATATCGTGAATTAATTGTGGGTGGTATTTTCTATCGGCCTTGGAAGAGGCGTTAGATTAAATTTGTGAATTCCTAGCTTTCAACCAATAGAATTATTGTTCAAGTGATAGGATAAGAAATTAAACCTGATCAATTGTGAAAACATCACTACCTAGGCTCTTTTACTATATCTTTTCTTTCAAAAATCCCTGTTTGCATCAAGTGTTTTGTTATTTCATAGTTTAGACACTCCATTATCAATTCGAGTGTCCAGATAAAGTTAGAAATAGACTAATAAATTGGTATTTAGTATTTTAGTTCTCGTGTGAATGATAACTTACTCACTCTAATAACATGCACTTGCGTTCACAATATTAATTACAAGTTGGTAGGAAGTTGGATTTAAAATTCTTTATTGAAGGTGGATTATAAGTTTTTTAATTTCCCCAATAAATTTAGATGAATGGAGGTAAAGTAAATCTGAAATAAACTAGAAGACTCATATTACAATTTAAAATCCTTTACGACTACTTGAATTATAAGACTCGTGGCAGTGTTGACTATAAATTAATTGAGAAAGTGTTTTTTTTACACAGGTTTTTGGTGTTTTGTTACTTGATCCCAACCATTTTATTCAATGTTTTATTTATTTTAATATATTTATGTATTTTTTGAAAAAGGTGGATTATTATATTAAAATACTTCAATGGTTCTAACTGGTACAATTTGACAGGTGAGTGTATGACTGTGAATCTCGAGTTTCTGTGAGCTTTATTGGCTATTCATGGAGAATTTGACAATTTTGGTTTTGGTACCACCAAGTGAAATTGGCCGTCTGAAATTGAGGTAAATTTGGGTATGTTTTAAGTTTCAAAATAGATCGGACCTCTTTGGTCTTCCGAAGCGACCCAAAACCCGAGCATTTGACACATTTTATATGTAAACATATGTTTTGCGCTGGGTTGGGCAGAGGAAATCAACAACTCTAAGGGATTTTTCCTAACACGACCAAATTTTACGTATTGGCCCGGTGGACTTGGGTCAGTCTTTTATCAATCCTAGTACTCGGCCCATTGCTATGTTGATTTACAAATTTTGTTTTTAACATTACTTATACAAGTGGAATTTGTTTATTTATTTAAGTACTTTGGCGGTTTGGCCATTATTATACACCTTAATTTGAGAACCCACCGTTACCAAAAATGGTGTATCTTATAAGAGAATCGTTTAGTAGCCTAATAGTAAAACGTTAGTTTAATTATGTTTTGAGTTTGATTTCAACCTTTGTCCCTTTCCAAAATTTGTACTTAGAAAAAAAAGAAAATTATTTGCACTGTTTCTAAAAATTTACCTAGTCCGATTAGTTTTTCATACGCTAGGCTCGGTCGTTTTGTCCGTCTCGTGTTTCTTTTGATTAAGTCCGCCTAAATCCCATCTAATTCCGCCCAAGCTCCACTTAGGTCTTGGCCTCAATATGTCGCATGCCTAACACAAACACTGTTATTTTATAACATACATCAAGTATTGGCTTTATTTGTGCACCTTAAATTTTAAATTGGACATAACTTAATCTTGATTTTTTGTTTAAGCACATTTCATCCCAAATCCGTCTCATTTTAATTATTTTAAGTATTTAATTCGTTGTATACTTCCTATAAAAAAAATCATTGCATACTTACGTTATAATATTTTATAAGGTATACCTCTAAAAAATTAATTGCTTTTTTCCAAAAAAAAAAAAGTCCTGGGTGCATTTCATTTACAATTTTACAATTATATATAAAACATATTGAAAAGGAAAAGGCAGGGAAAAAAATCTGAATATTGTATTAATGGGAAACTTAAGGGCCGTTATGATATTAAGAAACAATAGTTGTACCCCAATGCAAAATTTCCACCATTTATAAACTCACAGAACAAACTTCAACCCCCTTCCCAAACCCTAGCCAACAACAACACTCCTATCACCTCCCCTCAACCCTCCACCGCCGCCGCACCAAACCACCACCGAGAAGATGGGTCGCGTCCGAACAAAGACCGTGAAGAAGTCCTCCCGGCAAGTGATCGAGCGTTACTACTCGAAGATGACCCTCGATTTCCACACCAACAAGAAGATTCTCGAAGAGGTCGCCATTATCCCCTCGAAGCGCCTCCGCAACAAGATCGCCGGTTTCTCTACTCACTTGATGAAGCGTATTCAGAAAGGCCCTGTCCGTGGGATCTCGCTCAAGCTGCAGGAAGAGGAGCGCGAGCGCCGTATGGATTTCGTGCCCGATGAGTCGGCCATTAAGGTCGATCGCATCGAGGTTGACCAGGAGACAGTGGATTTGTTGGAGGCTCTCGGCATGAAGGACCTCCCAGGTGTCGTCCTCAGAGAGGACCAGGGACCAATCAGTGTTGCGCCGCCGGTGAACTACGGCCGTGGAGGCGGAAGGCGTTACTGAGAGAGATGAGGTTATTTTTCTTCGGTTAATGTACGCCGTTGGATGTTTTTTTGATGATGGGTTATTGTTAGCTTTTTGTTGAAAATTTATGTCCTATGTTACTTTTTAGATTTTAAACGCGTTAAAGATTTTGAGACAATCACATTTCTGTTTTAATCGTGTTTTTGCTGAAGTATGTGTTTTTTTTATAATTATAGTTCATATCGTGCTTAAAGATTTTTCATTTGTTTGTTGCTATTGGTAATGATTTTCAGCTTGAAATTTGTATGTGCAATTTATTTGTTGGCTTTGTTGGTTGGATTGGTTATAGGGGTGGAAACGAATCTTGAGTAGAACTGTTCAAGCTTTTACCGAGCTTCAAAAATTGTGTGAATTTGGCTTTGATCATTACTCGGATTGAGCTTTTGTCGAGCCGAATCCAAATCGAGCTCGAGTAGTTTGATATGTTTATACATTATATTATCTGTTTACTAATCAAGCTAAGCTCGTGCCAAGTTTTGTATTTTATCAAATGAAAAAAGTATTTTGAAGTTTGGCTCATCTGTTCACGAACCGAGCTCAAATGAGCTTTTTGACGATCGATCTCGAGTCATCAGTATCTAGTTTGTTCGTTTGCCAGGCCTAACTAACTGTTTGTATGTACTGTTTATGTCCATAACTCACGACTGGATTTTTATTTTTTTTCCCTGGTTTTTATCTTGTTGAATATGCTTCCGTTTCAATTGCTTAATGGAATTTTGGAAGTTAAAGAAATGATCAAGATTTTTACTCAAAGCATATACATATTGGCATCATAATTCACGAGATGACATTTAGAAGTAGGGGTGTCAATTCGGGTTGTCCCGTGTTCGTGTTAAACTTTAGGTCAATTTAGGGTTATATTCAAAATACATCGAAAATTAAGTAAAATATAAGATTACTGTGTTTTAAAACAAATTGTAAACATCATGTCATATTTGTGTTAGCCGTGTTCGCGTGTTATCATGTCGGGACTGACACCCCAAAATTTAGAAGAGTTTGTTGCCCAGTTGTGTAAAATGTTCTTGCAGAGCTTTGTTCATGCACTGGCAAAGCAATATGAAGGAATTTGTGATATCTTAGGCTTGGCATCTGTTGCTGCTTTTTTTTTTTTTTTGAGTCAAACACTTGGTCTAATTCATGTCATCGTGTTGTATTCGTATTGCGCTATCTTGTTTTCGTGTTCTCTCTTAATTGATCATAAATATAACAAAAAATGTAATTTAACTAAACTTACAATTTCATTTATCGGTGCAATTCGTGATTATAATCGTGCTGTGCTGGATCGTGCTATCGTATCGTGTCACCTAGTATCACCCCAATTCTCATCCCAACAAATTCTATAAATAGAGCAAGTAATCATCAGCTCAGCGGTCACATTTACCCGGTCATGATAAAGTGATATATATCGTCTAAATAGCGCAAACGGGGAGCCACGCACGCTGAATTGAACACACGACGTTTGTATGCAGCACTCAATAATTATGAACGAAATTTGTACACACCATAAGTATGGACAGAATCAATTCTCAGCCGAATTAATGTGTCAATAGAATTATTACTCACTCGAATTTGCAAGCCCAACCATGTTAAGCATATGCCGGTCCTCCTTAAACCGTTCCAGCACTGTACCTTTAGCAACATCTAGCCTCTCCTGATCATCTCTTATCGGAACCACTCCCCAGCATTCAATCGTTTCTGGGTATATTTTGGAGGTCTTCGATAGACATGGGCTGCCAAAAGTTGTGCAGGTGAAGGTGTGCCCCTGATCAAAGTTTGCTGAAAGGAACAACCCGAAATGATTTACTCGCCCTCCAAAACCGATGCCGTTAGGAATGCTATCCGACGTGAAATTTACAGCGCACTGCAAATGCAAGGATTTTTAGAGCGTGGACATCATCGAAACAAATTTGATCAGCAAACTAAGGTTTCAATGTATTTGATTTCGAATAATGACAACAATAAATGGCGGTACACGTAACAGTTAGCCTTAAGTTTTGACTCATGAGTTATGAGTTCAACTTAAATTGAAATTGTATAAACCATCTAGACTCAAGAACAGGAACATGTGTCTAGCAAGTAAACAGTAAGATCATTCATTCATAAAGTGATTTTGAGGCATTTTGGGTCTTTATTGTATTAAATAAAGGGATAATTACAAAACTATCCCTGAGATTTGGGTTAACTACAAAAAAAAAAAAAAAAAAAAAAAAAGAGGAAAATTACAAAAAGTCCCACGAGATTTTATTATGTGTTACACTTTACCCCCTTCATAAACAAAAACATTTCAAACACCTCACTTACATTTGTGAAAGTATTGCAATTACCCCCTTACATTTATCACATAATCAAACATCAAGGTCTTTTTTTTTTTATAATTTTTAAACATGTCTTGTTTTTTAGAACCTCATAGGTAGTTTTTGTAATTATCCCTTCCATTAAAATAACTCTCTCAGTTCGGATTTCGGAGTGTTTTACTGCATACGAAAATTCAAGTACTTACCCATTGTAGATTATGGTTTCCTCCAGTAGGCGAAAAATTGATGCTTTGGGGTATAGTTGAAAAAGAAAAGATCTCATATCCCCATAAAAATCAGCGTGCCTTTCCCATGGCTGAGAAGCATAGCCTCCATAAATGCAACCGTCTCTATCTTTAACGATCAATACAGTCGGTCCATCTCTGCAGTTCAATTCAACGGTTACTTTTCCATCGATTAAAAGATAGAAGCAGGAACCTAAAAACTGGCATAGAAATACACAGCTTTTAGCCTCCACAGTCCACACCTTTTGAAAACTAAAAAAATTCCAAATAAAATGTCAAAGCACATTTATCGATGTTAAAATGAAGGTATTCCAAAGAATTTGCTGGTGCAATGCAATATAATTTGATTTTTATGATTTAGGGATAATTACAAAAAGTACCCTTGAGGTTTGACCTAATTACAAAAAACCCACCTACCTTTCAAAATTACAAATAATACCCCCGATGTTTCATTTTGTCAAGCATTTTAACCCATCATAAGCAAAAATCATTTCAAAATCCCCCTTCGTATTTATATAAATATTGTAGTTTACCCCTTAGTTTTAACACTGAATCAAACTTCGGGGTATTTTTTGTAATTTTAGAAGTTAGCTGGATTTTTTGTAATTAGGTCAAACCTCAGGGTATTTTTCGTAATTATCCCTATGATTTAGCAACATTCAGCAAATCAAGATTTCAGGTGAAACAGCCCCATCTCTGAAAACATATCTTTGAGGACCACTAACTAATGTGTGCCTATGTATGATTTGGATAAATACATTGTCTGCATATTAGAAAAATCATAAAGCTAAAGCATAAGAAAACAAGCAAAATATACAGCATTTCGAAAACAAGCTACTCACAGCATGTGGCCTAAGAATGTGTTGAAACTTTGTCCATGAACAGCACTATGATATAAAAGTTTCCACTCGTCCAGTTCAGTTGGAGACAATGCTCCTCCAATATGCCAAGCATATTCCTTCCTCAACAAAATATGACTAGGATCAACGTCCGGATGCAGTAACTTAGGTACTTGAGAACCTACAGAAAGAAAAGTATGTGAGACACTCGGACGGGCACTGCCTTTAACAAAGTGATGCTAAAAAAGCACAACTTCTATATACCCAGAGAAAAATGGCATTATTTAATCAATCTCATGCCTCTTACTTTGATACTAACTTAATATCTCTTCCCAGGAGTAACACAAAAATTATTTTAGATAAACTAGAAATAAGGTAACCACTATGATTAAGATAACTAAAATTATATGCTTGTTTTACCCACTTATATTTGGCACATATCTGAATTGCGAGCGTGCTCATGCAAGTACCGAGTCAACAGTATACAAAGCAATCAGATGATACAGATTCAATGATTCATGAACCAATTATTGTACTTAGAGAAAATATTGTTCTTGTACTGACTTTCAATTAGACATGACTAGTGAAAATGCAACGATGAGAAATTTCACAAGAACACAATGATAGGAAATCTTAGCTCTAATAGAACACTCATATACTTCAGATAACCGCAGAAAGAGTGACAGACTATTTAACCTCGGTAAAAAGTGCTACAAACTCATTACCCCACCACTCGCGTGTGTGTGTCTTGGCAGCACACACACACACACACACAGAGAGCATCAACCAGAAACCTGAATCTGAGGGCATCAACAAACTGCCCAGATATTTCCTAACTGCTGGAAGAAGGGCGCACCATTTCTGGAAATCCTCAAAAGACATGCTATCACTAGTAAAATTCGCAGCGTTGATGAAAACCTCAACAATTTCCTGGTGTGATCCTGCCTTAGGCTCAGAGCATTGTTGATGAAATAGGTTATCAAGCATGGACGTCAAAACGACTTCAAGATCAGACCTACCAGAATGCAAATATGATATAGTATTAAACAAAAAAAGGAACGAATATGGATGAAAAGAAGTCTACATTAAGAAATTTGCACATTTTACCTTCCCACGGTACCATCACCTGATACATCTAGTAGTTGGTAAATAAACTCTTCAATGTCCTGTTTCGTTCCCTTCTCATAAGTCCCCTAAAATTTGAAGCAAGAATAAGATCGTATTCATGTCTTAATTATTTTAACTAGTCTTGAGAACTTATACCTAACATAAATAAAAGGAGGTACAAGTCGTACAATAACATATTTTCTGGACATTTAACATCATTAGTGCTCAATATAAGTGGCTAGTAAAACGAGCACATACATGGGGAGCGCACATGATCCTGGCCAGAGCCCAGAGATTTTACGAGACCCATGGGCACTTGACAAAAACTTGCCACAGAGATTGACCAAGTAGTAGAGAACCAGCACACTCTACTTTGGAAACCTAAACGCAACATGATACGTCAAGTTCTGCCGATTATGATTACAACTTACAAGTGGCATCCTTGTTACACCCTTCGTTCATCTAGATTCAATCCCGATAGAAGGTACCCTTAGGTCAGATTTGATATTACAGGTCACAGCCCAGTAGCCCGTAAAGACAGACAACAGTTGAACTTATGGACGCCATAGCGTCAATGCCGAAAGGCTTGCAGAAAGGCCTAGTAAAGTAATCATATTCTCCCACCTCTTGATATAGAACGTGCAATGTGGAATAGGCTGCCCCAAAACTCATAGCAGTGTGGGAGGACTTTTTACATTTCCTACAACTTCCACATCATTCAAGTTTCAGATTTTTCAGATTACTTTCGGAGAGTCCCAAACTTGGGAAATCTCATATAGAAACCATCAAGCTTTGGGAGATAACTTAAGAGTCCTATGGTACTGTTAACTGAAGCTCATATTTCAGAATTCCAAGAAAGCTTCCCTTCACTTTTCTAAATATTGCATGGCAATCACTACAAACCATAAGAAGAAAATTACAGCTAGCAGGTCTTTTATGCTCATCCATTCACCTAATTCACTCTCAAGCTTCTTTACTGCATCAGGAACTCTCCATTTGTAAATATTTCACTATGATATTAAGCTCTGTTTGTTCCACAGATAATGTCAGGGTAAAAAATCAAAATTGTTTAACATTTGTTTATACGCAATGAATATTCAGTAAAAATATTGATACATCTTACCAATTCTGGAAGTCTCTAAATTTTAACTTTTATAATAACAAAATACATTTTTAGGTTGAAAACTTGTCAAGTTCGAATCGTAATATCAAATAACCGATGTATGAGAATTTAATGGAAAGAAAGTTTTGTTTTTGGTAATTTACCAAATTGAATTAGTGATAAATTTCATATGACCATTTTTCTGATAAGGAAAAGGGTGGAAACAAATTTTATAAGGAAAACCGACCCAAATTATAAAATTAATACATCCTGCACCTAGATTTAAGGAGAATTGCGTGTTTATAAATTGGATCGGTCCTGTCTTCCAGGTTTTCAGATTTTATGTTTTTTGGAATTGCAATGCTAATAATGATAGAAAATTTGCCATTTATAGTAGTTAATTCTAACAAGTAGCACAATGGCATTACATTTTAGAACACAAAACTATACTAGCTCTCTTTCTCTCACAAATTCGTATCTTCTAATTTATGCAATTTACTAATTCAACAAAACCTCCACACACGCTTTGATGGCACTTTGTGATATGATGATAATATTGCCTATGTTGAATTAAATTCAAATCGCACTCTCAGTTTTTACGTCCGACCTTTTTTCTCTTCATCCCTTCAAAAAGTCCTTGTTCAAGGCAACCAAGTGATCATAGTCCTCTTGATGGATAACCATACTACTTGAATGGAGATTAGTTATACCATCTCACTAAAAGCATCAAGGGATGGTCCAAACAGAAAGCATAAGCCAATACCAACACATACAATAATACACCATAATGCAAAAATTCCAAATAAAATCAACCTATCATGCTTTCCCTATGATGAAGAAACGAAGAGGCCTCAAAGTTACCTTAGCAATCACGAGGTCTTCAAAAGTAAGCTTTTGATCCTTGCGTTTCTGCGTAACCAAATCGAAAACCCTATCCCCCAGAGGTCCATCAATTCCAATATACCCCTGCGTATGCAACCTCACACACATAAGAGACAGCAAAAAGAAAAATCACTTAAAATATGCGACAAAATCAAAAATGATTCAAGAGAGAAGAAATGGACCTTGAAAACATTAGGAGAAATGTATTTCCCATTACTCTGGGACTGTGCCGCAAGCGATGCAAAGAGTGATCTTAAATCTTCCAATTCCGTCTGAGTAAACGCTCTGCAATTATAAAAAATTGTTACAAAATTTATGAAATTGCGTATATTGAAACACGGCGGATAATGCGCAGAAAACGCAATACCTAGTGGCGGAGGCAAATCGGGGATTGGAGGAAGATGATTCGAGTTGCCCATTGCTCCGCCTATTTTACGTGGGTTCTTCTATGTTCTGGTATCAATCAATTACAGAAGAACATGAAAATATCTTGCCACCTGGACTACATTTTGACATTTCAAAACAGTTTTTTATGATATTTTATATAGTGACAACAAATAGGTTTGTAAACAAATCGAGTAATTAATTACGATTATAATACTGTTAAATTGTTTTGAAATTTTGGCTGAGTTTTAAAAAATTGTGTTTGAATTTAGTTTGATTATTAATTGAATAGTCTTGACGAGCATTATTCGAAATTTCAATACCTAATTGAACTTGAGTAGTTTGATAATTTTGCACATTTTTTATTGTTTTTTATTAATCCAATTGAGTTTTATATCTTATCGAAGCGAAAAATGTGTATTCAAACTTAGTTCATTATGTTAATGATTTAACTCAAACGAACTTTTAACAAACGATTTGAGTTTAGTTTGATTATTTATCAAATCGAGTTTGAATGAACTTTAGTTTTTTTTTTAATAATAAGTTGGGACTACTAGTTGGTGGGGACAAGATAAATTTCAAATAAATGAAATATACAAAGTTCGAACCTAACACCCTTATAAAAGATGAGCGATATCAAATGACTGAGCTACAAGCGTCTTGAATGAACTTTAGTTGAACTCACACGAATCGAACTTGATTAGTTTGATATTTTTACATATTTTTTAGGAATAATTACAAAAACACCCCTGAGATTTGGGCTAATTACAAAAAAAGTCCAGAGATAAAACAGATGTTTTAAAATTAAAAAACTCACTCGAGGTTTGATTATGTGTTAAATTTAAGGGAATAACTATAGTATTTTTATAAATATCCGGGAGTTTTGATATTTTTTTTGCTTATAAAGGAGGAAATGTAAGACAAAATCAAACTTGAGTTTTTTTTTGTAATTTTAAAAAATCTCTGGATTTTTATGTAATTATCCCAAACCTCAGGGGTATTTTTGTAATTATCTCTATTTTTTTTATTATTTTTACTAATCCAACCAAGCTTTATAACTTATTGAACCAAAAATTTGTATTCAAGTTTTAACAATCAATCTCAGGAGGAGTATCAAATAATTTGATTTGTTTCTCGTACTAAAAAACAATGGTTAAGTTGGTTAAAAAAAAAAACTCTGTGCTGAAAAAGAAAAAAAGAAAGTTGGCAATAAAACTCATTGTAACAGATCTTATTGAACACACTTCGTTTTATATATTATATATGTTTCAAATATAATTGCTTAATATATTACTTTTACATTTACTTGGTCACTTCAAAAAAAAAAATTAATAAAAAGTATTTGTACTAAAACATCCCCCTCCCCTCCCCAAAAAAAAAAAAAAAAAAACACACTCTCAAAAATACCTTGAAAGAAATAAAGATATTACAGTTACAGAACAAGAAAACACAACAGTTAAAAACATTCAATTTGTTTATATTGTTACAAAGGAAATAATACAAGGTAAATTTATCAACCATTGAAGAACATGAAATTTACATGTTTACATTGTTAAAAAAAAGACCAGGCCAGCAAAATACATTTTCAGCTGATACAAAATATTGAGAATATGGTACAGAACAGATGATTATGAACTCATTCCAGCAACCTTCTGTGTTTACACCAAGCAATTGCAATCACATACAGGAAAAGAGTGCCAGCTGAACCTCCTCCGACCGTCCACAGAAACCTCGTCATCCCATTTACTTCGTCCTCAAAAAGCTCGATCGTAATATTCATACCGAAAATCCCGGCCACAACCACGAAAGCACTCACCACAAGGGTCGCCGTTGTCAACATCACCCCCATTTGCAGCAGATGATTCTGCTTGTCATCCAACATAATATTGATGTAATCTTCGGTATCATCCACGTACTCTCTCAGCTTTATTGAAAGGATAGGAAAATGTCAAAATCTCATCGTGTTACTTTGAAAAAGAATGAGAGAACTAGAATCATTAAAATAAGGGATAACTACAAAACTGCCCTGAGGTTTGGAGTAATTACAAGAAAGCCCAGAGAGGTTTCAACATTAGAAAAACTATCCTGAGGTTTGATTTTGTCTTAATTTAAGGGGTTTAGTGGTAATAAAAATAGGGGGGTGTGATTAAAGAAAAATTTCTTATAAAAGGGAAATTGTAAGACAGAATCGAACCTCATGGGTATTTTTTGTAATTTTGAAACTTCTCTGGATTTTTTTGTAATTAACCTAAACCTTAGGGGTAGTTTTTGTAATTATTCCTTGAAAATGTGCATGAAGTATAGCCTAGAAGAACTTGACAAAAATCAAATTAGATACTGTAAAAACAAAAAAAGGGATATTTAATAAAACTACCTAGTTTAGCCTAGTTACAAAAAACTAAAGTTATCTTTCAAAATAACAAATAAGTGAAATACCTTCTTAAATTGTTACAAACAACCCTTGAGATTTGTATTTACCTAACAAATACCTCCCTCTTGAAGTGCAATTTGTAAAGAGAAAAAACTGTCAAGGGGGTATTTGTAATTTTCAAAACCTCAAGGGTAGCTTTTGTAATTAACTAAATAAATAATTAAGACAGAAAAATAATGGAGACGAACACCCTTTTAGATACACTCCCGACACAATTGTAAATGAAAACCAGATCAAGCAAACCGAGATACAGAAAATTAATTGAATCTCTCCCAATCCAAGAACCATATTGTAATGTAGGCTAATATGTTGATAAGTGAACAAGCAAAGGCCTGAACAATGAACATCCACAAATGTAAAAGAATGAACAGCAGCAAAATCTCCCAGTAAAGCATCTCAATCATTCATCCACTTGAAATTTTCAAAATAGCATGGTTGAGCATGCAAAATCACCAAGGTTGCATTTCGATGGGAGGATTTGGATTTGGGGAGAGGATTTAGGGAAGGATTTCAAATGACTCAAATAGGAAGGATTTGAAATCCTCCGAAATGACTCAAAAATAGCTTCCAAGGATTGAAATCCATTATAAAATGACTCCATCCAAACAATCTCAATTGATTTGTTATTATGGATTTGAAACCCATAGCTCAAATCCTTCCATCCAAATGGAGCTTCATTGAATATAAATTAACTTGGTATTAATAGCAGAACGAGATATTGACCGGACTCTTTGGTTACACCACAAGAATGACAACACCATCATTGTTACCCCACTGACATGAATATCACCCACGAACAACTAAAAACCAATTTCATATTAAAGCTAAAAGACAATACTCTGCATAACGAAATGAAATAAGAGGTGGACCTGCAGTTTTTAGGCTAAAAAGGAAATAAAATTAAGATGTAGTAGCAAGCACAAAGGCGAGTTACTCACAGTGGATAACTTGTTCAGTGTACCATCAACTTGAACAAAATATGCTTCCAAGAGCATTTCAAGCTCCTCCACATCAAGGTGCTTGCTTATGGCACTATGTGTACTAGTGTGGGTCCCATGACTGCCTCTGCTCAGCACATTAGGGCCACCAAACAATTGCTCCTGGCGGTTGTCAATTTGCTGATGATCAGCATCAGAACTCTCATTACCTTCCATCAATATTTCAGCAGGAGTCCTGAAATGTCATGCAAGTGCAGTTGTAAGGGCAATGTGCAAGAAACAAAATAAAGGGTATCTGTATAATCAATAATTAGATTTTTATCGTGTATTGTTGCAACAGATAGGTTTTACATGCCTATCATCCATGTTTGCCTCATCCAACCCATCTTGCTCATCCATGGAAGTAACAGATGAATTCTCAAGCTGTTCTTGCAGTTTGTCTGTTAAATACATTTCTGCCATATCATCATCGTCGTCAAGCAAATGCTCCAACTCATCCCTTACCTGATAAATCATGTACGAATAACTAGATGAATAAAAATACAGCACCTCATAGAGAGCTACAACTATTGAAATGATTACATAACAAGGGAATAAGAAGGAATTAAAATGATTCGATGAAATAATAATTATTCTCAAGAAGTTGATTCTCGAAACTCACTTTGTTGATCAACAAAATGGGTTAAAATTTGTGCGACAGAAAGGCATGATATGCATAGAAGTAAGGCAATTAGAAACTAAAAAGAGTGCGGGGAAGAAATCCACTTAGACTAATAATAATATACTATTGGCATTTTAGGTGGGGTATCCTGTTAAGTGTTGAAGAAATAATACATCTTTATTCCAGAAACAAAAAAATCTTTCCCAATGCCAACAAAAATATCTCATCGTATCCAATAAAATTCCAAAGAATCATGATAAGAAACACTTTTACTTGGACTGATCAAGAAATGATATTACTTTAACTGTTCCCCCCACACCCCACAAAAAAAAAAAAAAGAAGAAGAAGACGAAAGAAAGAAAAAGAGAACTGCATGACCAAACCCATGCATATGTTGACAATTTTGCTATATCGAAATTTTTCAGAGGACAATTACCATCTTCTATATGAGATTTTATCCTACTCAAAAGGATTTAGCTGAAGACAGAGATGGTTATCAGCTTAATCAAGATACAAATGCAAACAAGTCTGATGCTTCTACACATATTAGAGTCTCAAATTTGAACTTTATCAATGCTTCTAATAAAATTCACCATCACCAATGAAAGAATAGGAATTTCATAATTTGCTGAGTCAAATGTCAATTGGCAAAGAACTAATCAAGATTCATCAATGACCAATATATATTATTAAAGGACAATACAGACAAATTCACTTAAACTGAAAATTACTCCACTTTCAATGCTTTCACGGACAGAAGATACAGAACTTCATTTTCAAAGTCGAATAATTAAGCTAGTAAAGGCATTGCAGGAAAGGATAACAGAAAATTACTCCATTCAACCTTTTGAACACGTCCAGTTATAGCAACCAAGCGACTTTTAATTTGTCTCACTCGTTCCAAATTGAGAGTACTAATCTTTGAAGTCAATTTATCCAACGCTGGATGAGCTTCTTGCTCCAATGTCCTTGCCTAGCTTGAGATCAGAGGAGAAAAAACATTGAAATGAACTGTCGGAGCGAAAATGACGACAAATCCAGATATCAAGACACAAAGACTTACAGAAGAGTTTCTATACCTCATTGTCCAAGCAACTACAAGCAGCCTCGAGGCATGCCTCTAATGCAACAAACTCGAAGGGAAGAAGCTTCGGACCATCTCGATTCTCCGCAGATTGTTCTTTCCCTTCTACTTTCCCTGCCTCTTCCTTATTCGGGAAATTCTTGAATAACTTGGGGACTTACTGGCCTTGATTGAGGCCCTTCTAGATCATACAAGTTGGTCCAGTTTGCATTCTCACCATCTCCAGATTCCTTAACCACCATTGCCCCACCTCATTAAATATATATATATGCGATTCTTATAATAAATATATGCATACAAAAATCGATGAGTATTTCATTTTTAAACCTAATTGATGAAAGCTGTTGCGAAAATTGGATGTATAGAGTGGTAATCCATGATTGAGCAAATAAATCATATTTACATCAATCAAAACAAATAAGCACCAAATCATAATTATCTTAAATTAAAATTTAATTTCACCGTATGCATTTACACAGAGATGAAACGAAGAAGGAACCTGAGACTTGACAGCCTGATGATGGCGTAATATTCTCCTTTGGAGCTCATCAACAAACGGGATTACAGAGGGGTCTCTAGAATTGAGTAACAGAACTTCTTGTGCCGTGATGATTGCCTTTATATGCTCCAGATTGATAACAATGGCCCGCTCACGGCCAAGCACAGTCGAAGGATACGACAACAGCGGATCGAGAATCCGGAGATCGCGGGCCGGAAGCCCGGTTCGCCTCATGATGGCGTGTTTTCCGGCCTCCACAACCTGGGCCTGGCCCGTCGAGTCCAGGAGCAGCCACGGCCTAACGCCCGCCGCCTTCTTTCGAAGAACGCCACCGATGCCGACGCCTGTGCCGCCGGTGGTGGGGCGGAGGAGGGGCTCTCCGGTGCCATCGTCCTCCGGCTGAGGTGGCGGTGCCGCCTGTTTCGGCGGCGGCGGAGGAGGGTCGCCCCTCATTCTTCTCAGGATTTAGCGGTGGTTTGTCTCGCCTTTAGAATAATCATTTGATCTTCTTTTCGGTCTGGTTGGATTTACGCTATGTTTTTTTTTTTTCTTTTGTCTTTTCGTTTTTACTTTTTAGGGGAAAAAGGGAAATTTAATACGTAGATGGTTCACAATCACTTGCCTAATAATGGTTTCTAAATTATGAAAGTGATTGTATCATGAAAAATTGTTGACGATGCTCAAGTTCAAGTACCTGTAATGATTGGGTGGAATTTTGAACTCGAAAAAAAAAATTGGCAATTTTGAAATGTCACCTACTCGTGATTTATTTAGGGACAATTACAAAAACTACTCCTAAGCTGGTGATAATTATGAAAACACGGATAAATTTCAAAAATTACAAAAACCTCTAAAATTCGATTTTGTCTTAAATGTAAGGTAGATAACTGTAATATTTTTGCAAATTTAAAATGGAGTATTTAAAATATTTTTACTTATAATGGATCAACGTGTATACATAATCAAATCTCGAGAGGATTTTTGTGTAATTTTCAAAAAAATCCCTGAGTTTTTGGTTATTAGCTGAAACCTCGGGGTAGTTTTTGTAATTATCTTTTTTCTATTTAGAAAATTTGAATATATACCATATGTAGAGTATGAATGTAAATCCAATTAAATTAAATCGACTCTTTACTTGATAAGATAAAAATTTGAAATCTACCATAACATGAAACAAACTTGTACTCAAAAAAAAAAAAAAAAAAAACTTAATAAATTTAATTATTATTGATTTTAAAATTTCCAATCCAACCGTAAACTTAAAGAAAATCGTCCACTAGTGTTTTATGAATAATTCGACTTCAGTCCGAAGCCCGAAATAAAGGCCCAAATTTGACATGGGCTGAAGTATGGACTTGGGTTGAAATTTACAAATTATACATTGAGCTCTATAAATTCTTCAAACTCAATTAGACCTAAATTTGGGCCATTTTAATCAGGTACATATCCATTACACCAACCACAATGATGGGCTAGGCCAACCCTTCGCCCATGGCCTTCAATTGTGTCCATTGTCAAGTCTAAAGGTAAATCTGTTAATTGTAAAGAATTATGGCATATACAATTTTTTAGTTTTAAACTTATCATAATAATGACTAATTATACTTATACATTGATGAATTTTAATCATCATAAAGATTTTATTTAATATTTTTAGTTGCACATAAGGATCATTAATGTTTTAGCACATTGTCCTTATCATGATGATGATAATAATAATAATAATAATAATAATAATAATAATTAAATAATTAATAATAATAGTCAACAGAAAAAAGATGCAAGTACTATTCAAAATATATCTTGGGTTGTTTATTAATATTATTAATGGGGCATTAAAAACCCTCATAGGAAAATGCAACAAGAAATTAATTACAGATGTGGTTGCTTTAAGTAAGAACCAACATTAAATTGATCTCCATCAATCTGCATAAATTTTTAATGGATGTCACATTTAATATATATATATATAATATATATATATATATATATATATATATATATATATATAAATATATATATAGACGTAACCACCACAGAGGGAACTTGAATGTTCTCCAATTCAATTTTCTGAGAAGTTTGGTTGGCACAAGAAATGCAGATGTTAAATGACCATTAACTTGAATGCCTCTCTTTAATTTCTTTTTCTTTTTTATTTTATTTTATTTTATTTTTCTCTTTACTACTTTTTGTGTATGGAGTAACCAAGAGTAGGGTGGTCATTCGGATCATTGGATCGGTTTCATGTTTGATTTCGGATTGTGCTTAAAATATATCAAAAATTAATTAGAATATAAAATAACTACATTGCTAGACAAATTAATAACATAGTATCAGATTTGTGTCGGTCGTGTTCGGCTTCGAGTTTTCTCGTGTTCGAGTTTCTCTCAGTAATTTAGGGTTGGGTTCGTATTTAGTTATTGTGTAGTGTCAGGAATTGCCACCCCTAACCAAGATCATGGGTGGGGGTTGGAGTGGGATTGGGGCAAACCCTTATAGTCCTTCTGATTTTGTAGGGCCATTTGAAATTTTTGTTGTTAATTATGTAATATATTTTTATTTGCATATTAGAATATATCAAATTGAAATTAAGATTTGGTGGTTCAAAACATTATCATGTCTTAAGTTGAGTTGTTTAAGAAAATCAAATATTCTTATAAAATCCCAAAATGTTGAAAACTAACCAAATTAATCATGCTACATCATCAGACATCAATAATATATGATGATAATTTAAGTATATATATGCGTGTATATATATATATATATATATATATATATATATATATATAAATGGTAATTTCTAAGGAGTCAAAATACAACCATGTCCAAGTCTCAAATATACTCTTTTCTTTTAATAAGTTGAGGACAGAGGTGGAGAGAAAGAGATAAATCTCAGAAAAACCTAATGACTCAGGACCCTTACAAAGAATAAGTAATATTACTTGAGGGCTAAATTGCAAAATATACCCTGTAACTATTGGGTGGTAGCAAAACAGGACAATGACTAATTCAACTTGCAATTTAGGACAATAATTTTTTAAAAATGGCAGATTGGGGACTAAATTGGTTGCCGATTTAAAAAGTTCCTCAGTATCGATTCTCAATTTGAGGATTTCATTTATTTCGGTCCTAATTGCTAACTAGACATTTGACATGTCAAATTCACGATGACTTGGATGAAAATAAAGGAAGCATAAATAAAACTACCCACCCCCTTGGCAAAATCGAGCCCCAAATAAGTTGGCGAAACCCCAGAAAATTGAATCTCTGCCTTTTCTTTTCCATCAAAGTCATTATGAATTTGCTAGGTCATATGTCTAGTTAGCAATAAGGACCGAAAAAAATAAAATTCTCAAATTGATAATCGATTCCGGGAGAAATTTGAAATTGACTGCCAATTTAGTCCTCAATCTGCCATTTTTTAAAAATTATTGTCCTAAATTGCAAGTTGAATAAGTTATTGTCATGTTTTGCCACCACCCAATAGTTTCAAGGTATATTTTGGAATTTAGCCATTACTTGAGCTACAAACTCGTAATAACTTTCAATATCCTCTTTGAAAGTAATTTAAATTCCACAGTGCCAAGAAGAAGAAGCCTTCCAAGTTCAAAAAACTAACCTCAAGGTTTTATTTGGATCGATGATTTAAAATCCCTATCTCCAAACACATAATAACAAAATCACTAAAATTGTTTGGGTAAATTCATAATACCATAAATTCCAAGTATTGCAGTTCTTATATTGAGTTATATTTTAATTCATTGTGGTGGATTTGAAATTCATTTAAATCCCGCTCAAATTCAAATTTTTCTATCCAAATGCAACCTTAAGTGTTAATTTTTTTTCGAAGAAGTACTAAAGGTCATCTACAAGTCTTCTAAGTATAAATAGAGTTCATGGAGAGACCCTTTTTTTTCCGCCTGCAATGTAGCCAAAATTTTAAATATTCATTAATGAAAACATGAAGTTTTTGACAACTTTTTTAATTGACTAAAAAACACGCTTTTAACTTTTAATCCCCAAATTGAATAATGTAAGTAATAGGATAAAAATGAAACAATTCAAAGTAAAGATTGTACTCAAATTTATCCGAATGGAGTATTTTTTTTCCTTCACATTTTGCGTATCTTTTTGTTTCTGCAGATGAAATTTTGTACTTGCGAGTACATTAGTTAATGTTGTGCACTGATGATCACTTTAATGTGGGGAAGTTGAGAGTTTTAATTCAACTTTCATAAATTGAACAAACAATTTTTTCTTAAAAAATGTGCACAAATTGACAGTTACACAAATATCCTTTAGCATGGGGATATTTTCAAATATTTCTTTTTAAAAATTTGGAGATAAATATGTGAAGATTAAAGATTAAAGGACGTTGTTGGTAGCATAACTATCTAATCAAAGTCTTGATCAATAAATAAAATCTATTTAAGCAACTCTACATGTTTTAATTGTATCATATATATGCAAAATAATGATTACTCTAGCTAGATTTATTTTAATTTTTAAGAAAACATTAAAATATATTTCAAATTTAAATGCATGAAAATATGTTGGAATAAACGGTTCCACAAAAATCATGACTTATATACATAAATATTATACAACTCTTCGTTCCCTCTTTATGATAATGAACTTAATGATTTTTTCACAATAAATTTAAATTTCCTAATCACCTACCTCTAATTCTCTCTATTATTTATTACCATAATTATATACATATTGAGATATTAATATCTTTGTGTTAAATCGAATTGATCCACAAAATATTAAATTGATATATAGTTGGGGCCGAGATTTATGAATTAACAATTACCATCCCAAATTAATGCTTCAAAAGTTTATACATTTCAAATTTCTAGTTCTTTCACACTCCTCCTTGCATTTGTTTGAGGGACTAAAATAAAATTATGCCTAAAGCGCAACTTTGTAAACTATTATAAGAAAAAAGTGGCAAAGTATGGCATACCGAGCTCACATGACAAGTTTTTCCGAAGAAAATGTAACATAATTTGATTAAAATAACTAGAATGGAATAAAATAAATAAATTTTAGAGATGATGAAATCAAGATTTTAACAATAAGAATCAAAATGATCACCACTTTTTTTTACTACAATTGGGAGAAAATACGGGAGATAACACATACACTCACATGAAATCGAATCCGAATCAATCACTCTGACAACACAAGTTTCTACCACTGAAGTACAAGGTTGATCCCAAATGAATCAACACTTTAACTTTATATACTATAAATATCACTATTAAGTAGTCAAATTGGTAGTTATATGCAACAATATTATCCCATTACTTGTGAGTTGTGATCATATTCAATTATTCATGATTAACCTAGAATACTGGAATACCTCTATGTAAATATTTATTTTAATTTTTTTTTTTAGGGCAAAGGGAAACTCGAATGTCTTGGGGCTGGGAGGGGATGAGATGAGATTCGAACTCGGGTCTACTCGTCAATTGACCACACACAAACTACATCTGAACCCCAACATTTATTTTAAGTCTATACCAATAGTTTTCAATAAAAATGTAAATGTGAGAATAGCAAATATGGCATGGTAGCAGTAGCTAGCTTGATAGCTTCTCTGCTTCAATTGAAGAGTAATTAAGTGAATTGATAAATGTACCACAACAAACAACAATTATTACAATTTCGTTGAGCATTTATAAATGAGAATTAAATTTCCATGTACAATCAACCACAGCATGAATTGAATATCCAAATTCTGGACCACTCTTGGCTACATAACTGCCTTATTCTCATTTGTGTCTCTCTATATATATACACACAATATATTCTTTTCATGAAATCACTGTAGTTTTATCCTGTATCCTTGAATTAAAACCTTGTCACTTTTTTTTTTTGAAACACCATTTTTTATTTTGTGAAATGAATGAATTATATTATTACATTACAAATTAAAGTATTAGTGACCAACTAATTATCCAAAGAAAAATGATGGACTAAGAATATACTTAACCACTATTAATTGATACAAGATAAACTAATAACCTCTATTATGTAATACATTATTAGGATTCTGGTTGGGATAATACGCTAGCTATATAACTTAATAATTTTAATAAATTAATAATATAATACTTTTTTAAAGAATCCTTATTTAAGTCTGTGGTTCCATTCATATCATAAATTAAATTTTTTATGAAATTACAAATATAATCGACATAGAAATATATATTATCTTGAAATATTTTATATACTGTATTAGAAAAGTGTCAGAGAAATCTTTTGTAGAGATATCTCACAACCTTCCAGAATATATTACCTATATTTTTGTATTACTTTTCTAAATATGTGGTAAATACTTAGAAATGCAACGCTTTCTATTTGTGTATCTAAAGGTTATTTTTAATCAATTTACTGGATATATTTAATTAAATTAATGAAATAACATTTTATTAACTAATTTAATGTACGTTTAGTGTATTAAATTATTTTGATGACAAATGCATGTTCATTGAGTTATTTTCATATTCAATATATTGAATTGGTAAAATACAATGAGTTTCAGTTGCCTGATGTATGTTTATTAAATTGTACACACTTGAAATTAATTCATATTCAATTCATTAGATTGGTAAAAACATAATGAATTTTTAGTTGATTAAATCTGTATCTTAGATTTGTAGATACATTCTATAAATCAATATATTATTAATTATTAATTAATCAATAATGCCTCTTTTGATAAATCATTTTTTTCTGATGCCATTATTTAATATTTTTAATTTATAGAGGTTTTACCATATTTGCATCAATATTAGAAGAAACAATAAACCACATTAATTTTGATTGGGCAGGGTTTAAATCCAAGACTCTATCTGATAGGTCTTGAAGGCCAACAGGGGCAACACTCTAACTCCATCACAAAAGCTAACTCATGAGCCAATGTTTGACACCAATTTTAAGTACCAATCTGCAACTGCTTATGGATATGATGTGGGATCATGACACTATCTTTATAAAGTTTTGAGATATTAACTGCTTGGACAAGGCGTAAGTAGCGCACCGATGTTTTGATGTTTTAAAAACTCAATAATGGAGAGATATCTTCCATATGAAAGAAATAATTTGTATGGTTGAATTAATTAATTATAACGAGGGACCACATTTTTTTTACATGATTTTATTGGTTTATGAGTTTTCTACTAGTTTTCAATATTTATATGGGAAAAATAGTTGTTTTTTTTTTTTGGCATTTAGAAGCTGCGAATCACAGTTTTTTAGAGTTTGCAAACACTCTCTTACTAGGTTTAAAACGTCGGTTCATATGTGGCCGTCAAGGATAAAATTATTATCCAAAGTATGTCCTAAATGAAAACGTACAAAAAATTCTTCCATTTTGTGTCTAGTTCATCTTTTATACAGAAGCCATGATAATGATGATTACTATGTAAAATAAAATAGTAATAACAATAACAACAGTTCAATATTTATAATTGCAATTGTAGGTCATTAAATTAATACAACTGCTAGATATCTTTAATAAAGAGTACAATATAGAACAATTCGATCTCTATATTTATTATATTCTTGTTGGTCCTAAATTTATTATGCTTATTTGTGTACTCGCTATTTTCTTCAAGCCATATTTTTCAGTGAACTCATTTAATTTTTTATAAAAATTAGTACTACATATTAATTTACCAAGTACAAAATAGGATCTATGCGTGTAAAAGTTGACATATTACAATTATTATTCATTGTGCTACTTAAAAATTACATATAGGTCCCTTGTGTTTTTCATTTTTTTCTGAATATATATTAAAAAAATGGACTTTTGTGAATGTGCAAATAGATCCCACGAATAGAAGGAATGTGAAAATAGATCACTTTTATGAACAATAATTTTCCACAGTTTCACAGCAATTCTTTCTTTTGTCTTTTGTGTGTATTTGCCTGGCTGATCATCATAATCGAGAATATGTTATATGAGACCGTCTCATGCATTGGCAGAGCTAGAGAGGAACCTTCCTCCTCCCCCCCAAATTTTTTTATGTAAATTTTTAAAAAAAAATACTTCATATATATATGATTTTTTTTTCTTTTTTTTATTTGACTCACTCCAATTTCGTGTATCGTCCATCCCGATTTTTTCCTAGCTATGCCATTGGTCTCATGCATCTAAAGTTCATTAGACAGATCCTAAAAAGTACAAAAATATGGATTATTTTTATCGGTTGGTTCAGATTGAAATTCTTTTTGAATTAATATAGGACTCCTCACATGCATTATATACACGAGACTGTCTCGTATGGCATATGTATATGTTGTGTGTAAAAACATGCATATTTTGAAATGTTTAATCCTTAAAATCGCGTTTCTTTGTCATTTTCGATGGTACATATATAAATATAATTAAGGTACATCAATACCATAAACAATCATAGTAATTGTTAATTTTCTGGAGTATTTAATACCAAATTATTAATCGAACACAAATTCATTATATTAGTCTTACAATTAAAAAAATATTACATAGGTAAACATCTCTCAGCAGGAACATATATATATATATATATATATATATATATATAGATTGGTTCAAATGAGACCGTAACTCTAGGCGAAACAATAGAGACTTTTATTATCCATGGATTTAAAATTTTCAATGGATCAAATTTCATCCGATATTTAAGCAATATACTAATTAAGTTGACGTTGCATCTGGGGGTATATTAGTAATTTCATTTTTTTCAGATTTTTTTATTAAGGGTATTATTAGTGTAATTTCACATTCAATTTTAAGGTAAAACAAATCTTACCATATCTATTTCCCACGACCTGAGGTGTCAGTTTTCTTTTCATAATAATATTTAATTGCACCATCAAACGCAGCTGCAACACGTAATTAACATAAGATATGATGTGATGTAGTCTGCACTCTGCTCTAATTACTATGGGCTCTTGAAGGCCATATAGGGTTGGATCAGACAAACAATTTATTGGTCATAAACACCATGATTAATGATCTGATACGGTTGAATGACATTACACATTCAATTCAATTCATTTACATATAAATATATAAATTTAAATATAATTTTGAAGAAGAATACAAACTGATTCATGTATTTAAATCTATATATATATATACATATACCATAGTACTTCTCTTCTCACCGGTTGTTAGAAAACATTTTTATTTTCTTTAGACTCTTTTGGACTGAGTTTTTATATACATTAAATCGAGAGTGTGGTACTTGCTTACACAGGCCTAATCAACATGCTCGACTATTCCTACTTAACTATTTTTCTTCTTAGAAAAAAACATATATTTTATTTTTATTTTTATTTTATCCCCTTAGAAAAAACAAGATAAAAAAGAATTAAAGCTGCGTCGGGGACTATGGGTTGTGAGTTGTGGAGGGGCCGAGCCACACGTGACTAATGTTCGTTCAAATAGTCTACTTGATTTGGCCCTATGGTTCATCAACACGGTCAATCAATGCAGGATATAACCAGGTGTCTTATAGCCCAAGTGACATCATTCACCAATTGCAAGGATATTGATTAGGTTTCGAACTCTGGGTCTTATGTTACATTTGAATGAGAGGATTCGGATTTGGGGAGAGAACTTGGGGAAATTTTTTTAAATAATTTCATTTGAGATGGATTTAAAATCCTCCAATATGACTCTAGAAATAACTACCAAAGATTTGAAATCCTTTATAAAATGACTTCATCGAAACAACCTCAATGAATTTGTTATTATAGATTTGAAATCTTTAGCTCCAAATCCATCAATCCAAATGGAGCTTCTTAGAGTTTCTTTAAGATTTATCCTCTCCACTCTAACTATTCCACCATTCTCATAACATAAATTAAGAAAATAAAACCAAATGTATGGTATTTCTTTCCCAACGTATATGAAACCTAATACGTGACGAAACTAATGTGAAAAGCTAACTAGGTTAAATCTAATGTATTTAACCTCTACTGAATACATTATGTCTTCAAGAAACTAAGTTTCATATATTATATTTGTTGGGGGAAAACGACATTTAATAATTAAATATATAAGTCATTTTATATATGAATTTAATATTAATTGCCCAATGGACTATTCATGGAATAATTTAGCCTAAATGAATCTGGGATTGACCAATTTTTCCTACACGGCCTACTTCTCAAGTATAAAAAAAATTCGTTTGTAAGTATACGGTATCTCATAATTAATCATAACATTTAATTCAATATTCGTTTCATCTTATTCTCTCTCGATTCTTTGTCTTTGACTTGAACATTGGAGGTTTGTCGTGTGCGAGGCAAGTTTCCGTTTGAAAGAACTTCGATTCTTAGGAAGAAGATTTATAGTGTTAAATTCGGGGGACTTGGTAAGTGTTAAATTCGGGGGACTTAGTGCGGTCCCACACATGAAGCGTCCGATATGGGAGAGGCCTCTGCCCACCAAGTGAGGTTCCATCCTAAAACTAATTGGTGATAGGAGGAGTAGCTCACTTGGTTTATAAATTGGACTCTCTTCCCTTTCTTAATCAATGTGGGACAACTCACAAGTGACATATCTCAACACGCCCCCCTCACTTGTGAGTCCTTCATCAATTTATTAATTATCATCACGGGATCCTCCATGCTCAATCACAACATGTGATGGGCCCACTTAGTGGGCGAGCAATGGGGTTTGCTCGATACCATGTTAAATCGGGGGGACTTTGTACGTTCCACACATGAAGCGTCACGATATGGGAGAGAGCTCAAGCCCACCAAGTGAGGTTTCATCCTAAAACCAATTGGTGATAGGAGGAGTAGCTCACTTGGTTTATAAATTGAACTCTCTTCTCTTTCTTAATCAATGTAGGACAACTCATAAGTGACATATCTCAACATATAGACTCCCCACCCTTAGAGAAAAGACTTTATCAAAAACTTTAGATTTAGAGTGATGCACCATAAAAAAACGACATCAATATTAAATTGCATTTCTATACTCTTTTACCATGGGAACAAAGGAGCAAACAATTTGAAGTTAATATATGCTTTTCAAAGTCGCTAGCTAGTTTTGAGTTATTTGTCCAATTAACCTGGTTGGCATTATGTTTTTTTTTTAAAGTCACTCCACAACTTGGACTTCCCAAACAAACCTTGGATATGTTTGCTTGTCAAAAGAAATTGCTCAATTTTTGTTAAATTTTTTGGCTCAACATATGTTTTTTTAAAATTATTGTAAATATACATTATTCACTTACTTTTTTTCAATCATAAATTCACCAGAAAAAATCACATCAATTTTCATTGTTACTCTTTCATATCACTATTACACTAATTTTCTAATTATCAATCAAATCTTATCACTATTATACTGAAAATAAGAATTCCATCAATCATTATTCATTGTATTTTCATCTCATGTCCAATAATAATTTTGATATTTATTTTAATTTTTTCAAATAAATATTTCTTACCACTCTATCAAAAATAAAAAAGGAATGAATCAAATAGCAAGCAATCACACATTCACACCTTTCTATAATTCATATGTTTTCTTAAGAACAAGGAAATTTTTAACTACCCACTAGGCCACTAGGATAGTGGAAATTCTTTTCTACTCACCAACGTAAAATATTATTTTTTTTACCCAATTTGACCAAATTACCCCTCCTTTAATTTGTGGATTTTGAATTTTAAAATTGATGCAATTATTATTTTCCTTGAAAATCGTGTACACTCCCCCCAAATACACACATTATGTATCGTGTCCAAATTGTGCCCCTATTTTATATCGTGTCATGACATTTTGAAACATGTGTTTACTTTTTTATTGTGCATGCATTGTAAATAAAAATGAAAGAAATGATACGGCAACATTATTTTATATCGTGCATATGCATTGTGATTTGAATTGTAATGTATATATCGTGCATATATAAACCAAACACATATTGTGCATCATTGCATGCGTATGTGAATTGCATGCATATCGTGCACAACATTTCATGCATATGTGCATTGCATGCATATCGTGCACAACATTTCATGCATATGTGCACTGCATGCATATCGGGCATGCATGAATTGTAATGTATATATCGTGCATTGTATCGTGTATGCATGTTGTGCATTGTATGTGTGTATCACGCATGCATATTGTGTATGCATATCGTGCATTCATGCATATGTATCGTGCATTGTACATGGGCATGCATTGTATATCGTGCATACATTATATATCGTGCATTGTATATGGGCTTACATTGTATATTGTGCATGTAAATAATTTTATATCGTGCATGCATTGTATATCATGTACACTCCACACAAATACACACGCCCCTGTGACATATATATTGTGTCATATTGTGCCCATATCGTGACATGAAAATGGACTAAAAATTGAAAATTGTTGAAGTCTTTCGAAAATTTTTACCAAAAAGTCGATTTTTTATAAAAACCAAAAAGGGAGTAGAGAGAGAAAAAATAAAGAAATATAATCTTACCTACTTTTGCATAAGGGTATTTGGGACCACAAAAATAGGTAAAAAAACTTAATTTTTTATCTCATATGTCATAAAAATATTTCTTTTGTACCAAATTGGTATTTCCAACAATCTGCTCTTCATATTTATTGTTATATGAGAAATGACAACTCTAAGTTAATAATAACTTGTCCTTGAGTTGTCACAATTCTAGTCTTGACTTCTGACAGCTTTTTTGTGCACAGAAAATCTTGCAAGAGGGTTGAAGGATACTTTCAATATCCTGATAAAATAATTGTAGATCTTCTATTCTTCGAGTTGTACCTTAATTTCGTCCTAGAGGTTAACTGAGGTTGATAATTTTAGATCTATTATTCTAAATTAAAAGGATGTTTAAATCTATATGTTACTTGGTGGACTAATATTGTCGTGTTTAGTATTCTATGTGGACACAATTTATTTTTATATTTTATTTTAAAACATTAAGAAATGAAATTTCAAAATGCAAAGGCAGGAGGGGTAACCATGTATTGCTCACCTTTATAAGGTCGTTAACCAGGGGTTGGGCAATGCATAATTTATCATCTCCCCTCCAACCACTACTCCTAACTTATTTAAGAAAAAAAGGTAGGAGGGGTAAACATCAGAATGGTTAAACAGGATAATTTTTTCTTTTTATAAATTCTAACTATCGAATAAAAATTTGATCTGATTAAAAAATAAAACTCAAAATTTAATTTTGAAGCAAAAAGAGAGAAGATGAACAATAATGTAGCTGATTTGACTCAATTTATTTACACTATAATACTTGATTATTAAAAAAAAACATTTAAAAATGTATTTCACTGTGACATCATCAGTCCATAAGTAGCAGAAATCCTGAAGATCTGCTGAAAATACCTTAATGATCCACACCAACACAATCTATTAGGCTATTAGACATTGTTTGATTTGGACTATTGGTAACCAACCTTTATAAACTTTATGGATAATTTCTTGTGGAGAGGAATAATAAATATTAAATAGGAAGTTTGGAGACGCGAAAACTTATATGAGACGGTCTCACGGATTATATCCATGAAATGAATCCTATATTTTGAATAGATTTCAACACGAACCCAAACTCAACCCATGAAAATAATCCATATTTTTGTGGTTTTTAGGATCAGCTTGTCTCCTCTAATAAAAAAAAGATAAATCAAATCATGTTAGTCACTTTTTTTTAATGAACAAATGAAGAAATATTTCAGGGAAGAGCACTGATTATTAGGACTCTAACAGGACAAATTTCAAATAAATTTAACAAAGCATGACTTAATTTTTTTTAGTGAATTCAATGAATCTAGTGAGTCCAATTTGATATTGCATTTGTTCTTAACAGTATCTGTCTATAAAAGGATAATAATAATATCCAAAAAATCAATGTTTGTGTGTATACACAAACATCTCCAAAAATATTTTATTTTGGTTTCAATAAATACAGTCAGATTTAATATATGTTCATGTATCACGAACACGAAAATAATAATGAACCCGTAAATAATTATTGATATATATATATATACCAGAGACCACTAGGAGAGCTTTGCTTGAAGTTTTTTTTCTTGCTTTGGTTGCTAAAAAACTTGCCTTCTTTGTGAGGGGGATCCCCCCTTTTTATAGATTTTTCTAAGGGTTTTTTAGGAATTTTTTAGGTTTATGCTACAGTAACCCCGTCATCGCTTCTGAGTGCCAAATAGTATCCTGCTTCAAGACCAGCTCTCACTCTGATACGCCGACATCAAATTGCTACAGCACTTCCGATTTTTTTTATATATATATTTACAAATATATTTACATTCCACTGTTCCCAAATAAGGGGTCATTATCATCTACTAAATGTATGGAAATATCTTCAGAAGGTGAAGAGGATGCTGACCTCTCTGTAGTATATTTAGACAGGATGGCCTGCATTTCTTCTGGAGTTTTTGTTGATGCAAGCATAGCTGCCATCTGGGATTTATGTGCTAGGAATTCTGACTGGTGTGGTGTTTGAAATGTTTTTGGAATCTGTGGAGGAATATTGTCTTGACTTGTAATCCAGTTTTAATGTGATTCCAGTTGGAAAATGTCACTAAGGTTAGTGGGATATTGGAACAAAAACAGTTTTAAAACGTCATAAGTATAGGTTCCTTAACTTTTGAAAATCTCATTTTTGTCTCATTTTGAAATAATTGTCTTTAAGGCTTTTAGGGGTCCAATTGTTATGAAATTTAAACCTTGGGTCCAAAATATAATTATGTTATAGGTAAATTAGTATTTCCAGGTGCATGGGTTGCATAAGTCCTGGAAATTTCATTTGGGTCCTCAAGTTAAATCTTTTACAATTTGGTCCCTCAAGTTTTATAAAATTACTTTCCAAGCTCTAAACACTTGGATTTTTGGAATACACTTAAAATATGTTATTTCCAATCCCTTAAGAGTTAAAATTTCAAGTTTTAAATTAAGGTCTGGTACAGTTTCGAAATTTGCAAATTAGCCCTTAAACTTCTCAAATTTTACAATCTAGTCCTTGGGCTTTTAAAGGTTGATTTTATTTATCTAAAAACTCTTAAAACTTTATTAAAATATCAAAACATAATTTTTTAACCTGAGTACAGTCCCAAAAATCGAAAATTACAGAGGGGTCCCTTAAGTTTTATTTTCTTGCAATTAAGTCCACCAACTTTCCATTTTTGCATTTTAAGTCCAAAAATCGAAATTTAATCAATTATGCTCGACTTTTCCAGGTTATAAATCATTCAAAACATAGATTACAAGAGTCATAAATATACGTATCCATTTTATGCAAGCATTCATCAAGTACAACAATAAAGTGTACATGTATGTCCTATTTTTCAATAAATCGCATTTTTGAGCAACACTTGAGAATTTTTCCACTAGATACAAGAAAATAGCATGCAATACATAATATATATCTCAAGTGCTCAATAACAAAATACTACATGCATATTTTCAATTTAAAACACCTAGAAGTTGAAAGGATTTTTCCACCCACCTCGTAGTAGTTTCTCGGGTTGATCTAAAATGTGGTCTTCTTCCTTGAATCAACTTCTTGACTCAAACTCTTGAAGATCAGCCCCTAAATGGTATCCAAACCATATTTTGGTGTTAAAATTAAACTCTCAAGTCTAAAGAAAATATACTAGTACCAAATGGTTACTACTCACCTTAATATCTTCAAGTAGTCTGAAAAATGGAAATTTTCCTTCAAGCCTCTAACCTCCACTTGAGATGATGTAGGTCAGCCCCTAAACTCCAAAAATTTATATTCTTGAGTCAAAAATTAATTCTTCATGTTGTCAAGAGAAAAATACTAAAACCATAATTTTCTCACCTTAATAATATGTAATCTTGAATTTCATCTTCAAGCTTGTAGTCAAATCTAGGTCTCTAATTCTTCAAGAATTTTCTCAGGAGTACCTCAAAGAAGGATTCAACATTATTAGATGGTGAATGTATAAGGTTGAGGATTGGAGAAAGAAAATTAGAGTTGGGAGAAATGAAGATATTCTTACTTAATCTTGAAGAATTTGATCCTTTAGAGAGGAAAATGGAAGCAAGTCTTGTGTTTTTATGATAATTATGAAATGAATAATATTGGTAGATAAAGAAAAAAATAACAAAAATGATTGATTCCCCTAAGACAAGGAGCCAAAAGTTGGAGGGAATAATAATCATGGTGTTGGTATTTTTATTTATTAGAATTTGGTGGAAAGAAAAGTTTGTCCATCCTTTAAGCATGTGACCAAAAGTTGAAAAACAAAATAATATATATATATATGTAAATATATATACATATATAATTGTAGGTCTTGAAAAGAATATGAAACAACCTCCCCATTTATGGTAATTTTCGAAATTTTTTAAAACTATAAAAAAAATATATTTTTTTTTTTAAAAAAAAAAATTGATTGGGAAATTGGTTGGGATGAATTATAGAATAAAATGAAATATTAGGATAAGGATTGGAATGTACTTCTAAATTGTTGGAGGTCTAATATTCCTAAAGTAGTAGTCATTCGATCAAGTATTAATACTAGAGGAAGAATATAAAATTGCTAAGCTCTAAAAATACGAAATGCGTAATTGACGTTGGAAGAAATAAATAAAAATAGAGTCGAGTTTCATTAATAATAGGTTTGTGATACATAGCCGAATAAATAATCACTACATAACACCGAATCTCACGTTAAAATTCGGGGTCTCACAACTGTAGCAGAAACCTAAAAAATTCCTAAAAAACCCTTAGAAAAATCTATAAAAAGGGGGGATCCCCCTCACAAAGAAGGCAAGTTTTTTAGCACCCAAAGCAAGAAAGAAAACTTCAAGCAAAGCTCTCCAAGTGCAAATCCTCTCCATTTCCCTAAGATTTTAGAAACTTTTTAAATTCCGAAATATTTTTTAGAGAAGATTTCAATTGTCTTTAGGCAAGTTTCATTTTTTAGTTTTTAGTTTTTGAAGATCTAGCTTCCATTTCCAAGGAAGCATTGTATGAAGGTTTAATTTCAAATTCCAAAATCTGTAAAATGTTTGATTTAATTTTCTGTCTTTTAAATTCATGTTCATGGTCGGTTGAACCGTCTAACCTTATATTTTCTGTCTTTAAATTCTTGTCATTTAATTTATGTTATGGCTGGTCTAACCGCCTAATCTTTTAAATTCCTTGTTCTTACTTGATCTGTGGAGACCCTTGCAAAAGTATCCTTGAGATAAACTGGGGGTAACTCGATCAAGATATATTTATAAATTTATATATATATTATATATAAATATAAATATATATTATATATATTTAATATATTTCCTATGTTTTTTTATTTTTCTGCATTTCATTTCTATCTACTTAATTCTTCTGTGTCATGACTTCCTTCTCTTGTTTATCGTCCTCCCGGCGGTCCTAGTGGTCTCTGGTATAATATATATATATATATATATATATATCCAATGAGACCACATATTATAGTGGGACAATGTGGACTCATCTCAACCCTCATTTATCTATATCAATAGCTAAGATAAATAGGGGTTAAAGATATAATTGTCAAAACAAACATGTGGGGGACCATCCAAATATAGAATCAGTTATTAGGAGAGAAAATCACGTGGGTAGAGAGAAAATCGCGCTGGAGAGAGAAAATTATGCATGTGTTCTGCCATATGGTATGTTGTACACTAACATAATTTTATTGCATATTAAAATGGTCAAACAAAAAACATATGGGGACCGTGAATCAAGGAATCAGTTAGAGAGAGAGAGAGAGAGAGAATCACACTCATTAACATGTGGGGACCGTGGATTAAGTAAAATCAGTTATAGAGAGAGAAAATCACGCTCATTATTGTACTGTATATTTAACATATATTTAATGTATATTTAACACTATTATGTTGTATATTTAACATATTTGTATCGCGTATTACGATTGTCAAACAAAAATATAAGTGTACAACAAAACACACATAAGTATGCATCGAAACACATATAAGTATACATCAAAAAAACATAAGTATACATCAACATAAATACATACATCAAAGCTTAACTACTTATCTGAAGAAAAATAATATAAGTATACATCGAAAAACATATAAGTGTACGATGTAATCCTCATTGCTTCTCCTCGTAGGCCCTCGTTTTTCCACGTCGCATTAGAGTTGTCGAAACAAAGCGCGCGGGACAGGCGCCCGCGTCAAAAACCCGCTTGATTGGCGGGCGGGAGTGGGCTACCGAGGTGGCGCCGAGAATACCTCCACCCAACCGCCAGGTTGCGGGTTTGGGCAGTGACCCGCCAAAAATTAAAAAAAAAAAAAATAAAAAATACTTTTTATTCATATTATTAATTTAATGAATTAAATATACTAATGGATAACAAGTACATATTTTATAAAAATATTATATACACTTTATAAGAGATAAAATTATAAAATATCAATTATACTATTTTTTTGCCTATTTTATCTAATTTTTTTTTTTTTAATCGCCCCTTAAGCCGATGGCCGCGACAGGCTAGTCTGTTTAGGCCCGCCCCTTTGGCGGGCTACTAAATACTTAACCCCCCCTACCTTAGGCGGGGTGGGGGCGGGCCCGGCGACTTGACGGAGTGCAGCCGTTTTTTGACTCAGTCGTCAAAGATCGTCTCCTTCACCAAGGTCGATGGGCTCGGAATAAACATGTTATACCCCACCATAAACGGGTCTCCCATCGGCGAGAAGAATCCACCCGTCTGAGTTCATGAAGTATTTGCCGGTGGTGTGGATGACTTTGGCGAAACCGCGTAGATTATTATAGGCGACGGTCTCGCGGGCGGAGCTTCCCGATGGCGGTGGGTGGTCTTTGCGGCCTTGCAATCGGCGGCGTTCGGATCTTGTAGAGTCTCGAGGCCTTCATTTGGGGTCAAAAGCGCACAACGTGATCCAATTGCCAACCAAAGCGGCGAAGCACATGAAATGGCACTTTTCTTGTCAAAGAAAATGATCGATTGACTTGAGGCGAAGCTCAAGTGTCTTAATTGAGGTTAATATTAAATGATTGATTTGTATGAAAGTTCGGTTGCAGGTGTAAATCGCATCGAAACGAAGGTCTGCGATAATTCTCTAAATCTCAGAAAAGATAACAACCATTGCTTCAAGTAGTTGAAGATGATGGCGAGTGGCATAGTGATTGATTGCATGTATTTTAATGGTTTATGAGAAGAAGGTGGTGAGGAGAGAGAGAGTGAGAGAGAGAGAGAGAGAGAGAGAGAGAGAGAGAGAGAGAGAGAGAGAGAGAGAGAGAGAGAGAGAGAGATGGAGAGATGGATGTAGTGATATTAAGTAATTACACAATTACAATCTTTTTGCCTTTTTCAAATTTAAAATAAATCAAAAATATTTATTAAATTGGGTAAATATCAACCATCTAAAATTACAGATTTGAGAACAAGATTAGTCCACACAGTCTCACTCTAATTATGTGGTCTCATTTGATCAATCCATATATATATATATATATATATATATATGAGTATTGGGTGCAATCGAGTGCATCCATATTTGAGGAGTCCTATTTGGATGAGGCTTATCTAGAAACCTCTCTTATTAGGACTCTACCATAAAGAAGGGATTGAGATTATATATTGAGATTTCTCCTACTATCGATTACCACGAAAAGCAGACGTCCCCTCACAAGAAAATAACTTTCTCTCCTCAAATTTCTCTCTACGGTTTTTCTTCTTGGAGCATCACCAAATCTCAGTCTAAGGTGTGTGTTGATTCGGTGGATACCTGGTATATCCATTGGAGCGAGAAGGACGTTAGCCTACCCGATTCAAGTACAAGAAGTTCGTGATACGCCGAAGGGCGTTGGCGTACGTGGATTATACACATCAACGAAGAGGGCTTGTGGTAAAGTAGTCGTAGATCCAAGTGAATCAATTCATCCATTGCTAAGGTAATTCGATTCACTTATATTATGTGGCTTACGTGACCTAATTGCTAACAATGGTATCGAGCCATTAGGGCTCGTTCTCTTTATTTGATGTGCTTGAGTATGATAATCCATGAGATTTATTTTATTTAATTAAAAATTCGAATCACGGTTTTTCGTTTTTATATATCCAATATTAGTGTCAAATCGTAGATCTCGTAAAGACGATTAATTTGGTATATTATTCATATAAAAGCAGATTTGAAGCGAAAAGCTTGATTGTGCGATTTGAAGTTTTTAGAAAAACTAAATCAAAGATAGATATTCGTGCCAATGTTTATAATCTTTGGTTAATCTATACAAGCGCATGGCGCGACTGACTATATATTGCAATCCAAAGTTTTTTTGAAAAAACCCATCATGTATTGGTTTGCGTGAGATAAAAGACTCTTGGCTCAATTTTGCTTTGTTTCTTGCGAAACTTGTTGTAAGTTCTTTCATGTTGTTTTTTAAAGTCTGCTTTGCTAATTTTTGTCTATTACGTCGCAAATGTTTTTTTCTTGTTTTTTGACGCATAATTTTGCTTTATGATATATATATCGCCACGCGGCGAATGCGGACGAGGCGCCATCTAGATGCCATGCGGGCAAATTGGCTGTCATGTGGCGGACGATTGGCGCATGTGGGGCAGCCATTCATTTAATAAAAACTAAAAGGGCTTATTTGGTTTAGCATGGATTTGAACCTTTTAACCTTTTAGTTGCTATGTTATTTTTAACCTTTAGGCCACTTACTTTTTTTGTTATTATTTGTGGCTCATACATGTTTTATATGGATCTGGATATTATTTGTCAGTATATTATGTTGATATTTATGTGCGAGTTGACATTTTTGGGTGCTCATGTTTATGTGTTTACGGTTATTTATTTATTTGAGAGATAATTAATGGAGATGGTGGTGATTACAAAGTCCCAAATTTTTTATTATTTCTAGATTTATGTAGTAGGTCCATGAAGAATGTAATTTTTGTAATTATTATTTTCTAGGACTCATGTATTAGAGGGCCGTTTTAAGGCTATGTATTTTTGGGTATGTTTTGTTTATCACCACCATAGGCCAATAATTGTCTCGACATGAAGCATCAAATGTCAACTTATTTTTATCTATACGTGATGGATGCATGTTATGGACGTTATTAATTTTATTCGTGGATCAATATTTATTTTATTGTGATCTCTAATTTAGTGGGAGATGATTACTAGCCTTGGTGGCGAAATTTTCGATCTCATTGAATTAAAGAAAATAATAAAATAAATACTTGATCCGGATAAAAATCTTAGATCGATACCTAACAAATTGCGCATGTTATCTGATGATGGATGCCCAAATAGCTTTTTCGACCTTTATGGTAGTGGCAAATTAGATGGCGAACTATGCAATGTGGCATAGGAAAATTCAATTTTCTTGCACAAAGAAAAGATCTCGAGCATCTCACCACTAGTATGCCTAGGCGGTTGAGCGAGGAGAATGGACAAAGCGCCGAATATCGTCGCGATATGGACACGTACAATAAATGGGTGGATTAAGATAAGAGTGCGCGCTTTACTATGCTAAGTTGCATGCACGATCATCATCGATCCGTGAGTTTGATCAATACTCTACTGACTAAAGAGCTATGGGAGGTATTGAAGGTCAAGTATGGTAGCACTTCGGCTATAAGATCGAGGGCTCTCACCCCAGGTTCAATCGGTATGTACTTGACACGAAGCACTCGATGACCCATCATCTTGATGTGATGAAGGACATGATTCGGGAGCTTCAAAATCTTTGGATGTGAGCTACGGATGAACAACAAGTTTTGGTCATCATAAAGGTAAGGTCGCTACGAAGCGGACTTGGGGACACGTTAAGCTTGTGCTTACACATAATGAGCAAATTCGGACATTCGATAGTGTCGCCAATCATCTCAAACTTGGTGGCCGTCAAGAGTCGGAGCGAGCACAAGCGGTTGCTCTTGTCGCACATCTTTGGACAACGTAAGCTTTAAGAAGGGCAAGCGTTGGAACAAGCAGTCTTGACAAAGCGATGCACAAAGTCGAACTTGGCCAAGGTGACAAAGCTATGAAGCGTCGTCGAGGAAAGAGGGGTGGAAAAAAGAAGGACAAATGCTTTAAGCGTGGCAAGTTGGGTCACTTCGCTCGTGATTGCACCGAGTAGAAGAAGGTAGAACCACTCTAGCTCTTTTTATTCTTTTGTTTGTTCACACGTTTTCGTTGCTAATTCTCTCCATGGTTGGATTGTAGACACGGGAGCAACAAAACATGTGACAAGGATCGGCGGGATTTGTAGATTATCATCGATTGCCGGCATGCGACCACTACATTGCTATGGGGAATGGCGCACGAGAGAGGAGGTTCTTGGAGTTGGATCGTACCCGGCTCCAAGCTCAAGAGCGGGCGTGAGCTACTCCTTAGTGATGTGCAATATGCACCTAAGCATTCGATGTAATTTACTTTCGCCAAACACTTTAGGACATGGTTTTTCTTTCTTGTTTGAGCACACTAGTTTGTCTATTTACTTTGGCAAAGACCTTTATGGCTTAGGATTTATGAATAATGGATTTTTCATGTTAGAATTATCCGATGATTGCGTTTCTTATGTTTTTCTTCTCTTGTTGATATTATTTCGATTACGTGAAATGGCATGCGAGATTGGGACACATAGGACAAGAAAGGATGACTAGGTTAGCTCGAGAAGGCTTGTTGGGCCAACTCGCTAAAGTCAACCTTCCCGTGTGTGAACCATGCCGGGAAAAGCTTCTTAGGAAGCCTTTTGGTAAGCGAAAGAGGGCTACTCATCCTCTGCAGAGTTAGTCCACTCGGACATATGTGGACTATGAATGTGAGGGCACGACACGGTGCATCCTATTTTCTCACTTTCATTCATTGATGATTATTATGTATGGGTCGGTATATCTCGTCTCACCTTGGTCAGGAAGCGCTTGATTGTTTTAAGCGATTCTTGACGAAGGTTGAGAACCAAAAAAGAGAGAACCTCAAAATCCTACATATCGATAGAGGCGAGAATATTTGTCCGTCAGTTTAGACAAATATGTGAGGAAAAAGGGATCATAAGACAATTGACGATTCCTTACACTCATGACAAAATGGTGTTGCGAGAGAATGAATCGCACACTTCGGATATGGCGGATCGATGATGGCGCAAGCGAATCTTCTATATCGTTTTGGGGAGATGCAATTTTTGATCGCCGCTATATATTAAACCGTGTGCCTTCTAAGTCGAGTTCCTTCGACACCTTATGAGTTATGGCATGAGAGAAAACCTAACTTAGAAGGTTTGCGCCCTGGGGGTCGGCAGGTTCGTTCACAACACTTCTCATAAGCATGGGAAACTTGGTCCAAGAGCGGTAAAACATATCTTTATAAGGTATTGCGATCACTCAAAGGGCTATGTGATGTATGGTGAACACCCTAATGGAGGAATGACGGAGAGATAGAGTCCGTGATGTGAATTTCCTTGAGGAGGATTTTCCAACCATTGGTGAAGTCAAAGGGGACCTTGAACTATTCGAGTTGCAAGATCCTGCGGGCGGCGCACTGAGTCCCTGGCGGTGAGGTTTACAACCTCATCCAAGAATTGTGGGGATGATGTATGCGACCGAAATTGAGTGGGAGTGACCTCTTTGGAGAAAGACTGCGAAAATCCACAGATCTGACGAGCAAACGTGGAACAATACCCGTCGGCGTTTTGAGATCGAAGGGGAATCATTCATGTGTGCTTCGTGGATGTTGATGAGCTTGACTACTTATAAAGAAGATGTGACTTCCCAAATGCAAATGAGTGGATAGGCATTGCTATGGAAGAAGAGTTGAGCTCGATAAGGCTAAGAACAAAGTCTGGGGGAGTCGAGTCGATCTTCCATCCGGACGTAAGACTATTGGGAACAAGTGGGTTCTTAAGGTCAAACGCAAAGCGGATGGATCAATCGATAAGTATAAGGCTCGACTTGTGGCGAAGGGTTATACCCAAAGAGAGGGTGTAGACTATGAAGAGACATTCTCCCGGTGGTGAGATTTGCCTCCATTCGCCTTATTCTAGCTTTTGTCGCCCACCTAGATCCGGAATTATTTCGAGATGGACGTAAAGACAAACATTTCTCAATGGAGAGGCGGACGAGGAGATCTATATAGATCAACCTTTGGGTTTTCGGGAGATAGAGGCAAGAGCGCAAAGTATGTCGCTTGAAACGTTCTATTTATGGGTGAAACAATCGCCCGGACAATGGTACCATCGATTTCATCGAGCTATCATCGAGATGGGCTTTACGATGATCGAGGAAGACCATTGTGTGTATGTCGAGAAGTGGGAGGAATTTTTGATACTCTCACTATATGTGGATGACATTACATTGGTGGAAATGACATGGAGATGATTGTCGCCACTCAAAAGTGGTTGTCCTCTACTTTTGAGATGAAGGACATGGGAAAAGTGAATGCATACTTGGTGTTAAGATACACAGGGACCGTTCTAGAAAACTCTTGTGTTTGTCTCAAGAGACCTACATCAAGAGGATTTAGAACGTTCCGTATGGAAAATGCTAATCCTGTTGACACACCCATGGACAAAAATTGTGTTCTTAGCAAAGAATTATGCCTAAAAAAAGCGGAAGAAGAAGAAAGGAACGCATGGCTAAGGTTCCATATGCAAGTGCGATCGGGAGTTTGATGTACGCAATGATGTGTACTCGGCCAGGACTTATGCTTTGCGATTAGAATGGTGAGTAGATATTAAAGTAATCTGGCGCGACCATTGGAAGCCGCTTGTCAAAAGGATACTTAGATATTTGAAAGGAATAAGTGATCTTGCTTTGTCTACCATGGAGGTAGTTTGAAGCTAATAAGCGGCTATAGTGATCTTTGACGGATCGGCGGATAAAGATGAGCGCAAATCCACATCGGGATATGCATTCTTATTAGGAGGCGCGCTATCACTGGGTGTAGCAAGCAACCTTGTATCTCTTTATCGGCAGATGGAAGTTGAATATGTTGCTTGCGTCGGCCGATCCAAGAGCAATCTGGTTGAGAAGATTTCTTGAGTCTGCGCATTACGGCGCATGTTGATGATGCGATTGTTGTTTATTGCGATAACACATCAAGGCTCGCGTATCTTTAGAGATCCCAAGTACCATGGGAGGACTAAGCATATAGACACCGATATCACTTTATACGAGAGAGCATTGCAAAGGTCAAGTTGTTCTCGGGCATATTCCTACTAGCGATATGGTGGCGACCCTTTTACTAAGCTTTTGCGTAGAGATTTGTTCCAAAGGCATGTTAGAAGTATGGGACTTTGTAGGATTTGAGTTTATGGGCCTGTATGAACATTTTATTTATTAATGAAATTTTATTTCTCATTATTTGTTAGTGTATTGTGTCTAATGATAGATATGAATGTCACCAGGCTTAGATTGACCCACTCACACGGGCAATCGCCCTGGCGCTTTGATAGCGAGCAGGATGAGACTCGTAGATCATTTTCGCACCAACCAGGGGATGCGAATGATCGCCTTCACGCTCGGAACAACGTGGAAGGCTTAAGTTTAAATATAGTCGCCTTGGCATGAGGCCAAGATGAGATCACACTTGATCGATTATGAAGTATGTCCAAACTTCATAAAAGCACATTTATAGCCAAATGTGTGAACTATCGTATGACACTTTGGGAGTGACAACGAGTAAGACGCAGGTCGGGCGCTTGAACAATTTGGACTAAGATTTGTATGATGTTTAGAGTGTGACATGCCCAAATTGAGTGGGAGCTCCATCATAGCATGTATACATACTACATGTGCTTTGAGACGACCTCATAAGTGGAGTGATGAATGGATCCCCGCCGTCTTTGTGTGAGCCCTTATCGTGTTTTTAGTACCCTTTGGGACTACGGGTCGTGCCATGAGGTGTAAGCTTAATGACGCTACTTTAGCATGTATCTAATGGCCATGTGTGATGTGGTGCAGTCGGAGCATGACTAGGAAAGCTATTAAGACCAAGCTTATTGACATGAGGCCGAGAAAAACTAGGTTGGTGATGCACCTTTGTACTATGGCTCATAGGCCTACGACTAAGTCAAAAATGCGTTTGACATAGTCATGAGCATAGATACATAGTTGAGAGTCAAGCATGCTCTACTTATTATATGAGGGATCGAGATGCGATTTGGTGCAACCGCATAGTTTGGGGTACATAGCGAGTTCCTTTTGGAGTTGCAGAGTTATGTTAGTAAGGTGATGACTTAATATAACTCTCCTCACTAGTTCCTTTCTCGCTCGGTTGCACACTTTATTCCCTGTATGAAAGAAGAGACGTGAGATGAGAATCATGAGGATGTGATTTGAATGAGTCGAGTCAAATATGTATGAGTGGGAGATATTGGGTGCAATCGAGTGCATCCATATTTGAGGAGTCCTATTTGGATGAGGCTTATCTAGAAACCTCTCTTATTAGGACTCTACCATAAAGAATGGATTGAGATTATATATTGAGATTTCTCCCTACTATCAGTACACGAAAAACAGACGTCCCCTCACAAGAAAATAACTCTCTCCTAAAATTTCTCTCTACGGTTTTTTTCTTGGAGCATCACCAAATCTCCAAGGGTCTAAGGTGTGTGTTGATTCGGTGGATACTCTGGTAGATCCATTGGAGCGAGAAGGACGTTAGCCTACCCCATTCGAAGTACAAGAAGTTTGTGATACACGAAGGACGTTGGCGTATGTGGATTATACACATCAACGAAGAGGGCTTGTAGGCGAGTCGTAGATCCAAATGAATCAATTCATCCGCTGCTAAGGTAATTCTGATTCACTTATATTATGTGGCTTACATGACCTAATTGCTAACAATGAGAATATATAATATAGGAAACACATCCTAAATATGAAATAACACAGACAATACACTTTACATTTTCTTGATATTATTCGACAGAATTAACAGATACACGATACATAGAAAGACTGTTGTCAATTAAATAAAAGGCTGGGTGAGCTTGAATTCAACTGCTTGCCCACTTTCCTTTCTTGTTAAATAATAAAAATGTGAAGATTTAATTTCGGACTAATTGATACGAACACATTAATTAGTCTCGGTACCTAAGCTAGTTGACAAGCAAAAGGGACAGCTCTAATAAAACTAAAACACCAATCAGAAGCTAAAGAGAATTAATAAATTGCTAAGAGTAAGAGCATAGCTCGAAATATGAGAATTAGACATAATAATGTGACTAAACGTAATTCTTCTACAAATAATATAACATTCAAATATTCTAGTTATTTCATTTTCGTACTTTGCAACCCTTGTTCAGTACACAGACAATTATGGACATTCAATTTATGCGACCTTCACATATAATACATGCAAATGCAATAGTGTATTAGAATTTAGAAGCAGTACTAATACTCATTTTTGGTACTAAATATTTCAAATTTCAACCTATACATTAAAACCAGAGTGACTGTAACATCGAAAATATTTAATTGAACTGGACCGATTGATAAAGTACTAAGTACTTACATAACATCATGACTTTTGGCGACAAATATATCATCAAGTCCAGAAATTAAGGTCAATCAAGGATATCATGCAAATCTGGCAATGAACTTAGTATATGGCAATGGGTTTGGATAATAGAGAAAGGGTTTGGATAATAGAGAAAGGGTTTGGATTTTCCAGACCGAATCCAACCCAGCCCGGCCGGTTTATATTTTTAATATTTAAAAGCTTAATATATACAATTTTAATTGATCCGATCACGAGTCGAGAAGGAAACCAGGGCTCCATGGTAAGAAGGCTAGGCGGAGTGCGACGCAAGATAGTTTTGGATGCACAATGTTTGGAATGGAGTAGACGCTCCAAGGCGGGAAAACCGAAGGTCGACCTGACAAATGGTAACCGGTGTCAAGGCCGACCTGACGAGCATTAATTACCGGTAAATCCGGTAGGAATTTAGTATCCCGAGAGGCGAACCTGTCATGAAGTAACTTCATGTCGAGTCGACTTATCTCTCTCGCGCAAAAACGACAAGTATTAATTATCTTTTGTATAGAAAACTATATTTTTAAAATATCTTTTGTGAAAATAATATTTTATAAAATTATAAAACGATATTAGTGGGTCTACCCATCGGGTCTGAATTTGGAGCGGGTCTGGGTCCTTAAAAACCCTTAAACGGTCGAGTCTACCAAATCCGCCCTGTTGCCATATAAATAAATATATATATTCAAAAAATATTAATTAATACTGGTGTGGTGGGATTTGTTAGAAATTAAGGTCTGCTTTAATGGCTGCTGCTGAGCTTTTATTTGTTTTGTTGTATGCATATCAGTATACGCATCTACACACACTAACCTTCTCAGAAAACACACACACATAAACACACACACACCGACTCTCTAGGCAATGAATGACGGCCTTCCCTGCAGTTTTAGTGTAATTGCAAATATTTACTACAAATTTCCCTTTCCTGCAACCCATCTTCATCATCTTGGGATTTCTTTTCCAACAATTAATACATTACTCTGCCCCCCTCCCTCAATTTAACACCACCTCTCTCTCGTCTTCTACCTCCAAACTCAATTCAATTCTCTCTCTCTCTCTCTCACCATAATTCAATTAAAGCATCCCCCCATCTCTCTCCTCTTTACTCCTCTTTATATATATCATGGCCCTTAAGATCCAAAATCACAATCACACCATAGCCGCCACCGCCGGCCCAACAATATTCATCTCCGCCACCTATAGGACTACCGGAGTCTTCTCCTCTCCCGAAAAAATTTCTCAATTTTCAGGTAAGCATTTTATCAAACACCTTATGGTCACAATCTCACACACTTCAAAATTTGATCAAAATTTCTCACGCTAAATCAGACAGGTGAGATCTACTACTCAAAAACGGGAGAGGAAACGAAAACGAAAACGAAAACGAACTAACCGGAGAATAGACGAAGATGAGCCACCGGAACGTTAACGGACCACCGAAGCTCGATCTGAAGCTGAACCTGTCTCCACCAAGGGCGATCCATCCTCGATCCGAGTCCCCGAGCCGTTCTCTGACGGTGTCGCCGACATCGCCGCCGAGCTCGTGCGTTTCGTCGGAGCTGAACCAGCAAGACGAGTGCCTAAAATACTCGACGAGCCCGGAGGCGACATCGATGATGCTGGTTGGTTGCCCTAGGTGCCTCATGTATGTGATGCTAGCAGAGGAGGATCCAAGGTGCCCTAAATGCAAAAGCTCTGTTTTGCTTGATGTTATCCATGACAAAAATACCAGCCGAAAGGCGTAGAAAGATGGGAAAATGTTTCAATATTCTCTGTTGTTAGTAGCAACTATTCGTAGTCGTGTTTAGTAAGTAGCACTATTGGTGCTCCATTTGTCATTTCAGTATGTGTAGAAGAAAATGGAGTGGAGCCTTAATAGTGCTACCTTATTTTCTTTTTACTTTGTTTCTCGTGTTTTCAATCTGTGATTTGTGGGCTGTGTTTCTTGTAAGAGAGTAAGGTAAACTTTCTATTTTTCACCACCTTTCTGCATTATATCTTCTTCCAATCACAGCATGCCACTACAGCAAAATCACCAACATGGTTGCAACTGAACCGAACCGAGCTTTTGAGAGTTTGAGTTTAACTAGTTTATTATGGAGCCGAACTTGAGCTTGAATTTATCGAATATATTGATGACTCGCGAACTTCTTCGAGCTTAATCGAGCCTAAACGAACTTAGTAATATTAATTATAAATCAAACTATTCTTTAATTTATTACAAAAATAAAATTATATATTTCTAAAATGCACAGTATATATATTTAAATCTACGATTTTATTCAAATAAATAAGTTTATTCAGATTTTTTAATATCATAAAACGTATAAAAATTGAAATTAAAGTCAAACTATTAGTTTTATTTATATGAACTTATTAACGAGTCTGCTTACGAGCTTACTAACTTTTTCTTCTTCTTCTTTTTTCTGGACCCACTAAGTTCCAATTGCATCCCCACTCCGACGGATTGAGGTTTTCTGTTCCACAATACTAACGAGAGAATACGCACACATAAGATTACGATCATATCATTTACTGTAAAAACACCTAATGCGATAAGAATTTCTCCTCCTAAACACCAATGGCCAAATTAATTTTGCCAACAAATTCATAGGCTACAACAAATTATGTATTAGTTGCCAAACTTAACTGTTCTAATTAATATTGGTAGATGTACAGATTTACAAGTAATTATGCACATTACAGAGTATACATATTTTACAATCTGGTGCATTAGTTACCAAACTTAACTGTTTCTAATTAATATTGGTAGGTGTAAAGATTTCCAAGCAAATATGCACATTTCAGAGAATTTAAAGAAATAATCCAACAGAAAAATCTTAGTTTTGAATGCCTTGTCATTATGCCTAGATATCATATCATCAATAACAAGTGAAAGCAACAAAAATTAGGTGGTTTTAGTAGGGGCATCATTAAGAAATAAATGTGTCTCCAAGTAGTTCAATGTCAATAATTACAACTAAGCAGAACAATCAATGAATGAACACACAATGTATATGCATGCATGTGAGCAGGATTCTAAAAAGCGTTAGGTAATAGTCGGGTGGTAAACTGTGGCCTAACGCCTAGGTGGGCTCAGGCGGATTTAGCGGGGACACAGGGCGGGTTAGGCGGCCTAATCGGAATAATAAGCGTAAAGCGACGAGGAAGATCTAGCGGCACAGGTGAAACTAGTGGAAATTTGGCGGAGATTTTCAAAATAATGCATGTGATGTTATTATGGGGTATATTGAGGTCAAAGATTTTAGTTGTAAACAAGAGAAGGGTAATTAGGTAAATACACACAAAAGGGGCTGGGTTGGAATGAGGTTGGGGTAGTTCAACTTCAACTGTACAAAGCAAGGAGACTATATTAGATTGAGAGTTCATTAAAACCAAATAAATGCAAAGAGTAATTGAGATGGTTGAGAGACTCAGGAGTGTTATTACGTCATATGATAAATACAAATTTAATTCACATGTCCTTTACTTAATGTTAAATATACATCTTCATCTTCTTCTTTTTCTGCGTTCAATCTTCCTCAACTTCCTTTGTCGCTAAGGGAGTGTTTGCAAAGCTTCTGTAGTGATTTGTTGTAGCCAAATAAAAGTAATTGAAAATCAAAAGTTGGTAGCATTTGCAAATAGAATTAGAAGTTGGGAATCATAAGATGATAGTAATTGGTGAAAAAAAATATAAAAATACTTATTTGCCTGTAAAAGTCAGAAGTTAAACCAGAAGTCTAAGGCTATGATTGGAAGTGAAATTTTCCTCAAAAAATATTTTGACACAAAACGTAATTGGTGTTAAAAATTTCAAAAAATATACTATTCACTCATTTTTCATTTTTCTAATCACGTTAATTTATTATTTTACTGAAAAAAACATCATTATCAACTATTATCATTAGACAATTACATCACAAAACATTATTCACTCTCTTAGTTTTCAAATCATCAATCACATCCAATTAATATTTTACTAAAAAAATCATCACATCAATTATCATAATCACATTTCCATCTTACATCCAATATCACTCTTAAAAAAATTCACTACTTTTCAAAAATAATTTTTCACCACTATTCACTTTAAAAATGAAAATGAAAGGAATGAAAGCACATCCAATCCAATCGCAGCCTAAATCATTCATCTCCCAACTATTAGATTTTGATTAAACGCTTAGAAAAAGCGAGAAACGGAAGTTGGAATTTGTAAACACTAAAAAGTAATTTTTTTTAGCCAAATGCCTACAGTTTTGATCTTATAATCCCCACAATATTTTATATGGTATTTATATATCACGTGCACAATAATGATATTATCTTATATATGCGGCAGTCACCTTGTGACTTGAATCATCAAATTAAACACCGTGATAATAAGAAATCTTGTGTGATCTTCTATTTGCATTGATGGAGATTATAACATTACCTCCATTTCGCCTCACTTCCCTTCTTTTCTAAGTCAAAACTGTGAATTTTTTAGACAAAAGAAATAATATGATTGTAATTTGTGAAAAGATTCAATCTAAATTTGTGAAAAATTCACAACCTAAGACTTTCTTTGATATTACTCATTCACATAAATTTTTCACATTTATCACCTCTGTCCTACTCCCTAAATTTCGGTCCAATTTATACAATTTAAATCCCAAGATGTGGAAGTTACTGCCATACAGCTAGTCAGCCCTAGGCTATAAAACATGTTGCCCAAAAATGTGGCAACAACCTAAAATACATAATGTTGTAACAACATAAAACAGGGACAATTACAAAAATTACCCGAGGTTTAGCCTAATTAAAAAAAAAGTTATTGTTCAAAATTACAAACCACTTAAGGTATTTCAAACACCCAACTGAAGTTTGCATTTGCCTAACAAATTCTCTCCTCTCGAGAGTTCAATTCATAAAATAGAAACAAAAATCAAGGGAGCATTTGTAATTTTAAAAGATAACCTAATTTTTTTATAATTATACTGAACCTCATGGGTAGTTTTGTAATTAACTTGAACATATACTGTAAATTTGGCTCTCTTTCTCCCTACTATCACAAGTAAAAACACAATAATTCCTGAGGGACCTGGGAGCCATTGTGGAGGCAGTTCCTTAGAGGTCGCGGTTGTTTCCCCAAGGACTAATCATGTGGGAACATGGAACCTTAATATCAAAAAAAAATATGTAAAACACAACAATAGGATTTTGTCAACTACCCAAAATATACATATTGCTTTTCAAATATACAGTGTTTATGTTTTCATATCAGACCAGTCAATAAATATGTTATAATCTCCATCTAAGTCCCAATATACCAAGACATCTCCAGCAGTCAATCCTGGTCGCATTTGCACTTTTATTTCGAAGACAATCTTAATGCATAATAATTAGTGATAATTACAAAAGACCCCCTGAGGTTTGGGTTAATTACAAAAAAAAACAGAGAAGTTTCAAAAATTACAAAAAGCCCCCTCAGATTTGTTTATGTCTTATATTTAAGGAGATAACTGTAACATTTCTAGAAATATTAAGGGGGTTTTTGAAATATTTTTTGCTTATGAAGGGGGAAAATATAATATTGAGTCAAACTTCAACGGGTTTTTTGCAAATCTCAAAAATCTCTGGGTTTTTCTGTAATCAACCGAACCTCAGGGGGCTTTTTGTAATTATCCCTAATAATTATCCAACATCATAATTCATTTTCTCCTCTTGCTCAGATGCAGTTTTCCCAGTGATGGTCTTCTGGTGAGAAAAACTGAAACAGATGCATGCACTAAGTTGTTCAGACCAACCAATATACTAAAACTGATACATTTATGAGCCATGTCAAATTTGACTATATCAATCAATGTCAAGAAACTATTCATGAGATAAATTGTAACAACTATAGTTAATGTAAACATTATTGGTGCCCTGGAACTACCTTAATACCTTGTTTGGTACAAGGATTTTGGATAGGGGTGTCAATCTCTGAACGATATGAGAACCCGACACGGACCCAACCTGAAGTTAGTGAGAACACGAATCTGACATGAATTTACCAATTTATCTAAAACATAGTTGTTTTATCTTTTCCTTAATTTTTTATGTATTTTGAGCATAACCTGAAATTAACTCGAAACCAAACACAAACCCGACCCATGAGGCGATGACCCAAATTGACACCCCTAATTTTGGAGAGGAAAAGGAAAAACAAGTGATAGGTAAAACACTCATCAAGCACAGTGGATCAAACTTACAAGCTACGCGAGCGTACGTCTTTAAGGACTGTACTTAACTGATTCTCCACCTTAATGACATTTACTTGATTCCTAGTTCTTCCTGTTACAACGCTAAACACATAGAAAGCATATTTTCTCAATGCTATAAGGTCAACTAGCTAGGCCGAAAATAGTACGAGTTTAATAAAAGAGGCAGAAATGCAATGGCATTTGAATCAAGAATTACTGCAACAAAATGAAACAGTTGTCAAACAAAGAGAGGTTAAGCACAGACTCAGATGATCATTTTCATATCTCAAACAAGTAGATTCATTAAATCAGAAAGTTGCAGTACAAAATTTTAATTATATCCATGTCTAAGAAAATTTACCCAACAGATGCCAACAAACAAATTCTACTGGATAATTTTTTTCTCATATGTTAATACATTAGCACTTAAAACTAGGAGTAACTTACACTACTTGCACGTCACGTCATATTTTTCTTACAGCATGAGTTACATTCCTAAGAACATGACCAAAAATAATCATAACTGCGGGTACCTGATCAAGGATTGTGCTCGTTCAGTTCTCCCCATCCGCTACTGCCTCTGACATATTTATCAACAATGCCAAACTCTTCATTCTGAGCAATTCTCCGCGAATAGTTCTCAGCTGATATAGGACCCTTTTTCAATCTCCTGTAGTATATTATCTCCCAAGGCCACAAGCGGGCAGAACCGAAATAAGTTTCTACGGGTAAGTCTTTTTCTCTTTCCTCAGGGTACTGTAGGCCATAGTGTTTTAGAACCATGTATATTTCCTCTGGAGACATTCTTGCTGAATTGGAAGCATTAGACCTTATAGACATATTAGACTCCGGTGCTCCCACAAGATCCTCATTTTGTGAATCACTCATCTCAAAATCATTATCATTATCATTATCATTATTATTCTCGGATAGATCCTTCTCCATATATTCCTGTTCCAATTTAGCAGGTTTTGTTTCAAATTCGTTTTCTACTGCAGATGTTATATTTTCAGATTTGGAGGTGCCTGTACTGCTTCTTATCAGTGTTTCCTTTCCAAATAAATCCGTACTATGGGCAAGACTTACAGCATTTGCCACAGAACCCTTGGAATTTTCTTGTCTTTTATCTGGAGAGGGAGATACACGTCTATTGAGTTTTACTGGTAATAACGAAGAGGTAGGAGACATTGACCTTGAAGTAGACCGTGACTTAGAGGTTTTAGTTCCGGAATGGCATGAAGGCGAAGGCCTCAAAGAATCAGATGGGGAAATTTTCTTTGAAGGCACAGACTTCGACTTGGAAGGTGACTGTGATCTTGAAGAAGTATAATCGGAGTGAACTGAAGATGATGATGGCCCCCTTGCTCTCTCCATACGATTTTTATCCCGATTTTCATAATCCCTCCAATTCCTTTTCTTATCTCTGAACTCTTTCCTCCTACCCCTTGGAGCAATCCGCGGAGGAGAATCTCCACGTCCCAGCAACCTCCGACGGTTTCTCGAAGTTGACGCCTCTTTATCACTTCCTATTTTTTCTTGGAACTTCCTAATAGAGGGTTCATCCAACTCCTTTTTGCCGTCACTGTGATAAGGTTCATACCGATCAAACTCCGGCCCATTTTCCACATATTTTTCATTCGATGGGTCCACAACCTGCTCGCCCCACCTATCACCTCCTGCCAAATCATTTGGAGACGTACGATCCCTTTCCCCCACATAAAGGTTCGAATCATACGGTTGGTAGCCAATTGATTCATCAACCAAGTCAGACGAACCAAGTTTTCTAACTTCACCATCAGCTTTCTTGGAATCCATTTCGTAATCTCGTCGGTCGTTGGAACCTAACCTTCTGTCAGCATTTTCTTTAACAGGGGGGTACCTTCTGCGTGGTGGCTCGTATGACTTGCCACCTCGGCCAAATCTTTGCAAAGCGCGAGGCTGCCTAGTAGACCATGATAGAGTTATAGCCTCTCCACAGATTCTCGTGCCTCGTAGTGTTTTCAGAGCTTTTTCAGCACTTGCAGGGTAATCATAAACTACGAACCCGTACTTGTCCTTCACCTGTATAGTACACCTACCAAACCTCCGGAAAACACGTTCAAGGTCATCTTTACGAATGTGAGATGATAGATTTCCAATATGCAAAGACATCTGTAAAACAGGACATGAGAAATTAAATAAAAACCTTGGAAACTACACAACATGAACTGACATATTACATAGAAACCTAAAAAACAAGTAAAGATTTAAGGGGTGAAGATGATTATGTTGCATTCTTTCCGGAATAGAGTTTCACTTATTTTCTTTTAGGGCAAGAAAATAACCACACTAAGATTAAATATCACATATCATCCTACTAACCAGAATTACACGAAAACTTCCACACATAAAAACATAAATTCCACAAGACACAGACGATCAATATCAATACATACTTTCTCTAGTTATGCAATGAACGGAATTCGACATCTCAGCCCCAACAACTCTGTCAATGGATTTACACTATTTTTTTGAACCATTAGGAGATTTAGATCTTTTGTCATGTTCCATGATATACATGTTGATTTTAGTTTTTACAATATCAGTCTTGTACGGGACATGACTATAGAACTATCTCAACTCATTGTTGTCTCATAATATTTTCGATGCAAGTCGAAAAACCTATGATGATGAAGGTTATGGAATTTCATCTCATTTTTCCTTCGTATGAAGGTTGGGGCATGAAAGACATCCGGCGTAAAACTTTGTTACTTTGCTTTTCGCATGAGTTTATAGTGTTAACTTTTAGACAATTAACTCACACTATAAACTTCATGCCACCAACCCCAACTTAGTTGGGATTAAGGGGCACTTGATGATTAGGAGATTTGGAGTTCAGAATATCTTTTTTTATATTTTTATTCAGGTAAACTGCAAAAATCAATGTTGTCATTAATACAAAAATGATTAGTACATTTATAAATTCGAAGTTGAAACATACACAATACAAGGCAATAAACCTATATGGCATATACAAATTTGCCGAGGAAAACACTAAACCAAAAACGTGAGCTGGAAACTCAACACAGACCTGAAACATGAATTTTACTAGAAAACTTTCACATCATTACTTATGTTCATTTGACCTAACATTAGTAAGCTTCAACACGATTTTTATGGGAACACAGAACAGTATAACCTGCACCCTGAAAAATAAAACACTATTAAAGAAGATGGACCCAGATGATTAAATCAAAAACCCATGTTATATAAGATCGAGCAACTGAAGAACATTCAATAAACACAAGCCTAAGCAAAGATTCGACCAGGAAAACTGTGAAAAAACGATATGAACAATGATTAATATTAATCCTAGATTAAATAGCGTAATAAACGAAAAATAATTACCTATAGATGGTGTCTATTAGTAGATAATTCTTGCTGTCTGTGAAAAATCTGAGATTTGTATAGTGCAGTCGGCGTATCGCATTCACACTCCGGGCAAATTTTGCTCGATCATCGGTTTTCTTTTATGGCTTTTGGCTTCATTTATTCGTCTTTTCACTTCTTGGGGTGACCTTTTAGGTAATTATTTAGAAGTCCTCGACTTTTCGCCTAATTTGCTAATTGGACTCTACCCTTGAGTATTTTAAAAAACAAGGTTTAAAAAGTAGCAAATTATAATTAAAAAAACAACTTATTTATAAAGTTATCTCCAAAAAAAAAAATAACAACTTATAAATGTTATAATGAAAGTGGTTTTTGTACTCAAAAAACAACAACGTAGTTTTCATTTTTTATTTTTTTTTCCTGAAAACAAAGGTAGCTTTCATTTTTTTTTTCTTTTTTTTTGATGGGAACCCTTAGCCACCACATTGTCTAAACTCTTCGCTCGAAGTTTTCATTATTTTTTTTTCGTTGGCACATTATGGTTTGGTTTTTCATGCCTGATAGGGGCGTATTTGGACCGATCTATCTAAATAGACTCAAGGGTTAAACTTGGGCTTTCACTGGCAAAGCCCAACCTGAAAAGCCTACCCAACCTCTGGGCTAGTTGCTTATCCTTTGGTTTTAAGCCAACAATTGGGATGAAATAAATGGGTTTAGAAGGACCAAACTCTGGGCCCGACAAGCCGATCTAAGTGGGTTGGGCTCCAATTAATGGACAAACTTAAGGGTCTTCCAAGTTGTTGGGCTTGGGAGGTGCGCGACCCACAATGAGTAATTAACTTAAGCCCAAAGGTTTAAGCTAGGGTTTTTATCTTGGCTTGGTGGGCATGAAACCCTAATTACTAACCTATAAATAGTCCACAAAAAGGTGTGCCTCAGGTGAGAATTCCAATACATGCACTTTATATAATGCTCTATTTTACATATATTCTCTCTTTAGAGCGATCTTGACTTGACTTGAGCGACGGAGTAGGTACATCGGAAAACCCTCCCGGCTCCCCTTCTAACGGTGGTTTTGCAGGTCTCAGATCGATCGTGAATCGGAGCTTGGTTTTATTGGACTGCGGGCATTCCTAAACCGACCAATGCCTATTTTGGATATGATTTTCAAAATTAGTTTTTCAGATGAATTATTGTCAATTATTTTTAAAGCGAACAATTCATATGGTGTTGAACAGTGAATTGATAAATTTATGTTTGTTGGATAGTACTTTTCAGAGGACTTTTGGATGTAAAAGTCTATTTCAATAAATATTGGTGTTTGGTGATTAATTTAAAATAGATTATTCGATAAGTCAAATTTCCAAAAAATTCATTTTAAAGAGGTCAAAATTGGAGACTTTTTGAAAATTCACTTACGCATAGGGATGGCAATGGGGCGGGGCGGCGATGACTCATACCCGCCCCGTGCCTAGAACGGGGCGGGGCGGGTCGACCCATTCTGCCCCGTTTAAAATTAAATTAAATAAAAAAAGAGAAAAATATATATTTATAAAATATTATTTACAAAAAATATTATTATCAATTTATAAATATTAGATACAGTATAAGAATACATAAAAATTACATTATAATATTATATTATATATATAATATATATTAAAATATATTTTAAAAATAAAATTATTAGGTGGGACGGGGCGGAAGTGATACCCAGACCCGTCCCGCCCCGCCCCGGGTCACGGGGTGGGGAAACCCAAACAGGACTGGTCGGGACGGGTACTTGCAGTCCGGGTCAAAATTGTCATCCCTATTTGCACAAAAGTCCATTCAAAAAATGGACTTTTTTATAATTGCTCTCAAACATGCCCTTAGTAATTCAATACCCCATGTACTGGGTTTAGTTTTTTAGGCATGTCTAATTATCTTTATATGTAATAATAATACTAAGGACTCGTTTGGGAATGTTGATGGGATTGGATTAAAAATTGGGATAGGATAGGATTGCACTGTTCATGGATTATGTAATACCATGTAATATTGTGTTTGGCGTTTGTGATTGGGTTTCCATATAACTGATTGTGTAATCAATAATTTGTGTTTGCCTTTTGTGATTACATGGGATACACATTGAAATGTCTTAAATGCCCTTAACTCTATTCACACCCAACAAAGGAACTCTGAACCTTATACACGAGAGTTGTTCTTCTCTTCGCATCCTCTCAACAGCTCCTCTTTTCCCAAATGAACTAAACTATGAAACCATGGTGAAATCTCTTTAAACTCGGAAAATATCCGCCAGATACTCCATAGTTGTCGGTGCCACGGACATAACTTGGTTTCTCCACTATCAGTTTGGGGTGAAGAAGGACAATGTTTTTTTCACAATTCACGGCCGAAAATTACATGTAAATATCCCTGAATCTCTAACCATTTATATCCGATCTTAATGGTTTTAGGACGCTATAACAATCTACGAACGTGTCAAATTATTTTCCAATTTATATTGTAGATTGATTCGTTAGGGTTTGGATGTGACGAATATTGTTCATTCCATGTTTAATGAATCACGATTTCCTGCAATTCCGTTTGCATATGTTAAGTCAAGCATTCGATTGAGGTGCTGTGAAGTTAATTATATTAATTTCTGGTAAATTGTTTCCTCAACATATAATTGAGATTTTATAAATACTGTCATTTTTGGGGCATTGTTTTGGATGTATATTTGTGTAATAAAATACCCCAGTAAACTGATTCTGATTATTAATCTTATTTACACTGACTCTTTGTTTGTAATGTTTCTAAGGTGTTTATATCGTGGCATAACGGTGTGGTTGTTGTTACATAGTGTTGGTTGTGTTGGTGTTGTTATCCAATACAGATTAAATTTAAAAATTATTTTATAAAGTATGATCCATTTCTGTTTAACTAATTCAAATGTTCTTCCACTCACATTTTATTTCATCGGCTAACATCATTAGCAAGAACAAATATGAGCAGTGAAAACACTGACACATTTAGCACTGGCAGCAATGTGACTTGTCGCTGTAGGGGTCATTTGAACGATCCGCCACTCCGGTGTTATTGTGGATACGAATTGAGAATCCACACTTCGTGGACAAAATCAAATCCCGGAAGACGTTTTATATCTTGCCCGGAAAGAGGGGTAAGTTTATCATTATATTCAAGAAGTATAGTTAAATGTTAGCCACACAAATTTAAGCTATTATTTGAATGATAAATATTCTAATTAGACCAAGTCGTTCCAGGTGAACAAGTGTGGCTTCTTCAAGTGGATTGATGATGATAATTGTGACCGATCGAGAAACATAATTTCTGGGTTGTTGGACAAACTCAAGTTAGCTAGGACTGAGTTAGCATCTACTCGACAACACGTTCAGTTCTTGAAGAAGATGGTTATGATATCGTGGATTATTACGTTTGTGGTTTGCTTTGTCGCATGCGTTATTTGCAAAAGCTAACCTCAAATAACTACGGACATGTATGATAGTCTAACTAGTGCTCATTAAATTATAGTATGTTATGAGCACTCTTAATTTCTTCGATGTATTTTGTAGACATGGTTTGGATGGACCTAACTGCTTTTGCTTCTTTTTTAAGGAATATAATATTGAGATAGTAGTATGGTTTGGGATTTATAATTAAGGAGTTTTCCAGTGGATGTAAATGTACTCTTTATAACTCATGTTGTATGAATTGTTCAGAGGTACTTGGTTAAGCAAGCTGTGTTTGTCCTTAAATTGGTGATCGATTTTAGCATTTTTTGTGCATTCATTTCCTTGGATATATGCTATTCAATAAGAACTACTGTTAATTTTCTCGCTCAATTAATCGCCCAATTGTGCATGCTTCTCGTTTTTGGAATATATCCTATCACCACTTGCAAAGATCATGTCGAGGGAATCGGATTCTTTTTTGCAAATTTTACCATGCCAATCGCTCGCTACATATCACCCGCTGTTTGATGTGTCAAGCAGTCCAAAAGGTGTGCAATATGTCCGGTTAAAAACAGTGTGGATGCCCACTTGTTTGAAACACAATCAATTACAAACTAGTGCTCCAAATTCTCTGCTGTTGGTGATATAACTAGGCAATTTTTGGAATCCAACTTTTGCACAAAACTACAACAACTCTGCAGATTGATTGGCATTGTTGGAAAAATGTGAATTATATTTTATTACTACAATTGGGTGCTTCAATTATTGAGGCTTGCCAAAGATGTTCACAGAGGAACCAACAATTGCTATAAATAGGCTATACTACATAGGTAGAAAATGTGTACCGTAAATTTTTAGAAGTAATATTGTTTAAGAAAAATAAAATTAAGTCTCCCAAAAAGATAGTCACCATATTTTAGCATCTGTTCTTATCAATGGCACCATAATATCCCACTAATCAGGCTGATTTCATCTATGATGATGAATGGAAGGAACGTGAAGATAGGTTGTTCATTCAAGTCTTAATAGAACAACAAGCCCAAAACAACTTTGCTCCAAACCGGGTCAATGCACATGCAGTTCTTATTGCTATGGACACTGTTAACAAGGAATTTAACCACAATTTCTCCTACGACTATTGTCACGAGCGGTTGGAAATGCTTGAAAAATGGTATCGCACTTTCTATTGGGTTATCAGGAAGCATGGAGTTAGGTATGATATTATAAAAAATAAAGTCAATGCCCCTGACTAGGTGTGGGAAGAGATATATGAGGTGATTCTTTTCGACTTTGTCAAAAAATATTTAATTTAAAATATCATGAAACATTATTAATAAATCGTGTTTACATAATTTAACCTTATATTGTTTTTTAGTCTAATCAGTTTGGAATCGCGTATCATGAGACCGGAGATCCATGCTGGATGGAGTTGTGCCAACTATTTGGAACTCTTTTCAATCCTGCTAATGATGATGTTATTAACATTTCGTCTGGTACTGAAACTGATGATATAGGTAATCTTTCCGGCTTGCCGGATCCTCCACGTGGTAGTGCAGAAATAGTCAACATATCTTCATCGCCTCGTCAACACGCCGATGAATCATTCTCGCGATATCTTTCACGATTTGCCGGTGGAAATGATATTGGTTCAGAGAGTTCAGTTAATCAACCAACTCCAAGTAATTCTAATTCTGGTACCTTCAATGGGGTCATCCCTGGCCAAGTCCTACTCGGGTGCCACATCAACGTCAACCACGTGCGCCGCGATCACGCTCCTTCCTCACAAAGAGCGCGATACTAGTGGATCCTCACCGCACCAAATTAAAGATCGTTCATTGTCATTGCATATTCGACTGGCTAAAGAAGGTGTTATATCATTTCTTGGATTGCACGTGTACTTGTTATCATCGTTTAGCATAAATAAACCGTGTTTGTGTGGTTGCTAGTTTAACTTTATATATCAATGTTGTGTTGGTGTGTAATAGTTGTCGAGTTTAGCTTGCATGTAGTAATGTTTAAAATGAAGTTGATGTTCAGTGTGATCGTCATTATGTACGATGTTTTTCAATGAAGCTCGAAATATTATTGTGTGTGTTTGTCATCAGTTTCCTTAATTAACAATTAGGCCGAATTTGCTCGTTTGTGTACCATAATAATAATTGAAACCTTTCCTAACCAAATATGTAACAAAAATAATTATTAAAAAAACAACTAAAATACCCATGCAAATATATAATACGGTCTTCATAGTCATATACATTACTGGAGTACTGATCATAGCAACCATTACATAAACTTGCAAAACTTGGCCAAGTCCAAAATATAAATTATATAATAGTCATGCTTAGATTAAACTTAATAAAACCTAACGAAACCAACATGGAGTTAACAGACAACGACATTAAGTTCCATTTTTTAACAGGCCGAATGGGGAAAAAGGTGAGCACCATTTGCGTGATTAACGGCTATCCACATCGGAAGTAGCCTCTTCACCAGGAGCATTTTCAGGAACGTTTGGATTCGGTGCGTCGTCATCGTCATTTGGCGCTAGAGGTGGCGGTTGTCCACCAAACACCCAAGGATTCATCCAAACAATGTCATTGTTGTGGTCACTATCATCAGTATCGTATTCAGACAGATAGCTAGAAGATGAGTCCGATGATATGTCGTCAACCACAATAGGTTCGTCCTCATTATAACCATTGTTCAGCCCTAAGTCAATCGTAGCAGCCTTCTTTGTTGTAAATGTCTCTTCGCACCTTTCAAACCAATCGAATCCATAAGTCCGGAAGTAGCGTTGCATGTTCGTCTCCTACAAATATAATTTAAAATAAAGATTGATCACAAATATGCAAAACGTAAAAGTATTAAAAATGAAGAAGTAATAGAAAATTTTAATAAACTGAACCTTCTCTATTTCATCCCAATAAGTGACAGTAATTTTCATGCGGTGTGTGTCCCTGTTGAATTTTACCCCAGGCAGGTCCAAGAGCTGGACAAACTGATTGTACAAAGCTCGAAACTTATGGATTTTTCCTTCACGCCTCAATCGGGATGTTCTTGTGCACCTATCACTTATCAAACGAGCAACTTGCGGGAAAATCCCATTGAAAACCTCACCACGGTTTAACATTTCATATCCATGCCGCACACACGGAAAAAAATCTCGCACAACGTCTCTTCTTCCTCTTCGTCCATCCCCGACCACGTATGTTAGCCTTCACCCATTGATTTCGTGTCTTCACCATGATAAATCTGTGGTTGAAATGAAGTGTAAAACAATTAGAAAACATACAAACAATATCTAGTAAATACAATATTCATGAAGTTTTACAATTTTACACGTAACAAAACTGATAATGTTGTAAACCTTGATGTAATATTTCACAAAAAAAAAGGTTTTATATTATTTATGTAAGAAAGATCAAAGGATGATGGATAACTGAACAAGGAAAATGAAGATGTTGAAACTGATCCACCATTATACCTAAGTAGTGTCGATGGAACGGCCAAGAGGTGGAAAATGAAGAGGTGGGTCAGTTTTCTTTTATAATGGTGGGAGTTTCACCATTTAATTATACATTCATTTATTGGTAAATGGATTGTGTTAAATATATGACATTAATGGTGGGTTGGTATTAGGCATTTAAGTTTGTAGCATTTAGTGGGTCAAAAGAGTGCAAAATCAGGCAAAATATTTTGCTTCCAGCCGATTTGCATTCTTTGGACAACTTGTATCTCATCAATACAGATGACATGATACATGTTTTTAAGACCTGCATGTAGCTTCTGCCCACGGTCCGAATCCGCGGTTCGGCCCAAATAATAATGGAACAGAACCGGAACCTTGAACAGACGGTTCAAAACGGTTCTGGGGAACCGGTTCGATTCGAACCGAATCAGAACCGCGGTTCCATTTCTGCTGGAACCTTGAACCGGCTTCTTTTTTTTTTAAAAAAATTTGTTTAATATAACACTATATAATTCAATACCTAATTTAGAATATTATCTTAGATTATTGGAAGACTTTAAATTAAATTAAACAAAAAAAAAAAAAAAATGGGCTTGAACTTAATATTAATAATTAACATGAATAATTAATATTAAGTTGCCTACGTATCCTCTTAGGGTATAGAGGAATCAAAGCCCACGTAGTTCGCTTACCTTTTACCTTTATTACCTTTTGGTAGTGGCGTGGCTCAATCACTCCCATTTTCATTCGGTTGTGGGACGTTGTTCCTTTCGTGTCAAAGTCATCGTTGAGATCTAATTGAGCTTCCATTCCTTGTATTCGTTTTTCCGCTCTAGCCCAATCGGCCAACAAACATTGAGCTTCTAAGTTGTCCGGATGCAAACACGACCTTTGCTCGTCCAACATGTTCCCACCGAAGCTAAAAGCTTGTTCTACCGCCACAGTCGAAACGGGACATGCTAAAATCTCTTTGGCTATGATTGAAAGGATTGGATAACTTTGGCTTTTTTGTGACCACCACCGCAATATGTCCAAATCATCATTATCTGCTTCACTAAATTCAAAACTTCTAGTGTAATAATTCTCAAGTTCTATGTTAGAAGTTGAGGAACTCCGTGGTCGTTTACTTTTTTCCCTAACTAAGCGTTGTACTATGTTAAATTTCTTTAAACCGGTTGAAGTACTAGGTGTAGGTTGTATTTCTTGTTGACTCGTTTCTCCCTTAAATTTTAAGCTATATTCATTATAAAGTTCATTTAGTCCTTGTCTAACTTGAAGTAAAATTAGTCGAACACTAGGTTTATCCAGGACTTGGATCAAGTATCCAGGATATAAAGCATCATAATATACATTTAACAAATCTTCTAATAAATCTAATTTACATCTAGGATCTAATACAAAAGCAATTAAATAAAGTTCTGGAATAGTTTGAAAATATTTACACCATTTCAATTTCATTTTTTCTATACAATCATGTAAAAGTGGATCAATTATGCATTCATTAAAAGCGGTAGCAATATTAATACAATTCATTAATACTAGATTTGCAAATCGGATAATAAACACCGGATAATAAATTTGTTGATTCTCGAAAAAACTCCTAGCATCTCACATAAAGAAGCGCATTTATTCCATTGGTAAGGGTATAAACGAATTCCTACAGTCAAAGAGTTAAAAAAAGAACACAATAATTCCTTATAATCAAATGAAGCTTGTAATAAATCATATGTTGAGTTCCAACGTGTTGGTACATCTCTAGGAAATCTTTTAGGTCTTTTCTTATTCGATTTACAATATTTACCCCATTGATGCATAATTGTCGGATGTCCCCATAAATATTGAAGTGCGCTTCTAATTGGTTGAATATGCTCGTTTAAATAAGTTAATCCATCTTGTACACATAAATTTAGTACGTGACAAATACATCTAATATGAAAATATCTACCCCCTAAAGATGGTTGACATAATGAAGTAAGTTCTTCAATACTAGCATTATTTGAACTAGCATTATCAAATGAAATAGAAAATATTTTATCAACTAAATTATATTCTTGCAAAATTAAATTTATCATATTAACAATATTCTCGGCAGTATGTCTTTCATCAAATAATCTATAAGCAATTAATCGTTTTTGTAAATGCCAAGAACTATCTATCCAATGACATGTAATACCCATATAACTATGTGTTCGCCAATGATCACTCCAAATATCAGAACAAATAGATACTTTTTGAACTAAAGAACCAAATTCATTAATTAAATTTTTTTTACCATTTTTTACTAATTTCCTGATTTCACGTGTGAGAGAAGTTCTAGGAACACGTTTAGTAGCGGGATTTAGTGAAGATTGACATAGTTCTTCAAAACTTAATTTTTCTCCAAAACTAAACGAAAGATGTTCTATAGATACAAATTTAGCTAAATTTTCTCTCCATACTCTATCATCATATTTAAATAAACCGGGTTGATTTTGCGTACCTCCACCGAGACTTGAAGATCCGACATACCCGTGCAATTGAGTTTGTGTTGGAGCATATCCAAATTCCACAGGATGTTTTTTTCCCATATGCTTCTTTAAAGACCCATACCCACCTCCTTGTTGTAATTTATAAGAAGTCTAAAAAATAAGAAAAATAAAATAGTAATGTATTTATTTAATAAAAACTTAAAATATAAAATTACAAAAATAAAAAAATGAGAATCACCTCACAATATTTGCATTTTGCTCGGATTTCACCGGATGGAAGCTTGACTTTGTTGAAATGTTTAACAAACATGTCGGATTTAGGAGCTCGAGGCTTTTTACCACTTGTTGGAATTTGATCGACACTTTTTGCGTTTCAAATAATTGCTCGATCTCTTGCTCCTCGTCGCTTAATCCGGTGATATCACGGGTTCGGATGAACTTGCCATAATATATTAAATTTATAGATACAAGAATTGAAGTATAAAACTATAAATCAAATAGATAATTTAATATTTAATATAAGTAATATTTTTTAAAGTAATTTATAGAATTTAAAAGAAGAAAATTTCTAATAATAAGTTATAGATAAATGAATTAGAGATTAGAGAAAGAAGGAGAGAAATTTCTTAGCTTTAAATAATAAGAGTGAAAATGTGAGATAGAAATTAGAGAGAAATTGAGAGAGTGGTGTGGAAAAATGAATTAGGGGAGTTGGGTATTTATAGAAAAATAAAACCAAAAAACAAAAAAAAAAAAAATAAAAATAAATTGGGGAAATTTGACGTTGCAGCCCCAAATTCAAGGTCAAAGCATCAAGTTCAGGTTTCAAATGACCGTTGCTTAATATTTTATTAAATAATAATAAAAAAAAGCAACGGTCATATCACTCACATCACATGACATAATTATATTAAAAAAATTCAAAACATATATTGGCGGTTTCTGGTTCGGAATGGGAACCAGGGGTTCCAATCGTGGGCGAATCGTGGCAAGGCGGTTCCACGGTTCTTCCAAATGAGGAACGAACCGATAGAGGTCGGTTCTTCGATTTGAATCGAACCGGTCAAGCGATTCAGAACCGTTGACCACGGTTCGGTTCGGTTGCCCATTTGGTCGGGCCTACCGCATGTATTGTATTGTTCATGGGAAAAGAAAAAAGATGTCCAGTCACGAGCATGCAATATTTAATGTAAAATCTGATTCTAGTGTACAACAAACGTGCATAATAAAGGAATGTACATAATTTGTACACAAAAATAGTATATACTACAAACCCGAATGCACCTAAATATACTCAATTTATAAATATGCTCCAAATCATTTCAAAACAAAGATATAGAGATTCCCAAATACACAAATTGAAGTCTCCCAAATACGTAAATAGAAGGAAATATAACAAAGATATAAAGTCTAAAATACGTAAATAGAAGGAAATACGTCCCTTCTATTTCAATATTAAGCTCTAACATTATAATGCATCATCTAAATGGAGCAAAACATAAATAACAAAGAAAATACTATTCTTAAATGTCCAAATTGAATCAGATCTTTCCTTCAAGAAGCATCTTCACCATAACAACTTTCTTATCGTCGCTTAGACTAAAAAAAATGTCAAGTTCCTCTGTCTTCTTGCTTAATTGGGTAGCCACAGCTATCTTGCTCTCCTTTGTCAGGAAAGTCATTTTATCAAGAGCATCGTAAAGAGATTTCCTAGAAGATGATGCATCTTGCTCAAAACTAATGCGTTTAGCAATGTCAGCTAAACGTGCATCTGTTTTGTCACAAAAATTCTCCAATACATTGTAAAACGGTCTTCGTTTGGATTTTTTTTTTTTCTTTTCTTGGGGATTTGTCGTAAACGCGAGCACTATTTTGAGGGTTGTACGTAGAAGTGCCATCGTTATCATCATTAGGACTGGGTGTCTGTGGAGACTCATTAATAGGAGTTGTTTCTCGATTCACTTGTCCTCCACTCAACATCTCTTGAATGACATCTGCACAACCTTGAGCATTTTCGCCCGTAGTCGATTCTTACCAAATATATCGCACCAATCCTTATAATAGGGCCGGGACTTGTATCGCATAGTTTTAGCATTTGGATCGGTCTGCGAGGAATGTAAAGATAAGTCCTTTCCAAATTAAATCAATGGGGTCGTGCAAAATGATTTTCCTACAAGACTAGTAATAGGAAGTACATATGGGAAAAGATAATCAATGTAGATTACCTTCACATACTCGTCCCAAAAAATATCCTCTTTTACGGTCAAGGTGTTCGAGGAATCATTCCAAATTTAATCCCGTCCTTGAAAGCATCATTGATATTGAACCATAATCTTTCTTCCACACATGTATCTTGGAACTAATGTGTGGAGAAGCACGTAAAGTTGTTCCTGGAATTGTCTGTTTCATTGGTTGTTCAAGCATGTGTTGGTAGCCTGATTTGAACCCGTTGTCACACTTGAAACCTTGTGCAACGAGTTTTTCAAGGCATGTAGTAACGCATGCTCTCTTCTTCAACAGTCCATGAACGTCTACTTTACACCGGGTTTGTTTACGAGTTGGACCATATCTCAAGTACACTTCCCGATGATTCCATATCACCTATGTGGTTTGGTAATACGAAAAACAAATATAAAAAACATAAGGAATACATGTAAAAATTAAGATTTTAATATTCATTTGTATTACATGCACCAAAATAATGTAACAGGACATGAAACTCACAATAAATAACCATTGAATTACAACAAATAAACAAATATTCAGTTAGGATAATAGTTTAACCTTATAATCCAACACACCATAATAATACAAATACATGTTCCCATCATTGTCTAAAAGACTTGACAAAGATACAAACTTGTTTTACAATCATAGGAAAATGGTTATAGTCATTTAATTAAAATACATATTACAGGTTATTACATATCAAGAACGCCACTCGTTATACATAGAGTTTGCAAGATTATCGCGCCAAGAATTCCAAGGCTGGGATGACTCCAATTGGTCAACAAAATCACCATCTCCATTGGCATCGTAAGACATGGTGTCCACTATAAATTCTGGATATTCATCCTCTAGTGGATCATATGCCATGGTAGTGCGGTTAAAGTTGTGCAATAAGCAACAAGCCATGATGATTCGGTTTTAAGCGCCTTAATAGGGTAAAAAGAATTACTACGTAGAATGGCCCAACGCCCTTTTAGTAAAACAGAATGCTCGCTCAATTATGTTTCGCTTGCCTTAGCATGTCTCAAATTGTAGAGTTCCCTAGGATTCTGAGGTGCTGAGGAACCAGATCCCCATTCATCCAAATGGTATCTAACACCTCGGTAAGGTGCTAGGAAACCAGAGCTGTTTGTATAACCACAATCACACAAGTAATAAGAACCTGAAATTTTTTGTCATAAGCCTAATGTCAGTTCGACTAATTTAATTAGGACTTCACAAAGAATAACTAACCGTTAGGGACTTTCAAACCATTTCTGCGTGTAACGGCATCACGTAACACACGACAATCGGCTGCAGAACCTTCCCATCCACTCAAAACGTAGGAAAAATTCATATTTTGATCACAAACACCAAGAACGTGTACACTGACGGCTCCTTTCCTGTTCCTATGTCTTGACTTGTCAGAAGAGGGACACGTACTTCAATGTATGTTCCGTCTAAAGCCCCAAGGCAACCCTAGTACATAGCAATCAAGAAAGAACAGTCTTAACATTACCCTAGGACCATATTTTGCTAAAAAATAAAATAATCATAAAATTTTCTTAAATGAAGATATCACCTTAAACCACTTCCATCTATCATCCGTGCTTTCATCGCTTACAGGTTGAGGAGTCACTAATAATAATGAATGAAGCCTAAGCAATGCTTGTAGCACCAAATTGAAATGTGTGCTAATGGTGTAACTGGATCGTTTGAAATCAAATTTGACGACACGAGTTTTTTTGTGATGGGCCAATATAGATAAGAAGATCGCAACCTGTTCAGTAATTTGTACATGCCTAGTCCGATTCAACCCTCCAACATTTTCTAAAAGAAAGCACAATCTATGAAACGCATTCCTGTCCATTCGGAGTTGATCAATACAATCCTTATCACTCATGTTCATTAGTTCATGCATATGTTCAATTTGTCTACCTAAACGAGCGATCATTCTATATGGGACACGATTTGAGGGAGATATGCGACGTCTATGTTGAGGCACAAAGTGTCGTCGATAGAAATATACAAAGAACAAAAAGGTCTTAATCATTGTAACGATTTCTTCGACAACGACAATTAAATGAATATCTCGGTCAACCATCTTTCTTTGAAATCCTACAAATTATTAATATTACATTCAATATACATTTTATTCAAAAAACAATTGAACAAATATTTGTTAATATGTGTTTAACAACATGCAGCTTCTAAATAACATATAAATACTAAAAAATGCATGTATATGCAGTCTACTATAAAAAAAAGCCAGTTATATCCAGGGATACAAAAACATAAATATTAATTACACCAATAGCTTGACATGATTTGAGACAATAAAATGAAAAAATAGAATCCATATAAATCAAATATTGCTTAAAGGTGTTTAAAATATGTTAACTAATCCAAATTAAATTGACAACGTATGACGGGACCCATTGGGTTAAAAAATGGAGAAGCATAATTCATTCATACCATATGTCCAACTGAAAACCCATTCACACCAAGTACTCCATATCATTTCTCATTCCATTTAAACCAAGCACAACAACTATTCATATATAAATTTGAAATATTAAGAGGTAATTATTAGTGCAAAATAAGTCATTTTGCCTTATTTTAACCACCAAGATTGCAATGCATTAGCACAAAAACAATAAAATCTCAAGGGATGTACCTAATAAACTGAGCAACCAGTCCATACCATAGCTCATAAATTGAACAGACCAAAATTTTTAATGAAAATTAAATGATTCTATTTAACTCTGGGAGCACAATTATATTTCTTCAAAGACAAAAATCATAAAGCAAGAAAATCATAGTTTGCAGTTTGCAAATAGACAACACTAAAAATATAGATTTCATAAACCACAATGCCCACAATTGCACATCAAAAAATGATACCCATTCATAAAAAAATGGCCGAATTTACAGAAATAAGAAGCCTCAACACCATTCGACATGTTGTGCCAATTTTTTTGGTATTTTCACATCATTTAGAATGATTCACTGATCGCAATATGTAAAATTTTGGAACGAAAAAATTGGTAAATAATTACTTACAGTGAAGAACCCTTAAATTTCCGTATTCGTCTTCTTCGATTTTGCGTAGCAGCCAACTCTTCAAATGAAAATGCTTGAAAACTAGCAGCTCCCAGGCAACGAGATGAACAACAGAGATAATTTTCACAAAAAATACATGAACAAAAGAAATTTATGTCAACATAAATTCATCAAATGCACCGTGAATCAAATGCGGAAAATGGAAATAAACGCGATGAATCATACCTGGGCTCGGTAACTCTTCAAACGAAAATGTTTGCAAAGTAGCAGATCTCGGCAACGGGCTAGGGTTTGCAGACGGAGGGGGAGGAATATAAATGAAGTAATTTTGTAAATAATGTGTCTAATGGGGGCAAAGAAGCCATTTCCATGGGTAGAATGGGGGTGTAAATGACATTTTACAATTTAGGATAACATGGGATTCTATAATACCAGGGGGTGGGGTGGGATAGATTATCAAATCAAAATGGGATTGTAATCCAAGCCCGATGGGCTATCACGGGCCGCAATCAGTAACCCCAAACATAGGATTCAGTGGGACAACAATCCTTATCACAGGTAATCAACATTGCCAAACGCGCCCTAAAGATAATAGCCACGACTATAATAGTGAAGTTTTTTTTAATAGTGAATTTTATTTGTTTTACGTTTCTTTCTCGTTATTTATGTAGAGCTTGGCATGAGGCTAATATCACCTATTAGAGGTGAGATTAATGGTTCAAATATTATTTCTCTTCTATAATCCCCTTTTAATGGTTTAAATTTGCACTCAAAAATATTAAGCCATAAAGCAGACTTTCACATGATAAATATTTTTTTTAAAATAAAAAAAAGTAATAAATAAGGTTTTCTAGTGATACATGTGATTATCAGTGTTTGATTTTCTTGAAAATCGGGCATAATAATGTGACTGATTTTAAAGTTAAGGTGAGAATTATATTCTCTATCTGGAAGATGAAATTGTCCTGTACAAAATGCTAATGATTCTAGGAGATAGTCTCTAAGATACAACGATTTTCGAATTTAAGTTAGCAGCATTGCAAAACTTAAATTTCAACAAAGAAAACAATGATTTAGAATTGTCGGATTTCAGAAGAAGAAGAAGAATGAGACAATATGTTGAATAATGCAATATTGAATGCGATGGAAATGAACACTAGGGGGTCTATTTATAGAATTTCGATTGCCCCTTTAGACTAGATGCAACCCGTGGTCCAGATTGATCTTGACTGTTAGATTGCATATTCTGATAATAGTCGCTCTTGACTGTTAGATTGCACATTCTGATAATAGTCGCGATCCAGTAGTCCTGATCGCACACCTCTGAATTATGCCAAGTCAATGCACATGAGTTGCCCTGTATTCCACTGAGTCATCTCCGAGCCACTGAATCGAATACTAGTTCAATTTCTCAAAAGATTAAGGATGTCGTGAAGTGCAAAGTGCACTTTTAAAGTGTCCAATGCGACATGCGCGGTCTCGGTGCTCCTTGAGCTAGCTCAAAGCTAGTCAAATCAACTTGGTCTACTAGGGTGCACCATAAGGAGCTTCACAAGATTACTCTTTACTATTGGTAGAATTTTATATAAAGAAGCTAAATTAGCTCCTTGTTTCCAACGTGGGATGTAACTCTTCACATTACTACTGTTCCATATTTCTATATAAAAGTGCATTTAAGTGACTTACTTCATGCATTAATTTATCAGTCTCCCGAAAATAGTTTTGAGAAAAATTAAATGATAATCCCATCTACTCAAAATGTAGATTACAATTATCTAATTTATTTCTATTTTACATAAACGAACCTTACTTAAATAATTGGCCAAAGTTAGGTCAAAACTCATTTTTATTAAACCAATTTCTAGTAATACACTCATACACTGTTCTAAAAAGTCTCACCTAGTCCGGTAGTCCATGCCTAGGCGCTAGACTCCCCTTGATTGCCAACATTTTTCTTTTAATTAGGTTCCACCTAAATACCTAATTCTAGTTATACCCCACTGTTGGGGGCGAAAAAATCCTTTTATTATTAATATACTTTTTCATATATATATATATATTGATTTCCATTAATTACCTATTAATTAGTGGGCTATAGGTAGAATAATTCGGCCCACAAATTATTTTCTTCTACACGGCCCATAAGCCCATCACCCAGTCTCGTTCAAGAGGCACATATATAATGTGAAACTAAACGAAAGCAACAATGCTATTGAGCGGATGCTAGCCTCTCTATGCCACATTAAGATTTGACCTTCAACACATAAATACAAACATTATTTTTTTGTTTACTTTATGTGCATGCCCATTAATTTCCTATATGGCTATATGCACATATTCAGAAAAATATTACATACAAATAAATCAACATAATAATTAATCAATTCAAGGCGATGAATAATCCAGTCTTCTGTAGACCAGTAGTGTTCCATATTTCACATATACTTTTAACTTGTATGCTTGCGAACTAACATAACTAATTGTATTTTCACGCAAGGGGGGATGTTCACATCCCACAAATTGATAAATATATTGAATTTAGTTATTTTTAAAAAATGGGATTGGGGTGTATATACATTTGAATTAAGAGCACTTTTGAAATTAACTGTTAAATCGAAAAATCCATTTCAAAAATAATTAATGTTTTGTGATTAAATTATAATGAACTTTTGGATAAACCACTTCCCTAAAAGTTAATTCTAGAGAAGTGAGAATTGTAGACTTTTTGGTCCATTCTAGAGAAGTTCATTTTCTAAATATAATGGGCATTTTCGTAAGTGCTCCCAAACATGCACTTAGTCAATGAGTGTATTTATCATTTTTGGAGGTGTGAATAGCGTCGAATCATATTTCATGTTTCACTTCATGTTACACTCTACTGGATGAGGGACATGTGGGTATACATCTAAAAATCAATAATTCCTATTTATCCGTTAGGACATGTCCATCATCAATTGTAGTGGTGGAACACAAAAAGTTGAACATCAAATCTCTTCCCAAGTAGCCCCACACAAATGATACATATGATTATTTCTCCTTTTACCCTGCATTTTCAGAATTGTGAAATGTCAATAAGTCAGATATTAAAAATTCATAATGAAATACAAAAGATATTACAAAAAATGAAAATAAGCAATCAAATTTATGAAAGTCATAATAAATTTAATCAAAGTTTGTAAATGTTATTATGCACAGTTGCACACACATCTAAATGCCTTTTCTCTTTCTTCTTTGAATTATTCATTATAATTATTATTTTCTTGAGTTGATTACTTATCTACCGTCAAAAACTCTTCAACAAAAGTGACTATAAGATTTTCTTACAATAATACTAGCAAAAACACAAAAATTTGAGATATGTAAATTGGAAAAAAGAAAAATATTGATGTTAATTATAGAAATATGTTGAATTATTTGTTCATTGTTTTACCTTTTCAAGAAAACTAATAATGACATTTGGACTGTTGCCCTCATAGGCCTCAGAGCTCCAATTATTTTACTTTATTTCCCTTTCTCTGAAACCCTTTTAAGCCCCCCTCAACCTCGCGTTTTTCTTCATCAGATTCTCTTGACTCCTCCCCCTTTCTTCAAAATATCTTCTTCGCTTCGATCAAATCGATCTCTACGCAGAAACCCCATTCACATAATTTCACCATGACCCTTGGCTCAGGAGGATCCAGTGTTGTGGGTAACGACCATTTTATCTTTACAAAGATATATTGTTTCTTAATGTTATTATTTTTCTTTCGGCCGATTTTTATCGATTTTCATCGGTTTCTTGGTCAATCTGCAAATGGGTCGTTGGGTTTCTTTTATCTGGAAGAATGATTGGTTTTAGATTTGTGTGCTGGATCTTAATAAAAATCGTTCTTGTTATGTTTATGTAGGTGTAATTTAGTGAGAATCTGAATTTTTCTGTATGGGTTCTTGTGGGAACTGGGAAATATTGATTGAATAAATTTGACTGGTTGTTGCGTGTAAAAAACGCTGACATAGAGCTCCAGTTTATCTGATATTTTACTCATGTTGAGTGACTGATGAGTTTCTTTTTTTTATGTGTTTCCATGCCATTGATGGTTCATGGCTGAGTTGTGCGTTATTAATAGGCCGAATGGACGATTTGAACGGAATTCATACTTTAAATTAATATGTCTTTGCGAATGTTTTAGCATATAAGAGATTCATAAGATTTAAGGTTATGGACTGTGCACTGGATGTGCTAGCTGCTTTACACGAGTCTGTTTGTTCTTGTCCTTGAAAAGTAAAAGAACTCATCGAATTTGATTGGTTTCAATGATATCCCAAGTCAATTTGCACTAATTTCCATAATTTTGTTTGCTACTTGTTTTGCGCAATCAGCTGTTCTAAGTCAATCTAATGAAAATTATCTTATTATTTTACATTTGATGCTGCACTTACACTTTGCTGGCCATGTGTGAATGGCTGAATAAGGAAACCCCTATGATCTAGTTTATGTGCCCTTTCACCTGTTATTGGAGATTGAGTGTTGGATTACGTCATGAAAATATAGCATCTCAAATCTTCTACTTTTTGTAGTCCCTCGAAATTTCAGATTGTTGGAGGAACTTGAACGCGGAGAAAAGGGAATTGGGGATGGTACTGTGAGCTATGGAATGGATGATGGAGATGATATTTACATGCGGTCGTGGACTGGCACCATTATAGGTCCTCACAATGTGAGCATTTTCTCTGCTATACTGTCTCATTTTGATGCGGAATAATATAGTTTGAACTGGCAAGCCTTTGGTTCGATGCATCATGTTCATATTCGTATTAGATGCGAGGATTTTGGCAGGAAGACAATGGTTTAAAATTCGTGTATGAGTCATGTAGTTAAAAAACTCATTTAGTAGTTGATATGATTTGTATTCCATATGCATGCTTATCGTTTTCTTCTTCACCTATTAAGGAGACTATTTCCCTAATGATCCTTTTTTAAACAGAATTTATTTGTGGCTAAAAGTTATCTTTATCTGGTAATTTTAATAGCATGTGTTTCGAATCAAATTATTTTTAATTATCATGGCCAATGGTTTCACTACAGCTTGTATTAAGTGGCTGAATTAGATTGACGATAAAATTTAGATATATGCTTGACCTTCACCTTGATGGGTTCTTTCCTTATTTTCTGGGCTGGTAGTACTTTTAGGAATCTTTTCATGCCTTTTGATGGCGATGTTGAATGATATCTATATTTCCAGAGCATGACCTTGGAAGTGTTAGCAAAAACTTCTGCTTCTAGAAGAAGTGATTTATTGTAGCAGAAGTATAAGTAGTTGAGAATAAAAAGTTGGTAGTGTTTGCAAATAAAATTAGAAGTGGAGAATCAAAAGTTGAGACTGTTTGGTTAAAAATTTGTAATAGTGCTTATTTGTTTGTAGAAGTCAAACGAGAAGCAGAATCAGAAATCTAAAGCACCCACCTTCCTTCTTTTAGATTGTCATTAAATGAAGCACAATCAAAAGCAGAAGTTGACATTTGCAAACACTGAAAACTGATTTTTTTTTCCAACTAAAATGTGAGAAGCACTTTATTTAGTGATTGCAAACACTCCCCTTGTGGTGTAGCTAGTGTAACATCTGTAATTTGATGGAAAATTTTAAAAAGATTGTTGATGTGCGTTGCGTTATTCATTGTTGTTCTGATAAGCCTAATTAGTTTGCATTGTTTTGTTCTACATTAATGAACTTTTGCTGTAATTCTATATTGATGCAAATAACTCAAGTGCATGTTTTCGTTCTTCCTGTCAGTCTGTACATGAAGGGCGCATATATCAGTTGAAGCTATTTTGTGACAAAGATTACCCAGAGAAGCCTCCCAGTGTTAGATTCCATTCCCGGGTTAACATGACTTGCGTAAACCATGAAACTGGAGTGGTACGAATACAATGAACTCAAGGTTAAGTTGACATTGTTGTTTTTATTGGGAGAGCCATTTTAGCATCTTCAGATATTACATTTCACATAATTTAGAATATGTTCATTGGTGGTGGTATCTAGTCATTGTAGTGTTAGTTGATATTAGAATATATGAACCGATCAAATCAATTCCATTTTGATGGGAACAATTCTATTAATTCAAATACATTGATAAATGTTTTCCTATTTTGACCATTAATATTTGCATAGTGCAAATAATGAGGAAATGTGATAACGTGATGAAAGAATTAAAAACGAAAAGAACACTACTGAGTACTGAACCTGCTTTTTTCTTCGATATTTCTTTGATATTCTCCTGTATATTTCTGTGGAGTAGCGAGTTACATTTTCTGATGTCAAACATGGTGTCGACTGAGGAAGTATGCAATCTAATACTCCCTCCTATTCAAAATAAGTGTCTTTTTAGGAAAAAACACACATATTAAGGATTATGTTAAAATACCAAATATAACTTTAATTATGCATAGATGCTACTTTGGAACTAACAAATTTATGCATTAGTATTGGTTGGAAAACGATACACTTTAAGGGTAATTTGGGAAAACTTTTTTCTTACTAGCCTTGAAAATGTGAAAAAGACATTCTTATTGAAGATTTTTTCATATGCCAAAAGGACACTTATTGTGAATAGGAGGGAGTAGCATATATCCTCCTTCCAAGGATGGACTAATTTTGTAACCTTGAAATCAATCCATTAGTCTTTCGAAATTACAAAAACCCTCTTGACATTTGTTACAACATCATTCTATTGAGGGTGTAATTTGTATAACAATCATTTTTTTTTGTAATTTTAAAATAACTTGATTTTCTTTTGTAATTAAGCTAAACATTAGGGGTACTTTTTGTAATTCTTTTGTTAAATGATTTGCTGTGTGAGTGATGAGTTGGATAGTCGTAAATCTGTCAAACCATATGCTTATGAAATGATTGCTATATGATGTGTTCATGGTCTAGGTGGAACCAAAAAAATTCGGGCTTCTAGCGAATTGGCAGCGAGAGTACACGATGGAAGACATATTGACACAGCTGAAGAAAGAGATGGCTGCTCCACACAACCGTAAGCTGGTCCAGCCTCCGGAAGGAACCTATTTCTAGTGTAAAGGATAATGCAGGTCCTATTGACCCATATGATGCTGATTTATGTTTATATCGTGTTAAGATATGTAAGTTGTATGGGGAACGCCCAAAAAAGCTTTCTCGTATCAACTCTTTTGGATTCCTGTTATCCTTTTTTGTTGTGAAACTGTGTTGGGATGTTTGGTAATGGGATTTCTTGTGTGTGACTATCCTTGAACATATTTTGTCAATATCATAGTGTTTATGTTCACATATTCTCTCACTTGTGTGTGGAAAACTTTGAGAAGAGATTATATCAATGTTCTCTAGCTTGCGAAATTTTGTTCAAGGGATAATTACAAGCAATTATCCTTGAGGTTTAGTCTAATTACAGATAAACTCGGGTATATTCCAAATTATTACAAATACCCTTTTATTTTTATTTTACGAACTGCACCCAGAAGAGGGAAAATCATATTTTTTTGTTCCATTCCCTATTTTACTTCCTATTCCACTCACGATTTGGATGTTTGACGCATGTATTTTACATCTAAAAACCAATAACCATAGTTATTTTACTAACATATGTCCACCATCCACGTGCAGTGTGGAGCAGGGAAGTGGAACACAAAAAGTGGGTCGGGAAATTTGTTCCCTCTCAAGAGGGGTATTTAGTAAGCAATGGGTTGTTTGTAGAGTACATTTAGGGGGTTTCTCGTAATTTTGAAAGATAACTGGACTTTTTTTGTAGGTAGGTTAAAGTTTAAACCTCAGATCTCGGGTAGTTTTTGTAATTATTCCTTTGATATTAATGGAGGATTCAAATGGTCTCTTGCTTCTATGGCAGGATTACATCTTTGTTTCAGCTGTTAATCCTGTAATTTTGAGCCCTTTTGATCTGTAGTTGTGATGTTTGCCCAATTCAGTGTGAAAAGGAAACATGCTTGGAATTAATGCTAAAAAACAATTGTGACTTTTTTCGCTTTGTCCGGCTTGAAATTTGTGATATTACTAACCAAAACTTTATTGTGATGACAATCATAAACATATTGAGATTTTTTCGATGGCTGATAGGGGTGATAATTTCAGGCACGACACAATTGACTGACACGAACACGACACAAAATTATAGGGTTTGAGCTGAGGCTTATCGTGTTAGGGTTGTTATCGAGTTGGGATGATAAGGCACGATAAAAATCGGGCTGATATTGGGTTGGCACGATAAACACGATAAGGCATGATAAGACACGATAATTTTTTTAATTATTGGTAATTAATTATCTAGATGGGTAATTTACGAATAATTAACTATTTGTACTTAACAATTTATTTATTAATAATTTATTAGAATATATGTTTTAAGTATAAAACATAAAGATATAAAAAAAATCATAAGCTTTATTTGTTAACGTGCTTAATGAGCCTAACGGGTCAAACGGGCTTGCCTAAATAAATTTGACAATTTTGCTTATCGTGTTTATCGTGATTTTCGTGTTTTTAATGTATCGTGTTTGAGCTTAGATTTCAAGTCGTTAAGCTCATCGTGTCGTGTGGCTTATCGTGTCGGCCCAATAGCGACCCGACACGAACGATTTGCCAGCCCTAATGACCAACCACTTAAGAGCTTCATTTGGAGCTGCTTGACGGAGTATAAATTAGGGCTGACAATTCCTTACACGATACGATAGTCCGCCTGAAGTGACCGAGTGAAGTCCGAATCCGAACCCCAACATGACTAACACGAATCTGACACGGTGTTTACTAATTTGTCTATAACTTAGTTATTTTATATTTTAATTAATTTTTAATGCATTTTAAGCATAATCTGAAATCAACCTGAAACCTAACACGAACCCGACCTGATGACCCGATTTGCCACCCCTACTAAAAATGCTTACCAAAATATTCAACGAAAGATTACGAGGTGTGTAAATTGGAGTAGTGTAAAGGGACTATTTCATGTATTTTGTGGAATTCATTTATGATAATCACCTACTATTTCATTGCCCATCAATAGCTGTTTCTGCACACTTAACAATCTTATTAACTTCACAAATTCACCCTACTTCTCTACAAATTTATGTAATCTTATTTACTTGTCATTTCCTGTTCATTAGAGTTCTCAACACAAATTAATTTACATTCAAGTTGGGATTTAGGAACAAGATTTCATGACTGATGTGTTAATAATTACCCATTCAAATTTCAAATCTACTATAATCCACGTTTGTTTAAGAGCTATTTGATAAAATCTGTAAAAAAAAGAATTGTCAAAATAATAAGTTGATTATTGAAATCTAAATATGAAAGCAAGATAGTCCTATTTCTAGAGATTATACTTGCATTCCAGATTCTTGTGAAAATAAATAGAAAATTTGAGTTATTCATGGAATGAATAATTTAAGGTGGTTAATGTTAATTCATTCTTTCTATAAACCAGATAGCAAAAACTTGTGTAAGACAGTCGCACAGTGCGACAAGTGATATTTTTAGTATAAAATGTGATACATTATCTGAATACACTAAATTTTAATGTATTAAGACAAAATATCACTTTTTATACTAAAAGTGCAATTAGTCGCACTGTAATGCGACCGTCTTACGAAAGACCTACTCAAACCAGATAAACCTTCTTAGCTTAGAAACTCTCAAACATCTTATATGTTTGAGAGCTTATAAGTTCTCTGATTGTATTTAATAATTTTTTAAACATATCTTATAAACTCTAAAAACAATGAGCTATAAGGTTTTTATTTTATTTTTTAACTTGTGAAATCCATAATTTCTTTCAAAACAAGATTTTATTTTGACAAACTCCTTTAATCTTTAATTATTCTAATTATAAATTTGACTATTTTAATTACAAAAATTGACAAAGCTAACATTTTATAAACGCTATCATCTTATTTTATCCAATAACTGTTTTTTTTTTTGTGTGCAAAACACCGTTTGACCGTTTCTGGGTGAGGGATTGAGGCAAGATCCCTAACATGTATATTTATAAAAGAGTCTATTACAAGAAAACACTTAAAGAACTTATTTTTAATATAAAAAATTTAAAAAATATTCTTATAAAATATAAAAACTTGCAAAATCTTTTAAATAAGTTCATCAAATATATTCCGTCAATAGTAAAAGAATATTCTAACAAAATTTATCAAGGGCAAAAACTTGATTTTAAAAGGCCTGAATCCGACGGTCTCCAGCGTTTAAAAAAGCCCGATTAACTCCACAGCCCGATTAATCTGAAAAGCCCGATTAACCCGCTTCCTCTCTCTCCCCACGTCGCCATAAATACGTCTTTATACTCACACGTCACTTACACCCACCCCACCCAAGAACTATATAATCCATTTCCCCTCTAACCCTAGCTTTTCCCCCAAATCCAATAATCACTATCGTTTTCAATCTGGATGCGCCACCATGGCCACCGCCATTCCCCCCGACGAGCCGCCTCCGCCACCCGAATCACCGCCTTCTGAAACCGCTCCTCTTCCGCCGCCTCCGGCCGAAGTCGAAAAACCAGTCTTGATCCGTTCAGTCTGGTCCAAGAACCTAGACTCTGAGTTCTCCCTCATCCGCGATCTCATCGATCGTTACCCTTTGTTTCCATGGATACCGAGTTCCCCGGTGTCGTTTTCCGCCACCACAAGCACTATTCCGACCCGCTCGATCACTATCAGACCCTGAAATCCAATGTGGACGCGCTCAAGCTAATTCAGGTAGGGATCACGCTTTCTGACTCGTTTGGGAACCTCCCCGACCTTGGGTGCCCCGACCGCTGCTACATCTGGGAGTTCAATTTCTGTGATTTCGACATTTCCAGTGACGACCATGCGCCTAACTCCATTGACCTCCTCCGCCACCAGGGGGTTGATTTTGAGTCCAATCGCAAGTTTGGTATTTGCGCCTCTCGCTTTGCTGAACTCATGGTGTCATCAGGGCTCGTGTGTAATGAGGATGTTACTTACATAACCTTTCACAGTGGGTATGATTTTGGATACCTCATCAAGGCCATTACAGGGAAAGCCCTCCCGGGCAGCCTGCCAGAGTTTCTGAATTTGCTAAGGGTCTTTTTTGGGGACCGTGTTTATGATGTTAAACACATGATTAAGTTCTGTCAGGGATTGCATGGGGGATTGAGTAGGGTGGCAAGGTCGCTAGGTGTCGAGCGTGTTGCTGGGAAGTCCCATCAGGCTGGGTCCGATAGCCTGCTCACTTGGCATGCGTTTGAGAAGATTAGGTCTGTCTACTTCACCAATGGTAAGAAGGTTGAGGGTCTGCTTGACAAGTATGCTGGCGTTCTCTATGGGTTAGAGATAACTGATAATTAGCTTCTGTGCTTTAGATGTGCTGGAGCGTTGGTAAAAGTATTTGGTTTTCATTGGCTTTATTTCCCTGTTCATCTGTACAATCCTTTCGCATAATATCAAAAGCCAAGCTCCTGTTAAGATTTGTTCATTTCTGCTTCTTTTTATTATGAATGCTCTCCTTAGATATATATTGCTTATACATGTATGCATACTGCACTTGGCTTGATTTTGTGATCTAATGATTATGCCTGATGAAACTATATCTGAGCTTCTAAGGAAATGAGACATTGAATGTTGTTAGAATTTGAAGAGTGAATCAGGCGATTTTGGAGATGTGGTTTGTGCCAAGGTGGTTGTACCAAATAAATGAGTTGGTTTCCAGGATTCCTAAGTGGTTTTGAATTTGTGACGCTTGAAAAGATACTGGTGGTTGTCATTAGTAAATGCAGGATAATGATGCTACTTGGATCATTTGAGGTTGGTGTGGATGACAGCTGATTTAGTGCTTTGTCATTCTGTGTCATGCATTAGTATCTTGTTTCTTAGGCCATTCAAATTGTGGACATAGTACTCAGTAGATTGCTTGTTTCAAAGGGTAGGGGTACTAAACGGACTTAGTATTAAAAGTTCATCGCTGAAGCTTGATCCATTTACTAATTTCTTTTGAATGTATCATCATGCAGCTGTTGATGATGCCCAAGTGTAGTGGACTGTAGTGCGAGCTGACCTGTTATTGTTATTGGGTGAAGCGTGTGGTATGTGCTAAAGGAAAATTCATGCAAGGTGTGAAGATACAATTTATAAAAGAAGGCTCCTTACGCATGTATGCATAATAGCTGAGTGCTTGACAACCACATAGGCTGAAAAATAGTGCATCTGACTTGAGGCTTGAGGCACAAGCAGCATGCATTGGGAGTCATACTATTACAGTAACATTTTTCACATGTCCTAGAGGCATATGGAATGAGTATTCTCCATGGTTTGAAGTTTCTGGAGTTAAGAGCCAAGTTCGAGATTGTTTTAGTGTATCATAGGGTTTCTAGAAATAAAGGCAGTTGAGAAGATCTCTGGAACTCTCATTGAGGTGAAAGAAAGATGATTCATAGTGTTTCCTTTAATAGAGCGTAATAATTAATTAAGGACCTTATTTGAAAGTAGACTAGAGGGTCTTACTTAAAAAACGAGAGAGATTAAAGAGTGTGTGACGACTAAAGAGTATGCATTGAAGCTTTTTATTGTTAATGAATAGTTTAGTCTCCATGGTTGCAACTGTGTGTTATTTGCACCACTAACTTATATCAGCAGTGGTAGACAAACACTTTTACACTCCAAGCTTTTCCTGGTATTGGTTGAAGATGGTTTAGCTTAACCAAAAAGGGTGGTTGAGGAGCTAAGTGTTGCTTAGGCCAAGTCTGATGTGTGATATTAGTGCTTGGCTAGTGCTTTGCTTATATAGTCCAATTACAATCCCACTTCGGAGATTGTTTGACCTTGAATCTAAGACCATGTGAACGTCGGAGCAAATCGGTGTAAAATTAAATAAATGTAGGAGTATAATGGATAAAAATTAAAGAAGATAAATTTCTAATCCCTCGGAGTATGATATCCATTGAGGAATAGCCCTTCAACTCGGCAATATAACACTCGGATACCTTGCAAATTAACAAACTTAATCATGGGAAAATACAATTCCAGGATACAGAACGTCTTGAACTTGTACCATTTCAAGTCGGATTGTAGTGATCTTAGTTTTATCTTCAAATATGTTTTACAAAAAAAAGTAAATATTGACTGGTCTACAAGGTTATATATAGTTAATGTTGGCGTTCCAACTACTTCCTTTACATAAAAGTGCACCATTTTCAATTACAAAGGCTTTGAATGTGCCATGCACATTGCACTTTTGTGTCTTCTCTAATATTTTCAAAGATTATTGGTAAAAGGTAAATTAGTTGAGTGTTGAATGGGATTGGTATGTATATTGGAGTTATATGTTATGTTATTGTTATGTCATTCTTGCTTCCCTCTAGGAATGAGAGTGAGCCCAATGAATTTTGGATGTGTCTATTCTTGTTTATCTATATGGTATAATTTAAACTCTAGATGATCATTGGAGTTAAAATGTCTTGAAGTGTTAGATATTATTTTCTTAATGTTGTGGTTAACCTTTTACGTTGGAATATCTTTGCGCTTGGGGCAATGACGCAACTAGTGAGGTTGTAACTGAGGCGCGTCTATTGCCGGTTGAAGACTATTTCCAAATCCCCTCTTGGGCCTGGGCTTGCCCCTAGCCCTCGAGAATTTCTGGAAGGGCTCCTGTAATCCAGGTAAAGCCCTAAAAAAAACCTTTTACGTTGGAATCGAAAAACAAACCTTTCAATGGTAAGAAAGCAATTCTAGGCGGAGGACAAGGCACATTGATTTTTATTAGTTTTCAAATGAAACATAAAGTGATAAATCTAGAGAATCACGGACCAAATTATTTTTATCTATGGAAACTTACTTTATCTAACAATATATTTGCAATAATTGGTAGCTTATTATGCCAAAATCATGCAAATAGCTGATCACATAATTTTTCTTATCTATGGAAGCCTAATCTGTAATTAGTGAATCACATATGTATAGTCTTTTGTTGTAGACATTTAATCTAAATCATGAAGCTGTAACATTCTGAATGATCTATCCTTGAAGTGAAGAATCTTCTGTTTGTCCTCTTTTCAACATCTTGTATATTCATTGTAAAAGAAAAAAGAAGGCATGGGATATGTATCTTAACTATCATTTACAAAATAATGATTTTACCTCACAGTAATTGTTTGATTGTTTTAGCTTTAACAAAAGACATGGCACAAAATCTTCATGATATTATATGTTGTAGTGCTTAGACAGGCTAGCCATTTTGTTTGTTGTACTTTCTTTTTTACGTCATGAGGTGAATCTTTTGAAGGGTGATCAACCACTGATGCTATTGATTTATGATTAAGCCTTGGGAAATGTTTTTTTTGTTTGTGCCTATGAAGAAATTGTGGAAGCAACTAAACACACTGCGAAGAAAAGCTTGAATCGTGCTGACAATGTCATATATGCGTTTATGGTGAATTGTAATCATCAATACATATCTTGAGTGCAAAATTATTTTCTGTCACATTTTTGTTTTGCCTGGAAAAAGTAGCTATTAGGAGTCTCGTTCTTATTTTACTTTTGTCTCTTGTTTGCAAACTGGTTGCAAATTTGTCTAGTTTCATATGTCTAAAGCTCATTAAGAATTTTGCTTCGTAGTTTCGCTTCTTCGGATCAACATATGGGAATATGGGGAGGAATGTTACTTATTTGAGTAGTAGTTGCCATAAAAAGGAGGAAACAGAGTATGTATTTCAAGTAATTCTTTTGCCATGGTTTGATTCTTTAAAATTTTGAGGATGATGGGAGTTATCTAGTAAACATTGGGTCTCGATTAAGTATTCATCATTTAACATTTGTTAATCACATATGAAATCAATCACTTATCATCTCATTCCACAAAGTAAATGCGCCATAGTTGATTTCTTCACCAAAAACTGATAGTACAACAGTATGGAGGTACGTGATTTTTTATGTGATGTAATTTTGGATATGCATTTTATATTTTTAATTGAAATGTTTTTTCCAATCATAAGCTTTGTAGCTGGATGTTCACGTCATGAACACTTACTTAGAGGGTTTTTGGCTGAGCTTATGCATAAAATCTTGTAAGCTCGTACATCTAGCTTATGAGATGTGAGATCGTATTTTAAAATAAATTGTTGAAGTGTGTGGATATAAGATGATGAAGCTTATAAGATGTTAGTATTGACAACTTTGAAATTAAAATAAGCAAAATGAATGGAGGTTGTCAAAATAGGACCTTATTTTGAAATAACTGGTATTTCCCAATTTTTTTAAAAAATAACTTATAAGCTCTTAGCATCTTATTTTGGGAACTTATAAAATAAAATAAAATTATTGAGAATTTTATAGAGCTTATACACGCTTAAATATTGATAAGATATTTTGAAGAGCTTATAAGCTCAGCCAAACAACCTTTTAACGAGTAAATATTATACGAGCAAAATAAATTTTGTTATCAATTTTTAGAAACTCAACCTAACAGTCAATCAGAAGAAAAGATTATCAAAAGAGACGGAGAATATTAGACTGGCTAATCCTACAAATATGCTAGGGTGTCTCGATGCTTTATGTGGCGGGACACTCTCGAATGGAAATAAGATCTTATTTTGAAAAAGTTGGGATTTCCCATATAACTTATAAGCACTTAACATCTTATTTTGGGAACATATAAGTTTTCCCTTAAAAATAATTATCGCGCACTTTTATAGAGCTTATGAGCACTTAAACACTGATAACTGATTAGATGTTTTGAAGAACAGACAAACACCCGCTTAACGAGTAAATACTATATCTCTTGGTTTTAATATTAATAATAAAAATGAAATTGGTAGAAAGTCACATTTCAGGGATGAAATGATCTCAAATAGCTGCCATTTCTTCCATGAACTTTTTGTATGTATTTTGGGGAACTTCCGCCATTGGCTCTTAACAGTTTGATTTTTTTGAATTATATTATACTGACATTAGAATGTGGATAGACGGAGTGTGTTTCTTGCAGAATCAAAAGCATGATTGTGAAACAACACCTGGATCGGACCTGGAGGCAAGTGTTAACAGTGTTAACATAGGAGATCAATGTAAGTAACATTATTTGCTAAGCTGTTGCTATTTATTGGATACATATTGGTGTTTGATGCACCTATTTGTCATTTATGATCAAATTCCAAATCTTGGACAGTCATTGAAATCTTCTTGTTAGATTAGGTAGCCATTCATCGAATTAATGCAGTTGGCGGAATGTGCGAAGATTTTTTGTATATCTGATACCATGTGTATAATAGATTGGTCTTTCTTTTGGCAACTATAATCGAGTTTCAAATCCTATACTGAACCTGGATTCTTATTTTGGAAGCAATCGATCACTGTATTAATGCAGCTGGAACAAATATGCAAAGGTCTCCTGCATATCTGATATATAATATATGCTTGATGTTAAATTTTCGAGAATATCTTAAAATAAAAGTTCTATATTGTATCTGTCTCGTGTAAGGTAAGGTTCTTTATGTTGGTGTTTCCGAACATGTGCGCTAATATAGGATTTAATTGCACTGGCTCTGAGTTTACAGGACATTTTTAACAAGTACTCTGATTTCATGTTTGTATACTTATTTAGAACCTTACTATGCAGCTAAATGGCATTGATTTTAACTGAAGCAATATAACAGTTTCAGAAATTTGAAAATCTTCTGTAATTTATGAACGATTTTCTGTATTGTAGCCTTTATGCTGCTTTTGAGGTATAAGAGCTTTTCCAATGTCTGGTCTATGAGCATTGGCCTCTGTTCACAATCAGTTAGAAGCAGGCAATAGAGGTATAAAATAATTCACATCTTTCGGAATTATCTAACGATTGTCCACGCTGAAAGCATTTAGGCTGATTTGGATGATATCAGTCTCTTTGGACTGGTGATTTGTCTCTTGACTGTACGATAGTTGGAGCAAAGAACCAACGCCGAATATTTATTATTTTCAGTGTAATTATGCTCACTCCTATTTTCATGGACTATTGCACACTCACTATATATAGGTTATTGGTTGTTTGACTTTATTTATTGTACTTGATGAAGAAAACAGGTATCTTGGACAAATTTTACCATGTAAGTTCTTTTCTGATGAGTTTAATATCTAAAGGGAGTTTGGATGTGGGATGCATGTTCTCTTTTTAATTTTGAGCTCTGCTTTCAATAGGGTACTGAGTCCAGGCCTCTGCGGCGTGACATCTACTAGGCAAATAGACCAAATGCATGATTTAATGATAGTTATCTAATCTTGCAGTATTTTGCTTCCCATTTCTGCTGATTTGCGGTTATGTTCTTAGCATTTGATTGGTGGACTGGCCTTTGCAGATGTTATAATTAATGGCTATTATTCTATTATCGATTGCATTCGCTTTGTCGAATTTATAGTGCTCTCGCGGAGTGTATACTTGTATTCGATCTTCTTAGTAATTTTTACTCCGAAGGTTTTTCCTTTTTGTGCCGGGTCTGCTGTGTCACAGACTTCAAGCTCTGTTTTTGGTGTTCCATAAATGTGAACTGCAAGAATTGAATCTGCTAAATTTGACATTTGTATTTGTGATATTTAGAAAAATTGAGGGATGTAACTGTAGAATGTAGAATGTTTGATGGTGTCGGCAAATTTCTCATGCCAACTAATGGTTGGGGCAAAATGTAAGACGCCTCAAGGGGTTTTTTGTAATTTTGAAACATCTTGGGTTTCTTTTGTAATTACCCAAACTTCAGGGTTTTTATTTTTTGTAATTATCCCTTTAGATTATTAATCTGCATCTCATGAGTTCCAATGTGGGAACAATTAATGGAAAAAAAATTCGGTATGCTCAGTTCTAAGAACAGAAAGGATGATATAAGATCCTCTGGTTATTTATATTGCTCTCAAGCCTTTGTGCTTCAATTTGGTGAATAATTCACCTGAACTAGCAGTTTTTGACTGGTGTGCTGCTCAATTAGAACAAGGTTTGTTTTCATGCACATAAAGAAGCTTTCTGTTTCAATTGTTGATTTCTTGTTCAATATTTTGGCTCTATCAACTTTGATCTGTGCAGGAAATACAAAGTGTATAATTCAACTCCAGCTGAACTACTCTGTAGGCTCTGGTGCCATGGAAATTTCAAGGGGCCCCATTTGGGCTATTAGTCTAATCGAGATTGAAACGAGCTTTGGTGATACCAAACATGAATCGAGCTTGAGTAGTTTGATATTTTTAAATATTTTTTTACTAATTGAGCTTGAGCTCGTGTTTAATTTTGCATTTTATTGAATGAACAAATGTGCTCAGACTTGGTTTGTTATGTTAACAAATCGAGCTCATACAATTTTGAGTTGAGATTTGAGTAGTTTGGTCGATTTTCAGTTATGAATGTTCAACTTAACTTTCAGGTGTTTTAATTTTTTTTTTTATACTACAAATTGCATCCTCACTAGAGGGGTGTTTTGTAGGAAAATACTTACCTCAAAGCTCAAGGGGTGCTTGTAGTATTTTAATGCTTTATATGCAATTTTGAAAGATAATTGAGGTTTGAGGTTTTCTGTGATTAGGTCAAACCTCAATGGTGGTTTTTGTTATTATTATCCCTTATACTTAAATATTTAAATAAAATAAGAAAAGCATGAATTTTCTTTAAGGTTAGTTTTACTTTGAACCGTTGTTTCTGTCAAATAAAAAAATCGATATTCGTTGAGCTCTTTAGGGATGATATTTTTTGGTTGCTTGGATCTCTAAAATTAGAGCAGCATATGTTAGAAAGAGGAGGGTAGAAAAGGACCATCTTTGGCAACTTTTTTCTTGTCATGGTCCCTTAGTTTTTAAGGTACAACAAAGACAAACAATCTATAGTATCTGTCAAACCCCATCTCACATGTACTGTACATGATGTATATATGTAGGGTATATGGACCCATCCAAAACAAGATCAAGGATTATAGTCCATGAAATATATTGACAAATGAAAAACATAAAAATTCACTCGCATAATATGAGAACGGATTTTTTCTGCTCCATTTCATGCTTTTATTATATGGATGGTGGATACACGTCAATAAAATAATCCATTGTTGATTTTTTAGATGCGAATGTATGTGGTCAAACATCCAATGGAAAGAGAAGTGAAATAGAAAATGGAACATGAAATCTAATTCAAAGATAATATGGGACTATTTGAAGCTCTTGAATTTTAATACTTCCCATCTTCTAAAAAAGTTTCGCATTTTTTGTTATCGTTTCTAAGCTTTCGCTTAGATTATGTTTAGGTAGCAACTCTGGTCTCCTGTGATTCAACCCATGCCGATCACCTTTAATGATTTTTGTCCTAATCATTTGCCAGTCCAACTATACCTTTAAGGCTTATTTCACATTCCCCCTCTCAAATATACTCGCTTTTGGGAGAATTTCAAATACTAACATTGAATATCAATCTAATTTCAGTAATCTTCCAAAATTACAAACATTCTCTTGATATTTGTTTATGTTTGTGTCTATTCAGGGGTATTTGTAAAACAAGCACAAACATTAAGAGTATGTGTAATACCTCAAGTAGGTATTTGTAGATTTAAAAGATAATTGGATTATTTTGTAATTAACTTAAATTCTAGAAGTTTTGTAATTCACCCTTTGCTTTTTAGTTTTGGGAACATTCATTTACACTTATTTTTAAATCTATATTTTGTTCTTAAAACTTTATACCCCTTTCACATGAAACACTCTTTATTTCTGTGTGAAAATAATTCAATACTGGCTTTATTCAAAATACCATGTCAAATAAATTGATTTAAATATCACAATTCACTAATGCACAAACATTTGTTGTCTAAATTGACGTTTCGAGTTTAAACCAGTTTCACAAAATAGCTATAAAATTGAACCTAAACATAGCCATAATATAATTAGTATCCTCTCTTTCTTTAGGTCTCAAACTGACCACATGATAGAGGTTTAAAGACATTAAAACTTGACATGATAATAATACACCCCATATGGTGTCTTATTTACTGTTTCTTAAATTTTCAACACCACATTAATTTCTCTTTCCCTCTAAATTCATCGTCCCAAATTATAGAGGCACTAATTTAGTCAATAATTCAATGCGGCTTTTTTTTTTTTTTTAAAAAATATCGAAATGCATTTTAAATGTATCTTGCTTAAAAAAACAAGAACAAGAACAAAATATTCAAGATACATTTTTGCTTTTTTTAAGTAATATTACGTTTTTTTTTGAAAGTTATATTGAATTGAAAAAACGCTTAATATTTTAGTCAAAAACGGCTTTTCGCCGTTTTTAATAAAATGTCAGTGCAAAGTCGCTTCTATTAAAGTTTTTTTTTACTTTTTAATTAAAATCGGCGATTATGGCCGCGTTTTTATTAAAGTTTTTTTAAATTTTATTTCAAATTCAAAACGCCATGGTATGGCCGCTTTTATTAAAAAATTAATTATATTGTTAAAATGATTAGTCCTTTAATTACATAATCATTTGATATATTAACATATAATAATACTAAATCCTATTATACTATATTATTAGATACATAATTAATATATATACTAAATAAATATTATATATTCTAAACAATTAAATAATTTTATAAATATATTTATATTTATAAATTATTTGTTATTTGCAATGTTTATATAATATTCATTGTTTTAAAATCACCACTTAACTCCAATTAGTCCTCATCCGTGCTAGACTCCCTTATTCGCATAGTTTTTTTCCACAAATTATAAGTGGCATATTTGGCTTATTACCATTATTATATATTATAGTATACAATAATAATGTATAATATTATCAAATGGTCTAAAAGCATTAACCGCTAGTTGTGTAAGCACTAATCAAGAAAACTAGGCGATAAGGATAATATTTTAGAACAATGAATATTATATAAACATTGCAAATAACAAATATATTTATAAAATTATTTAATTGTTTAGTATATATATTAATTATGTATCTAATAATATAATATAATAGGATTTTAGTATTATTATATGTTAATATATCAAATGATTATGTAATTAAAGGACTAATCATTTTTAACAATACAATCAAATTTTTTTTTAATAAAACGCTTAATACGGCCGTTTTTAATTTGAAATAAAATTAAAAAACTTTAATAAAAACGCCATAACGCCGCCGATTTTAATTAAAATAAAAGTAAAAAAAAACTTTGATAGAAACGCTTTGCACTTGACGATTTTATTAAAAACGGTGAGAGAAAGCCGCTTTTGACTAAAAATATTAAGCCATTTTTTTTTCGGTTCAATTGTATAACTCGAAAAAAAAAAAAAACGTAATATTCTTAAAAGCCCATACATTTTCTGTGTGTGTATGACATTTTTTTATTTAATATCTTATTTTTTTTTTATCAACAAGGCATAACCAACTTCACGTGTGATATAATGGTATGTAAATACATTTAAAATAGTAAACAAAAGAATAGCATTTTATCAATCATATATATTAACATGCCCATATGGAGTATACTTATTGGTTGTCAAATACAAGCATTTAGGGTGGCAAATCGTGTTATCGTATCGTATTCTTATTACACTATCGTGTTTTCATATTATCTATTTTATTTATCTTAAATATAATAATAATTTTAATTTTAAATTAATTTTTCAATTTCGTGTTCGTGTCGTGGTATCGTGGACGTGTCATATTGTGTCATGCTTTATCATATTTTTGTCTCTCGTAATCGATTTGTAATCGCGTCGGCCGCGTCCCAAACCCCACATTCTTCTTTCTTTTACTTATCTTCATTGTTTTATTTTTTAGTTAATTTATTTTTTCTTTCTCGGGGACTCGATTTCAACTTTCAAGCCAATCAATCAATCACAAGAGGGGTGACATTGACAATCCCCCATTACAACACATAACCCCATGAAGTTATCGAGAGAAACCCAAACACGAGCACGAGAAACCCGAACACTAATTGAACACGCATCATGTTACCAATTTGTCTAAAACGTGAATATTTTATATTTTAATTAGTTTTGATGTATTTTTAAGATAACTCGAAATCAACCCGAAATCAAACACGAATCAGATCTCGATGAGCTGAATTACCACCCTAATCATAGGTAAGGTTATCTAATAGGCTTCTTCTAATTATATGGTCCAAGTCAAGACACAAAAATAATTAGACTGACCACTATTAGTCAAGTGGACTGGCCCATATCATGCATGATTAAATTCAATGTCCTTTAATTCATCAATAATTAAGTTGTTCAGTTTCATTCACATAGTATATGTTTACTCTAGTCATTTTACCTTTTAATTTAAAAAAATGTTAGTCGATTTGAAACACATTTTTTTGACAAGAAAATAATTTTATTAAATAATTCAAACCAACAATACATTGATAGAAGGCATATAAACAAACGTTAGAAATCATAAAAGATTAATTATGAAAAGATTCATAGATCTTAGGTTAATAACAAAACCGCCTAAAACCTATAATTTTGAAATTTCTATAGTGTCTGAATACCTATGATTAGGATTCTAACTGTCAAGCATCATAACTGATTTTGTTATCTCTCACGAATCAAATTTCGCGGTCTCAATCAGAAGAAAAACACCGCAAAGACGCGATAAACTAAACGCCGCACCAAACGGCACAAATCACAAACAAGAAAACAAACAAATAATTGGATTTATGTGGGAAACCACTTATTTTATAAACTCGAATAAATTAAAAAAAAGGAATTCACAGTCGAGTACAAAATCAATAAATGGAGTGAAATAGATGTGCTTCAAATATTCAGCTCCTGAAATCAGGAAAACTTAATTGCACTCATTCAATTCAAAAGCCAGTGGTGGTACATAATGCAATAAAAGATCTCAACAACTACATTTACTTATTAGATGACACTGTTTTTTTAATTAATAAGTTGAGTATAATGTTTCTATTGTTGCAGATCCATTAATTTAGTATTTCTAGATTTGATGTTTGATTTTTTCCCGTAATATTTTGATTTGAAAAAGAGAAATAGACAAAACACAAGAAACTTGATTATCAAGAGAAAATTACCAACAATCTTAATCAACCCCATATGGTTTGAGACTAGAGACACTTTTATGGGAATTTAATGCTGTGTGTCGCTTCAATAATATAAGTGAATAATGTACTACATTTTAACAATTTCAACTTTCTTTTATAAAGTTGTATTTCATCTCGTTTTATTTCATCAATACATGTTATATAAATACATATGACATTATTCATATACTTTGGTGACCAATGATGGAGATAGGAACAAATTTGGGATGGATAAAATAAGAAAATCATATAAATTATAATTAAAATATTTTTTTCAAAAAATATTTCTAGTGTAACTTATTCTTATTTCTTTTTTAAAATTTGGGGGTGGGGAGTAGGTTGGCCCCCTCTCTCCGCCCTTGGTGGTGACACTACCTTGTTTAAACTTGACTAGGGATGACAATAAGCAGATAAGTTAGATATCTAAAGACACCGGATTCCCCGCCTTAGAACTTAGAACTGCAGACGGGCTGGTTGACCCAACTCCGCTCCAAATTAATAAAATTAAATGAAAAACATTAAAAAAAGGAAAAATAATTATATATCTGTAATATATTAATAAAATATTCTTTACAAAAGTTGTTATTATAAATTTATAAATGTTGGATATAATATTGAAAGATAAAACATATATTGTAATATATATTATATTATGCAAACTACATATTAAATATATAAAACAAATAAATTTTATATGCGGGGCAGAATTGGTACCCGTGGGGTAGAAGCAGTGGTGGCCCTGAGGAGGGGCCAAAGAGCGACTGCCCCAGGCCCTCAAATTTTGTATTTTATGTGTGTGTATATATATTGTATTTGACTATTTCTTTTTTCATTTAATTTTTATACACTTATTAATTACGAATGAATACAACTATATAAAATCACAACCCTATTGTATTCTATATTCGTGTATTCTATAATTGTATCTGAATATAATATACAATCTAGTGAATATTCTTTTAGAGTCAATTATTTTATAAGTTTAGCAAGATTTTGCTATTGTTGCAAAAGTATATTTGTACAATTGCAAAATATGATAATCTTTCGTCTTCCAGTTTGATTCAAAGAAGTTAAATTCCTTAGATTGATAAATTGAAAGAATGTTGTCAAAATATTGAAAATGTTTTAAAGCATGATAACTCTCTAGATATTAATTCAAATAATTTATTTAAAAGTGTTACAAATGATTTTATCAACATAATAAAATCTAACACCTTTTTTTTAATTAGTACAAATCATGGTAAGGCAGAAAACTTGGTGGGAATCGAACCTCAAACCCGTAGTTCCTAAAGCTTGAGGGTCTTTAACCACTGGACCACTACCTGATTCCCTAATAAAAGATATCACTTAAAATATTAGAGTCTTTATTTGCTTTTGGGTTGATATTCAAATAACTTGATTGCTTATAGAACATTATTAACTATGCACGCGACACATTCGGCGAAAGAAAATTTCTAAGTTAAAATTTACCTATGGTCTACAGTGTCACAAGAAAAATCAAGTGACTTAGCAACATTATGTATTGAAAATGATAGGTTGAATCAAATTGATTATGAAAATACTATTGATAAATTTGCTTCTCAAAATCTTTAGACTAAATCATTTAAATGATTTCTTGATTGATAACTTTTTTATGATTGCTTTGTATTGTTATAATTTGAAAGGTCTCATTTTTATCTTTCGCCTGGCTTCTAAAATGTCGGGACCGTTAATCGGCAGGTGATATCCTGACCCACTTCGCTACGGTCACTGGTCAGGCAGGGAGTACCTAAATAAAGTGCCAGAAGCGGTACCCGTGTATGGGCAAAATTGTCATCCCTAAACTTGACCGCGATATTTATGATCTTTAAATGATGATCCTTTCGCTTTTTTTAGGGGTACATTAGGGGAAGAATAATTGTTCTAAAAGCACAAACTTCTACAACTAAAATACAATGTTGATGCTGGTCTTTTCCAATCTAAAGCTACCAATAAATGGAAAACATACTATACACATAACTCAAGTGAAATCATTTCTTTCCTTAATTCTCTTACAATAATTGATAATATTGTAGTGTCACTGAATCTACTCATTAATTTGTAAGCATTGAATCAAATAAAAACATTATTTTTTCAATAGAAAAATAGAGCATTTGAATTAGTAGAGACCACACCATTAAGCCCCCCTCTTGGTTTTCTTTGTTTTTTTGGCATTGCACTCCCACCCTTTCTTTCGAGACCGAATATCCATTCTTCTCGATCCCCTCCTTTCTAGGATGATCTTATTCTCTGAAGAATTAGGCGGCGCGCCAATCCCACACCGCATTAGTCAATGTTTGAACCAAGACTTTGAGGTTGTAATTACAACTTTAAAACCGCTAGGCAAGCATTTGGGATTCTATCCTTCCCAAAGATGATTTTAATCTCATCGCGGAGGAGGACAATCTCATCCCCTCACTCCGTCTCACTCTACTGTGTTAGTCAAGTTTAAAATTAGACCTTGAAGTTGCAATTACAACTTCAACGTCGCCTCGCCAGGGGAGTTCCTCTTGGTTTTCTTTTTTTTCTTTTTAATAAATCGAATATTTGGTTGGGAGGTAAGAGATAAATTTCAAAGATCGAAAAATACATTGTTCAAACTCTGATCAATACCTTTATAAAGGGTAAACGATACAATTTAAGCTAATAGATAGTAGTCCGTCCCTCTTGGTTTTGTGATTGATCCAAATTCTCTCTCACCCGTCAGTCAGTCACAACTCTTTAAAATCTGCCATTCACCTAAACTTTTAAATGCTGCAAACCAACAAAACCAGTTTAAAAATTTTTTACACTATTTCAAACCAAATTTTTATCATCTTATTCCCACCCCCTTAAACATCCACAAGAAAATGAAATTCCCATTTCTATTCAAATCCCCGAAACAACAACCACCACCACCACCGCCGCCGCCGCGTCATGGCCGTGGCAAGCTGCGCCACCAGCCCCAAAACACTCTCTTTCCGAGCCACCACCACCACCACCAATGACATTATCTACAACACAGAATTTGATTCAATCAGACATTATAATCATCACGAAGAAATCTTCTCGTATAAATCAGAAACCCCAGCAATGTCGAATCTGCAATTGTCGGAGGATTTAAATCGAAGAGGCTCTTCTTTGAGCCTGGCGAGACGAAATCCATCCTGGAAGAAGCAAAAACACCGAATCTGAAAAATCTACACGTACAGAAGAAGGCGTGGCGATAGTGGAAATTGATTCCAGAGACCCATTTCTCGATTTTAGGTTTCGATGGAGGAAATGGTGGCGGCCGCTCACGATGGGATTAAAGATAATTGGGGATTTTTGGAGGAGCTTTTAGCGTGTTATCTCAGATTTAATTGCAAAAGCAACCATGGATATATTGTTGGGGCTTTTTGGATTTGGTTATTCGTCTTTCTTTGGGTACGGATTTTTCCGATGTTTCTTCTTGCTCCGCCGCGGCCGGCGGCGCTGACGCCGCTATTGATGAAAGCTGCTTTTCTGCTTCGAGTACGGCTACTGAACATTATTCTTTCACTTCGCCTCTGTCGTTTTCTTCTTCGACTGATTCATCGGCCAGTCAATATTGTTTATCTTCCTGGAAAATATTGATGAGGAGATTTTAATCGGGAAAAAATGGTGGCGGTTGTAATTTGTCGTCGTTTTTGTATAGTGCTTCGTCTTCTGGTGTTTGATACTGTGATTTCAAAAAAAAAAAAAGAAAGACGAAATTAATTGTGACCCATTGGCCTTTTAGGTAGCTGTTTTTTTAATTATTATTAAATTAGTTTTAGAGATAATGACAGTCAAGACCTTTTTTTTTTGGGGTTAGTCGACGATAACATACTTTTTTTGGGAATCAAAAGAAAGATTAAAAAAGCTCTTATACCATTAAGAGTTAACACACACCCGATCGGTCGGGAATGTGTTTTGTATGACACATGATCTAACGATATAAAACCCGGGTAGCTATATCCGATACATTCGGAAAGATCGAAACTTACCGTAATTTTGGTACGTGTTAACCTGTACGTGTAGATTATAGGAATGATAAGTTTTGTAGATGTTACGGCCAGAGTCGGTCTTCTTATGAGGCAGGTGAGTCGATCGCTTTTGGCACTCGGACAAAATTTGGCCAACCTATTATATCACTATTACAAAAAAAAAAAAGTTTTTTTTTTTTGATTTGTCTATCTTGTTCATTCTCTTTATACTAATATACCAAACTAAAATAAAATAAATTCATATGAAACCACGAAATATGTATGAACTCGAAATTATATCTATTAGAGTTATTCCACAATTATTCTAGCAAATCATTTTTTTCTCCAAAACATTACTGGGCAACTTCGAGCACTTTGTGATCAAATTTTCATTGACATACTTTTACTTTGAAGCCAACATCATATATAATGTTTTAATTAATTACCGCTTGAATAAACAAAAGAAAATGCGCTCAATCATCTAAAAATATTGATATTTTGTTGCATTTGTCAACTTATACAATTTTTTTTGTTGGCTTATATAATTGTGGTTTTGTCGACCTATATGAACTTCTTTGTTGGTGTTGTCGGTTTTTATGAATGTAACATTGTTGGCTTATATTTGTGATCTTTTTACAATTAACAGTATGTTAAAAGAATTCGTTGTGTCGGGCTATTATGGTCAAGTGCACCAAGTTTATGTGTTGTCGCGGGCTATAAAAATAACAGGATCGGCCCTGGTTACACCTGGAGTACTACAATTGGTGTAACATTTACTATCCACGTGTTATGCTTAGTGTATGGATGCATTACAAGTGTCCCACTTCCTAAAAAATAGGACATGTGAACGGTAAATGCCACACCAAATAAAGTGCTCAAGGTGTAGCATCTACAAAACCATAATTTTGGGCCTTGGTTGAAGATGACAGTTGAATTTATTTTTGAAAATGATAATATTAACTGTTTCCACAGATAACATCAACTTGTGTTTTCTGTAGGTGTTAACCTGTACGTTGATATTATAACAATTTTGTTACTATACATTTAGGTGATGTTTGCTATAAAGCATACTGGTAATTATCCATGCTAAATCAATTTCAAACGTAATTATAAGTTTAGTCTTGTAACTCTTAATTAGGAGTTGACAACCTTAGTCCTGTAAATCTTTGATGTGGCAAATTCAGTCATTGATGATTTTAGCATTTAGACAAAACAGCAATTTTTGTAATGTGATGAATGAGTTTACAACATTTGTACCGTTTGGAAAAAAAATTAAAATATATTGTAATGCTTAGTTTAAGGCACTGCCTAAAGTTATTTCTAATTAAGTCTTGTTTTTTTGGTTAGTTTTTTCGTTTAATCTTACTTTTGCTTTCTTGACATAAGGGGTACTTGAATAAACATATAGGCATATAATAAGCAATTAATTTCTGTATGTTTCTGCAATAAGTTGAGTTTTTAACCTTGCATTTCAAATTGGAGAGTAAATTAACTATGTATGAGTTGACAGTAACAGTACTATGAATTATGATGCAAAAACTTGGAGTGGTCCTCCTGTCTGCACCATTTTGTATATCTGAATTACCTGCTGCTGCATTATTATTATGAACCAAAATTTGAGAAAGATGAAAAAGCGAAAAAAAAAAAAAGTACTCAACATTCATATGTATGTCTCTATATGTTAAGAGGAACATGAGCAGGAGCTCTTACTATATGGCAATTTAAATCTTGAAACATGAAATATATTATTAACCCTACTATGAATTAAAAAAAAAGAAAAAGAAAGAAAATATTATATTTAAAAAATTAAACATTAAACATGAAATATTATTAACCCTAGTTGAAGTTAATAACCCTAAAATTGTACAAATTAAAACCTAAAAAAACCGAAAATTTTGCATGTTTTTTTGGTATTTCTAGGTTTCGTATCACTGCCATCTCACAGTATGTGATACAATCTCATTTTTTGTTTTAATTTTTAGTTAAAACACAAAACTGTACGTGCATGAGACGGCCTACATTTAAATAAAATTTCAATCCAAAACCAAACTCAAACTCAAAAGAATCAATATTATTTTTATGTTTATTAAGACCCATCTAATAGAATTAGATCCACGAGATGTTCTCATATTCTTTATTGTAATTGGTACTTTTTCATATTTTAATACCAGTAATACAAGTACTACAACGACAAATATAAGTTGCTCATGCATGTCACATTACAGTACTTCAATTGTTGTATTGCAATTATATTTGCTGATGTTATATTATATATTTAATATATATTGTAATATTATTACAATAGATGATGGAAATATCAATCAATTTAAAGTAGAGGATCCAACGAGCCAAAATAAATAAATAAATAATAACAATAATGTTAGGAATTGAAATGAAAGGACATATGTTAATATCACCTTTTTTTTTTTTTTTTTCAATTATGTGGGGTGAACTGAAAAGTCCCTTTTTTCCTTTCTTTTTTCCCCACATAAAAACAGAAAAAAGGTTTTGTAGGGTTTTTGTTTGGTAAGGTATCTTATCGTTTCAGGCCCTCACTGGCTAACAGGATTTGAGTCCTTTTCTGTCTGTAATATGCAGCTGAGATTGTAGAAAACAACAAAAAAAAATGGGAAATTATTCTCAAGGGCTGATGGGGAAAAGAATGTTGCTGTAAAAATTGCATTAAATTAATTAATTGGTGGTCCTTTTATGCAACTTATAAAGTTGTAACATTTTAGTTTGAATTGTGGATATGTTTAATTTGGTACAATATTGAAAAGTGTTTGGTCTTTTTCTGGAAATGAGGAACGAAAAAACAAAGTTAATATGACGATCAAATGTTTTTTTTAATAAGTTGGGATTTGGGAGCACTGGTTGGATGAGAGGGATAAATTTCAAAGAAACTGAAAGATACCGAGTTCGAACTCGGGATCAACACCTCTTACAATGAGTGAGCAATATCACTTGAGCTATAAGCTAGTGGTGACGATCAGGTGTTTAGTTATTAATTTTTTTTAAAAAGTATGGTTTGAAAAAAAATAAGTATATTTTTAAAACTTGATTATTTATGTGAGAGATCAAGCACAAAAAGGTTGGATTATCAAAACAAAAATTTGAATGAAAAATGTGGAAGGCTTTTCAAATATTTCTGCCATTTCTTTTTTAAATCTTTCCTAATATATCTACAAACAACACTTTCTAAAAAAAAATAGAACTGTAAAGATGTCACTATAAATTTCTAACACGATACCTATACATTTCAAAAATGACATTTTACTGTCAAAACTTGTCGACTTATTAGCAAGTTGCACAATAAGCTGAATGAGTGAATGTACAATCCAATGGCCGCTAGAGGGAATTCTTTATTAGTTTAATTATGTAATTATGGGGCAAAAAAATTGTAATTTTGAAATAAAATTGGATGGGAGTTGCAATCTGCAAATTGACTTCTTAAATTACCTTGCAAAATTTTGCGTTTATTTAAACACTAGAAAAACACCCGTGTGTTACACGGGATTTGTCTATAAGATAAATTTAGTGTCTCAAATTTGTTTGTGATAATTAGAAGAGACTTAATATTGATTATAAAAAAATAAATATGAAAGCTACATACATATTATATAAATATATTGAATATCTTTTTTTAAAAACTCGTATATAAAACATACAATTTTCAGATTAAATATTGATTTGATTAAAATTGCCGGATATACATACATATTATATAAATGTACTGAATATCTTTTTTCAAAACCCATATATAAAATATTATGGTTTGGCGATTAAATATTCATTGGATTAAATATTTGATTGGATTAAATATTGAATGGATTAAACTTGCCGGATATACAAACATATACTATATATATGATTGGATTAAAAATTAATTTTGCCGATTAATTTGCATGCGGTCAAAATTAATTCAATTTTTGATTGTCTTTTATGGTCTTTTAGGAAAGAAAATCACCTCATAATTAGAAGTCAAAAATCAATTTATCCAAATTGAAAGTGAATCAATTTATCCAAATATATGGAAAATCAATTGAGTCAATAGTTATATACCAAAAATTTAATTAATATGTTAATACGAAAAATCAATTGAGTCAATTGTTATATATGGCAATACATAAATTTAATTAATAGATAGATATTTGATTGGATTAAATTTTGATAAAATTAATTGAGCCAATAGTTATATACGGAAAATTAATTAATACATTATAAGGAAAATCAATTGAGACAATAGTTATATACGGAAATACATAAATTTAATTAATAAGTTGATGATAAATTGATAGTAAATCAATTTATAATTGGAAGAATAAGGTGGTGACATGGTTTTATGCGTGGCTAACTATGCATACGACACATGGATTTGGAAGCGCGAGGTGTTGACACGTGTACCAAATTGTAAAGGTGATGACATGTGTCAACTTCTTTTTTCTTTTAGTATAAAGAGTTGATTTTTACAAAGCTAGATTAACATGAAATGCATGCTATCCATTTGAACAGTGTTTTCTTAGCAGAAAATTGATGATTTTGATTATAGATGAGATACTATTAAATTTGGGCGATTTTGCATACGAGTCTCACACATAAGACATCTTGAATATGAGAGAGTCCAAGCCTCACCAAGGAATGTTCGATCCTAAAATCAATCAAAATGATAGTAGTAGTAACTCACTTGGCTTGTAAACAAGACTCTCTTACTTTAATTAATCAACGTGTGACAACTCACAAATGCCATATTTCAATAGATACGACTAGCCCTAAGAGTGGTCATCGAGGCGACGGCCTAGGGCTTTTGATTGTGATGAGATCCAATTTCATCATGAAAAAGGTATTAATTACTTATTTGGCATAAATTGGAACAAGACAAGCTTGAAACAGACTACTTCAGCTGAATAATTGAACATTGGGGTCATCAATATTTGGCAAGCCCATAACTCAGTAACAGGGTCGAAGCCCAAGAGCTATAGCTATAAAACGGCCCAAAAATAGAGCATTTCATGCATAGAACTAGTTAAAATGCTTTGTCCTTTGTACAATTATACCTAAACTAGTCCAATCAACTTCGGAAGCCTTTTTATCGTACCGGTTCTAGAGTGTCTGGAGTGTAACTGAATATGAAATGAAAATACAATTGACACCGATTTCAGAGTTTTTCGTGGACAAGATTAATTTGATATCAATTAAGAAAATAATTAGAGTTTTTAATTATTTTTTTTAATCAAAATTTTATGATAAATTTGAAATTCCTATACAAATGCATATTATCCAAATAAGAAATCGATTTATAATCAAGGTATTTGAAATCCATTTCATTTTCAAATACATTGAATTTGAAATCCCTCAATCTAAATGCACCCTAAAACAATTCGCCAATATATACACTTAATCTAAATGCACCTAAAACAAACCCCCTCTCATAATTTCTCTCTATACACTTAATCTCTTTGTAAAACCTCTCATAAAAAGCGCCCGCCCCCTCCTCTCTCCCCTTAACCATGGACGGAAACCATTGTTCTTTGTTGTCGGATCTTGTTTCTCCTTCGATCAACATGGGATGGGACTCCATATCTTGTCAACTTCGTCTTTGCGGGTTCGGGTGGTGGTGTCGGTGTTGGTTTTTCCGAGGTGCTTTTGGGGTGGTGATGGGTCGCGATGGCGCATTGGGAGAGGGAGAGGTCGATTTTTAATTCTGTTTGTATTTTTAGTTGTTTTTTTTTCTTTTCTGTTGGAGTCTTTTTGGTTCTCGATTGAAGGGTGAAGCGTGGTAGACGAGTTAGAAATGGTTGTCTTGCAAGACATAGGAGTAGTTCGTGTGTTTGTGTCTCTCATTTGGTAGTCTCCTTTGGGGAGTGTCTAGTCTTCTGTTTCGGGTGGCGTTCTCATGGGAGAGTTTTTAGTTTTTAAGTTTTCTAGTTCTTAGTCTTGTTTTTTTTTTTTTATAATTCCTAGTTCATGTTTTCTCCTTTGAAGTGTATCTTTTCTTTCCCTTGACAACACCTCTTATAAGTTGTTTTTAAAGCTTATAAGATGTTAGATCTTATTTTAAGAATAAGTTGTTGAAGTGTTTGGATAAAATAAGACGGTGTAGCTTTTAAGATATCAATAATGACAATTTTATAATTAAAATAGTCAAAATTGAAAGGGATTGTTGAAATAAGATCTTATTTTAAAAAAACAAAGTTGTGTTTCCCCTACTTTTTTAAAAAACATCTTGTTTTGGGAGCTTATAAATTTTTTTTAAAAAAAAATTACTAAACAAATTTAAACAGCTTATAAGCTCTCAAACATCTAAGATGTTTTGAAGAGCTTATAAGTTGAGCCAAACACTCTCTAGAAATTACTTAACCCGACAGCAACCTCCAGGCCCCCGTATTTTCTTTGACGGTGCATTACCTCATCTCTATGCGCTGGCAGAGACGGACACTGTGGGGTGGTGGTGCCAACCGCCCCCTCATCTTGCGATTCAACCCTATAGTATATTATTTAATAAATTAATATAGTATATATAAATAAAAACCAACATATCTTGCTTCCCCTCCCCTAAATTTCCATATATTTTAGTTATAAAAGCTTATATGTTTTGTTTTTATTTATATTAGATTTGATTTTGCTGCAGTCGGCCCAAGGTTTGAGGGCTAGAAAGCAATAAATAATATAGATACAATCGCAGAGATAAGGAAGGCCAACAGGCCCCGACACCCTCTTTAAAAAAATATAAGGTAATACTTTTTTAAAAAAAAAAAATAGTTAATATTTATATGTGTTTTTAGTTTTTTTATTTTCACCCCAATTTAGCCAGATCGGCTTACCCAGTACATAATTTATAGCTACGCCATTATATACAATGGCATAGCTAGGAATTATTAGGGTGACCGATACAAGAAATGGGGTTTATAATAAAAAATTGAAAAATGCAAATAAATATTAACTAAAATTTGAAAAATTTTACATAGTAATTTTTTAAAGAAAAAGAAAAGGAGGGGCTGGGGCTCGAGTTGGCCCCTATCTCCGTCATTGATTGTATATATACATATATAAAAAAAAACTTTGGCGGCCTTCACGGAGGGCCTCGTGTGGCGGCACCATCCTGCGCCTCCAAGGCCACTCCCTAGATTTCGCCCCCAAGGACAAATTTCTGCATCCGTCCATGTGCACTGGTATTGGGGTGGCGATCTTCGACGAGGCTGGGAAGTTCATTCATAGTGTATCCAAAAAATTCCAAAAGAATCACTAATGCGGAATTGGCGGAAACTCTTGCACTCCGTGAAGCCCTTATCCTGGAAAGTAGTTTAACCTCTCTTTGGTCGAAATATTTGGTGATGCGGCTATTATTATCTTAGTTGTTGATAGAGAAGCTCTTTTCCCGGCTAGTTGTATGGTGCTCCATGAAGATATTTTCAGTTGGCGTTTTTTGGATTAGGCATAATTTTTACCTTGTAGCCCATTTTTTTGCTATGCATGCTAAGAATATGTCTCTCGAATACTTGATTTTAGATTCTCTCCCCAAATTTCTTTGTCAATCATTGCTGGACGATTCCGGCACATCTAATGTTTAATGCATATTCCCTTTCCAAAAAAAAAAAATCCATATGGAGTATGTATGGGTCTTAAATCGGCCACAAATGTTTTAATTTTCTTGAATGAGAGTTGAAAACAACATGACTGCAATTAATAGTTCATTAAAGTCGCAATCACGCAGTCTCGTGGTCATGTTCATAATATTTATTTCTCACGATTCTTTGATGACAGATATGATGAGGGCCCAAGGCCATCAATTAGTCGTCCTTTCCCTCATGGGCCTTAAATTTGTTTAATGAATTAGTGGTCACTCTTAATGGGCTTTCCTTGGTCAGCCGTATAAAAAAATCCAAAACCAATTTTTAGAGTCGAAAATAGATTAATAAAGAATTATGGCGTTCCATTTGGACAAGAACAATAGAACATAATGAAAATCTGAAATTTGAGTTTAGCACGAAAAAACATAAAGTCAAATGCAAGGAATAATTACAAAAACTACCCCTGATGTTTGAGCTGATAACAAAAAAATCCAGAAACGTTTGAAAATTACAAAACCCCCCATGATTTAGTTATGTATATTACACTTTACCCTCTCTAAGCACAAACATTTCAATGTCCCCCTATACATTTGTAATAATATTACAGTTACCCTTTTATGATTAAGACATAATCAAACCTCATTTTTTTCTGTAAGTTTAAAACTTTTCTGGGTTCTTTTGTAATTACTTCAAACTTTAGTGTTAGTTTTGTAATTATCCCCAAATGTAATGATAGGAGCATTTATTCATAAAATGGACTCGGGAAATGACATAAGCAGACACATTTCAAACACCCCCTTTACATTTGCAATAACATAAAAACTTGTGTGAGACGGTCTCGTGGATATAACTCAAAGTCAACCTAACCACTTAACTTTGGGCTCTCCTAATCAAAAGATAGGAGAGCACCCCTTCTCCTTCGTCACCTGATGACTTTCCTGCTTGACTTTGTCGGCTTTGGTAGGGTGGTAGCATCCATGAGACGGTCTCACATAAGACTTCCTATTGTAATAATATTACAGCTACCTTCTTACATTTAAGGCAGATTCAAACATCATATTATTGTTTTGTAATTTTGAAATTTATTTGGGTTTTTTTGTAATTACTCCAAACTTTAGGGGTAGTTTTAGTAATTATCCCTAAATGTAATGAATAGTAGCATTTACTCATGAAATGGACAGGGGAAAATGAATTGAGGAGTAACTCAATTTTTGAGACCCTGTGTTACTGTGTACACAATGATTAATCTTTGTTATGGGGATTGACGAGGGAAAATGACCCAAGAATGGGGAAATTTTGTGACACCCCTATCAATATTTATTCTGATAAAGATTTGTGCATCTCTTTCACACATCAGATGCGACCAAAAAAACTGTGCAAAACTTTAATCTTGCATCAGATATTCAGATGTACTTGAATTTCCTCTGTAGCTATTTTATTGGGCAGGCAACACACAGTTCAATACAGCCAGCCAAATTTTGGGCTCTCGCCATTTTTTTTAAATATGGCCTTAATTAGTGTATCTGTGGTATTAATTAGGGTGAATTGCAAAATTTATACTTAAAGGTTTAGTTTCAAATTATAGAAAAGTATAATTCTTTTTTTTATGAATATCACACCGATACATACATAGAAAATTCTGTCAATTATTGGATCTCAACAAAAAACTAGGCAACAATGACAACTCCAGCTGCAAAGCATTAAGTACTCAATGGACACAGGGCAAAACCAAAACCCCACACTTCGTTTTGCAGAAGCTGTAAAACAAGCAAAGAATACTATTTTCATACAAATTTACAAACTTGGACTTTTGACTTTGCATTAATGTTTTGCTCAACTCCATCTCAAGAATGTCTTTCTAATTGGTTTCAAATGACTCTTCCTTATCTATTACAACCTCAAAAGATTCTCGTATTTCTCTCATATTTGAGTAAACAGGCATTTAGCTGAACTTATAAGTTTTTCAAAATATTTTATGAGATGTCTGATAGCTTATAAGTTCTCTAAAAGTGTTTGAAATTTTGTTTATAAAAAATAGGGATAGTTACAAAAACACCCGTGAGATTTGGACTAATTACAAAAATACTCAGAGATATTTCAAAATTAAAAAAAAAAACCCATCATGTTTGATTATGTGTTGAATTTAAGGAGGTAACTATAATATTTTATAAATATCAGGGGTTTTTGATATGTTTTTCACTTATGAAAAGGGAAAATGTAAGATGTAATCAAACCTCAAGGGATTTTTTGTAATTTTCATAAACATTTGTGTTTTTCTGTAATTAGCCCAAACCTTAAGGTTTTTTTTTTTGTAATTATCCCTAAAAAATATTATAAGCTTCCAAAATAAGATGTTCAGAATTTATAAGTTGTTTTAAAGAATCGAAGATGGGGGATCCAAAATTATTTCAAAACTAAGATTTTATTTTAACAAACCTCATTTGATTTTTGTTCGCCTTATTTTTAGTTTCACCGCAAGTGTACGGTGCAATTTATAGAATAGGGTTAGCAAGGTCGAATCCACAGGGACTAATAAATTAATGTACTAATTACTGGATTATAATAACCTTATTTTTATCTAGACTATCGAAATTGAGATGGATTGGTTTAATTAAAACTAAAGCAGAAATTATCCTAGAATAACAAAGCAAAGAGTGGATTAAAAGACCAAGTATGAAAGAATGGATTCCTGGGTTGTGGTTTCAGTTAATATCCCCTTTTATTATCAGATTAATCAAACCAAAGTTAAACGTATTCTTCTCTATAGACCAATCACGAAAGTAATTTACCCTCTCTCTCGAGATGCATGTAAAAGCGTTGATTGAAATATCTATGCTAGCATCTCTACTCAACATGAGATATCCAACTCTCAAAAGATCAAAAAATTAAAAGGCCTCAAGAATATTTGAGACTTCTCAATCATGCAAGCTATTCATGTCAAGTACTCATAGATCTAATATTGAAACTCATCCATTCAATTATGAATCAATATATCAAAACAAGTTAAACCAATAGTTTTTGATAAAACAAGAATTAAAGCAAAGTACTTGAATAGAGTTGGAAAACATTAACTTTGATTGCAATGAATCATCAAACAAAAGTATCCATTAACCTACTCCCAAACCCGGGAATTACAAAGTGTTTAGCCAGACATAGAAAAGAAACAATCCATAGACAAATTATTAAAGTTCATGTCTAAACTAATTGAAAGTAATGATACTATGGAATGAGTGAACTCGGGGATGATGACGATCTCTCGATCTATCTTCAATCCTCGAAGGTGTGGTTGCGGTCTTGATCGATCTCTCCGAATCTCCGGTGGGGAATTGTTCTTTTCTCTGGTTTCTAGGGCAAAAATCAGTGTGTCTCTCTTTGTTGCCGCCCCGTCTCTATTTGTACTTTGTTTGAGTCGAAACCTAGTCCAAAACGAGTCAAACTCTGTTTTTCCCGTAGAGGAGCACGGGTCGTGCGCTAGGGCACACCCAGCCCGTGCTGGGTGCCGATGGAATTTTCCAAACCTCTGAAGAGAGCACGGGCCGTGCTCTATGGCACGACCAGACCGTGTTATATGTTAAACCTTTAGACCTGATTTATGATTGAGCACGGGTTGTGCTAGGGAGCACGCCTTGCCCGTGCTCACCTGTAGCAACAAGCAATTGGCCATTTTTTCCTTTTTTCGCCCGGTTCGTCTGACTTCTTCTCGATTCGACTCCAAACTTCGTACTTCACATCAAGTATTGGCGAATGCAATGCTCCGAATTGTTGCCAAAATACCACAATTATCGATAAATTCCTACAAAACGAGCAAAGCGTAATCCTTCTCCACAAAACAGGAATAAAACCCTATTTACTCATATAATGCATGCATATCAACACATTCTAGCCAATATTAAGCCCAAAATACATGCAAAATATATGCCAATCAATTTTAACCATTTTAATTACAAAAATACCATTACTAACATCTTATAATTAAGCTAGCGCTATACTATCTTATTTTATCTAAATACTTCAACAACTTATTTTTAAAATAAGATTTGACATTTTATAAGTCAGCTCTTAAAATATTTTATAAGATGTACGAACTTATAAGATCTCTAGTTCGTGTTCCAGATACTGGACCATTGTTCTCAGATTCCCACTCTCTCCTCCCCTCAAGACAATTTAGTACGTGTTGGAGCTAGCCTCCAGGGGCGCAAACGAGTTGGTAAGTGGTAAGGTGACAAGAGTGTGGTGCTCTAACGTCGCAAGTTCGAATCTGTGTAGTCACAGTTCTTTGTTGAAATATTGCAAGAGTTGTTTCTGGGTTCGTATCCCGTTGGTCCTCTCCCTTGCAGGGTTGCTACTCGTGCATATCCCTCGATTTACATCCTACCTGCACGCTAAGGGGCCTCTAGTTCAGGTGAGGGTTTCGCCTTCGGGGAAAATATTTTATTAGTACGTGTGTTGGAGCTTAATGTAATAAAATAAAGTGTTAATCAATAAAAATGGTAACTATTTGAACTTCAACATTAGGAGTTATTGCCCCTGCAAGTGGACTTGAGACTGCCACTACTCTGAATTCAGGATTGACATTTTAGTCGTATGGTATGATCAGTAAATGAGCTACCTAATATTGCATGAGTTATTATTGCGTACACTGAATAACTTCTGTTTCATCACCTATTTCAACACACTACGTGTGTATATATTGTTGACGTTATTTTATATATTTAAATTTTAATGTTAGTGAAGATTTTAGGTTATGTAGTGAAACAACATTTGAAATGGAGAATCCAACTTGGGTGAACATCATATCACCTTTAACTCGGATTCAATTCCCTATATTGCAAAATGGAATTTTTCTTTTGGTTATATTGTACTATATATGTGTATCGATAATATAATTAACAGGGACTAAGACAAGAGGTTGGCGGCGGCAGCCTCAACTTCAAATTTGATACATAAAATTAGTAAAATTTTATAATTTTGCGCCCCCTTAAAAAAAAAGAAGATAAATATAAAATATCGATTTATCTATTAGTTTCAAAAATAAAAATAAATCTCGTCCCCTCATCTTCATTTTCTATCTCCCCCAAAAAAAAAAAAAAAAAAAAAAGAAGATAAATTTTTTCTGCAAAATTTTCTATATCCGATGGCCAAATTATTAAATGACTTTAATCGAGGATTTTTTTTAAGTTACAAGACGTTTTTGCTAATTGTGATTTCTACAGGATTATTATGCGAGCCAATATAACTACATGACTAAAAATTGCAATTGTAATTTAGCCCATTCGAAATCCTCCCCCAAATGTACCTCTCAAATTAAATTCTTACGTACAAAAGCAACCTAATTAATTGTTTCAGATTTTGCTGTATTGACATGATATAATTTAGAATAATTATTTTCTTTTTAACGTTTTTATTTTGCTCATGTGACGCTAATAAACTACGGTGACCACACGGCAAATATAAATTGGGTCATTAAATTTTACATGCAAAAAGATGGATTCAACCATGCATCTATTGACTGCTGGAAATTAATTAATCCACAAAATCACATGCAATGAAATCAAGAACAATCAAGTGGCCCTTAACCAATCACATTGGGTCACGACACATTGGCATTGTTGGGAAATCATGAAGGAACGAGGTGAAAATATTAATTGCCTCATTTAAGTGCATTAGAAACAAGTACTGCTACAGTTTTATTTCATTAAATTTTCAAATCCCAATGTCTATATATCTTTTTCATACATAATTCTTTATTTTTATGGTGTCGTGTTCAATCGTAAACGTTAGGGTGATGTGTTCAATCGTAAATGTTAGGGTGATGTTTGACACAATTTAGATTGGATTTTCATTTTCTTCCAAAATAAGAGGCTTTTTTTTTTCACGGTATGTGACAATGTCACAAATTTTTACACAATTATAATGTCTTGATGGAGTTTGGAATAGGGATAATTAGAAAAATGAAAAACCTGATGTTTGGGTGAATTATAAAAAAAAAAATTGGAGATTTTTTAAAATTATAAAAACTCCATTGAGGTTTGGTTTTATCTTAAATTTATGGGTAACGTAACTGTAATATTTCTATAAATGCTAGGAGGTTTTTGAAATATTTTTTGCTTATAAATAGAGAAAATGTAAGATGTTATCAAAACCTCTAGGCGGCTTCTCTAATTTTTAAAAATCTGTGTTTTTTTTTTTAAATAATTACCCCAAGTTTCATGTTTTTTTTGTAAGTATCTCTTTAGAATATTATAAGTAGAAGCGTAATAACTTTTACACCCTCTGAAATGTCAATGTACAGAACATAAGCAAAATCCATGCATACAATTCCCCCACATTTGAACTAAAACAGCAAAAACCAACTAACTGCATTCACTGCCATTTAATCACAACAATATTACAATTTTCACAGAATTTTTTACAGCCCAACAACAATATACTACATTAATAAGACTCAGTTATGAACTAAGGCCATAATAAATGCTGTGAAAATCCAATAATTTGTTCTTCTCTCTACTAATACCTATAGGATCGGTCCAATATAATCTCCTATTTTCTATAGTGTTTCATCTATGTTTAATTCACCGAGTGAACATCACATGCACAAACGATTATTATCATTGTACACATGACATTCACCTGATATACTGAAAAGCACAATAAAACACCGTTAGAAATAGGAAATCACATCAGCCTGTAGATTATTCGGTTCTACTCTCCATACCAAACTCTAAAATTAAATCCCTAACACTGACAAAAGAAAAAAGGGATAATTACAAAACTACCCCTAAGGTTTAGCCTAGTTACAAAAAAAATTCAATTATCTTTCACAATTACAAATACCCCATTCCGGTCTGTATTTACCTAACAAATAACCCATGAGGATGCATTGAGGTGCAATTTATAAGATAAAAACAAGGGATAATTACAAGAAACCCCCTGAGGTTCGGGCTAATTACAAAAAGACCTAGAGATTTTCAGAAATTACAAAAAAAAAACCCTTTATGTTTGATCTGTTCTTATATTTTCCCTCCATATGAAAAAACCATTTAAAAAGCTCCCTTTAAGTTTATGAAAATATTACAGTTACCCCTTTAATGAGGTTTTTTCTTTTTTTTTTTGTAATTTTCAACAACCTCCTAGTTTTTTTGTAGTTAGACCAAATCTTAAGGGGATTTTTGAAATTATCCCTAAAAACAAATGTCAACGGGATAATTGTAATTTTAAAAGATAACCGAGTTTTTTGTTATATATAATTAGGCTAAAATCATGATTTTATTCAGATCAAAGTCCTGAATTGCAAATACCTAGAAGTTGCCATGCAAGTTATAATTATCCAGAGACTCACAAGCCCTGTCAGAAAAACACACACCATTCCAGATCTCTGTAAAAACTCTAACAATAATCCCATGATAGTAAGGCGAATTCAGCTGCAAGAAACAGTTCAACAGCTCTTTCAGATCGTCTTTGGAATATATCTCCTTCTCCAGAATCATTTGGAGCATCGACCGCCGGAAATCCGAATAGGGTCGTCGGAATCTTTCTCCACCGCCACGCTCTGGCAGCCGATCCGCCCGAATCCCTGGACCGCGCTGAGGCTCTTGACGTCGGCCGAGTCCGTGCTGTCGGAGGAGTAGTTGTCGGCGGCGGAGGTGGTGGTGGTTGTGGTGTCCCAGGTGGTGGCGGAGGAGGAGTGGTTGTTGTGGCGGTGGGGTTTTGGGCTGAATACGGCGGAGGGTTTTGGTTTTCTGCAGCTGTTGATGCATCCTAATTTCACGCTCACTGTGTGAAGAATGTTGTGCTTTTTCTTGCCACTGGACATTGTTGTGTGTGTGTGTGTGTGTTTCTGTTTTGTGTTGTGGAAATGAGTTACACCTTAAGAAAGTGGGATGTGTTGGAGTTGGGGGAGTATGATGTTGTCTCTTATATAAATTTATGAATGTGAGGTTTTGAGGGACCCCTTTTGTGCTAAATCTCAAAGTTTTTTTTTTTTTTCTTTTGGTATTGCAATTTATTAATATGGATCACAAGTATTTGTAGGGATGGTAATTTGACCGACCCAGTGACCCACGGATGGGCGAGGCGGATATGGATATTACATCTGTCATGTGGGCTAGGTGTATGGGGTACCCGTCCAATTCCGACCCACCTAGCATTTTTAGTTTTTTAAAATATATTTATTATATGTTTTACATATATATGATAATAGAATTCATATGTACTTAATATTATATTTAACAAGGGATCCAGATATAGCACAAGTGGTCAAAAGACGTGTTTCTGGGCAAATAGGTCGGGGTTTGACTCTCTTCCCCACCCTTACCAGGACATCTCATTTCCCCCTGTTGGGTATTTATCTGCCTCAATAGACCGATACACAAGTACAAGAAACAAGAATATTACGGACTCAATAGCCTATTATTACAAACCAACTCTAGACACAAAGTACTGAATGTAAATTACAATGAAATTACAAGAACTGAAAAGAATAAAACGAACATCAAAGGCAACAGCCAAAACTCGAAGTATTGAATTACTTCAGCTCCGGGACTGGAACCCAAGCAACAGTGTCACAAAAGCCCAAGCAACAGTGTCACAAAGAATCAACTCAAAGTACCAAGTGGAAGCCACAAAAACCACGCCACAACCCAAAAGAAGAACCCGAAACTCTAGATCGAACCAACCCTCAAACCCCAGAAACCCTAACCTCACAAAGAACAGGTTAAGTACACCGAGGAGTGGTGGACTAACACAATAACACTCAGATCTGTGTATCCCACACTCGATTCACTCAGAAACACAACCAGAAGTTGGAGATCTAGATATCGAGATCGAAGAACAAGAGAGAGAAAGGTTACAGAGAGTTCGAGAGAGATGAGAGAGAAAAATCACTGAGATAATGAATTAAGGTTTGAGGTTTGGGGTTATAAAAAGAAGAAAGAAGGGCTCAGATTAGGCCAACATCATGGACGGTCGAGATCAAACCCAAGAGGATCCGCGGACTTAAGAAACGAGTGTCGCATCCCAAATAGCAGGATCCGAGTAACATGGCTAATGGGCTTGGGATATGAGGCTTTTTCTGGGATGCACTTTGGGCCGGAAATTATTGGATCTGGGCGTCACACAAATGGGCCATAAATACCAACACCCCCTTCAAAAAAGTTACTATATTATGTTTAACAAATGTATATACATTGACAAAGACATTTCTTATAAACAATATGCATTGATAATACAGAATATAAGAAAAAAAAAAATACTTACTAATAATACAAAATACAAGATAAAAAAATATAATAATAATAAAATTTTATTCTACACACGTTAGACCCGCCCAGTCCCATGACGCGTCCCATCCCACCCCGCCCATTGCCATCCTAAGTATGTGAAGATAGAAATGGGAATATATTTGATTTCTATTGGTTTGTCAAAATAGAAAGTGAGGAGCCTGTTATTGCTCAGTTTAAAGTAGTTCAGGACCCATACTTGTTGAAGCATATCCCGTGATTCACCTCCTTCATGAAGCTTTAGGGGCGGGGCAGTCAATACATGATTGCATTTAAGGAGATGGGTGCTTTAATTTTTTTATTCTGCTTTTGGTTTAGCTTTTACAAACAAATAAATACTTGTACAACTTTTTCACCAACTACTCTCAACTTATGATTCTAATTGCAACACTAGCAACTTCTGATTCTATACTACTTTTACTTCTGCTACAATAAATTATATTTTCTAAAAGCATAAGTTTTTGCAAACACTCTCCTATTCGGGTTCAAATTCCAAATATATCATTTTTCTATTTTCTATTTTTATTTTGTTTTTTAATGAATAACATCTGTTCCTTTTTTAATTAATGCCTCAAGTACTTAAATGTGTGTTGATTATTTGAATATGATTTATTTTAATACACTTATGAGGCATCTAAAGAATGGAAGACAGTGAAACAAAAAACACATATGATGCATCTAAATAATGGACTACAAAGGGAAATAAGAATTAAAACACTTGAATATGCAAATAGAAGTTACATATATAACGAACAATCAATCTTATATAACAGAAATTGAATTGATCGTAGTTTAGTTGGTTCAACATTTATAACCAGGCTATTGACGGGATTAAATCCCATCAGTCTCATCTCTCCCAAGACCCAGTACTAAAAAAAAAAAACAAATACAATATAGAATATGTAATTGAATTGACATTAAGAAAAGATCCTTATCCATGATGACCATCATCAAAGCTTTATCAGATTGTGCTTCATGGAAGACAATTATTAGACTTCTGTAAAATTGCAGAATTTGCTCTCTCTCACACCTGACCAAAATATTGGTTGTACAATAATGTATATGGGCAGAAAGTTATAGCTTGAAAACAGAAAATTTTCAATTTGTGGCCAAACTGTTTTGGGATTACTTGGGACACTCTTTATAAAATTTGCAGCAACTAAAAAAGTAGAAATAAGAGTTTAATTATGGATTGAACTTCAGAGCAACTAATCAGGGTTTAACTTAATTCCACAAATTCAGCTCATAATTCCCAAACATAATTAAAAATCATAATTTTTTCTCAGAATCCCTTCAATCCCATCCAGGCAGAAACAGAAAAAGTCATAATATAAATATATTACTTGATTATAAAAAGCATAATTGAACCTGTAGGTTCGCGTCAAATGCTTTTCGCGTTTTCTATGTTATTCTTAATCAAACTCGAGACATGCTGAGCAACCCAAAGTGATCCAGCTTCTGTGCAGGAAAAAGCATGAGTATGACCCTCGCGTTCGACCTCTACACTTGCTTCAGGTACCTGCTTCCTAATCTGTGATTGTGGAAATTTTTAAAAAAAAATTAATTACATAAAAATCCAGCTATGTTTCAAAATTACAAAAAGTGCCCCTGAGGACTGAACTATTCTTATTCTAGATTTTTTCTAGCCTAATATGCAGCATTGCATTTCTCATCCTGGGCAGTACGTCAAGTTGAATATATTTAGAGAAAACGAGCAATTTGTTCTATCTACGCAAAAATTAGGATTTGCTGTGTTAATAAAGCCAAGTGTATGCTCAACAGGCCAGTCTAAACATCCTAGGAAAGTAAAAAAAATCATGAAATGCAAATAGACCCGAAAAAATAATTACCTCTTCGTATAAATGCATGGGACCCCAGTGATCATCAAGGCCAAACAAAAAAGCAACTTGGCTTTTCTTTCTTCTAAGGAAATCCCAATCTGGTTTTTCTGGCATCTAGATGAAATAGGCAAGAATCAAAAACACCATAAATGTCTCGGTTGGGACAACTCGAAAAAAAAAAAAAAATCGAGATCGATATGATTTTTGTCCAACTACTCCTGACATAAACTGGCTATTACAGAAAGTTGCACAATTTGATTTTGTTGGCGATCTATCACTTTTCTCCCATTGGTACTTAAGATTGTCGTCATCACTATCATTATGTAGCAGGTTCGATACTTCAATTTTTATTTCAATCAAATTATTCATCTTTTCATCTTTTGCTCAATGAAGCACGAACGTTAAACATGTTTTCGAGCAAAATACAGATTATTTTCCTAGGAATTTAAATTAGGTCTCCGAAATAAATCTTGTGGTAGGACTACTATTTCTATCAATCTATAAAGTTTGGAGCAACAAAAGAAAGTTTACCTCCTGAAATTCGGTCATCGCCATAAAGAGAATATTCCGGATTGTATGATACTGAATAGAAAGTTTTATGAGCACAGAGCCAAAAAAACCTATGTAAATAATCATGTACAGACAGTACAATAAAAAAAAAAAAAAAAAAAACATTGATTAGCAGGAACAGAAATCCACCTGGAGAACATGGGTGCATAGCGCGTCAACTGTAGAAAAAGACCATGATTTACCCATAGATTCTTTTACAAGGAATCTCGAAATATAAACTGGGAGCATTCCCAACAAGGCTCCCATGGAGCTAACCGCAGCACAGAGAGCTGACGACCTGCAATTCATATAATCTATTGGTCTGAAAATTAATAAGTTTCATAGTTTATGTAGCCATGGGATAAGTGACTAGTTGTTAAGAAATTGCGTCCAAGATTGAGAAATTCTTCATCAAATTTACATGGTTAATCACTCTAAAGAAAGATGTATGAAATTATGTGCAGTCATAACTCATAAGAGAATAATAGTATGTTAAAAGTCATTAGGGTTAATTGTACTCTCCCCTCGAAACTACAGCGTTTTTCATACTTTGCCCACTAAATTTTGAAAATTTTCCAAAATCTAGTAGGCAAATTGCAAAATTCACGATAGTTTGGGGGCCAGAATATAATTATCCCAAATAATTATGATAGCCTGCAGATAAAAAATGCAACAATAATAATGATCATGACAGATCATTAAGTAAATATTTTTTTACCAACCAACGCATAAGTTAGGATGTGCTTAACCATGAATGCATTTCTCTACTTCATTTTTATTTTATTTAGAATATCCAAGATGCTCTTCTAAAGATAATATAACCAAACACATATCGTAAATAAAAATAAAGCAAGATTCTACAGGCTACAAGACATATTACTGAAAAAAAAATAGTAAACCGTAAACCATGTCTCATTTTCCTAGAAAGATGAAGGGAAATATATCTAATAAAAACCAAAAGAAGGGGAAAAAGAAAGAAAGATAGAAAAATACGCTGCAAGACTTTTAATGGAAGATTGTGTTGAGGATTCAGCGTTTAGAGCCAAAAACGGATACAGACCAATGCAATATATAACCTATAACAGAGTACACAAGTGTCAACATGATTTCATTCAACAAAAAAAAAAAAAAAAAAAAAAAGGTATAGAAAAATGCAACTAGATAAATAACTAAATGTGTACCTTCTCATGATATCTTCTAAATATTTCAAGAGAGATATATGCACCAATGGAATGGCCAACCTTCAGTATAAATTCAATATCAAATTCATTAGAAATATATATGTGTTTACATAATAACCAAAAAGTCTAACATTTCAGAAAATACCAAAAAAAAAATGAATGTAATATGATTTGAACAAGTGTCAGGAATCAATCTTATTAAAAAGAAAAAAAGCATAAATTCACACTTACCACATTTAGTTTCTTGCTTATTCATTTAGCTATGATCAAAACATTTGATACTTTACGCTGCATTATTAAAATTATGCTCTAAAACTACATTCAGAAGTTTTGCATCAATTTCATGCATTGTATTATCTTTTCTTTCTTTTAATTTCCTATTTCTAGATTGAATTGCTTGCGGCATGTCCCTAGGTTCCAAACCCGAGTGCTCAAATTCCGAATACTTCATCAAGAACATAAACACGTCACATGTGCCGCCACCCTCCTCCACAAGAAAAAATAAATAAATAAACAAAGCAAACAGCCCCATCCCGACCACAACAATGTTACCTACTTTCCATGCACCAACATACGCATGATGGCCCAAAAAGCAACTACAAAGAGAACAGACACCATAATATGGACCGATATATGCTTAAATTTATAATTGTGAAAAATTGCTAGTCAATAAATGTTAGTTGAAACTTCTACTGCTGTAAACATGGCTTACCAGTACTATAGGTACTTGAACATCTTCAAGTTCCTGCTCTATGAAGCTTATCTGGAAAAGGGGAAAAGGAAGATAATAAGGACTGAGGTAAAAAATTCCATCTACTACTAAGAAATTAAATTGCAGAGGGGGAAATAGAATCTTACACAAACAAATGAAAAAACCATATTTTACATATTGTCACATCATCCCACCTCTCACCCCAACAAGAAAGAAAAGAAAAACAAAAAAGGAAAAGGAAAAGTCACAAGCATCGATGATGGGTTATCTTAGATAATGGTCTAATGATTGTATTTGTTCATGAGTTATTTCCTTAAATGTATCTTTTGAGTGGTTAGAGTAACCCCTCATTTCCTCTCATTTTTAAATTTTACTTATACCGCCTTGATATGTTACTAATGGCCTTATGTTACTTCCCAAATTTTTCGTACATTAACAGGAGATCAAGAGCACTCAAATTTACCATATAGATATCAGGTAATTATAAACATTTTAGCAAATCACGCATATAAGGTTACAACACGAGTACCCTTTAAACTATTGGTTCTTATCATAAAAAAACTAATCCACAAGATAAATCTCCTCCATCAAGCCCTTTCCACTGAAATTATAGTGCTGGCAAAGATTTACCTTATGACTGATTTGTTCTTGTAATGAGAACAACCTCCCAGACTCCCAGTCCTACAAAAGAAAAAAAAACGAAAACATTCATTTCACTCTCCAATTATTACACCAAGGTCGAGAGTGCACATCGATTATCGAACAGGTTTTACATTGAATTCTTGTGGAGATCATAGATGAATCCATTCATCAAATCAACGGAACATTTCATGACATTTAAACAATATGGAAGGTTTTAGAAAGCAGGAGTATCTTTAACGGATGAAACTACAAACACAAAACAAAATGAGGAAAATATTAAAACATATTCCTAGAAAAACAAAACAAAGGAACTTTCTGTTTCAACACCTATCAACCACCCTATAAGAAAACCATGAAGATATACAGAGGGTACGTAAGATAATCATGTTAATCTGTACTCATTGTCGGTATTTATCCCAAAAAGAAGCAAGTGAAAGAAAACTACAATGCTATTACTTTTTAAATCTTCAAACAGACAAACTTCTGCTCGATAATATTACTCATATGGTTCATGGCTCAGAGGTGGCACTACTGAAGAGTGATTAGTTAACTACCTATCTAAAAACCAACTTTATGGGTAGTACTCAAATACTAAGGAGTGTTTGCAAACATACTGCTTTTGGAGAAAGTGATTTATTGCCGCTGGGTAGTTGAGAACCAGAAGCTAGTAGTGTTTGCAAATAGAAGCTAAGAATCATAAGCAGAAGTTGGCATTTGGAAACATTAAAGTTGATTTTTTTCCAGTTAAAAGCTAAGAATCATTTTTTTAGTGTTTGCAAACACTCCCTAAATCACAAATAGTGTCACTCGAAAAACAGATTTGGTATAACATGAAAGATAACTACCTTTTCCGAGTGGGCGATGTGGCCAATACCTTCACCATAGAAAAGAGTAAAAAGCAATCAGCACCAGTTGCTTGATCATTGAATTCCAATGTCTACAAAATTATAAGTCAAAAGTCCAACATCGTCACAAAAAAACACTTCATTACTTGCCTGTGACAGAAGCAGTCCCTCCCAGTAACTCATATAGAGACTCCAAAAAATCAGTGTAAAATGAGATAACACCTATCACATAAACATTCTCATTGCCCTTCACAAAATCTTCAAAAAGCTTAATAACTAAATACATAGATATAATATAAAAAAATTAAATACCCGGATTGCCAGGAATAAACAAGACATGTAATTTCTGTTCTTGGCTATGAATCTCCAATAAATCCGTTTTAAATCTGATTCAAATGCGTCCAAAAATTAATAACAGAACAATTTGCGATAAAATATAACAAGATTTCAAGCACTTGAAAATACCCAGAAACGTTAGTAAGCCGAAAACTCGCATGCTTGCTTTTCTGAATCAAACTTAAGTTTTCAACACCCATCTGCGATTTTATACGCCTCGCCGAAAAAATTCTCCTGCAATGGAAGCACAAACAGAGATGAATTAAAAATTATTGAGAAAGTAAAATCAAGAAATGGGTTCTTGCATCAATGGCATAAAACTTTGAATTTAGGCCTTTCACCATTTGTGCATTTTATTGAGTGAGGGTGTGAAAAGGACACCTGTTGGTTGGTACACGGAGTTCTTGAAATGGGAAAGAGAAGACTCAGAAGCATTACTGCGTTAATACTAAACGAAGGCGCTTTTGCCAAGCTCTCATGTCAAATGGAAATGCCATTTTGGCATCCAATTTTGATTGAGATGTAGATTTGTTACTATATTTTAATTTTTGTAAGATAATGTCTTTTCCATACTTACCAAATGGGAATAAAATAGTCAATTTTAGTTTTAGGATGGAAGGAGTATGGTTTTTTTTTTTTTAGGAGTATGGTTACAACTTACTAATCATGGACTAATATTTTGTAGGGAATGATTGTTAGCTTGTGCAACAAAAATTGGGATTGAGATTACTTATTAATTATTATGGATGGCAATGGGCGGGTTTTAAACCCGCAAAGTGGGATCGGGGGACCTGTAATATTTTTGCATATGTATTTAGATATTTTTGCATTATTTATTTTTATATTTGATATTATTTTTTTACTACTGTGGCATCTTGTAATATTGTACTTAGAATATTTTTTTAAAGTATTAGTTGAGTACTACTTCAAGATCCTAATAGTAGCTAAATAGTTGTAAAACATAGTTATCATAAGTATCATGAATTTTTTTGACCTGTTAGCATTGTATTGCTTTTGAAAATTTGGCCACAAAGACAAGAAAATAAATTATTGTAATGAAAAAAAATTGGCGGGTCTAACGGGTCTAGACTTGTCGGGGCAGGGCTGATCCCGGGTCTTACTTTTTCTTGGTGGGACGGGTCCCGAGGTTGGCCAAACTCATCCCAAACCGCCTCGTTGCAATCCCTAATTGAGATTTCTTGTTCCATATTGCTATTCAACTTTATTTCCATCGTATTAGATGAATGTCACATGTACAAGATAGTGTCATAATCATATATGTCTTTCATTCAAATTTCAATATAGTAGGATAAAAAAATGGAATAGGAGATTTGGACCCTAAAAATTGTATGTGGGTTCTTAGTGAACATTTCGAACATATTTCTTTGTAATACTACATCGTGTGTTCAATACATTAGATGAATATCACGTGTACAATAGTGACACTATTTTATAACATTCACCTAATATGCTGAAACATGAAATGTGGTAGGGAATAGAAAACCCGCTAATTATTGGTAATTATTGGTTTGTATATCAAAACTTGTTCAAGTAGCAGGGCTATAAATTGACATTTACTGAATAGATGAATTATTTGGCATGATTTATTTCGTGGAGTACTCATAGTCGAAATAGGACAACTTAAATTATTGAATTGTAGCTTAGGACAATAGTAGTCCTCCGTCCAACAACTTTGTAGAAAAATAAAGAAAAAATTATCGATGAAGTATGTTGGGATTTGGTCCAGCATCCTGCCTGCAATGGGCTTTAAAAGAGGCGCAAGGCGCGGCCCACGATTCGAACTCGTGAGCGCTGGATTGCATAGTTAAAGGATAGCTTAAAGGATATGATTTGGATTATCTATCCCAACAGATGCATCTTCTTTTCTGGTGCCCATTACATAGAAACTCTGAGATTAAGCGTGCTTGGTCTGGAGTAGACATGGGATGGGTGACCCCCTGGAAAGTTTTCCAGGGTGCGCGTGAGTGAGGATAAAGCGCGCTAGAAAAGACTCGTGTTAGTTTGTGGGGACAGTTGTCAATCCGAGTAGCACTAGAGGTCCAACAATTGGTATCAGAGCAGGTCAAGAGTTCGAATTCCCTTGGAAGCACGCTGCAGTAGAGGTTGCCAAGAGCGGTGGAACTGAGATGCTAGCGCAACGGAGGTAAACGGACCATAATCGAAGGGTAGGTTGCGGTGGCGGAACTCGGGTAAAAGCAGATTTGGAACCGAAGGTGTAGGTTGTTGGGTGGACAGAACTAAAGGGTAGGTTGTCGGTGGTCGAACCGAGGTAAAAAACATCGAACCGAAGGTGTAGGTTCTTTGTGTGGACGGAAGGCGAAGGGTAGGTTGCGGTGGCGGAATCGAGGTAAAAATTTCGGACCGAAGGTGTAGGTTCCGGGAGGTTGCAAGAGCGGTGGGGCGAGATCTTTGGCGCATCGGAGGTAAACGGACCAGAACTGAAGGGTAGGTTGCCAGGTGGCCGGAACTCAGGTAAAACAGACTGGAACTGAAGGTGTAGGTTGTTGGGTGGATCAGAACTAAAGGGTAGGTTGCCAGGTGGCTGGAACTGAGGTAAAACATTTGGGAATCGAAGGTGTAGGTTGTTGGGTGGACCAAAACTGAAGGGTAGGTTGCTAGGTGGCCGGAACTGAGGTAAACAGACTGGAACTGAAGGTGTAGGTTGTTGGGTGGCCGGAACTGAGAGGCTGGCGTGACGCGACGCTGAACAGAAAAGTTAGCGTTAGGCGAGGAAGTTTAGCGGACAATGGAGGTTGCCAAGATCGGAGTGAGAAGATGGCGGAGTCTTTGGGAGGGGATTGTTGGGATTTGGTCCAAGATCCGCCTGCAATGGGCTTTAAAAAAAGCAGGCGCGCGCGCCCCCAATTCGAACTCGTGAGCGCCTGGATTGCATAGTTAAAGGATAGCTTAAAGGATATGATTTGGACTACTTATACCAACAGATCGTCTTCTTTCGGGTGCCCATTGCATAGAAACTACGAGGTTAAGCGTGTTTGGCCTAGAGTAGACATGGGATGGGTGACCCCAGGAAGTTTTTCGAGTGCGCGTGAGTGAGGACAAAGCGCTAGAAAAAACTCGTATTGGTTTGTGGGGACAGTCGTCAATCCGAGTAGGGCTAGAGGTCCAACAACAAAGTAATAAATTTTTAGTTACTAATGTGACAAGGGCACAGAGTGGCTCCCGTCCACGCAAGAAATATTATCAGGGTGCGCGTGAGTGAGGACAAAACGCGCTAGAAAAGACTCGTGTTGGTTTGTGGGGACAGTCGTCAATCCGAGTAGCGCTAGAGGTCCAACAACAAAGTAATAAATGTTTAGGTACTAATGTGATAAGGGCACAGAGTGGCTCCCGTCCGCGCAAGAAATATTATTCGCTTGGATATGAGCCTCGCAAATTTGTTTTGGAAAAGGCATTTCTCGCAATAAAGGGGTTTGACTCTCGCTTGTAAGTGTCAGTATATTGGATGAATGTGTGATATATTTCCCAATATAAGCTCCACAATCCGTTAGCATGCTCGATCCCACATAAACTCCACATGTGATGAACTGTGTGTCGGGCCCCAAGAGACGTGGCTCTGATATGGGATAATTTATCATTCCCCAACATAAGCCCCCACCATGTGGGTGGCCTTTAAGCTCCAAAAAGGATTAGCCCTCGCTTATAATCCATATCGATCGATGTGAGGTGTATCCCTCACAACATAAGCCTCCAACATGTGGTAAATTGTGTGTGTGAACCCCTAAGAGGCTTGGCCCTTGCTTCTAAGTCAAAATCCGCTCATGTGCTCGATCAATATGGGATGTACCAGTCCATATTTCTAAACACACGTTTATTGTGAGATGTATTCTTCCCAACATAAGCTCATAGCATATGTATAGACTCTGTGCAGGGGCCACAAGAGGCTTGGTCTTTGTTTATAAGACACATTGGTCGATGTGAGATATCTAAACATAAGCCCTCTGCATGTGGGTGAACTATGTGTGTGGCCCCCCAAGAAGTGTTAATGATGTGGCACCTGGTGCTCACATCCGCCCAAAAATTATTGGTCGTTTTGGCTTTGGTCCGGGTCGCTCTTAGCATTAGTTGAGTGAGTCAGTCGACCCGAGCCCCAAAAAAATACAAAATTTAGGGGCCCAATTTTTTTTATATTTTTTTACATATAGATATATATAAAATAAGTATATTATTAAACAATGAATGGGTCTAGCCCAGCAGTTAATTTATAACTTGCAGCTTTGAACTTTGCATCTCTAAAAGCCTAGGTTTGAATTCCCTGTGTTGTAGATGTTTTTTTTTTGTATTTTGTGATTTAGATTAAAAAAAAAGAAAATTATTAAAAGTCCCCACCAAGAATGAAGTGCCCATTTTCCTTGGGCCTTGTAACCTTGAACCTTGCTAGGTTCTAACAATTATTAATTTTAATTTTCTTTAATGACCCAACATTAAATTTTGTCAATTTAAATTTTAAAAGGCAAAAGAATAAAAAAAGGCTAAAAGAATTGGAAAGGTGGGAACAAAACACAAAAGAAATATGTTGTTCGTTCGTGAAAAGAGAAAAAATATCCGATCAACCATGTCACAAGAAAAAGATTGAATGAGTTAGCTATGTTATCGATTGAAAAATGAATTATTGAACAACTTGATTATACTCATTTGATTAATACTTTTGCAGCCAAAACTGTAAAGCGGGTAATATTCAAATAACTATTTGATTTTTGAACATAAATACCATATTAGTTTAACTATATTCAAATTGTTCATATATTACATGGTATTCTTTCTTTTATGTTTTATGTTGTTTTTTTAGTTTGTACAAAAAAAAAAAAAAATGTCCAATTTTAAAAATTTGACTCTGGCCAAAAAAATGACAAGATCGGCCTTACTTGGATCCCACAAATTGGTCATGGAAAATGCACCCCTTGGTGAAGAGGGGCTTCGCCGTCGCTTACAAATTACAGTTCGCCCATATGCTCCAAATCTCCAATCGATGTGGGATGTATTTTAGTTTTTATATCAAATGAAACTGGAAAGTTTTGCATAGTTCAAATAGAAGCTCATGAAATTAAAATATAGGTACTGAGATATGAGAATTGGGCTGAGAGTCCTAAATGTTATGTTGAGATTGAATTGGACTGGGGCTTATGTCCATGAGTTGAGCCCAATGTTTTGGGTATAGATCGGAATGGTTGTTTCAACTGGACACCGTTCCTCAGTTTGGGCCTGTTGACTTCAATTAATAGAAAATAGAGTTATACTTTTAAAAAAAAAAGTTTAATTATTTAGACGTTGAATTATGTTAAATATGTTTTTATGTAGTTAGATAATACATATTAATTAATTTATAATACCAAAACTATCACTAATAAAATAGATAATCAATTTTAATTTACAATAAAATCAATTTGATCAAAGGTCCATTACAAACACCAATATATAGTCATGTATTTATAGGGTGTTGCAACATTAGCCATATAATTTTTAGAGTTGCAATTTTAGTATTGTGGCAATTAGTCCCAACAAATATAATAAGTTTAATCACGTAATCTTTTGAATTTGACAATATTAGTACTATACTTTTTAGTTGTAGTAATTTCGTTCCTATTAGTCAAAATAACCAATTTTGTCAAATTTGTATGTATTTTTGTATTTTTATGATTATAAAATAATAAATATGTACTCGTATCATAGGTTTTGATCCGATTTAATGATTCTAAATTTGTCTCTCATAAGCAATCCTTAGTATAAATGGTAAATAAATTCAACTCATAAGTAAATAAAACACAAACTCTGATACAATTTTTTACTTGATCGTAGGCATATTGGACAGTTTGGCAACGATGGAATTTTGGGAATAAGTGGAATATTGAATAGCCATCAAGACCAAATTCTGCACCAACTTAAAAAATTATAGGACTAGAATTGCACAAATCTAAAACTCGCGGGACCATAATTGCGAAAAGAACAAAATATACAGGACTAAAATCACAATTCTAAAAGTTACAAAACTAATATTGCAGGCTATAGATGGAGGACTAATTTTGCATTTTTCACTATAGTGAATCAGCCTATCAATTCTAGGCCAAATCCCATAAAACTCTCTTGGATATAGGGTTGACAATGACAGATACGATACAATTGTCGATATTGTTATAAAGACAAATTACATGATAAAACACGACACGGCATAACACGACATGAAACATGAAATTGTAAATTAAGTTAAAATTATATTTATTGTTATATTTAATCAAATAAACACGAAAATACGATAGTGTGACACGAACACTACACAATGACACGATTTACCACCCTACTTGGATGCCCCTATATGTTAGAAGACCTCACATTAGAAAAATAACTGCCAAACGGTAAACCCGTTAAATGGAATAATCCCAAGAAACCCACTTCACTGAAACAACCTGTAAAATAATTATCTATTTTTTTAATTTAGAAAAAAACTGTAAAATAATAAGGAGCGTCCAAATCCATGCCAAAAACTCCCCTCATTTCCTCTCTATTAATTTTTCAATATATTCACAAATTATTCAGCGTTTCAATATTATTTCTCTATCTATATGCACACACAATTATAAACACTCACGCACGTTCATAATTTAGAGCAACTTTATGTGCCTTTTCAGTTTTTTCCCTGCCGTCTCTGGTTTCTGGGATTTTATTTGATTTCTCAGAAACCCATTATTCAATAAGGTAATACAATATTAATTTGTATTTTCCTCAAAAATTAAATTTGACACTAATAATTTTTGGGTTTCTTGAATTAATTATCATTTTGCGTGTCTCATTCATTTTGAAATCAGTTTATTGTCATTTTTTATTTTATTATGATTTCCGATCGTTACATTGTTATTGAGTTATGATCGATGATTTCCTGTTTTCTTTGGTTTTGTTTAGAAAATTATTGGCAGGCGGGGATTGGTTTTTTTTGAGGATGATTGAAGAATTTGTTTCCAGGAGTTTAATGTATGTAATTTCCAGTTAACTATTTAATTTGTTTATTTTTTTTTTGCTTTTCTGATTTTTTTTTGAATAATGCTATTGTTTTTTTTAATTATTTTCCTGATTTGGCAGATTGGCTCTTGGATATGCATATCCTGCATTTCTGTGTTTCAAAACTTTGGAGAAAAATAGAGTTGGGATTCAAGAACTCAGATTTTGGTGTCAATATTGGTAAGCATTTTCCAAATTTCATAAGTTATTAATTAATGTTTATTCATGAATATTGAAGTTGAGAAAAAATATGATAAATAATCATATAAATTAGAGGATCATCGTGTCGAATATCAAGAAAAAATAACGGAATATTGTATACTTTTAATTTATAGTGATGATTTACATAAATTCATATGAGGTTAGCTCATTTATACTAATTTGACCATTATTAGTTATTTACACAATGTATATTAACTTCATATCCATTATGTATCCGATCCCTACTATTTAACATATCATCAATTATTTAGCTCTATTAAATAAACTAGCATTTAATTTATCTGTAATTTACATTTGTAAGTACATATGAAATGAAATCCCAACATATGAATAGTCTTTTTTTGACCAAATAATCCATGACAAGTTTATTTGTTGGTCTAGTTAAATCTAAAATGAAATACTCTTTTTTATTTTCTGGATATGATCATTATGAAATATTTGATTAGTTCCTTGTTAATTAATTACTATTAATTAAGATTTGATATATTTTTCTTTCAGGACAATTGTTGCGGTGCTAACAGTTCTTGAGAAATTTTGTGATATTTTCATTTCATGGTATGCAGTCGAAATTGAGCAAATTTCAGTTTTTCATTCCCTTTTTTTTTGTCATTTTTTTCATGTTGTGTATAACATCAATATTTTACATAGGTTGCCAATGTATCGAGGTATGAAGTTGGCCCTCTTCATCTACTTATGGCATCCAAACATAAAGGTTATAAATCAATTGGATTGTTTGTTCAATTTAATGCTTTATTTCATATTCCATATTATAACATATATAATGTTTTCTAAGTACATAGTTGGCAAGAATATTTTACATTTCGTGTGCATTGGAAAGTGAAATGTGGATGAATAACAAAATAAAATAGAAAATTTGAAGTGGCTTTAAATTGAGGTGACAATTCTTAATACGACGGGATAGCACGATATATATGGAAATAATGTATTAGTGTTTTAGTTTTATCGTGTTCATATAGCTATCGTATTAGCGCGATAAGGAGACAAAAACTTTTATATCGTTTCATGTTTGTGTCAACATAATAAAGATTGTATTGACTATTTTCAGATAAATCTTTGTATATTTTTATCGGACAATATATAGTTTGTATCGTGCATTGTTGTGTAATATTGTATCATGGCATATAATGTGCTATTGTCTATTAGAGTGTAATATTAGATCATTCAAATTTAGTCAGGTTTTCTTTTTCCCGATTAATCATGTCAAATCGTGTCGTGTCGTGTCGTAAACAACATTTGTTTTCGTATTCATGCAAGTATGTACAATCCCTTATCGTATTATGCTTGTGTTTGAAGTTATTGTATTGTGTCGTTATCATGTAAATTCGAACACGACACAATTATACGACCCTAGTTATAAAACACTTTGCACATGCATTTTACATTTATGATCATGAAACTGATTATTTTGATATTTTTTATTATTGATTGATAAGAGTTTTTTTTTTTTTTTTAATTACAGGGAAGTGATTATGTTTATGAAACCTTGGTGCGACCTTACTTTGCCCAATATGAGAAAGACATCGATAGAAGCATATTCGAATACAAGGAAAGAGCATTAAACTTGGCAATTTATTATTGTCATAATTGCACAGAATTCAGCACAAAAAAGGTTCTTCAATTTTTCCAATTTGTGATCTCCCAATCTAGAAGCATTACGCTGCCAAGCTCTCAGGTTTGTCAACCCATCTTAAGAAATTAAACTAGAATTTTTTTAATTTTATTTTTTCCACATGATGTATTTTGGGTTTTTGGCATGCATTTTAATCCATTTCTTTCTAAATTAAAATGCTTCATTCGGATATTTCCTTTTATTCTATTATGTGTATTAAGTTTTTGAAGCTTCACATGACTTAGAGCAACTCCAGCAGTGCTGGAGAATAGCGCTCAGCGCTATTTTTGTTCTCCAACACTGCACTAGATTTGGCGCTAAATTGGCGTATTGCTACAGTATCGCGCCAATAGTAGCGTGGTACTGTAGCAGCGCTATTCTTTTTTTTTTTTTTTTTTTTTTATTTAATTTATTATTTGTTTATCTTAACTTTAAATACTATTAATAATTTTATATTTTAGTTAATCTAATAAAAAATAATACTAAAATAGGTAAAGTTGCATAAAATAACTAAAAAATAAAATTACTGAAAATACAAATAAAAATTATTATGAATTTTGTTTTAATTTTTTTCATTAATTTCATTAAATATTCAATTTATTTTTTCCAATTTGAATAATTTGAAGACAAAAGAATTAACAAATTTTATATTAAATAAAATTACTTATAAAATATTTTTATCAATTATAAAATAAAAAAAATCAAAATAAAATAAAAAATCTTATGGAATATTCTTTTTTAGTGCAAAAAATAGTGCAGACTGCTGGAGATTAAATGTATATTTTGCGCCAAAATAGTGTACATTTTGCACCAAAATAGTGCAGTGTTGGAGATGGTGTTAGGATCACATAAATACTTTTTCGTTAAATTGCATCTGCATGTCCCTTGTTCATTCAATGGAAACTATTATTGGTTATTCTCCGAATAAAAAATAGAATATGGTTTTTAAGGGCAATTTTTAACAAAAACATGTACCAATCAATGAAAATCTCATTATTCCACACTTGTTTCAAGAGACACTATACAAAAGTTTGCACAAAATGAATTTCAACACCAGCCACAAATTATTGTCACTTTTCTCTGCCATTCTTTTAGGGGCTAAAGTCACTATCAAACAATTCACTTTAGTCATTCTATATTTGTAACCATGGTTTAATTTTATTGGTCAAATTTAGTTACAGATTGCTGAAAATCAACAACCAAATGTAGCTCTTCCGGCGCCGGCGCCAACGCCGCCGAGCACACCTTCCGGAATATTCAAGAGGAACAAATCCGACAAGCGGCGGCCGCCTATTCTACCGCCGGGATCCTCCACATCTCATCTCAGCCAAACACCCAGGTCCGAGTCATTCAAGGTTCAGCTCCATAACCAAACACAGTTTATCCACCCCGAGGATATCCTTATCCCCGATCCGAATATAGATAGTCGATTAGAAGAGAAACCGGACGGCGATCACGCCGCCGGTGACAAAATCAAAAGCAATTAGCAAAATGATGCAGTAAAAAAACACTGAAGTTTCATATTTATTCGATTTTGTTTTCTTTTTGTTTTTCAATTTGAACCTTGTGGTTTGCGTAAATTCCAATTTTGCCATTACATCACTGGAAAAAATATGAAAATCGTAGATCTATTTGTGCGTGAATCGAATTCCATCCATCAATCACTAGGAATAGAATAGTCACACAAAGCACATGTGTTTAGAACCGTTGCTATCTGGAGCTCCTGATCCAGAAAACCCGGAGCGTCCAATCGAGGGCGCGGATAGCGTTGCGGCGCAGGAAATCGAAGAAGGCGGCGACGCGCGGCCACAGACGGTGGAAAAAGTTGTTACCGGCGGAATCGGAGGAGGTGGACATCGGCTGGAGGTACGCCCACGCCGCCTGCTTGACGAGGCGGTTACGGATGCAGATGTCGGAGCCGAGCTCCGGGTTGGGCTTGGGGGAGTTGACCGCGACCGATGGAAGAAGGTCCTTCAGCGAGGTGTAGCTGTGTGAGGTTGGCTTGATCGATAGCAACTCCAGATCGTCGGAGGGGAAGGAGGAGGAGGATGATGACGTGGTGGTGGTGGTGGCGGTGGAGGTGGCGGAAGAGGAGTTTTGATCGGGGAGGAGGGTGAGTTTGGCTGGGACAACCACCATGGAGGTGGAAATGGAGTTCCGGCGACGGAGAAGAGGATGATTTTGGTACTGTTGTGGCTCCGATACGGCGTCGTCCATGAGGTTAGAAATTTGTTTTGTTTTTCTTCACTGGTTTACAAATTTGTTTTTGCATATATGTGTGGCGGCCGTTGTGTGTTTTCTTTTTGTGGTGGGCTAAGACTGTGTTTGGTTTTTCAATTTTATTTTGTTATTGTTTATTTATGGAGTGAAGCAATAATTGGCGTATGTAGTCACTGTCTTTGAATTTGGTTCTACCATTTTAGGCTCCTTTTATTCTTTGATTATTTTATTTATTGCTTTTAAATCGTGTAATGCTGTTTTGGCACCCATTGTCTTTTGTGGATTAATTTAATATTTAGTCTAATCTTTTGTAATCAACTTTGAGTTTACCTTTCTTGGGTCAAGAGTCTCAAGACTTTAAGGGGTTTGTAATGTTTTAAGAACTATCGAGATTTATCTTTTTTTTTTTTTTTTTTTTTTTTTTGATAACTTTAGCGCTACACGCCTGACTACGCCGGGACAACATTTTCCGCTCCTCATTCGCCGCAAAGGTAAATCGCGGGATGTGACACGACTGCCGGCGATGTTCGACGGCGGGTCTGGACGACGACACAACGAGATCATCCTGCAGGTAAAGAGAAACAATTATGTTCGACCCCCAATCTACTAATAACGATCTCTCCCGAATCGAACCCACACGGATGCTTTATTCAAGATGAGTTCCCACCAAATCTTGTAAATTACCGCATATGCCGGGAGCAATTTGATGGAGAGGATAAGAACCCCGACCTCCATCCCACAAACAATTTGATGGAGCGAGGGGATTTGAACCCTCGACTTCCATCCCACAATTCTTGTGGTTAAGATAATTTAAGCCACCTGGTTTATCGAGATTTATACTTGTTTATCCATATAATTGTGAGAGGTATTATGATGATTAACATTTGACTGTAATGTGATTCATGTTATAATCTTTGGGATTTTGAGAATCACTGGATAATAATTTTTAAAGTTTTTTTGGTCAAACTATAATGGGGAGTTTTATTTGGAAATCATTTTTATTGTTTGGGATTTTTGTAATCTTAAATTTATAATTAAATTATATATAATATTATTAGAGCTGAAATTTTGTCCCCTGCAAACAATAAAATTTCTTTAAATATAATTAGAAATATCTATTTGTATAATGTATTCATACGGAAAAAATCTTTTTTACCCGAAAGCCTAGAACTTGGCTCAACCTCTATATAGCTTCCCTTTTATTTTTAGTCTTAATCATCATAGATTCATAATGAAGAGTTTTAATTAAAATGTGATGCCCGTCGAGACAATAAAATTATTAGGAGTGGAGACCGTCTCACGGATATTAGGAGTAAGTATCATATGAGACTGTCGCACGGATTTAAATCCATGAAATGGATCCAACTCGTTACAAACCAACAACAAGTTAGATATAAATTCAAATAACTTACTTAATGTGGGTCATTTTAGGATTTATCTCATGAAACTAATCCGTAAGGTCGTCTCATATGAGTTTTTGTCCCTTATTAGAATAAGGGTGAAAATAGGCAACAAACGTGATATTCATTGGTCTTAAGAACACGGATACAAATAAATGAGGGCTAGACTCTTCTAGTTTGGCCAATATGAACTGAAGTCGTCAAGCGTGGATCAAATTGACTTAACATGCCAAGATATATATGTTGTACTTGTACACAATGGGATGAATTGGTCCAATTTGGGTTGAGCCAATGTGGGCCTCACAAGGGTTGGATGGTAGTGGACGGGTAGAATAATGATAGGGGTATGAGTAATTTGTTTCTGATTTGGAACCGGTATGGGATAGGAAATTATTACTCATTGATATACGTGTAGGGTACTATTTTATCCCATCAGATATTCACTATCCGAACCCGTTTTACCTCTTTCTAACTTCGTAGTGACTTTCAAAATTGAAGTAGTTAATTATTATATTTATTAAAATTTAACATATTAGGTATTTTTTTATATATATAGTTTTTGTTAAGGTGCTCATTTAAATATTCATATAATTATAATTTTTATATAAAATAAACGGATTTTTAGGTGGAGTGCACGGGTTGTATGCGAGATATCATCAAATGGATTTAGGATAAATATGGGTAATATATGCAGTTTCTTAATTAGATTTGAGATGAGTACGATAGTATAAATATTATAGAGTTCGAGCTTCAATACCCTTAAATGGGAAGGTAACATCCCCATTGTCATCCCTGCACAAGGCCCAATGGACCTCGTGTCTAGCCCTATTGTCAACATTCTATAGATAAGTAAGTACACAAGGGTTTCGACCAAAATATGTATCATATTTAGCAGGATGTCTAATTGATGCAAAATTTGAAGTTAGAGATCATGACCCAACGGCCAACAGCCCACAAATCAAGATATTTTCTAGGATTATATAGATTAGCCCACACACTATTTAAAATGCCTAATATAAATAGGGCATTCTCTAACTTACAAATTCTCCATAACATCTTATAACATGTTTTTCTTTCTTATAACATATCTAATAGCTTACATTCTCTCTAAAAGTGTTTGATAGCTTTTTTGTGAAAAGACCTTACAAGTTCCTAAAAAATAATATTAGGTGCATATAAGCCATTTTTTTAGGGATCGCAACTTGTTATAAAGTAATATCTTACTTTAACATCTTTTGATTTTGATCATATTATTTATAAAATTGTCATTACTAACGTCTTATAAAATCTATTATCTTTATTTTATCCGAATATTTCAATAACTTATTTTCAAAATAAAATCCAACTTCTTATAAGCTATAAAAGCATCGTAGAGGATGTAAGAGCTTATAAATAAATAAATGGGTTGTGTTCGTATTCGTGTTAGACCCGTTATACCGTGTCAGAACACGACCTGCGAATACGAAACACGACACGATTGACACCCCTACTTTAGCCCCTTATATCGCGTGGAACAACTAATTTATGTATTGAAAGATTCTAACTAAGGGTGTACAGAACAAATTTAACAACTATTATGAATGCTCATTAAGGCTAAAAAACAAACCAAACTACTCGATATTTGATTCAAGATCGATCGTTAAAAGCTCGTTTGAGCTTTGTTCGTTAATATAATGAACCAAGAAACATTTTTTGTTCGATAAAATGTAAAACTCGCCTCGAGCTCGACTCGATTAGTAAAAAAATATGTGAGAAAATATCAAGTTACTCGAGCTCGATTCGTGTTTGGCTAAAGCTCGTTCGAGCTCGATTCGGTTAATTATCAAATCAAACTCAAAGGCATTTTTTAAGCTCGATTCAAATTCAAACAAACTTGATCAGTACTATGGTTGGCTCGATTCAACCCGTTTACACCCCTAATAGTGATTGAAATCGTGCATTTAAATGCAACTTGGAGATATCTTTCACAAGTGGTTGTGATGGACGTACTGATTATGTAAGAAAATAATCTACTTTAACAGGAAATTTGGCCCAAGCATATTTCCCTAGTTAGACATTGGTCCATTGCCGAATCTACCAAAGACGAGACTAAAAGAGGGGTTTTTGAAGCTCGATTCGGTTAATTATCAAACCAAACTCATTGGTGCATTATATAAAATTGGTGCATTATATAAAATTGAATTATATCGAATTAGAACATTGATCATAATAAAACTTAGTCAATAATAGAATAAAATAGTTTAACTCGATAATGATGAAGACTAGTCATCCTTTCGAATCTACACATTGATGATGAACCCTAATACCAAAAGAGATAAATAGAGGTAATAAAGGCACAAGATAATAATATTTAAATTCGAGCTCATGTTTATAGTGAAACAAAAAAAAGAAATGTATAAAACTATAAGATAGGGAAAACAATTATCACGCCTATTTTTTTTTAAAGATTACAAATGATAAGTGGAAAAGAAGAATGGAGAAATTAAAGACTCTCGTGTTTAACAACAATTAATTTTCATGTTTTCTGTATTTTTTTAAGGTTATAAGGTGACCAAACCATTGTTGGATATTTTTTTTTTTTGAAAAGGGAGAGCCCAGTGCCCCCCTGTCCGGTTGTCCCCATGCTTTGTCCATGAGTACAATGATTTACAAAATTTATCGGAGTGTTCCGAACCATAGAATTTAATGGAATTTGAATTTCATAACATTATAGATGTCATCAATTTGGCTTTTTATGGAATCCATTAAATTTTGAGGTCATCAACTTGGACTTTAATGGATTCCACGAAAACCCAGCATCTTCAAACATTCAATGAATTCCATGGATTTTCTTTGATTTTGGTAGAATAAAAGTTATATTTATGAAGGATAAATTCACACCTCCTCTTAGAATTCAAAATTTGTTTTTTTTTTCAAAATTAATAATAGTAATTGTCTTTGGTAAAAAAAGAAAAAAATATTTTTTTCTCTTGTACTTCTTCCACGCATCATCATCTAATATCACCATTTCAAGACAAGTTCTACTTCAATTTTGTGAATAATCACTGTAAAGTTGTTTGTCCCCTTGTTTCGATTGCTAACATATTTAATTTTATAAAAAATAGTAGGAAAATTATTGTCAGAATAATACTTTATTGAGAATCATTCGTTGATAATTTTTTGTTAATTCATATTGATAGATGCATTATTTTTATGTTAAAAATGTGAATTAGAATTAATAGGTAAAATATTGGTCATCAATGTTTGTTGTTGTTGGTTGAATAATTATTTTAACGAGGAAATTGCACTTTTGGTCGCATAAGAAATGAGGTCAAACACTTTTAATCCTACAATTTGCTTGTTTGATCCCAACTGATTTTATATAGCACATTTAGTATCATACGATTCCAAATATTGCAATTTTAGTTGCAAAACTAACGGAAACTTAACCGACCGTTAATACAATTCTTACGGAACCAAAAGTGCATTTATCCAAAACTTAATTAAAAAATAAAAGAAAATAATTATTTTAAAAATTTGAAAAATTGTCTAATAATTTTGAAAAATGTTTTTAAAGTATTTGCAATTTATTAAGAAGTTATAAAAATCCATAAAATTATTTTAAAATCTAAAAATTAAAACATAAAAAACACAATAATTTGTTTAAAAAACAAAAAATATTCGAAGTTATTTTAAAATCCCAAAATTACGAAAACAAATATATGAAAATTGTAAAACAAAATAAAAGAAAACTATACACTTTTTTATAAGCACTTGAATTTTAGTCAAAATATTTTAAAATTATAAAATAAAAAAAGTCGAAATTATTTTCAAAAATTTGTTTTTTATAATACTAAACGATTTTATAAAAATCTGAATTTTTGGTTAAAAAACTAAAACTTGTGTTAAAAAATCAAAATTATTTCAAATATTCAACATCTGGAAAATTGTTTAAAATACGGAATTTTGTCTAAAAATCTGGAAAATAGATCAAAAACTGAATAATGTTGAAGACTTTTGAAAAAAATACCAAAAATCTGTTTTTATAAAATCAAAAAAGGGTAAAAAATTATAGAATATTTACAAAAATAAAATTATTTAAGAAAATTGGGATATTAAAATCTGAAATATTTTTAGTAAATTTCCAGAATGTTTTAAAACAATTTTCAAAATTATAAAAAGGGTTTTTAGTTTCTTAAAACAAATTATGAGATTTTGTTTTTTAATTTTTAGATTTTTGAATAATTTTGGTTTTTTCATAACTTTTTTTAATAAATTGTTAGACAATGCTTTTCAGATTTTTTATTTTTTTCCTATTTTGGGATAAATTAATATATTTTTCGTCCCGTAAAAATAGAATTAACGGCAATTAAGTTTTTCGTTAGTTGTAGGACTAAAATTGCAAACTTTTGATTCATATAGGACTAAATGTGTTAAATAAATCTGTTGGACCAAAAGAGCAAACATTACTGCATGAGACTAAAAGTGTTTGAAGCCCTCTTAGAGCATCCCCAAGAGTCTCTTTAAATTTAAAAATATGTTTTGTAATATAAGAGCATTTTTAAATTAAAAAGTGATATTTTTTGCATTTTCAAATACACTCTTTGTATTTGACTCTTTATTTCAAATTTATGTTAATTTTTAGAAACTACTAATCAAAAGGATCATTTAAAGTGCAAGAAATCAACAAGTTCGATATTGGAAGTAACTAATCATTTAAGCAATTAATTATAGAGAGTTGTATTGGCTCTCCAAATTTGAAGAGTGAAAACTCATTCATTAAATTTTAAAGTTAAAATCAAGAGTTTGTTGGAGATAATTTTTGGTGGTTCACTCTTCAAAATAAAGAGTGTTTCTCAATTAAAGAGCCTCTTGGGAATGCTCTTATGTGACAAAAAGTGCAATTTCCTCTTATTTTAACAATAGATGTTTATGTAACTATTTCATATTTTGACAATTTTAAATTATATTTTTGTAAATTTTATGTAGCCATTATTTTTTTTTTGGTAAATGACCTCCTTTGTCAATTTGTATTTTTACTTTATTTTTTTTTGATCACGAAGTTATGTTACTACTACTAGTTCATAAAAAAAATCATTAATTATATTTTTCATAACATCCAACAAATTCCAATAAAATATATTAAAATCTACATAATTTTATGGTTCAAAATTCCATTAGAATATGAGAGAATCCATAGTAGAATCCATGGAATTCTATAAAAATTTATGAAATATACCATTAATTAAAAAATGCTTCAAATTCATGTTGGTGACACTCTCCTTAAATCTATGAAATATACCATGAAATATAACTCAAAACTACACGAACTAATCCAGTAGACTTCTTATTCTTAATATAAATCTTTTGATTTTTTACAATCTAGATAAATTTATTAATTAGCTTTGTCCATGGTGACGCCTTAAATTGAAAATATTTTCCTATAATTGGAAATTAAATTAAATTAAATTCTCGAATTAGTTGCACAAAATAGGTTGGTGACTTCGTGCATATTTTTTTTAGAATCAAATGAGATCATTCATTTATCAAAAGAAACTTACAATCGATTATAACTACACGATCATAATTTATACAGTCTAGAAAAGAAAAAACTAAACCATAGATCTAAGCGATCCATAGAATCGAACTTTATAATAGAGACGTTGGACAAAACACGTACCAAAAATGATCCCATTTTTATCACGTATTATCGGGTAATGACTTATCAGGTCTTCTGAATAAAATATCACTATATGACACATTTATTAACTAGAAAAAAAACCAATTATTGAGGATAAATTTATTTAAGTTAAAAGAATAGAAAACTACTGAAAATTATTTCCCCTATCCTCCTCCATAGGAGGATGAGTATAAGTGTCAAATGGGCCAGGCCGACCGGGCCAAGAGGGAAAATTGGGCCGGATCGGGCCAAACAGTGATCGAGCCACAACTTTTAGAGCCCAGTCGAACCCATGGGAAATACACTAAAAATACTGGGACGATCGGACCAACCCAATTTTTGGGGCGGGGCTTTTGAGGCCTTGTTATTTTTGGGCATGGGATATTACAGTCCATCCTGGTAAAAATACCGGACTGGTAGGGCCGGTCAACGAGACTGGGTCGGAATTGACACCTCTAAGGATGAGGGAAGAAAAAGTAGGAACAAGATGGATAATTTTTAAAAGTGATTTTTTAATGATTCCGGTGCTGACATATCTAACTTTGTGCATATTTTCATACTAGCCCTTAATATGGCTATATATAAACATATCTTTTTCTTTATGACCAAGCAATTAAATTTATATGTTGTAAATCTAAATAGTATAGTGTTATTATACATTTTGTATAAACTATAAAACTAGAACCAAACAAACCTTAGGGTTTCGTCATTGCCTACGAAAGCAAGACCTGATATATCGGTCCGTGAAGTCGGCTCACCCACCATATTACCCACTATATAACCACACCTTTCACACCTCACAAATATCATCTCTAATCTATATTCTCCCATCGATCTATCTTCCCTTCTATTGCCCATCAATATTCTCTGAGTTATCGATTCATCAAAAGCTCTCTTTCAAGGTAAATCATCTTACTGTTACTTGAATTCATCTCGATTGATCTAGTGTATGGTTTTCTTTTTGTGTGTAATTGATTGGTTAAATCAATACTGCGATTTATTGGTCAATTTTTTCTGCGATCGCCGTCGTATCTGTTTAATCGGAGAGATCGGAGTTGGAAATACGCGATCTTGAAATTGGATCTTGGTTTATGGTGCGCATACGAACCGGATTTTGATTCTTTATCAAGTATTTAGGGTTTCTTAGTTTGTTCGATTTGTTTGTCAGGTCGGATTTATCTTTCCGGGTTGATCGGATCAGAAAGTTAGAATTGAAATTGTTACGGTTTTTGCATTATATATCTGATTGTGCTAATTTGTTAAGAGTGATTATGCATCGTCTTCTGAAATAAAAACTCGATCGTGTTTCCCGTGCTTATCGATTAACGATTATGGAAAATGAAGGTTCTTGTTTTCGTGTAGAATATGAGTTTTGGTTTTGTCTTCCCCTGATTTAAATAAATTGGTAGACACCGTATTTTCCTTTTGAATTTGAATTTTTTTCAATAGAAGGTGAAGACAAAAAGGTTCTTCAACTTTTATTTTCCCTATTATTGCCTTTCCTGCCCTGTTTTTTACCTTTATTTTGCCTTAAAATTACTGCTGTTTCCTGGCTTTGTTTTTAACTTTATATCATTAGAATTATTGCCTTTTCTGGTCGACTCTTTTTATTCTATTGAATATTGCATACAAGTTGTTGCTGACATCCTTCTTCCATTTTGTATAATTCAGATGCAGATCTTTGTTAAGACCCTAACTGGCAAGACCATAACCCTCGAGGTTGAGAGTTCTGACACCATTGACAATGTCAAGGCTAAAATCCAAGATAAGGAAGGTATCCCACCTGATCAGCAGAGACTAATCTTTGCTGGTAAACAACTCGAAGATGGCAGAACTCTCGCAGATTACAATATCCAAAAGGAGTCCACCCTTCATCTAGTGCTCCGCCTGCGTGGTGGCATGCAAATTTTCGTGAAAACTCTCACTGGAAAAACCATCACCCTCGAGGTCGAAAGCTCAGATACCATTGACAATGTCAAGGCTAAAATCCAGGACAAGGAAGGTATCCCTCCAGATCAGCAACGATTGATTTTTGCCGGGAAGCAACTCGAGGATGGCCGAACCCTCGCCGATTACAATATCCAAAAGGAGTCTACCCTTCACCTCGTCCTCAGGCTTCGTGGTGGGATGCAAATTTTCGTGAAGACTCTTGCCGGTAAAACCATCACCCTCGAGGTCGAAAGCTCAGACACCATTGACAATGTCAAGGCGAAGATCCAGGACAAGGAAGGTATCCCTCCAGATCAGCAACGATTGATTTTCGCCGGGAAGCAACTCGAGGACGGTCGGACTCTCGCAGATTACAACATCCAAAAAGAGTCTACCCTTCACCTCGTCCTCAGGCTTCGTGGTGGGATGCAAATCTTTGTAAAGACCCTTACTGGTAAAACCATTACCTTGGAAGTCGAAAGCTCGGACACCATTGACAATGTCAAGGCAAAAATTCAGGACAAGGAGGGTATTCCACCAGACCAGCAGAGATTGATCTTTGCTGGTAAACAGCTTGAGGATGGGAGGACATTGGCTGATTACAATATTCAAAAGGAATCGACTCTCCATCTCGTCCTTCGATTGAGGGGTGGAATGCAGATTTTCGTGAAAACGTTGACCGGAAAGACGATTACTTTAGAAGTTGAGAGCTCAGACACAATTGACAATGTCAAAGCTAAGATTCAGGATAAGGAGGGTATTCCCCCGGACCAACAGCGTTTGATCTTTGCCGGTAAGCAACTCGAAGATGGTCGGACTCTAGCAGATTACAATATTCAAAAGGAATCGACTCTCCATCTGGTGCTGCGTTTGAGGGGTGGGATGCAAATTTTCGTGAAGACTTTGACCGGAAAGACGATAACGTTGGAGGTGGAGAGCTCAGACACGATTGATAACGTGAAGGCGAAAATTCAGGACAAGGAAGGGATCCCTCCGGATCAGCAGAGGCTCATCTTTGCCGGGAAGCAGCTCGAAGATGGGAGGACTCTTGCCGATTATAATATCCAGAAGGAATCTACGCTTCACCTTGTGCTTCGTCTCCGTGGTGGTTGTTTCTGAGGATAGATTGCTGTTTTCTGTGTCATGAATATTGTGTGCTTCTTAATGTTTGGCTGTGTTTGCTGTGGTTTCTGTTTTTGATGATACTGCCTTTGTTTTGAATGTTTGTGTTTGGATTTTCTGAGTACGCTCTGCTAGATGGAATAAAGTGCTTCTTGTTTTGAAAGCGCAAATTGAACTTTTATGATTGTTGATATGAAAGCGTAACTCTTTTTATTAGTGCACAAACTTTGAGATATTGAATGGATTCATCTCATATGAAGCATATTATATATATCGGACCCAGAAATTTGTTTGGGGGAGGAATATAGGGGGGCGTAGAATTAGATGGTCTTGCCAAGACAGGATGCCCTCCGGTGAGGACCCAAATGTTTTTTTTATATATTTAATATATACAATTAAAGGCGGATATAGGGGTCAATCCGGGCTCCCTCCTCTTCTTTTTTTTTAAAAAAATTACTAGGTGAATTTTTTTAAAAAAATTTAGTTACTATTTATTTGCATTTTTTTATTTTTATTTGGCTAACCCCAATTTTTTCAGATCTACCACCCCGTAGCTAGGAATTATTACGGGTAGGTCTATACACGAAATTGAGGTGGGCTATATAAAAAAAATTGAAAAAATACACATAAATATTAACTAAATTTTATTTTTTTAAAAATTACCTTAGTTTTTCTTTAAAAAAAGAGGGTGTCGGGGCCCGGGTTGGCCTCCCCTTATTTCCGCGATTGTATATATATTATTTATTGCTCTAGGCCCCTCGAAACCTTGGACCAGCTTTGGCAAAATCAAATCTAATATAAATAAAAACAAAACATACAAGTTTTTATAACTAAATTACATGGAAATTGGGGGAGGAGGTGCAAGATATGTTGGTTTATATTTATATATACTATATTAATTTATTAAATAATATATTATAGGGGTTCAATCGCAAGATGAGGGGGAGCGGTTACCACCACCAGCCCCCCTGTGTCCGTCCCTCGTGTGGATCTAGTTAAGTATTCGTATCCGTGTGTATTCCTGTGATTATTAAGTTCAACTTTGTTGGATTTGATGCTCAGTTTTAACACCGAGTAGTGTTTTATCATATTCTCCGCTTGTGTAAATGTTACATTTATAAATATGATGTTGTCATGCACATATAGCATGTATTGATATTTTTAAAATAAAATATGAAACATCAAATAGAATAGATAATCTCAATTGTAGCTTTACAAACAACAGCCAACTTGATCCACATTTACTTATGGCTTCTCCACAATAGTGCGACTCAAGTTTTCAATATCTTGATCACGAATTCTATTTTCACCTAATTTGTAATTCATATTCTTGAAGCTTGTTCGACAATTGAGAGGAGATGATTTAATTCGTAATTCATATTCTTGAAGTTTGTTCGATATGTTGAGCATGTTCGACAATTGAGAAGAGATGATTAGTGGGTAGCAAGAGATGATTTGTATGAGACCCAATTTGAATCTTGAACTTGAGCAACCAATTTTGGCTATACTAGGAGAGGATTGTTATAGTATTAACATGATTAGGTAAATAAATACATAATTTAACATATGTATAGATTTTTTGGTACTAAATTAAGCTCCCACTTGTTATAGTGAGTGATCAGTTTTAGCCACAAGTTTTTGTGAGTAGATTTGTTGGTCTGATCAAAACCACATACTTCCTTTTGACAGTGATAGAATTAATTGGTTGTCTAGAAAATGTTTCAATTGGTGCAAGGACAAGGTCAATTGAATTTGAATGCACGACAAACCAAAGTACTTAGGGCAGTTATGTATTCATTTTATGTTGCTGGCTTAAAAAAGAAAAAAAAAGTCAATAATTTAATTTAAGGAAAAAAATTATATCTAATCCGGAATATTGATAAAATTATATACACTATAAGGAAATTCCAGTTTATTGACAGAAATAATTTTATGACTAAATTTTACAGTTACATACAGAATAAATATATTTTTCCCCAAACTATACCTACAAATTACTAACACATCACCGGCAATTTTTATATTTACCCACACAAATAATTTTACCGATAATTTTAGATTTTTTTGGTAAATATTTACCTGATAATAATTTTACCTACACTTTACAGTTATTTTAATACTTACCTATATATTTTTTTATAGGTAAACAATTTTTTTTGGTAGTGATAGTTGCAACTACAATAAGGCACTTTTAATACAAATGAGTGTCTGCTAGTCTAGTACTAAACAAACTAGTTTTTGACCCGTGCGATGCACGGAGTGTAATATGTTGAATTATATTAACCGATTGTCTATAAATTGTACAATCAACATGTAATACAAAACAATATAATACATATTTGAAAAAAATCAGGTTATTTCACTACAAATAAAAATTACAAATTTTAGAATACTTATTTGTACACAATATTATTCGTCTGTTTGACATCCGATATAGCATCGCCACAAACTAAAATTTAATTATATTATAAAGAAAAATTATATAATTGTTTTTTATTTCATAGTGTATGAAGATTTTATTTCGAAAACAATTTTTCTATAGGTAAACAATTTTTTTTTTTGTAGTGATAGTTGCAACTACAATAAGGCACTTTTAATATAAATGAGTGTCTGCTAGTCTAGTACTAAACAAATACTACGAGAAGATTTCTTGGAAGCAATGATCTTCTACAAGCGCAAAATTTCATGTATATTAATTCAGTACATTTTGCATAGCATGATTTTAATTTCCATTTTTATAATTGTTTCTCGCCTGCACGCCACGTGTACAGATGTTGTCATATTAATTTTGGAGCATAAATAAAGCCTAAATTGTAGGGTTTTAATATGATAACGTCTATACACGTGGCAATCATCCGTGCGGTGAAATAGAAGATGAAACAACATTCTGGAATAGAAGATCTCATCCGCTAATATCAATCACCAAATATTCCTATTTGAAGCTTGAGTTTAATTAAAACAATTAGCATCATGGTTCCTTTGCTATTTCCTGCTTATATTATATTCCTATCTTGACTATTGATGTTGCTTCAGTTATTTTGATGATCATTAAGTCGCTTATGCGTTAATCGTTAATTATCGTGTGAATATATTTGTAGTTATCAAAAGCGAAATTACTATGAGAAGCAGTTAATTAAGTGATTAGGCTTATTAAGTCACTTAACAAAAATAAATGCTACTCAACATATAGTAATATTGAGGCATTGAAAAATTCAGTTTATGCATAGTGATTTATAGTTATGATAGATAAATCCCCTCTCTTAATTTGGAGCATTAGAGGGGATGATATGGGGATTGATATGTAGAATTAGAAGGGATGGGTTTGGATGAGAATATATTGAATTTAGGGATTTGGATGAGAAATTAACAATTGAATTTAGAAATTGATGCTGCTTTTAGGGATGATCATTTCAAGTCAGAGTTTTTGAATAAGTCCAAGTCTTTTTCTTCGAGAGCTGGAAATCTTCTATTGGGAACTTGCATGCACATGACACGCAAACGTTAGACGGGCCCCAGGGTTGTCCCAGGGAGGCCCCTCCGATGCTCAAGTCAACACGGTGATCGAGAGAGAATGTAATACAATAACTAATTACTGAATAATGATTAAGTGAGATTAACATAGATTAACTTACAAATGAAGAGGATGGGCTTTTATATACCTGAGTAATGAGTCTTGTGAGCCGTGTAGGATAAAGTGGCATGTGGGCCAATCCCTGACTCCTTTGAGCTGGGTTATTCCATATGTAACTCATTGGTTATTGGACAATTAACAATATTATTCCAATATATAAACTGATTTATATATTAAATATTAAATGACATTTTTGCCCCCCAAGGATTTGGAAATTGGGATAGGTTTAAAGCCCTTGATTGAATTGATATACATTAATATTCAGTTTATTTGATTACATACAAATTGAATTAAATGTTAGTACTTGAATCTAAATTTGAAATCATTGAGCGAGAACATGTGTGATCATGAATGCATCTTAGATTTGAGTATATCTAAATCATATAAAAAAATATACTGAAATGTGAAATTATGTATAATAAATAAAGGTTCAAAGAACCAAACAATTTGATAATTCATTAACCTCTATATAGTTTAATTAAACATCACACTAATTACTAGTTGACTAATATAGTAATTACATATATTATGCTTGTTACATAGATAGAAAAAAATTGCATTTGAGTTGGAGTACTTGTTTGTCTTCAAACTAACGCAATGACCAAATTGAAAAACCCATGCAAAGTCACACTCCTACGTCTACGAGAGTTTATATATGTTCTTTACTCATAAAGAAATTTCCAATACAAAACAAAAAAATACATCCATTGAGTTTTAAGACCAAACCTAAGAAAATAAGACTCATAAAACCAATGTGCTAACTATCAAAAAACATTCTCCCAACCATACGTATTGCCCAAGAGAGAAAAAAAATATATGTTCTGAATATTTTCCACTACTTAACACAATTTGACTGATACAAATTGATCACCTCAAATGCCTACAATCTATTTTTCTCTCTTGCTTTTGTCTCTCGGTTGGATATAATTCATCTCAGCCTTCACCACCTATTCAAAGGATGAAGAAGATGGCAAAAAAAAACAAGATGCATACCTCATTAAATGGTCACACCTAGTGTAACGACCCAGATTTTTATGCCTTAATAAGAACGTTATTAATTATGTTATTAGATTATTTCACGGAATAATAAGAGAGAATTAGAAATTTATTAATGATTTTACGAGATAGTCAATTTGTTAAATTACGGATAATAAGAGAGTATTTTTGAATGGACAGTTAATTTATATTATTTGAGTCTTATAATGAATAATTGGCCTTTTAATTAGTATAGAGTATTAAACCAGACCCACATTATTAGTAAGTTGATTATAGGCCCATGTACCCTAAACCTAGCCCAATTGAGAGTAGGTTAAAATACAGATATAAGACACGTAAACACATAGAGAGAAGACATAATACACGATAGAAGACAGAGAGAATAAAGAGAACGGTTCAGAGAGAGAGTAAAGAACGACCAGAAAAGAAGGAAAAGGAGAAAAAGAAGAAAGAAAAGTGATTTCCCCAACGCGGTTGATTCGAAAGAGAATTTTACTATCCATAAGTTGAATAGACAAGTAATCTCTTTAGTTTTCATGTAGATTTAGGTTTGGATTATTGTTATGCACGTGATTCATTACGCTGATCTCAGTGTTTGTCCCTTTACCATGTTTGACTATGTTATGTATGTGATTCTCATAATACTAATCTCAAGGTTTGTTGCCTTATCCTCTTTGACTATAAGGCTTGTCGTCTTAAATGTTATAAAATTTCATGTATTGGGCTTGCCGCCAACTATTTTGGATTGTTTGAATGAATGGTTTTTCCCTTACTAATTGAATGTAGGGTTTACCCTAAATAGTTTTGAATCATTAAATGTAGGGCTTTCCTTTAATTATTTGAATGTAGGGCTTTTCCCTAAAGAGGTTTGAGTATTGAATATAGAGTTTTCTCTTAATTAAATGAATGTAGGGTATTTCCCTAACTAAATGAACGCATAACTTTTCCCCAAGTATATCTAGAGTTCACTAATTAATTGAACATAAAGTTTTCCTGATTATATTAGCATATGGTATATCCCTGATTAATTGAATGTAGGATTTGTAATGATTAGGTGAACATAGGGTTCATCCTTAATTAACTAAATATACTTTCCCCTTAACTAATTGAATATAAGGTTTTCCCTAATTAGTTAAACATAGAGTTTAATCCTAATTAATTGAAAGTAAGATATTCAATAATTAGTTGGGACATATGGTTTATCCCTAATTAATTGAATGTAGGGTTATTGTTAATTGATTGAACGCAGGATTTTCCCTAATCAGTTGAATGCATGGTTTGTTCTCAAATCGTCTCAGCTAATGTGATTTAATTATTATGATATGTGATTATGTTTATTCTCGTATTTAATGATATGTTTCGTCACTTAGGTTCATACATCATTGTTAATGTATGTTCATAGCATTTCACGAGCATCCAAACATTAAGTAAAGTCAAGTATTAAGTATAGAATTAATAATATTTTTCAAAAGAAATGGGTGCACATTGTTCTATGATGCTGAAGTGAGTGGAAAATGGGCGTGGGGGACCGGCATTCCGACCATGTGCCGCTTGCGGCTAATGTGAATGTTTAAGGAAAAGTGTCTTCGGGCAAAACAAATGGAAATGGGTCTTCGGAAAAAATATTCACGGGTTCAAAATAACAAGAGCTACTGCGACCCTGTTTAGAACAATGTGTTACCAAGTGAGCTCGCGTCCTAAGAACGTTTTACGAAAAGAAAGACAATGTTTTAAGTATGAGTGTGAAATATTTTAAGTAAATTAAATGTAAAGTCTTTTTAAGTTATAAAAGTTAAATATATTGCATTAGGCATGCATTCATGCATGAGGTTACTTGTTGAGCTCCTTTAATTAGCTCATTCCACAAATGTTGAATATTTTTCAGATGAGAATGTTTGAGAGGAAGGAGATGGCGTAGCGCAGTGACTCGGGGAACCAATGTCAATGGAATTTTTATTATTTTCAAAGTTTGACTTTTTATTCCGTTAAACGTTGAATGCCATTATATTTTCAGTATGAAAGTTTTGGACTAGTAATTATTAGTATTTATTCCGCTTCAAAGTTTTGAACAAAGTAAGATTTTTTATTATCATGTATTTTTATCTTCATCGTATTTCTGTTTTAATTTCTTAATTATCATTAATATTCAAGTGAGCTAGAAAGGGCGCTACATTTAGTGGTATCAGAGCCAGGTTTTTTAAAATCGGTTCTGTAGACTTTGAAACAATTTAATTTATGACAAGTTTAAAGTCAACTAGCCTTGGGTTCTGAGTCGCGCTTCGAGCATCTCCCTCCGCAATATGGTAAGCTTCCCATTCAATATGATTATGGTCCTATCATTTTGTGTTTATGCTCTAGCTTTAAAACTACAAATATGAATGTGCTTGAGATGATATTGATTATTTGATACATCCATAATATGTTTCGTGCCTTGTTATTGATTTAATTGTGTGTTTAAATGTTCCTTTAATACTTTTGCTCTATCGAATATAAAAGTTGTTTTCACGCTTTAGCATATTATGTTTCTTACATTTGACAAGTTTCGAGGACGAAATTTTTTAAAAGGTGGGAAGAATGTAACGACCCAGATTTTTATGGCTTAATAAGAATGTTATTAATTATGTTATTAGTTTATTTCATGGAATAATAATGGAGAATTAGAAATTTATTAATAATTTTACGAGATAGTTAATTTCTTAAAATTAATTGAATATTTGATTTTCCTAAATTAGTTGAACATGGGTTTATCCTCATTAATTGAACGTAAGATTTTCTCCTAACTAATTGAACTAATTGAATATATGACTTTCCCTCAACTAACTGAATGTAGGGTTTTTCCTAAATTATTGTGAATTATTGAATATAAGGTTTCTCCCGAATTAACTGAACATAGATATTTCCTTAAATAATTGTGAATCATTGAATGCAAAGGCTCACTAATTAATTGAATGTAATATTTTTCCTTAAGGGTTGCCACCCCTCTTTATACTTAGACATCTCTCTAATTGACGATTGATATTTATTTAATCTAATTGCTACAATTCTTTTAATAAAATCATCTCAACAAAAGATACACTTCAATAGAATTTTCTACTATCTAGATTAATTGATATTTTAGATATCTTCCTAAGACATTCCTCAAGTTACTTCCTAGAATATAGGTTATCTGAGCTTTTGTATAATTTAGGTCAGACAGAAATTAACTTTCTATGTGATTATTTGATCTAATGTGATTTAATTATTATGCTATGCGTTTATGTTCATTCTCGTATTTAATACACGTAGCAATACCCTCCCAATAAGGAGAACTTCACCAAGTCCGAAGATGATGTGTATGTTTGTGTTTCGGAGAAGTACAAGGAGATTTTTAGAGGAATGATAAGTTTCATAATTTATCTCCATTCGAAGCATTTTTCATTAGGATTGAGTGGTGGTTCCTTGAATGCTGATTACCATTTTGGAATTGTTGACAACGTCGTTAAATTTTGGCGTATTGATTTCCAAAAATTCAAGGACGATGAAGAGACACTTAGAAGGCGCGATTTTTCTATGATTGCTAAATTGATGCGCAATTTGCTTGGTAATGTCGAGTTACCTTATGATATGCAACGGCTTCTCGACTTCTTGGAGACATACTACGAGTATGAAAGGTATATAATGTCATTTTTATATTTTATCTCTTTAAAAAAATGTTCATTTCCATATTTGTTGTGTTATTCTTATTTTTGTATACAATTTTTTTCTTAAATTTTCAGCGACGGGGAAATAATTACTTCTGCGAAGTTATATCAGAATCATTTTACCCTTCTCCCACATGACAAATGCGTCAAATTTGTGATGAATTTAAGAAACCGGCTTGACCATTTGCCGTATGGATATCTTTGCTTTTATAATACCGCTGTTAGAAGAATTGGGAATGCTCGAGGTTGGTCCGAAAGGCTTGAACCAGATGCTAGTCCAAAACCATATGAACTTGTTCTCCAAAGCATACACAATGATAACGATTTTAAGGTGAAAGAGAAGGATAAAGGATCCATTCGAGTTGCTGATTTTCTTGCAGAGAAATACCATGATGCCGACGATGAAGACGATTTCAACGTCAATAAAGGTTTACTGACCTTTTGTCACAATCTTGCGACCCACCTGCCCCAGTCGCGCAAGGTATACTCAATTATTTTATTGTACACTCAGAACACAACATTATATAGTATTATTGTATTTGAGTTCACTTTTTTTGTGTGTGCATAGGATTGCAAAAAGACTTTCTCGAATGGTGTCAAGGACGAGGATATTGATCTTATGATATCCCAAAAATTTATTGAGGAGTTGATGACATCCCAAGAACAGTTGCACAAACAGGAAATTTTAGATTACTTTATGACTTAAGTTTTCCAAAACGTACTTTGTGATGTTTACTTGCTAGGATAATTTCACTTTTGGTACCCAAAATTTACCACCTTTTTGCTTTTAGTACCCATTGTTTTAACTTAGTCAGTTGTAATACCTAACTTTTTTTGTTTTGATCAATTCCACTACAAGCCGTTAGTATGCTGTAAAAAAAAAATATTTCACCTCTTCCTAAGACATTCCTAAGACATTTTAGATATCTTCCAAAGACATTCCACAAGTTACTTCCTAGAATATAGATTAATTGATATTTTAGATATCTTTCTAAGACATTCCTCAAGTTACTTCCTAGAATATAGGTTATATGAGCTTTTGTATAATTTAGGTCAGACATAAATTAACTTTCTACGTGATTATTTGATCTAATGTGATTTAATTATTATGTTATGCGTTTATGTTCATTCTCGTATTTAATGAAAAGTTTCATCACTCCATGTTAATGTATGTTCATATCATTTCACGAACATCTCATATTTATAAGTAAAGTCAAGTATAAATAATGTTTTTTTAAAGAAATGGGTGCACATTATTCTATGATGTGTTCAAAGGGATTAAGCACTGTCACTTTGTACATAAAAAAATGATGTGCCTCAAAGGGATTAAGCACAACTTTGAACAATGTAGACTTTACGGAGATAAATTTTGTACATTACTGAGGAGGAGGGAAAAAAATCTCCAAAAATTGTTTGGAAAATGAGAAAGTGACCAATGCGACGTCACGTGGAGACACATTTCAAATGAAAATGAAAACAATCTCAAATATCAAATGAAAGTGAAATACGTACAGTAAGAAAATTAATTCATATCTCAAATATTGTGAAAGGTTGGAGGGTGAAATGAATAAATTGGTGTCTTTAGAACTCTCCTCCGATTTCAAGCCATTTCAACAATTATTCTTGGCATGCCAATTCACCAATTAGCCTTGACAATAATTCTTGGCGGAGGATCAAAATGACAATCTGACAATCTCAAATTTAATAAATTCGTGTATATTACTGAGGAGGAGGAAAAACAATCTCCAAACAATGTGACGTCACATGGAGACACATTTCAACTGAAAATGAAAGCTAATAGTCCTTTTTTTTTTGAACGATCATTATTACAACAAACACTATATTTATCACGTGAAGACACATTTCAACTGAAAATGAAAGCAATCTCAAATCTCAAATGAAAGTGAAATACGTATAGTAAGGAAATTAATTCATTTCTCGAATATTGTGAAAAGGTTGGAGGGTGAAATAGATAAATTGGAGTCCTTAGAACTCTCTTCCGATCTCAAGTCATTTCAACAATTATTCTTGGCAGGTCATTTCACCAGTTATCCTTGGAAATTATTTTTGGCGGGAGATCGAAATGGCAATCTCAAATTTCATATCTCGTAAAACGTTACTAGGTAAATGCTCTAGTTGGTTTTCTAGAAAATTGTCTAGGCTAGGATGCTCCAACCAAATTTTAGTGGTTGCTGTCGGATCTCTTGAACATATTGTACATGATGTTCGGGATTTTTTTTTCTAAGTACCAATCTTTCTTTTGTTTTTTTTATAAAAAAATTTAATTTACTTATTTTTTTGTAAGGTATTTTCATCTTCTGCTTTTATTTCTACTTGTACGGGTGATGGAAGTGGTGGTTTCTCATCTCGTGGTGGGCACCAGCGGTCATCCGAGTGTTGCCGGTGGTGACCAATTCTAATGTTGTATATGCAAAGAAATATTTGCTTGTGGCTATCAATTATCCATTTACTGACTTTGTAGAGATAAATTCGTGTGTATTACTGAGGAGGAGGAAAAAAATCTTCGAAAATTGTTTGGAAAAAGGGAAAGTGATCAATACGACATTACGTGGAGACACATTTCAAATTAAAATGAAAGAAACCTTAAAATGAAAGTGAAATATGTACAGAAAGGAAATTAATTCCTTTCTCGAATATTGTGAAAAGGTTGGAGGGTGAAATGGATAAATTGGAGTTGTTAGAACTCTCCTCCGATCTCAAGCTATTTCACCAATTATTCTTGACAGGCCATTTCACCAATTATTCTTGGCGAAAGATCAAAATCGCAATCTCAAATTTCATAAATTCGTGTATATTACTGATGAGGAGGAAAAACAATCTTCGAACAATGCGACGTAAAGTGGTGACACATTTCAACTGAAAATGAAAGTTAATAGTCCTTCTCTTTTGACCTATCATTATGTTAGGAAATTTATTGTTTAGATTTTGATGAATGCCATGTAAAACTTAGAATAGGAAGTTGGCACCCCATTTTTGTTGTAAAATGTATTGTAATAAATAAATTTGGCCAAGCCGAGTTAAGTCACCACGCCCTAACATGCAAGAAGACAACCGGAGACTAGAAGGAAGACTCATTGCGAGACGAGACTTGAGTTGAGTGTGGCGAAAAGAAGAGTAGACGGAACTCTATCAAAAAAAATGAGATGCGGTGAGTGAAGATCACTCAAGTCAACTCAAGAAAAGCCAAGTCTCAAGTTGAAGTGACGAGAAGAGTCATCCATGATTAGAAGTCGACTCTAAGTCACCTGGGAAAGCAAAGAAATGCACGGTCCAAGTCGAGATAACTGTTTGATAAATGGTTTTATCATGATTTTGATGATTTAGTTTTTATACCAAAACAATGTTTTTTTTAAGGTTGTCCAAATACTCCAAAATGATTTAAAATGGTTTTAATATTTTACGGAGTATTTCTTCAAGTTTTATTTCGATAAAATTGGACAACACTTCTAATGATTTTATGTTTATACTTCAAAACAATGTTTCTAAATGTTGTCCTAATACTCCCGATCGCCTAAAATATTTTCACTATTTTTTGGAGTATTTCTTGAAGTTTATTTTCGATATAAAATTGGATAACATTTTTGTTTTGGGGTCAACCTCGCCGATAGTATAGGCAACCCGCACGAAAGTTGAGAAAACAGAAAACTTCATGTTTGCGAGAAAATGGTCGGGCAATCGGTCGCCCTATAGGGCAACCGGTGCCGTCGACCCGTCGACCCTTCAGGCGGCCGGTGACTGGGAGCAAAATTGAAACAGAACATTTGCCCTTCGTTTTTTGAAGTTGTGCGACGGTTGAAGTAAGGGACGACCGATCGAACCCTACGTCGACCGTCGCCGCCTGTAAATATGTATTCTCATTTTCAAACGTCTATTTGTGCGGACGGCCGCCTTAAGTTTGACAAATGAAAAATGTAAATTGTGCACAGACATCTTCTCCTTAATTTGTGGGATTGATTTCTAACAGCTCTTTTCTTCAATTGTCTTGCATTTTTTTACAGAATTCATGTCCCCAAGAGGATCCTATCATGTACAAGACATCTTCTATAAATAGAGGAAGAATTGAAGCAACACAAGAAGAGAGAAAACTACAACACAACAAGATACACTCAAGAATACAATTGTTCTTACATTGTCTTATTTCTTGTTGTAATTTGCCTAGCTATTCACTTTCACATTCTTGAGGTCTAGGCTATTCTTGATTACACTTGCACTCAATTGTATTATTCATTATCGAGTTGTAATCTTGAATTTTTGGTCGTCATTCAAACACAAGATATCCTTGTGAGTGTTCTTGTGGTAAGAACACACTTGGGTGAACTAGGTGTTAGGTGTAAGAAGATTGTGGTAATCTTCTAGTTGAGGTGTTGAAGAGTGTGGTGCTCTTCAAGGGTGAAGATTGTGGTAATCTTCACAAGGTGCCGTTTGAAGATTGTGGTAATCTTCAAGTGAGATTGTGGTAATCTCAAAGGTGGTGTTGAAGAAGAGTGTGGTGCTCTTCAAGGTGTTGGTGTAAGATTTTGTTGTAATAATTTTGGTAATTATTAATAAAATTGTTTTTCTCTTTTCAAATCCATCCCAGGATATCTTTGGGGTGGTAGAGGATTAGACCCTAGGTGGGTTGAACCTCTTTAAATCGACGTGTGTTGTTTTCATTCCGCACCTTTGTTATTATCCTTGAGCATTCGGTTAGAAAAAGAGGGCGAAATCGAAAAGATGGAGATAATCTATTCACCCCCCCTCTAGATTATCGTAGCCGCTTGGACTTACAAGTGGTATCAGAGCCAAACTCTTTGGCAAGCTCGTTTCACATCGCGAGTGAAGAGAAACGATCGTCGGCTACGAACGAAGCTCATCTTTCCGCACCTCCACCACCAAGCCACCTCGGTTTGATTCCAAAAATTTTATATTTTGGAAAGAAAGAATGGAATGCTATTTACAAAGTTGCGGGTTCGACATTTGGAACACCGTCATTAATGGAGAATCCATTCCGATGAAAGATACACCACACACCTCAAAAGGCTTCAAAAAGCTCAATGATGAAGAGAAGAAAATCATCTCCTTAAATGGTAAAGCTCTTAATATTTTACATTGTTCACTTACCACTTTGGAATTTGATCATGTTGTAGGTATTCGATCGGCACATGAAGTATGGCAAAAATTAGAAGTCATCTATGAAGTATATGCAAATGAAAGGAGCAACTCAAAAGCATCTACTTCACAAATGGATACAACATCAAATCCAACAACATGGGATAAGCCTTCTACAACCTCCCATGATGAACAAGTTGTAAACCCTCTACTCCTTATGACAATGAATTGCAAAATGAATATAGTGATTTGCAAAATGATTATTATGAGCTACAAGATGAATTCCAAAACTTACTTGTTAAATACAAAAATTTGAAAAAGGAATTCATTGTTTTAAAAAATGATAAGGATAGTTTATTTACTTCCTATGAATCACTATCATGTGCTCACACCACCACTCTTGACAAGGTTAGAAACCTTGAGAAAGAAAATAGTACTCTTGTTGAGGATATAAATTGCTTGAAAAATGATTTATCTAAATCCAACTTGAGTGCCGATAGAATGACCAATATTGTTGATTGTTGTAATAATTGAAACTAGAACTTGATCATAAGCCCAAGGGTGTCAATCACATGAAAAAGAATCAAGTCTCCAAGACGTTGGTCATTATGCTCCTAGAATTACTACATGCTTTTATTGCGGTAAAAAGGGTCATACGGTAAATACTTGTCGGGCTAGAAATAGCTCTAATTATTGTTGGAGACCTAAAAGTCTCAAGACTAATCCCAAAGGACCCAAACACATGAGGGTACCACAAAACAATGTCATATTAGGTACCCGTGAAATAATGATCGAAGAAAATTCATACCGCCAAGAAGGCATCAAATGACCATTTCATTTGATCAAAGAAGGAGAAACTATTCTCAACAAAGCCAATTTCAAGAAGAGGGTACAATCAAAAATGGGAAGAACACAATCCTTGAAATGGCAAAGACATCATCAACAAGATGATTTTCAAAGAAGAGACTTTCAACAATGGGAAGACAACAAACCTTGGAAATGGAGTAATCAAAGAAGTCATCATCAACAAAGTGACTTCTCAAGAGGAAGATATCATCAACGATGGGAACGACACAACCCATGGAAATGGCGTAATTGGTAACCCGTATCTTCCCATTTAAACTATGCATTTTACTTTGTTATGCATGTTTTTATTTGTGTCTTTATTGCAACATGAGTTTTCAAGTATTGATTTTTTTGGTCTTCAATATATTTGTGTGTTTTTAAAATTCTTTGAAAAAAGACCTTATATGATGTTTTTAAATCTCTTGTGTATTTTTGTAGACTTAAGTGTTTTATTATCTTATATGGATTTTTATGGCATGAGCTTACTTGTGATATCCATTAGCCTACACTCTTACCATTATGATTTGTCTTTAGATTTATTTTAAGAATTGTGTAGGATTTACATATTCTCACATATGGCCATTTACGTCATTATTTGTCAAGAAAGGCATAAACTATCGAGGTACATTTACTTGTGTTATTCCTACTCTTATAGACTCGATATATGTATTGCCATGTGCCTATGTGCTTGTTCTTCATAGTATTTCATACAAGTGCCATTAAGAGGATTTTTAGATTTTGAAAGGCACTATTCGATATTTGATTGCACATATTTGCTTTGTCAACTCTTGTTCAAATAATTCTTTTAAATGAGGTCTCAACTATATGCTATCGGATTTTAAAATTTCAAAAGAGACCTTTTGTAGCTTTCTTAAGCTTATTTGAACTTATATGTTTTAATTTAAGAATTGATGAGTTTTCTTGCATAGTATATGTTTCTTGCTTCATGGTTTATATTGTCTACCTTTACTATGCTCTTATGCAAGATATTTTGTGATTGATGATTGAGGCATGTTTTTACACTTGGGATATTTTTCTTTGCTTATTTAAGCAATGTCGTTAATAAGTTTGTTGAGTTGTGTAGAAAATGAGATACTCCAAATTTTTGGATGTAAATGTTCTATTATGAACACCTTAGATCATTTGGATGCCCAATAGTGATGAAGAAGACAAATTCCTCAATTGATGCTTCAAGATGAAGATTGATTTTTAGAATTGCAAGAGGGGCTAAAAGGAAATGATATATGGAAATTGATGCCATCACAAACGGTTATAGATACAAAATGGGTACTCCGGAACAAGATATCCTTGTGAGTGTTCTTGTGGTAAGAACACACTTGGGTGAACTAGGTGTTAGGTGTAAGAAGATTGTGGTAATCTTCTTGTTGAGGTGTTGAAGAGTGTGGTGCTCTTCAAGGGTGAAGATTGTGGTAATCTTCACAAGGTGCCGTTTGAAGATTGTGGTAATCTCAAAGGTGGTGTTGAAGAAGAGTGTGGTGCTCTTCAAGGTGTTGGTGTAAGATTTTGTTGTAATAATTTTGGTAATTATTAATAAATTTTTTTTTTCTCTTTTCGAAATCCATCCCGGATATACTGGGGTGGTAGAGGATTAGGCCCTAGGTGGGTTGAACCTCTTTAAATCGACGTGTGTTGTTTACATTCCGCACCTTTGTTATTATCCTTGAGCATTCGGTTAGAAAAAGAGGGCGAAATCGAAAAGATGGATATAATCTATTCACCCCCCCTCTAGATTATCGTAGCCGCTTGGACTTACAATAACTGTAAAAGATCCGTTGCACAGAAATCAAGAGAATTACTTAAACAAGTAATATCTCCATATCACCTTTCTCGGAGTGCTCAGTCCCAGAAACGTGCAAAAGGAATGAACCAATGGGAAGCACTACACGTGTCAGAACTCTGAAAAAGTGAAAGAACAATTCATACGAGGAAATGGCAATTCCAAGGACTGCAACAAGACAAGCCAACGACTGGAAGTGACTTTCAAAAATAAGCCTATCTCTTCAACGGGCAAATTTTTGAAAGATCACTATAAAAGGCTGAGGAGTTTATTTGAGAAGAAGTGACACAAGTTACAGACCTAAACCAAAAACGTTCAAGCAAATTATTAGAAAATCTAAAACATTCTCAATCCTCAAGCCTACACTACGAAGAACATCAATCCAACACTCACCTGTGAAGGAAAGATAACTTCAATCAGTTGAAGAGGAAAATACTGAAAAATCAAGGGGTCTACATTCCACGAAGGATTGTAGGAAGGTTCAAGGTCGAACCAAGTCTTAAGCTTTTGGAGGGTTTCGTGATCAAATCCAAAGAGCTTGAGCAAGTGAGTCAGAGTAGTAAAGCAAAACCGCCTGTGAAGAAAGTTCGAGTCGCACGAGAAGAACGGTGAGTGATCAAGGCATCTCGCATCGAGTCCCAAAGGATCAAGTCGGTTTGTGTGATCAAGACTTGATCCGGATGCATTACCACTTTGTATCGATCAATACCTAGTGGATTCCTCCGGGGAGTTGGAGAAGAGGAGTAGAAGAATTACCCCATCTTCGAACCTCTATAAAAATTTCTTCGTGTCATTTACATTTCAAAGACTTTAATTCCCCGCATCTTAACTGTTTAAATCACGATAAATTTGCTATCCACTTGATAATTCATAAGTACTAAACCAAGCATTAAATCCTTGCTTAATCAAACTTAAGGGTGTTAAGTCTTCCAATGAAAAATAAAACCACAGTTGAGTTAATTTAGACCCAGCGGTGAGTTATTCCATCAATGACTCGGCTGAGTTGTTGAGAGACTAACTCTTGATTAACTAAATTGGCTGTCCATCAAGGAAACAATTGTGTAGTATTAACTCGAATATTTAAAAAGGACTAAATCGAAAATTTGGTAAGGTTTATTCAACCCCCTTCTAAACCTTACACTTACACCCCTGGGACCTACAAGTGGTATCGGAGCGGTTGGTTCATTGAACCCTCCGCACCGGTTAGTTCGAACTAGATCTCCAAACTTTTCAAAGTCCGCTTTAGTACTTAAACTCTCAAAACTCTTTCTATCATTAAAAGTTATTATCATGGAAGCAAATTTGACACGCATCCCTATGTTCACAATTGAAGAATTTGATGATTGGAAAATTCGTATGCAGGCTCATCTATCAAAGATTACATGATGAGATGTGGATAGTGATAGAAGATGGGCCACTACAAATCTTAAAGGTAAACACAAAATTTTGTAAGAAGAGTTTGCGGTTTGGGAAGAAGAGGATGTTGCTCCCGCACGATCATGGTTGAAAAACCAAGAATCGAATGGACAAATGATGACAGAAAAAAGATACAACCTGGACAATGTAGCCAAGGACATTCTTTACAAAACCTTGGACAAAGCCATGTTCAATAAAGTCAAATCATGCAAAACGGCTAAAGAAATCAGGACAAGCTAACATTGATTTGTGAAGGCTCGGAGCAAATCAAAGAAAACAAATTATCGATGTGGTTGTCTGAAATTTGAGAACTTCAAAATGTTCTCAGGAGAAAACCTGGATCAACCGCATGCTCGATTCACGAAATCACCAATGAGCTATCTCGCACTTGGAAAGGAATATACAGAAGGAAATGTGTATGAAGATCCTAAAAAGTCTTCCGGTGAATGGGAAATGAAGGTCATGGCACCGAGACATTCCATGGACCTATCAAAGACATCCAACCATGAATTATTCTCGGACCTCAAAGCCTACGAGTTTGAGCTAAGAAGAAAAAGACCAGGAAGAGAGAAATTGTACCCAAAACAGTGCTCTAATTGTTAAAGATGGGAAGAGAGTCGAGGTCAAAGAAGTCATTGATCCGTAAAAAATAGCCCCGATGATTAAAAGATTCAACAAGTTCTTCAATAAGAACTATAAGAGAGGAAAAAGGCGAATCTTCCGTAAGACACTCGCCTCCCTCCAAATCAAGGGAAGATAGGCCAACCAAGAAAACAGATCATCAAAAAGTTGAGTATCAAAGGGCCGATAATCCAAGAATGGAAAAGAGTCGATCAAAAGGTGAATATCTATCTGGAATCAGAGACAACCAGGTCACTATGCCATTGATTTGCTCATATCCCCGTAGTTAACAAATACAAGAATGAAGAAGAAAGAAAGGTCTTGAGAGAAAGAAGACAAGAAAAGAAAAGGCAATGATGGTCGCAGAGATCAAAAAAATGCCAAGTCAAAAGAGATGATTCTGAGAGCAATGAAGCCGACTACCAAGTGACTCGAAGAAGAAGCCCCGATCCGCTTGATGGCCAAGGAACAAGATCAACCTAACCAAGAAGATGAGGTACACTCTAACTCATCAAACTCGGACTCTAGTGATAGTGATCTGTGACACACACACTTCATCACCCACTCGATCTTTATGATTCATTAGGCAAAATGATGAAAGATTTTGAACACATTAAATCCTCACACACACTATTGAATGAGGAAAACAGCCTACTCAAGAGCAAAACTCAAAGCCGACTAAGGAGCCGAGTACTCTAAGTCAAATAGCCGATGAGAATGATAGTTTAAAGGTGAAAATGCTAACTTAATAAAGCAGAAATTGTCGCTATAGAGAAGAGGAGAATGACCTCAAAAATGTTATCACCTCATTCACTAAGGCATCTAAATCATTGGATGATCTTATTATGAGTCAAAGAGAATGTGGAGACAAGACAGGCCTAGGATTTAATTCCTCCGTGCTATGTCAAATCTCAAAAGTAATTTTGGAAAAAGGATCTTCAAGCCATGAAGAGTCCGAAAAATCCAAAACTCTAAATGTTGCACACACATTCACTCCAAAGCACAATAACAAGCAAACTGGCCTTGGTTATAAAGGAAAAGGAAAACAACCGATTGAGTGCGCACTGAAAGGACAGTGAGAAGAGATTCACCGAGTTCCTCAAAGAAACTCCAAACAGAAAATACTCGTAAAGAAGAAGCGAGCTACCAAAACCCCTTAAAATCCATAAAAGAAATACATATGATGGGAATGGTAGAAAATATCCAAGCCAAGCCGATTGGAATAATGTAAACTATCAAAGATAGACTTATGAAATATAAGCCCAAATGGCAAAGGCCTAGAACTCAAGAAAGGCCATTCCAAAAGTATAAGAGCTTTCATCAAAGACATATGCACTAGGCACTACACTCGCAGACACCACAATTACCCAAAGAAGGCGATTGCTAAAAATTATATACATCACACAGACAAAAGAGACAATTTTGTATGAACCTAATCCCCAAGCAATTTGCCAGGATTAATTATGATTATGGCAATCGATAGATGGCAACCCTTTGAGTCAAATCATTTGGCTATAAGTTGGTTGGATCATCTTACAACTCTAACCCCTCGTGACCTGCACAAATATGGGTACCTAAAACTTAATTTCCTTGATTGCGGGTTCAAGGAACAGTGAGTGCCAAGGAACCTGGTACATGGATAGTGGCATTCCCGGACATATGATAGGAAATAAGAAAATCTGTCAAAATTCAAGGAAGTTAAAGGAGCAAAAGTCATATTTGGAGAAAATGAAGCTCCTGGTGAAATAAGAGGCATTGGATCCATCAAGAGGAATGGATTAGAAATCACAGATGTTGCATATGTTGAAGGACTCAACTTCAACTTATCGAGCATCGCATCAACTCGCGTGACAAGGGCTACAATGTTGGATTCAACATGGGTGTATGCCAAATCAAGGATATGAATCAAATGAAGTTGTGTTGCAAGGATGCGCATAAAACAAAAGAACATGTATGTAGTAGATTGGTCAATGCTACACACAAAGACTGCCTATTAGCAAAAAAGCACAAATTTGAATCAAGTTGGCGTGGCACAAAAAAGCCGAGTCACCTGAATTTCAAAACGATTAACAAGCTTGCGTAAGTAGTCTTGTGGAAGGACTTCCGGACTCGAGATACAAGAAGGAGAGTATATGTGATGCATGTCGAAAGGAAAACAAATCAAATCTTCATTCAAAGAAAAGACATGTCCATCTTCAACAAGAATATTGCAGATTCGCTACACATGGATCTATTTGGCCCAAAGTGGAACCAGCCAAAGATAAGTGGAAAGAAATACACCTTGGTGGTAGTAGATGACTACTCAAGATATACATGGACAATATTCATGTGTAAGAAGAAAGAAACTCTACAAAAACTACCACAATCGATGAGAGGATTCAAAACGAGAAGAGTCAAACCATTATCAAAATAAGATCGGATAGATGAACGAGTTTGTCAATGGAATAATAACTCAAGATTGTATTGAGAATGGTATTGGTCATGAACTATCGCCAGCAAGGACTCCACCAGTGAGAATGGGGTTGCGAGAAAGAAGAAATTAACTCTCAAAGAAGCGGAAGAAGGACCATGTTAGTCAAGCAGGTTACCAAAAAGATTTTGGTCAAGCAATCAACACAACTTGCTACATTCAAAACAGATGTATGATAAAGCAGACGGTGACAAAGACTCCTATGAGATTTGACTGGAAGAAAACCAAATGTTGCATATTTGAGAATATTTGGATGTAAATGCTTCATCCACAACAATGGCAAAGACAATCTAAAGGCTTTTGATGCTAAAGTCGATGAAGGTATCTTCTTAGGATACTCGGAAAGCAAAGCCTTCTGAGAATACTCAACAAGAGGACTATGGTTGCGAAGAATCCATTCATGTGGTATTCAATGAGCCAAATGTAAATGGAGAAGACATTGAAGAGTCACCGATAAGTGAATCATCCAACCATACGTGAAGAGTCCCTATGCTAAAGTCAAGCTAGAATTATAAACTCGGAAGAAGAAGATGAGATAGTGAATCTCAAAACAAATGGAAAATTTGCGGCTAAGTGATTACGAGAGAGCCGAACACAAAGAACACGGTACCGCAAGACGATCAATCCGCCTAACTTACTCCAACCTTTGATGTAAGATGGTGAGAGACCATCCACTTAACTTGTCATTGGAGATATAAGAGAAGGTGTCAAAATGAGATCGAGAACTCAACAAGAAGCTATGTTCACATGCTTTATCTATAAATAGAGCCCAAAGATGTGTTACAAGCATTGGATTTGACACACATTGGATTCAAGCTATGCAAGAAGAGTCAATCGGTTTGAAAGAAATAAAGTATGGGAATTAGTTCAAAGACCCACACATCAAAATGTTATGGTACTAAATGGGTGTTCGTAAAAACAAGATGAACGAGGAAGGTTCGCGGGTAAGAAACAAAGCAAGACTAGTAGCCAAAGGATATTGCCAAGAAGAAGGAATAAATTTTGATGAAACATTTGCTCCTGTAGCAAGATTGGAAGCTATAAGGATGTTTCTTGCCTATACGCAGCTCACAAGAATTTCATTGTATATCAAATGGATGTAAAAAGTGCATTCCTAAATGGTTTATTGGAAGAAGAAGTGTATGTTGAACAACCTCCAGGATTTGAGCGGAAGACTCTTGGAGATAAGGTATACAAACTCAAGAAAGCCTTGTATGGATTGAAACAGCACGTGAGCATGGTATGATACCTTGTCACAATTCCTAATCGAAAATGGATTCACAAAAGGAAAAGTAGATAGAACACTTTTGAGAATTCAAGACAAAAAGAGTATCGCTTGTTCAAATATATGTGGATGACATCATTTTTGGATCCACAAACAAAGAGTCATGTGAAAATTTTCAAACCTCATGCAAAGTAAATTTGAAATGAGCATGATGGGAGAGCTAACATTCTTCCTTGGACTCCAAGTGAAACAATCGAAGGATGGAACCTTCATAAGTCAAACAAAATACACCGGAGACTTAATGAAGAAATTTGGTATGGAGGAGAAGTCTTCTCGTGAAAATACCAATGAATACATCATCAAAATGGACATGGATGCAGATGGCAAGCTGTAGATCAAACAAGATACTGAGCACTTATGGATCATTGCTCTATCTTACAAAGAAGCAGCCGGACATCACCTTTTTGTAGGTGTATGTGCAAGATTTCAATCTGCTCCAAAAGAGAGCCATATGACAAAGACTAAGAGAATATCGAGATACTTGAAATGAAGTCAAGAAGTTGGCTTATGGTATCAAAGGAAGGTGGATTCAAGCTAATTGGCTATTCGGACTGACTATCTTTGGATGCGGGGTTGATAGGAAGAGCACCTCAGGCACATGTCAAATGCTAGAAACAGCTGATTTCTGGTTTAGCAAGCAAAATTCAATTGCCACCTCTACAAATTGCAGAATACATATTGCTGGGCAGCATGTTGTTGCGCCCAAGTCCTATGGATGAGACAAAACGGTGAGAGACTATGAAGTTGAAGAAAAAGAGATTCCAATCATGTGTGATAACACAAGTGCAATTGCAATCACTCAAAATCTTGTGTTGCACTCAAGAACAAAGCATATCGATGTCGATATCACTTCATAAAAGATCATGTTGAAAAGAAGGACATCATCTTGGAATATATCTCAACCGATAAACAATCGGCCGACATCTTCACAAAACCATTATGTGAGTCAAGATTTGAAGAACTCAAACATGAGTTAGGAGTTAATTGAGCCGAAATGACACTCGGAAGAATCAAAGAAAAGAAATGGAACACAAAAGGGAAAAAGAGTGAACTCACAAATCGCCTAAGTAAATCAAGATGTCGGAAAGACAATTTATACCAAGTCAATTGTTAGAGTCACTAAGAGAACTGTGAGAAGAGGAGTTAAATCGGCTAAAGGATGCCGAGAGTCACTTATGAGAAAAGTGACAAAAACGCAAATCGTTTTTACTAAGCGGGAATGTTTTAAGAATGACGTCAAAGATAATGATGATGTGTACAGACATAAAGCCGCACACCAAGCTTATGATTGGATATAAATTTGCCGCATTAAATACGAGTCATTAAATGCTAAATAGGCGTGCAAAATCTAAGCCGTTGATTTCGATCACATTTCAAAAACCACCGCACGCCCTTTCATAAACCATACTTAAACTATTTTCGCCCGCTTTCTCTCACACACTATCAAAACTGTTCATCTCTCTCTCTCTCGGAAGCAAAAACTCTCTCAAAAACCCTATCTATCTTCAAATCAATCCCAAGTTTTCTTCGATAAAATCTGAAAAATGGCACCAACCTATGATTTTACCAAGTTAGGAAAGCAAATCCACACCGGGTCTCTGGATTTGGATTTCGGCGGCATGGTGAAACAGGGTCCGATGACACCCTAGTGAAGAAAATCGCCGAGAAGTTGGAAACGCCTGGGGGTGAAATCATTTCGATGCTAGAATATCCGATGACCTATGTGGAGGAGGTCGACAGTTCTACGTGAATGCCGAGATTCACGATGAAGGGATAAAGTCATCTCGCATACTTACCGCGGAAAGCGACTCACCATCTACGCCAAGGACTTGGCTGAACACCGCCACTACCAACGGAAGGAGCATCGAAATTAAGTGATGTAAACCTGGGCCGCTTGGAAGGAAATAGCAAGCCGCATTTACTCGATAAAATAGTTTACACAAAGAAACAAGAGGTCTTTGAAGGAGGACTATCACAAGTGTTGGACATAGTTGCCAAATGTATTGACATCAAATTTGGCGGCTTTGACCAATCACAAAAGCAAAGTGATCGTGATGGCGCCAAGACGGCTCCTCGAAGAAAACACTAGCACGCCCCGCCGCCCAAGACTCGAAGAAACCGTCTCGAACGTAAATCCCTCCGGTACAAACTAGTAGACGAAGAAGAATTATCAAGCACTCCGAGCTTGAGAAACCTCCGAGTCACCCACTCACCGAGCAGACATCGAGACTGCTAGAGAAAGTAGAGTCTCTAGATGTAATTGATGAAAACTTGACCAAGTCTCTTTGAAGGCGATCAGCAGAGGCCAATCAAGAAATAGCCGTAGTCCGCAAATTGGTGAGACACAAGACGAAGCCGATAGAGCGATAGTGATGTGATGATCCTATCCCCACCTTACCCGGACATCCAAAATCGTCTGCGTGAGTGGAGGAAATGGAAATTAAGTAAATCAAGGAACAGTTCCAACGACTCCGAGTTTGTAGAAGAAGAAGAGGAACTATTAAACTTCATTGGACTAACCACTATGATCCCAAAGATGGATGAAGACAAGCGCACGGAGATATCCTGCGGATCCTCAAGGACAAGGAGAAAGAAAGATAGGCGGAGGAAAGGCGAGGCACGTGAGAAGGCCAAAGATCTCGCCCTATCTCCGGCACCACGTAACACACACATCCTCTCCTTGATGTCTTCTCTCGGCAGGATGATGAGGATCAGGAGAATCTTCCGCCATAGAAGAATTGCAAATACACAAGCATTGCACGAATCAGAATCCTTCACGAGCAAAGATTGATGGAGGGACCAGGAGAGTCCTCCGTAACACGGGTGAAATTGATCCAATGGGAGTGGTTCGGCAAAAATCGCCAATGTTGTTCGCCACCACTTCCCCACTCACTCGGAAAAGAAGCGCAATAAGGGACATGGCGATGAAACTAGGATAGTGGGGACCCCAATCGAGCCAACCCCTATTGAAGGTGTCTTACCACCCGCCCCAACGGTGAACACTCAATAGAAACAGCCGGGAGTCCGGAGACGAGTGACCCCATTCCAAGTCACTCGGGTGGTGCACGGTGAAGGGGAAACTCCCTCCACTGCAGCAAGGTCGGAGAATGTTGCAGATAACTCCACAACGAATCAAGGAGGCGAAGTGGAGAAAGTACAACCACCAAACGAACAGCAAATTGCCATCAACGAAGCTCGAGGAGTTGAGACTGTCTCACCGAGGTGTCAACCGCTCGAAGGCTAATGGCGCGCGGTCGATGCGATCGAGGGACGGAAGGAACAACCCCGGGAGTTAACACTGGGGCAATGAAAGTGCAATCCATGGGGTTGAGACTCCAATGGATGCCACCACGAAGACCCTAAGAGCAGTACCGACATTGTCGAAAATGGAGGACCAAGGCCTCATTGCGATCGAGGCGAGACCGGAGGTAATGAAGGCCACGGGAGGTTGAGACTTCCGGGGTAAAGAAGTCAAGTAGAGAACATCCCTCCGCTATCATCGACCCATCTAAAAAGGAGATAAGCGCGCTTCATGATTCCCAGGATAATCTCGATGTAACCTTTCTCGGGATCAAGAGGCGAAGAAGAAGTTGAGTCATCCCCGGTGTGAGATCCAAAAGACTCAGTGCGGATGTTCCAAGCACGAGCAAGTCGATCCCAAGACTACTCGTCAAACCTTTAATTTTGATGATGAGCCACCAATGGAAATCTCATCATCGTCCGATGACGCGCTCCCGATAAGGCCGAGGACCCGATCTACTCAATTGGAGAAACCAGTGAGACCAACGGTTGTTGAGACAACAGGCTCGCAAAAGTCGGGTCCACTTCACAACAGACCCAGGTACCAAACAGAGTCCATGCGTAGGTTCCCCAAGCTCGCAGCAGTTCGACTCAAAAAGGAACTTCAGCGCACCGCTCATCATTGAACAAATCCCGGTTGGCGGTGATGAATCCTTTATAGAATCTTTCCTTTTTCCCCGGGAGATACCCGACCTCCATGAAGAGTGAGAACGAACGCGCAAGACGCTACCCGCATCAGCCTCCCGTTTTCCATCAGGCACCATTGTTCGGTGATTATGATTTTGACGCCGCATGGCCATCACCGCAAGCGGAAGAATCAAATTGAAGTCCGCGAAAGTGTTCAAGGCATTATTCGGCCGAGATTGAACGGATGGAGAGGCATCGGCCTCTATGGACATGCGGACCGGACAAATGAGATGCCAATCTCACTGGCGATTTAAGAGGCATAACTTGATCGGGATCGGGGAATGGTGGAAAAAGAAAGAAACAATGCGTGTGGAACAAGTTAGATACTTCAGGACATTGTTCAACAAGTCTTTGGTATGGAGAGCGAAAATGCCGATGCAAAAAACGGCCGAGAGAACATATTGAGCACATGCATGAAGCTCACTGCTGCCGAGATAAAGCGCTGCGTGAGCAAAATAAGAGTGATCTACAGCGTTCGGAAGAAACCATGAATACAAAATTCAGCCTTCTCATGGCCGAGATGAAGCGATTTCACAGAGTCCAACGCTACTCGATCCGATTTCGTGGCCGCATACTCTGCGGCCGGACTCGAGACAGAACTCTACCATCGCAGGCTCGACTTCCCGCTTGCCAAGTATGTTTCAGTGTCCCTCTCTCTTTTGATGATGCCAAAAAGGGGAAGAGGAATACCTTAAAGCACAAAAAAAGATCACGAAGCCGAAAAAAAGAAGATGCACGGTTGTGAAGGGAAAGAGCGGTGAGGAAGCGGAAACAAAAGAAAGGAAAATCACTTTGTGGGGAAGGATCGAAAGATGTGACCTTGATGATTGCACAAACCCCAACAAGGTCTTGTCACGGTGACATTATCAAAGCCAAACTCCTGTGACTCGCCACTCCAACACTCTGCTATATCTATGGCCAAAAGAGAAAAACAATTGAAGCGAGGGATGAAGGAAGTGGAAGGAAGAATGGATGCCCGAGTTATGAACATCTTGAAAGAACATGGAGGCATTCCAAAGAGACAGAGATACTTATGCCATCTCGGATGTCGGGACGAGAGCCACGACCGGTTGATGAATTTAAAACGCCGCATCCGAAGGATACTTTTTAAATATGTCTATGGCTCAAGCTTGGGACTTATCTTGGGAAAAGGTTCTCACGTTATGTGAAGAAGGCGCCGACAGCTGACAGACTACCGATCCTCTCTGGTCACTCCGCTGGTCACTCATTCGGTGGAAGAAAGACCCGACAATACACGCCCGCAGGTAGAGGAAAAGTAGTGGTGGAGGAAGAGGTTTCATACCAGGCCTCCGCCAAAAACATTGAATACGTAGATCCGGGGAAAGAAAGGAGGGATCTCTTGAAATTTGGCTTGACCAAATAGCAAACTTGCAAGTGGCTAAAAGTAACTTATTGAGTATGCAAAAAGAATAGAAGAAGAAAACAAGAGACAAACTCGGCTATGGAAGGAAAGACAAGAAAGATTAAGAAGAGATGAAGCTGCCAGGAAGGCATATGAAAAGAAGAAAAAGCGGTGACGATGAGAAAAAGAGAAGAAGAGCGAGAAGATCTTTGAACAAGATGAAAAGAAGGAGACATCGAAGAAGATGAAGTGTAGTTTGTCCACCCCTTCATGTATTTTATCATGTAAATACATACTATGTAAGTTTTACGCAATAAAGCTATAAATTCTTCAATCTTTTGTGTAGACAAATGTTTGCTCGACACACTTGTAAAATGATTGTGTAAAAGAACAAGAATGTTATGATCAATAAAAGGATTGATTCTGCGCATACATTCTATGTCAATACACTATCTGTATGTATCTTTGCTATTTGCATTGTTGAATGGTTTAAGTTTTGGCATCATCAAAAAGGGGGAAATTGTTAGGAAATTTATTGTTTATATTTTGATGAATGCCATGTAAAAACTTAGAATAGGAAGTTGGCACCCCATTTTTGTTGTAAAATGCATTGTAATAAATAGGGCTGGCAAAGCTGAGTTAAGTCAGTCCGCCTACGCCCTAACATGCAAGAAGACAACGGAGACTAGAAGGAAGACTCCATTGCGAGGCAACCGAGTGTGGCAAAGAAGAGTAGACGGGAACTCTCTTGAAAAAGCGGTGAGATGCGGTGAGTGAAGTATCGATCAAGTCAACTCAAGAAAAGCCAAGTCTCAAGTTGAAGTGAGAAGAGTCATCCAATGATTAAGTCGACTCTAAGTTTACGGGGAAAGCAAAGAAATGCGAGTCAAGTCGAGATAAGCGTAAAAAGATCCGTTGCCGTAAATCAAGAGAATTACTTAAACAAGTAATATCTCCATATCACCTTTCTCGGAGTGCTCGACCCTTAAGCGTGCAAAAGGAATGAACCAATGGGAAGCACTACACGTGTCGAACTCGAAAAAGTGAAAGAACAATTCATACGAGGAAATGGCAATTCCAAGGATCGCAACAAGACAAGCCAACGATCGGAAGTGACTTTCAAAAATAAGCCTATCTCTTCAACGGGCAAATTTTTGAAAGATCACTATAAAAGGCCGAGGAGTTTATTTGAGAAGAAGTGACACAAATTCTGAGACCTAAACAAAAAACGTTCAAGCAAATTATTAGAAAATCTAAAACATTCTCAATCCTCAAGCCTACACTACGAAGAACATCAATCCAACACTCACCGTGAAGGAAAGATAACTTCAATCGGTTGAAGAGGAAAATCTTGAAAAATCAAGGGGTCTACATTCCACGAAGGATTGTAGGAAGGTTCAAGGTCGAACCAAGTCTTAAGCTTTTGGAGGGCTTCGTGATCAAATCCAAAGAGCTTGAGCAAGTGAGTCATGTAGTAGCAAAGCGCGTGCTGCCTGTGAAGAAGGTCGAGTCGCACGAGAAGAACGGTGAGTGATCAAGGCATCTCGGATCGAGTCCCAAAGGATCAAGTCAGGTTTGTGTGATCAAGACTTGTATGTCGGACTGTTACCACTTTGTATCTTGATCAATACCTAGTGGATTCCTCCAGGAGTTGGAGAAGAGAGGAGTAGAAGAATTACCCCATCTTGAACCTCTATAAAAATTTCTTGTGTCATTTACATTTTAAAGACTTTAATTCCTCGCATCTTAGCTGTTTAAATCTCTTGATAAATTTGCTATCCACTTGATAATTCATAAGTACTAAACCAAGCATTAAATCCTTGCTTAATCAAACTTAAGGGTGTTAAGTCTTCAAAAAAACAAAACCACAGTAGTTAATTTAGACCAACAGTGAGTTATTCCATCAACGGCTCATTTGAGTCTGTTGAGAGACTAACTCTCTTGATTAACTAAATTGGTGTCCATCAAGGACACTGTTGTGTAGTATTAACTCGAATATTTAAAAGGACTAAATCGAAAATTTGGTAAGGTTTATTCAACCCCCCCTTCTAAACCTTACACTTACACCCCTTGGGACCTACACATTATTACAACAAACACTACATTTATCACATGAAGACACATTTCAACTGAAATCAAAGCAATCTCAAATCTTAAATGAGAGTAAAATACGTATAGTAAGGAAAATAATTCCTCTCTCGCAATGGTTTTGTTGAATGCATTTTAGGTTGCTCATTAATCAGTTCATTCACAGTTCTTGTTGTAATTAAATGGCTGCATGAAAATTACAGACTGGACATGTATTTAGGAAGTTGAATTAATATTTTAAGCAATTGGTCATTCTAATTGTGGAACCTGTAACTTTTGATTTATTGATAATACTCTCTTTGTGACACCATTCTCTGTTGTGTGTCCTATTGGATAAATATTATTACCATGATTTTCATATCCTTGTTTTTTGTTTCTCATTCTTTATTATTTGTTCCATCCCTTCCATTTTTGTTTGTGAATGCATTGTCCTAAAAAATAATATAGACTGAATGTTTGGCCCTTTTCTTTTACCGGCATCGATCATGAGTAATCTATTATTTAGTGTTGGGATGTGGACTTTAGTCTAAGAAGAAGAAAAAAAGAAAAAAACAAACTGAAAATAGATGATATAACTTGGGCTTGTTTTGAAAAAAAATGCTGAAAATGGTTAAGGTTTGGGGAATGTCATTGGGCTATGAATTTGTAAAAATGAAATAGACTAAACAACAAGCAACAATTACTTTTTTTTAAAGCCAAGATAAATTAGAGTCTATATAATTAATAAATAATAGTATCATAAAACAATATGATAGATAATTAATTATCTAGTAATAAGATAGTAAAAATCTAACTCGAATTCAATAAATAAGTCTCAATAGTAATTGTAAAGTCAAATTATCGATAATTATCCTAACTCAATAATAAATTATTAAATTAAGTGACTGAAATTATTAAAAACATAATGTAATAATTATCTCAAATAAAATTCTAGGCTTATGAATACGCGGTATCACAGTATTCATCATAGCATTCATGATATATAAGCTAGCTTTTAACAATCTTAGTTAATATTGAAGGCGTATAAAAATATTAATATGTGTTTTAGACTAAGAAATCTTTTGTTGATCAAATAGTGCCAACCTTATCAGTCGTCGTACTCTTTCCAAATGTCGTCGATAGCAAGAATTACATACTCCGACCACGGTGATGGAGCAATAACATTGGATGATGCTCATCGTCAACTGCGTCTAGATGAGACACTTGATATGGGTGGTCAAAAAGCCGATGTCCCAATGAATTTGTGCCACCCAAATTATCTTCCTTGTAATTTTATCGAAACGCCCACACGAAGATTTCATCACTATTTTAAAGATTCGCTTGCCACTTATCTTAACGACCTTAATACACGTAGCAATATACTCCCAACTAAAGAGAACTTCACCAAGTCCGAAGATGATGTGTATGTTTGTGTTTCGGAGAAGTACAAGGAGATTTTTAGCGGAATGATAAGTTTCATAATTTATCTCCATTCGAAGCATTTTTCATTAGGATTGAGTGGTGGTTCCTTGAATGTTGATTACCATTTTGGAATTGTTGACAACGTCGTTAAATTTTGGCGTATTGATTTCCGAAAATTCAAGGACGATGAAGAGACACTTAGAAGGCGCGATTTTTCTATGATTGCTAAGTTGATGCGCAATTTGCTTGGTAATGTCGAGTTACCTAATGATATGCAACGGCTTCTCGACTTCTTGGAGACATACTACGAGTATGAAAGGTATATAATGTCATTTTTATATTTTATTCTCTTTAAAAAAATATTCATTTCCATATTTGTTGTGTTATTCTTATTTTTGTATACAATTTTTTTCTTAAATTTTCAGCGACGGGGAAATCATTACTTCTGCGAAGTTATATCAGAATCATTTTGCCCTTCTCCCGCATGACAAACGCATCAAATTTGTGATGAATTTAAGAAACCGGTTTGACCATTGGCCGTATGGATATCTTTGCTTTTATAATACCGCTGTTAGAAGAATTGGGAATGCTCGAGGTTGGTCCGAAAGGCTTGAACCAGATGCTAGTCCAAAACCATATGAACTTGTTCTCCAAAGCATACACAATGATAACGATTTTAAGGTGAAAGAGAAGGATAAGGGATCCATTCGAGTTGCTGATTTTCTTGCAGAGAAATACCATGATGCCGACGATGAAGACGATTTCAACGTCAATAAAGGTTTACTGACCTTTTGTCACTATCTTCCGACCCACCTGCCCCAGTCGCGCAAGGTATACTCAATTATTTTATTGTACACTCAGAACACAACATTATATAGTATTATTGTATTTGAGTTCACTTTTTTTTGTGTGTGCATAGGATTGCAAAAAGACTTTTCGAATGGTGTCAGGCGAGGATATTGATCTTATGATATCCCAAAAATTTATTGAGGAGTTGATGACATCCCAAGAACGATTGCACAAACAGAAATTTTAGATTACTTTATGACTTAAGTTTTCCAAAACGTACTTTGTGATGTTTACTTCCTGGGATAATTTCACTTTTGGTACCCAAAATTTATCACCTTTTTGCTTTTAGTACCCATTGTTTTAACTTAGTCAGTTGTAATACCTAACGTTTTTTGTTTTGATCAATTCCACTACAAGCCGTTAGTATGCTGTTAAGAACAAATAATTCACCTCTTCCTAAGACATTCCTAAGACATTTTAGATATCTTCCAAAGACATTCCACAAGTTACTTCCTAGAATATAGATTAATTTATATTTTAGATATCTTTCTAAGACATTCCTCAAGTTACTTCCTAGAATATAGGTTATATGAGCTTTTGTATAATTTAGATCAGACAGAAATTAACTTTCACGTGATTATTTGATCTAATGTGATTTAATTATTAAGTTATGCGTTTATGTTCATTCTCGTATTTAATGAAAAGTTTCATCACTCCATGTTAATGTACGTTCATATCATTTCACGAACATCTCATATTTATAAGTAAAGTCAAGTATAAATAATGTTTTTTTAAAGAAATGGGTGCACATTATTCTATGATGTGTTCAAAGGGATTAAGCACTGCCACTTTGTACATAAAAAAATGATGTGCCTCAAAGGGATTAAGCACAACTTTGAACAATGTAGACTTTACGGAGATAAATTTTGTACATTACTGAGGAGGGAAAAAAATCTCCAAAAATTGTTTGGAAAATGAGAAAGTGACCAATGCGACGTCACGTGGAGACACATTTCAAATGAAAATGAAAACAATCTCAAATATCAAATGAAAGTGAAATACGTACAGTAAGGAAATTAATTCATATCTCAAATATTGTGAAAGGTTGGAGGGTGAAATGAATAAATTGGTGTCTTTAGAACTCTCCTCTGATTTCAAGCCATTTCAACAATTATTCTTGGCAGGCCAATTCACCAATTAGCCTTGGCAATAATTCTTGGCGGAAGATCAAAATGACAATCCTACAATCTCAAATTTAATAAATTCGTGTATATTACTGAGGAGGAGAAAAAACAATCTCCAAACAATGTGACGTCACGTGGAGACACATTTCAACTGAAAATGAAAGCTAATAGTCCTTTTTTGAACGATCATTATTACAACAAACACTATATTTATCACGTGAAGACACATTTCAACTGAAAATGAAAGCAATCTCAAATCTCAAATGAAAGTGAAATACGTATAGTAAGGAAATTAATTCATTTCTCGAATATTGTGAAAAGGTTGGAGGGTGAAATAGATAAATTGGAGTCCTTAGAACTCTCTTCCGATCTCAAGCCATTTCAACAATTATTCTTGGCAGGTCATTTCACCAGTTATCCTTGGAAATTATTTTTGGCGGGAGATCGAAATGGCAATCAAATTTCATATCTCGTAAATCGTTACTAGGTAAATGCTCTAGTTGGTTTTCTAGAAAATTGTCTAGCCTAGGATGTTCCAACCAAATTTTAGTGGTTGCTATTGGATCTCTTGAACATATTGTACATGATGTTCGAGTAATTATTTTTTCTCAGTACCAATCTTTATTTTGTTTTTTTTATAAAAAAATTTAATTTACTTATTTTTTTGCAAGGTATTTTCATCTTCTGCTTTTATTTCTACTTGTACGGGTGATGGAAGTGGTGGTTTCTCATCTCGAGGTGGGCACCAGCGGTCATCCGAGTGTTGCCGGTGGTGACCAATTCTAATGTTGTATATATGCAAAGAAATATTTGCTTGTGGCTATTAATTATTCATTCACTGACTTTGTAGAGATAAATTCGTGTATATTACTGAGGAGGAGCTAACAAATCTTCGAAAATTATTTGGAAAAAGGGAAAGTGATCAATACGACGTCACGTGGAGACACATTTCAAATTGAAATGAAAGAAACCTTAAAATGAAAGTGAAATATGTACAGAAAGGAAATTAATTCCTTTCTCGAATATTGTGAAAAGGTTGGAGGGTGAAATGGATAAATTGGAGTTCTTAGAACTCTCCTCCGATCTCAAGTTATTTCAACAATTATTCTTGACAGGCCATTTCACCAATTATTCTTGGCGAAAGATCGAAATGGCAATCTCAAATTTCATAAATTCGTGTATATTACTGAGGAGGAGGAAAAACAATCTTCGAACAATGCGACGTAAAGTGGTGACACATTTCAACTGAAAATGAAAGTTAATAGTCCTTCTCTTTTGACCTATCATTATTACAACAAACACTACATTTATCACGTGAAGACACATTTCAACTGAAAATCAAAGCAATCTCAAATCTTAAATGAAAGTAAAATACGTATAGTAAGGAAAATAATTCCTCTCTCGCAATGGTTTTGTTGAATGCATTTTAGGTTGCTCATTAATCAGTTCATTCACAGTTCTTGTTGTCATTAGATGGCTGCAGGAAAATTACAGACTGGACATGTATTCAGGAAGTGGAATTAATCTTTTAAGCAATTGGTCATTCTAACTGTGGAACCTGTAGCTTTTGATTTATTGGGAATATTCTCTTTGTGACACCATTCTATGTTGTGTGTTCTATTGGATAAATATAATCACCATGATTTTCATATCCTTGTTTTTTGTTTCTTATTCTTTATTATTTGCTCCATCCCTTCCATTTTTGCTTGTGAATGCATTGTCCTAAAAAATAATATAGACTGAATGTTTGGCCCTTTTCTATTACCGGCATCGATCATGAGTAATATATTATTTAGTGTTGGGATGTGGACTTTAGTCTAAGAAGAAGCAAAAAAGAAAACAACAATCTGAAAATAGATGATATAACTTGGGCTTGTTTTGAAAAAAAATGCTGAAAATGGTTAAGGTTTGGGGAATGTCATTGGGCTATGAATTTGTAAAAATGAAATAGACTAAACAACAATCAATAATTACTTTTTTTTAAAGCCAAAATAAATTAGAGTCTATATAATTAATAAATAATAGTATCATAAAAAAATATGATATATAATTAATTATCTAGTAATAAGATAGTAAAAATCTAATTCGAATTCAATAAATAAGTCTCAATAGTAATTGTAAAGTCAAATTATCGATAATTATCCTAACTCCATAATTATTATTAAATTAAATGACTGAAATTATTAAAAACATAATATAATAATTATCTCAAATAAAATTCAAGGCTTATTGAATATGCAGTATCACAGTATTCATCATAGCATTCATGATATATAAGTTAGTTTTTAACAATCTTAGTTAATATTGAAGGCGTATAAAAATATTAATCTGTGTTTTAGACTAAGAAATCCTTTGTTGATCAAATAGTGTGAACCTTATCAGTCGTCGTACTCTTTCCAAATGTCGTCGTTAGCAAGAATTACATACTCCGACCACGGTGATGGAACAATAACATTGGATGATGCTCATCGTCAACTGCGTCTAGATGAGACACTTGATATGGGTGGTAAAAAAGCCGATGTCCCAATGAATTTGTGCCACCCAAATTATCTTCCTTGTAATTTTATTGAAATGCCCACACGACGATTTCATCACTATTTTAAAGATTCGCCTGCCACTTATCTTAACGACCTTAATACACGTAGCAATATCCTCCCAACTACGGAGAACTTCACCAAGTCCGAAGATGATGTGTATGTTTGTGTTTCGGAGAAGTACAATGAGATTTTTAGAGGAATGATAAGTTTCATAATTTATCTCCATTCGAAGCATTTTTCATTAGGATTGAGTGGTGGTTCCTTGAATGCTGATTACCATTTTGGAATGGTTGACAACGTCGTTAAATTTTGGCGTATTGATTTCCAAAAATTCAAGAACGATGAAGAGACACTTAGAAGGCGCGATTTTTCTATGATTGCTAAACTGATGCGCAATTTGCTTGGTAATGTCGAGTGTCCTTATGATATGCAAAGGCTTCTCGACTTCTTGGAGACATAGTACGAGTATGAAAGGTATATAATGTCATTTTTATATTTTATTCTCTTTAAAAAATGTTCATTTCCATATTTGTTGTGTTATTCTTATTTTTGTATACAATTTTTTTCTTAAATTTTCAGCGACGGGGAAATCATTACTTCTGCGAAGTTATATCAGAATCATTTTGCCCTTCTCCCGCATCAAATTTGTGATGAATTTAAGAAACCGGTTTGACTATTGGCCGTATGGATATCTTTGCTTTTATAATACCGCTGTTAGAAGAATTGGGAATGCTTGAGGTTGGTCCGAAAGGCTTGAACCAGATGCTAGTTCAAAACCATATGAACTTGTTCTCCAAAGCATTCGCAATGATAATGATTTTAAGGTGAAAGAGAAGGATAAGGGATCCATTCGAGTTGCTGATTTTCTTGCAGAGAAACACATGATGTCGACGATGAAGACGATTTCAACGTCAATAAAGGTTTATTGACCTTTTGTCGCAATCTTGCGATCCACCTGCCCCAGTCGCGCAACGTATACTCAATTATTTAATTGTACACTCTAGAACACAACATTATATAGTATTATTCTATTTGAGTTCACTTTTTTGTGTGTGCATAGGATTCCAAAAAGACTTTCTCGAATGGTGTCAAGGACGAGGATATTGATCTTATGATATCCCAAAAATTTATTGAGGAGTTGATGACAGCCCAAGAACAGTTGCACAAACAGGAAATTTCAGATTACTTTATGACTTAAGTTCTCCAAAACGTACTTTGTGGTGTTTACTTGCTGGGATAATTTCACTTTTGGTACCCAAAATTTATCACCTTTTTGCTATTAACACCCATTATTTTAACTTAGTCAGTTGTAATACCTAACATTTTTTTGTTTTGATCAATTCCATTACAAACCGTTAGTATGCCGTTAAAAACAAATAATTCACCTCTTCCTAAGACATTCCTAAGACATTTTAGATATCTTCCTAAGACATTCCTCAAGTTACTTCCTAGAATATAGATTAATTGATATTTTAGATATCTTCCTAAGACATTCCTCAAGTTACTTCCTAGAATATAGGTTATATGAGCTTTTGTATAATTTAGGTCAGACATAAATTAACTTTATACGTGATTATTTGATCTAATGTGATTTAATTGTTATGCTATGCGTTTATGTTCATTCTCGTATTTAATGAAAAGTTGCATCACTCCATGTTTTTTCAAAAAAATGGTGCACATTATTCTATGATGTGTTCAAAGGGATTAAGCACTGTCACTTTGTACATAAAAAAATGATGTCCTCAAAGGGATTAAGCACAACTTTGAACAATGTAGACTTTCGGAGATAAATTTTGTACATTACTGGGGATGAGGGAAAAAAATCTCCAAAAATTGTTTGGAAAATGAGAAAGTGAACAATGCGACGTCACGTGGAGACACATTTCAAATGAAAATGAAAACAATCTCAAATATCAAATGAAAGTGAAATACGTACAGTAAGGAAATTAATTCATATCTCAAATATTGTGAAAAGGTTGGAGGGTGAAATGAATAAATTGGTGTCTTTAGAACTCTCATCCGATTTCAAGCCATTTCAACAGTTATTCTTTGCAGGCCAATTCAACAATTAGCCTTGGCAATAATTCTTGGCGGAAGATCAAAATGACAATCTGACTATCTCAAATTTAATAAATTTGTGTATATTACTGAGGAGGAGAAAAAACAATCTCCAAACAATGTGACGTCACGTGGAGACACATTTCAACTGAAAATGAAAGCTAATAGTCCTTTTTTGAACGATCATTATCACAACAAACACTATATTTATCACGTGAAGACACATTTCAACTAAAAATGAAAGCAATCTCAAATCTCAAATGAAAGGGAAATACGTACAATAAGGAAATTAATTCATTTCTCGAATATTGTGAAAAGGTTGCAGGGTGAAATAGATAAATTGGAGTCCTTAGAACTCTCTTCCGATCTCAAGCCATTTCAACAATTATTTTTGGCAGGTCATTTCACCAGTTATCCTTGTCAATTATTTTTGGTGGGAGATCGAAATGGCAATCTCAAATTTCATATCTCGTAAACCGTTACTAGGTAAATGCTCTAGTTGGTTTTCTAGAAAATTGTCTAGGCTAGGATGTTCCAACCAAATTTCAATGGTTGCTGTCGGATTTCTTGAACATATTGTACATGATGTTTGGGTAACTTTTTTTTCTAAGTACCAATCTTTCTTTTGGCTTTTTATAAAAAAAATTAATTTACTTATTTTATTGCAAGGTATTTTCATCTTCTGCTTTTATTTCTACTCGTACGGGTGATGGAAGTGGTGGTTTGTCATCTCGTGCTGGGCACCAGCGGTCATCCGAGTGTTGCCGGTGGTGACCAATTCTAATGTTGTATATGCAAAGAAATATTTTCTTGTGGCTATCAATTATCCATTCACTGACTTTGAAGAGATAAATTCGTATATATTACTGAGAAGGAGGAAACAAATCTTCGAAAATTGTTTGGAAAAAGGGAAAGTGACCAATGCGGCGTCACGTGGAGACACATTTCAAATTTAAATGAAAGAAACCTTAAAATGAAAGTGAAATATGTACAGAAAAGAAATTAATTCCTTTCTCGATTATTGTGAAAAAGTTGGAGGGTGAAATGGATAAATTGGAGTTGTTAGAACTCTCATCCGATCTCAAGCTATTTCAACAATTATTTTTGACAGGCCATTTCACCAATTATTCTTGGCGAAAGATCGAAATGGCAATCTCAAATTTCATAAATTCGTGTATATTACTGAGGAGGAGGAAAAACAATCTTCGAACAATGCGACGTAAAGTGGTGACACATTTCTACTGAAAATGAAAGTTAATAGTCATTCTCTTTTGACCTGTCATTATTACACCAAACACTACATTTATCACGTGAAGACACATTTCAACTGAAAATCAAAGCAATCTCAAATCTCAAATGAAAGTAAAATACGTATAGTAAGGAAAATAATTCCTCTCTCGCAATGGTTTTGTTGAATGCATTTTAGGTTGCTCATTAATCAGTTCATTCACAGTTCTTGTTATCATTAGATGGCTGTAGGAAAATTACAGACTGGACATGTATTCAGGAAGTGGAATTAATCTTTTAAGCAATTGGTCATTCTAATTGTGGAACCTGTAGCTTTTGATTTATTGAGAATACTCTCTTTGTGACACCATTCTCTGTTGTGTGTCTTATTGGATAAATATTATCACCACGATTTTCATATCCTTGTTTTTTGTTTCTCATTCTTTATTATTTGCTCCATCCCTTCCATTTTTCCTTGTGAATGCATTGTCCTAAAAAATAATATAGACTGAATGTTTGGCCCTTTTCTTTTACCGGCATCGATCATGAGTAATCTATTATTTAGTGTTGGGATGTGGACTTTAGTCTAAGAAGAAGAAACAAAGAAAGAAACAATCTGAAAATAGATGATATAACTTGGGCTTGTTTTGAAAAAAAATGATGAAAATGGTTAAGGTTTGGGGAATGTCATTGGGCTATGAATTTGGAAAAATCAAATAGACTAAACAACAAGCAACAATTACTTTTTTTTAGATTACTTTATGACTTAAGTTCTCCAAAACGTACTTTGTGATGTTTACTTGCTCGGATAATTTCACTTTTGGTACCCAAAATTTATCACCTTTTTGCTTTTAGTACCCATTGTTTTAACTTAGTCAGTTGTAATACCTAACGTTTTTTGTTTTGATCAATTCCACTACAAGCCGTTAGTATACCGTTAAAAACAAATAATTCACCTCTTCCTAAGACATTTTAGATATCTTCCTAAGACATTCCTCAAGTTATTTCCTATACTATAGGTTATATGAGCTTTTGTATAATTTAGGTCAGACAGAAATTAGCTTTCTACGTGATTATTTGATCTAATGTGATTTAATTATTATGCTATGCGTTTATGTTCATTCTCGTATTTAATGAAAAGTTGCATCACTCCATGTTAATGTATGTTCATAGCATTTCACGAACATCTCATATTTATAAGTAAAGTCAAGTATAAATAATGTTTTTTCAAAGAAATGGGTTCACATTATTCTGTGATGTGATCAAAGGGATTAAGCACTGTCACTTTGTACATAAAAAAATGATGTGCCTCAAAGGGATTAAGCACAACTTTGAACAATGTAGACTTTACGGAGATAAATTTTGTACATTATTACAACAAACACTATTGTTAGGAAAATTACTGTTTAGATTTTGATGAATGCCATGTAAAACTTAGAATAGAAAGTTGGCACCCCAATTTTTGTTGTAAAATGCATTGTAATAAATAGAGCTGGTCAAGCTGAGTTAAGTCAGCTACGCCCTAACATGCAAGAAGACAACTGAAGACTAGAAGGAAGACTCATTGCGAGACAGTGAGTATGGCAAAGAAGAGTAGACGGGAACTCTCTTCAAGAAGAATCGAGATGCGGTGAGTGGAGTATCAATCAAGTCAACTCGAGAAAAGCCAAGTCTCAAATTGAAGTGACGGAAGAAGAGTCACCTGATGATTGGAAGTCGACTTAAGTCACCTGGGGAAAGCAAAGAAATGCGTCAAGTCGAGATAACTTTAAAAGATCCGTTGACGTGAAATCAAGAGAATTACTTAAACAAGTAATATCTCCATACCACCTTTTCGGAGTGCTCGATCCCGAAGCGTGCAAAAGGAATAAGCCTATCTCTTCAACGGGCAAATTTTTGAAAGATCACTATAAAAGGCCGAGGAGTTTATTTGAGAATTAGATACAAGTGACAAGCGACACAAGTCACATACCTGAACTAAAAACATTCAAGCAATTATTAGAAAATCTGAAACATTCTCAATCCTCAAGCCTACACTACGAAGAACATCAATCCAACACTAACATGTGAAGGAAAGATAACTTCAATCGGTTGAAGAGGAAAAATCGAAAAATCAAGGGTCTACATTCCACGAAGGATTGTAGGAAGGTTCAAGGTCGAACCAAGTCTTAAGCTTTTGGAGGGCTTTGTGATCAAATCCAAAGAGCTTGAGCAAGTGAGTAGTGTAAAGGCAACGCCGTGAAGAAGCGAGTCATACGAGAAGCCACCGTGAGTGATCAAGGCGTCTCCAGATCGAGTCCCAAAGGATCAAGTCAATTTGTGTGATCAAGACTTGATCCGGACTGTTACCACTTTGTATATTGATCATTACCTAGTGGATTCCTCCAGGAGTTGGAGAAGAGAGGAGTAGAAGAATTACTCCATCTTCGAACCTCTATAAAAATTTCATTGTGTCATTTACATTTCAGCACTTTAATCTCTGCATCTTAATGTAAGTCCAAGCGGCTACGATAATCTAGAGGGGGGGTGAATAGATTATCTCCATCTTTTCGATTTCGTCCTCTTTTAACAATCGAATGCTCAAACAACAATAATGAAGGTGCGGAATGAAAACAACACACGTCGATTTAAAGAGGTTCAACCCACCTAGGGCCTAATCCTCTACCACCCCAAAGATATCCAGGGATGGATTTCGAAAAGAAAAGAATTTTATTAATTACCAAAATTAATACAAATTCAACTTACAACACCTTGAAGAGCACCACACTCTTCTTCAACACCACCTTTGGAGATTACCACAATCTCCCTTTGAAGATTACCACAATCTTCCTTCAACGGCACCTTGTGAAGATTACCACAATCTTTAACCTTGAAGAATACCGAATTCTTCAACACCTCAAATAAGAAGATTACCACAATCTTCTTGTACCTATCACCTAGATCATCCAAGTGTGCTCTTACCACAAGAACACTCACAAGGATATCTTGTGTTTGAATGATAACCAAAAATCAAGATTACAACTCAATAATGAATAATACAATTTGAGTGCAAAGTGTAATCAAGAATAGCCTAGACCTCAAAGATGTGAAAGTGATAAGCTAGGCAATTTTACAACAAGAATAATGACTATGAAAGACCAAGTGTTTGCTTGAAGTGTATCTTGTTGTGTTGTATCTCAATTGTTTTTATGGTTGCTCCAAAACTTCCTCTATTTATAGGAGATGATTGATCAAGCATAGGCTCCTCTTGGGGATTGAAAATCTACAGAAAAATACAATTAAAATCAAGAATATAGTGTTAGAAATCAATCCCACAATTTAAGGAAATGTGTCTGTTTGTCAAACGGTCATATTTTTTTTGTCAATACATAAGGCGACCGTCGCATTAAATAGACGTTGGAAAAAAACACAAAGAAAATAACACAGGCGACCTGGTCGACGTCTACTCGACGGTCGACCATCTCCCAACCGGTCCCCTCATGGATTTTGCAAGGATTAAAAGTTCTGCTTTAAACACACTTGCAGTACCTGGCCGATCGGCGGCATGGCGGCCGTCGATCGACCGGCCGACGCCCGAGCGGCCTGGTCGACCTGCTTGTTTTTTTCTTCCGTCTCATTTTCTGTTTCTAAAATCATCTTCAGGTACGGGTTGCCCTATAGGGCGACCGGTCGACCACGAGACAGAAATATTGTCCAATTTTTGTCGAAAATAAAACTCAAGAAATACTCCGAAAATTTAGTAAAAACATTTTAAACCGATCGGAAGTATTAGGACAACATTTAGAAACATCGTTTGAGAGTGAAAACCCAATAACGTAAAATCATTAAAAGCGTTGTCCAATTTAGACGAAAATAAACTTTGAGAAAATACTCCGGAAAGTATTAAAATCATTTTAAATCATTTAGGAGTATTTGGACAACCTTTAAAAACATTGTTTTGGTGATAAAATAAAATCATCAAAATTAAGATAAAAACATGTATCAAACAATCTCCCTTTTTGATGATTACAAACCAAAACAATTTTTACACAAACCGAGAGAGCAATTTTAGAAATGATTTTCCCGGTAAAAACATTTGACCGTTTGGAAGCAACCAAAATTTCCAAAAATATTAAAGCAACCAAGTAGGGAGTAAATATTTTCAATAATAAGCACAAGCTCCCCCTATCCACAAGCACATCAAGAATAATGTAAGAGCAATAATCCATAAGCTAAAAGCTTTAGCTTTTACAATTTATTCAAGAGCTTATAGGCTCCCCCTGTCACAAAACAACATTAAACAATAATATAGGTCCATCAAGCAACAATTGGACTAAAAATAAATCACAACTTATGACTTTTATGAGCCATAGCTTATAGCTTTTATGACAAGCTTTTATTAGCTTCTTTGAGCTAATGAGCCAATATCCTGTTTTTCTCCCCCTTTGGAATCATCAAAAAGAATGTTAGGATGGTGAACACATCATAGAAGTATATCAAAGTGCGCTAAAGAAATGGTTTATCAACCATTGAGCAATGTAGGCTTAAAAAACAAGGAAAATGGGAGAAATGTATCATGATGAGTTCATACGCTCGTTTTGTTTCCCAAAACATGATCTCAATGAGTATTGAAGACTTGTGGAAGCGAGAAAATCATGTAGAAGTTGAAATTTTCATTGCGACATTTTAACAAACACCTTGTGTGCGTGAAAAATATAAGAGGTTGTATATAACCTTTGTAAATGGTTCAAGCCAAAAAAATTTCATATCATCAATCAACCTCATTTCAAAGCTCAAAAAAAATCATATGCACCATATGCAATAATTTGTTCATCAATTAAGAAGCTCAAAGTAGATTCTCAAGGGTTCGACCCAATTGAGATAAGCTAAGAATGATCAAGGCATTACAAATGCCAAAAATTAGAGCAACCATCAAGTAATAAGTCATGCTTTCAACAATACATGTATCAAATGACCCAACATATTCAACTAAGCATAACAAGGCAATAAAAGAAGCACTTTTACCATCAAGTACTTCATACCACTTATCAAACAATGCTTTAGAGTATTTTTACCATCAAATACTCCATCATAAATCATGATCATTCACAAGTCATTATCAACTTGCAATATTAACCCTTTTAAGAAAAAAAACAAGCAAATATCATTAGTACAAATGAGTTTTACACAAATTCATCAAAATACAAAACATCATTAATGAAAATGCTAGAAAGTAAAGGGGGTGGGGTAACATCATTCCTCATCCGAGGAGAAGCAAGATCCGGGAATAAAGTCCTTGATGAATTTCTTTAACTTGCCGATAGACTTTTGCATTTTAGAGGTCTTTTGCTCCAAAGCCTCATACCTCGTCTCATGAAAAGCCCTCATCTCATCAAATTCGGCTTGAGTATACCTCCTAGGCGGTTGAGCACCGGTATTACCCTCCGGATTGCTCGGTTCGCCTTCTTCCACCAATCTTGCGGCCCCGGCGTCATCAAAGATGTCATTAGGATCGGGGGACTCTTGACCTCTGCCTCTAGCCATTTTGGTTGGTCGGATGTCCATATTCTTGCGCATCGTGACTATTTGGGAGATATTATCAATGTCGAAGTCATTTTGAAAAACTTCCGAGTTAAACTCCGACGAAGGAAGTCCCGATTGAATAAGAAGTTTACAAATCCAATTTCCCATAACCAACTTCTTATTACCTTGAGTAATGGACTCGATTAGACATTGAATAAGTATGGCACCAAAGTTAAGTGGTTCCCTCCTAGCAATCTTATAAGTCAAAAAATAATCCATATTGCTAGGCATCTTTCCAGACTTACCACAAATGCAATATGCGACAATGACCGATAAAATATGATGCTCAAGTGTCATTGCCAACAAAGAATACTTTGGCCATACTCCCAAATACGTCTTAACTTCTTTCATTGACACCCCCAACAATTCATCATTCCAAGTCCCACAAGAGAAATAATCCCAACCACCTTCTCTAACATGTAAAAGCCGGCAAATATCATTGGGAGTCCATCTAAAATGACGACCCTTTATAAGTGAATTAACGGCAATCGGCTTTCTTTCATTATCATATTGCACCCACATATTAGCATAAAAATGTTGGATAATATCATCATCATACAACACATAAGCATGCTCCCATAAATACATCCAACCTTGCTCCTCAAAAAATCCTCTTATAGTAGGATACTCATTTGTAAATGAACTAAAACGACACATTTTAGTCCGAGCAATAGATTTACCTTTCATCCCCGAATCCTCATAGTACCATTCCGCATACTTATTGATGAAATTAATAGCATTGCGGGAATTAGGAGCTTGAGTAACAAAAGATTTTTTACCTTTCGCCCAACGGCAATTTTCGAGCGAAATTGTTCCGCGGAGCTCGGTGATTTTGGCCCGAGAGAGAATGGGATTTTGAACATCATCACCTTCTTGAGCCACATTTCTTTGAGCGGCTCGAATATCCCTTTGTTCGGCCGTCTCGCCGATTTCTCAAGTACCCTCTCCGCCTTTCTTCTCTTAGAAGTGGGATTTTGATCGGTGGAATTTCTTGGAGGAGCCATAAATGAAGGATTCTTGAAAAAATAAGAAGATTAGCAACAAGAATCGTGAAAAATGATGAAGATTTGAAGATTTTGAAGAAAGGGAAAACAATGTTTGCTATAGGGTTTGAGAAAATATTCTTTGCGTCTGTTTTGAAACGAGGAGAGAGTTTAAAAACGAAAAATTGGCACAGGCGACCGGTCGAGGTAGGGGGCGACCGGTCGAGGTGCAGAGCGACCGGTCGCCCCTGCTATGACCGTCCCAGGTGATTTTTCTTTCTCCCAGAGTTTTCCAAAATTCGATTTTTCACCCCAAAAGTTTTAAAACTTTGCAAAAAAATAAGTTTGGACTATATCCGACAAATAAGGGTTTTGGGGAAACATATAAACGATAAAATCGAGACTAAACACGTAGTGCCTTTTTAAAAGAAAACATTTGCAAGATTAATTTGGGGCACTTAAGTGGTCAAAATGAAATATCTTGAAAGATATGTGCATAAGCATAATATCGAGTTTAAAAAGATACGAGTAGACATACCTCGATGGTTTAAGAAACTTGATGGCGTAATAGCCAATATGTGTCCTACACAATTCTTAGACAACATTTTCATAGAAAATTCAAGTGTAGACAAATAATATGAGATAACAAAAAGAGCTTATGCTATAAGATTTCATAAGAGATAATAAGCCACATAAGTCTAATAAAATGCTCAAGAGTTTTAGAAAATCATGCAAGGTCTCAAATTTGAAACACATAAATATATAAGAGACCTATTTTAAAAAATAAATACTTGAAAATTCATTTTGCAATTAAGACACAATTAAAAGAAAATGCATATACAAATGGGGAGATACGGTTTACCAATTACGCCGTTTCCATGGGTTGTGTCTTTCCCATTGTTGATGATATCTTCCCATTGAGAAGTCACTTTGTTGATGATGACTTCTCCATTTCCAAGTTTGGTTACCTTCCCATGGTTGATGGTTTCTTCTTCTTTGAAAATCACCTTGTTGATGATGTCTTTGCCATTTCCAAGGATTGTGTTCTTCCCATTTTTGATTATACGCTCTTCTTGGAAATTGGCTTTGTTGAGAGTATTTTCTCCCTTTTTGATCAAATGAAACGTTCATTTGATGTTTTCTTGGTGGCATGAATTTTCTCCGATTTTTGCTTTGCCGGGTACCTAATAGCACATTGTTTTGTGGTACCCTCATGTGTTTGGGTCCTTTAAGATTAGCTTTGAGACTTTTAGGTCTCCAACAATATTTAGAGCTATTTCTAGCCCGACAAGAATTAGCCGTATGACCCTTTTTGCCACAATAAAAACAAGTAGTAATTCTAGGAGCATAATGACCAATATGCATAGTGACTTGATCCTTTTTCATATGATTAACAACTTTAGGCTTATGATCAAGTCCTTTATCACAATTATGAATATCAACAATATTGGACATTTTATTGGTACTCGAGTTGGATTTTAATAAATCCTTTTTCATGCAATCAATATTCTCAACAAGAGTACTATTTTCTATTTCAAGATTTCTAACCTTATCAAGAGTGGTGGTGTGAGCACATGATAGTGATTCATAGGAAGTAAATAAACTATCCTTATCATTTTTCAAAATATTGAATTCCTTTTTCAAATTTTTATACTTAACAAGCAAGCTTTGGAATTCATCTTGAAGATCATCAAAATCATTTTGCAAATCACTATAATCATTTTGAATAACAATATCATAAGAAGTAGAGGGCTTAAGACATACCTCATTTTCTTCATTGATGCCCATAAAACAATATTCAACTCCTTCATAATTGGAAGTTGTAGGAGGCTTATTCCTTAGATTTGAGCTTGTATGATCTTGAGAAGTAGATGCTTTTGTTTGACTCCTTTCATTTGCAAATACTCCATAGATGGCTTCTAATTTTTCCCATACTCCATGTGCCGACTTTATTCCTACAATATGTTCATATTCTAAATTAGTAAATGAACAATATAAAATATTTAAAGCCTTACCGTTTAAGGAGATGATTTTCTTTTCTTCATCATTGAGCTTTTTGAAGCCTTTTGAGGTGTATGGTGTATCTTTCGTCGAATGGATTCTCCATTAATGACGGTGTTCCAAATGTCGAACCCGCAACCTTGTAGATAGCATTCCATTCTTTCTTTCCAAAAATTAAAATTCTTGGAATCAAATAGTGGTGGCTTGGTGGTGGAGGTGCCGGATAGATGAGCTTCGTTCGTAGCCGTTGATGATCGTTTCTCTTCACTCGCGATGTGAAACGAGCTTGCCAAAGAGTTTGGCTTTGATACCACTTGTAAGTCAAGCGGCTACGATAATCAGAGGGGTGAATAGATTATCTCCATCTTTTCGATTTCGTCCTCTTTTAACAATCGAATGCTCAAACAACAATAATGAAGGTGCGGAATGAAAACAACACACGTCGATTTAAAGGTTCAACCCACCTAGGGCCTAATCCTCTACCACCCCAAGATATCAGGGATGGATTTGAAAAAGAAAAAGAATTTTATTAATTACCAAAATTAATACAAATTCAACTTACAACACCTTGAAGAGCACCACACTCTTCTTCAACACCACCTTTGGAGATTACCACAATCTCCTTTGAAGATTACCACAATCTTCCTTCAACGGCACCTTGTGAAGATTACCACAATCTTTAACCTTGAAGAATACCGAATTCTTCAACACCTCAAATAAGAAGATTACCACAATCTTCTTGTACCTATCTATCACCTAGATCATCCAAGTGTGCTCTTACCACAAGAACACTCACAAGGATATCTTGTGTTTGAATGATAACCAAAAATCAAGATTACAACTCAATAATGAATAATACAATTTGAGTGCAAAGTGTAATCAAGAATAGCCTAGACCTCAAAGATGTGAAAGTGATAAGCTAGGCAATTTTACAACAAGAATAATGACTATGAAAGACCAAGTGTTTGCTTGAAGTGTATCTTGTTGTGTTGTATCTCAATTGTTTTTATGGTTGCTCCAAAACTTCCTCTATTTATAGGAGATGATTGATCAAGCATAGGCTCCTCTTGGGGATTGAAAATCTCTGAGAAAAATACAATTAAAATCAAGAATATAGTGTTAGAAATCAATCCCACAATTTAAGGAAATGTGTCTCTTGTGTCAAACGGTCATATTTTTGTCATCAATACATAGGCGACGGTCGCACGTAAATAGACGTTGGAAAAAATACACAAAGAAAATAACACAGGCGGCCGGCCGACGTCTACCTCGCCGGTCGACCATCTCCCCAACCGGTCCCCCTCATGGATTTTGCAAGGATTAAAAGTTCGCTTTCAAACACACTTGCAGTGCAGGCCGGTCGATTGGCGGCCGATCGCCGGCACGGTCGACGCCGAAGCGGCACGGTCGACCGCTTGTTTTTTTTTTCTTCCGTCTCATTTTTGTTTCTAAAATCATCTTGAGTACGGGTTGCCCTATAGGGGCGGCCGGTCGACCACGAGACGAAATATTGTCCAATTTTTTGTCGAAAATAAAACTCAAGAAATACTCCGAAAATTTAGTAAAAACATTTTAAACCGATCGGAAGTATTAGGACAACATTTAGAAACATCGTTTGAGAGTGAAAACCCAATAACGTAAAATCATTAAAAGCGTTGTCAATTTAGACGAAAATAAACTTTGAGAAAATACTCAGGAAAGTATTAAAATCATTTTAAATCATTTAGGAGTATTTGGACAACCTTTAAAAACATTGTTTTGGTGATAAAATAAAATCATCAAAATTAAGATAAAAACATGTATCAAACACTTAATTGTTCAATTTTGCTGACATATTTGCTATCCACTTGATAATTTATAAGTACTAAACCAAGCACTAAACTCTTGCTTAATCAAATTTAAGGGTGTTAAGTCTTCCGCTAAAAACAAAACCACAAAGTTGAGTTAATTTAGAGCCAACAACTGAGTTATTCCATCAACAGCTCGATTGAGTGCATTTGAGAGATTAACTCTCTTGAGTGGCTAAATTGATTTGTCCATCAAGGACACAAAATTGTAAAGTATCAACTCAGTATATTTAAAAGGACTAAATCGAAAATTTGGTAAGGTTTATTCAACCCCCTTCTAAACCTTACACTTACACCACTTGGGACCTACAAGTGGTATCGAGCTGATTGGTTCATTGAACCCTCATGGACCGGTTCTTGAACTAGATCTCCAAACTTTTCAAAGTCCGCTTTAGTACTTAAACTTTCAAAACTCTTTTTATCATTAAAGGTTATTATCATGGAAGCAAATTTGACATGCATCCCTATGTTCACAATTGAAGAGTTTGATGATTGGAAAATTCGTATGCGAGCTCATCTATCAAAGCATTACATGATGAGATGTGGATAGTAATAGAAGATGGGCCACCGCAAATCTTAAAGGTGAACACAATTTGTAAGAAAGAGCTGCAATTTGAAAGAGAAGAGGATGTTGCTCCTGGACGGTCATGGTTGAAAACCAAGAACCGAGTGGACAAATGATGATGAGAAAAAGATACAACCTGGACAATGTAGCCAAGGACATCCTTTACAAAACCTTGGACAAAGCCATGTTCAATAAAGTCAAATCTTGCAAAACGGCTAAAGAAATCGGGACAAGCTAACATTGATTTGTGAAGGCTCAGAAGCAAATCAAAGAAAACAAATTATCGGTCGTCTGTAAATTTGAGAACTTCAAAATGATCTCGGGAGAGAACCTGGATCAAGCGGATGCTCGGTTCACGAAATCACAAATGAGTCATGCGCACTTGGAAAGGAATATACACGAGAAGGAAATGTGTATGAAGATCCTAAAAAGTCTTCCAAATTGAATGGAAAATGAAGGTCATGGCACCGAGACATTCCATGGACCTATCAAAGACATCCAACCATGAATTATTCTCGGACCTCAAAGCCTACGAGTTTGAGTGAGAAGAAAAGACCAGGAAGAGTCATTTGTACCCAAAACAAGTGCTCTAATTGTTAAAGATGGGAAGAGAGCCGAGGTCAAAGAAGTCATTGATCCGAAGAAATAGCCACGATGGTTAAGAGGTTCAACAAGTTCTTCAATAAGAACTACAAGAGAGGAAAGGGTGAATCTTCCGGAAGACACTCGGCTCCTCCAAATCAAGGGAAGATATGCCAACCAAGAGAACAAATCATCAAAAAGTTGAGTATCAAAGTGACAATCCAAGAATGGAAAGAGTCGATCAAAAGGTCGAATATCTATGTTGGAACTCAGACAACCAGGTCACTATGCCATTTTTGCTCATATCCTCGTAGTCAACAAATACAGGAATGAAGAAGAAAGAAAGGTCTTGAGAGAAAGAAGACAAGAAAAGAAAAAGGCAATGATGGTGCAGAGATGCCGAAACAACCAAGTCAAGAGAGACAGTGATTGAGAGCGAGTGAAGCCGACTACTCAAGTGACTCGAAGAAGAAGCCCCGATCCGCTTGATGGCCAAGGAACAAGATCAACCCGACCAAGAAGATGAGGTACACTCTAACTCATCAAACTCGGACTCTAGTGATAGTGAGCGTGACACACACACCTCATCACCCACTGATCTTTATAATTCATTAGGAAAAATGATGAAAGATTTTGAACACATTAAATCCTCACACACACTATTAAATGAGGAAAAAAAACTACTCAAGAGTCAAAACTCAAAGTTGACTAAGGAGCCGAGTACTCTAAGTCAAATAGTGATGAGAATGAAAGTTTAAAAGTGAAAATGCTAAATTAATAGCGAGAAATTGCTGCTATAGAGAAGAGGAGAATGACCTCAAAAATGTTATTGCCTCATTCACTAAGGCATCTAAATCATTGGATGATCTTATTATGAGTCAAAGAGAATGTGGAGACAAGACAGGCTTAGGATTTAATTCCTATGTGCCATGTCAAACCTCAAAAGTAATTTTGGAAAAAGGATCTTCAAGTCGTGAAGAATCGAAAAATCCAATACTCTAAATGTTGCACACACATTCAATCCAAAGCACCATAACAAGCAAACTGGCCTTGGTTATAAAGGAAAAAGAAAAGCAATCGAGTTGAGTGCGCTGAAAGCGGTGAGAAGAGATTCACCGAGTTCCTCAAGCAAACTCCAAACAAAAAATACTCTGTAAAGAAGAAGCGAGAGCTACCAAAAACCCTTAAAATCTATAAGAGAAATACATATGATGGGAATGGTAGAAAATATCCAAGCCAAGTGATTGGAATAATGTGAACTATCAAAGATAGACTTATGGAATATAAGCCCAAATGGCAAAGGCCAGAACTCAAAGCAAAGGCCATTCCAAAAGTATAAGAGCTTTCATCAAAGCACACATATGCACCTAGGCACTACACTCAAAGACACCACAATTACCAAGAAAGGCAATTGCTAAAACACATATGCGCAGTCATACGACAAAAGAGACAATTTGTATGAACCTAAAATCCCCAAGCAATTTGTCGGGATTAATTATGATTATGGCATCGATAGATGGCAACCCCTTAGAGTCAAATCATTTGGCTATAGGTTGGTTGGATCATCTTACAATTCTAACCCCTCGGGACCTGGACAAGTATGGGTACCTAAAACTTAATTTCCTTGATTGCGAGTTCAAGGAACAAGTGAGTGCCAAGGAACCTGGTACATGGATAGTGGTCATTCGGACATATGACAGAAATAAGAAAAATCTGTCAAAATTCAAGGAAGTTAAATGAGCAAAAGTCATATTTGGAGGAAATGAAGCTCTGGTGAAATAAGAGGCATTGGATCCATCAAAAGGAATGGATTAGAAATCACAGATGTTGCATATGTTGAAGGACTCAACTTCAACTTATCGAGCATCGATCCAACTCGTGACAAGGGCTACAATGTTGGATTCAACATGGGTGTATGCCAAATCAAGGATCTTGAATCGAATGAAGTTGTCTTTGCAAGGATGTAGCAGAAGAATATGTATGTTGAGGATTGGTCAATCGCAACACCCAAAGACGTCTCTACTAGCAAAAAAACCTGGTGAATCAAGTTGGTTGTGGCACAAAAAGTTGAGTCACCTAAATTTCAAAACGATTAACAAACTTGCAAGAAGTAGTCTTGTGGACGGACTTCGGACTCGAAGATACAAGAAAGAGAGTATATGTGACGCATGTTAGAAAGGAAAACAAATCAAGTCATCATTCAAAGAAAAGACATGCCAATCTTCAACAAGAATATTGCATCCGCCTTCATATGGATCTATTTGGCCCATGGAACCAAATTAAATAAGTGGAAAGAAATACACTTGGTGGTAGTAGATGACTACTCAAGATATACATGGACAATATTCATGTGTAAGAAGAAAGAAACTCTACAAAAACTACCACGGTGATGAAGAGGATTCAAAACGAGAAGAGTCAAACCATTATCAAAATAAGATCAGATAGAGGAACTGAGTTTGTCAATGGAATAATGTTAGACCTCTAGCGCTACTCGGATTGACGACTGTCCCCACAAACCAACATGAGCCTTTTCTAGCGCGTTTTGTCCTCACTCACACGCACCCTGGAAAACTTCCCAGGGGGTCACCCATCCCATGTCTACTCCGGGCCAAGCACGCTTAACCTCGAGTTTCTATGTAATGGGCACGAGAAAAGAAGATGCATCTGTTGGTATAGGTAGTCAAATCATATCCTTTAAGCTATCCTTTAACTATGCAATCCGAGCGCTCACGAGTTGGTGCGGGCGCGCCCGCGCCTCTTTTAAAGCCCATTACGGGAAGGATCTTTGGACCAAATCCCAACAAATAATAACTCGTATTGTATTGAGAATGGTATTGGTCATGAACTATCACAGCAAAGAACTCCACGTGAGAATGGAGTTGCGAGAAAGAAGAAAGCAGAACCCTCAAAAAGAAGCGGCAAGGACCATGTTAGTGACGGGGTTACAAAAAGATTTTGGGCTGAAGCAATCAACACAACTTACTACACCCAAAACAGGATGTATGATAAAAGCAGGCGGTGACAAAGACTCCTATGAGATCGGATCGGGAAGAAAACCAAATGTTGCATATTTGAGAATATTTGGATGTAAATGCTTCATCCACAACAATGGCAAAGACAATCTAAAGGCTTTTGATGCTAAAAGTCGATGAAGGTATCTTCTTAGGATACTCGGTGAAAGCAAAGCCTACTGAGTACTCAACAAAAGAACTATGGTTGCGAAGAATCCATTCATGTGGTATTCGATGAGCCAAATGTAAATGGAGAAGACATTGAAGAGTCGGTGATAAGTGAATCATCCAACCATCTGAAGAGTCCCTATCTTTCTTGAAGTTCAAGCCGGAATTATCAATTCGAAGAAGATGAGATAGTTGAATCTCAAAACAATTTGGAAAATTTGCGGCTAAGTGATTATGAGAGAGTCGACCCGGCAACACAGTACCCAAGTCGATGAATCACTAACTTACTCCAACCTCGATGTAAGATGGCCGAGAGACCATCCACGTAACTTGTCATTGGAGATATAAGAGAAGGTGTCAAAACAAGATCCGAACTCAACAAGAAGCCATGTTCACATGCTTCATCTCGCAAATAGAGCCCAAAGACGTGTCACAAGCATTGGACGACACACATTGGATTCAAGCTATGCAAGAAAGAGTCAATCGAGTTTGAAAGAAATAAAGTATGGGAATTAGTGCAAAGACCCATACATCAAAATGTTATTGGCACCAAATGGGTGTTCGTAAATAAGATGAACGAGGAAGGTTACGTGGTAAGAAACAAAGCAAGACTAGTAGCCAAAGGATATTGCCAAGAAGAAGGGATAGATTTTGATGAAACATTTGCCCTCGTAGCAAGATTGGAAGCTATAAGGATGTTTCTTGCCTATGCGACTCACAAGAATTTCATTGTATATCAAATGGATGTAAAAAGTGCATTCCTAAATGGTTTATTGGAAGAAGAAGTGTATGTTGAACAACCTCCAGGATTTGAGCGAGAAGACTCTTGGAGATAAGGTATACAAACTCAAGAAAGCTCTATATGGATTGAAACAGCACCCGTGAGCATGGTATGATACTTTGTCACAATTCCTAACCGAAAATGGATTCACAAAAGGAAAAGTAGATAGAACACTTTTTTAATTCAAGACAAAAAGAGTATCTTGTTTGTTCAAATATATGTGGATGACATCATTTTTGGATCCACAAACAAAGAGTGTGTGAAAAGTTTTCAAACCTCATGCAAAGTAAATTTGAAATGAGCATGATGGGAGAGTCGACATTCTTCCTTGGACTCCAAGTGAAACAGTGAAGGATGGAACCTTCATAAGTCAAACAAAATACACGAGAGATTTAATGAAGAAGTTTGGTATGGAGGAGAAGTCTTACGTAAAAATACCAATGAATACATCATCAAAATGGACATGGATGCGGATGGCAAGCCTCAGTAGATCAAACAAGATACTGAGCACTTATGGATCATTGCTCTATCTCACGACAAAGCGGGCGGATATCACCTTTCTTTGTAGGTGTATGTGCAAGATTTCAATCTGCTCCAAAAGAGAGCCATATGACAAAGACTAAGAGAATATTGAGATACTTGAAAGGAAGCAAGAAGTTGGCTTATGGTATCCAAAGGAAGGTGGATTCAAGCTAATTGGCTATTGGATTCGACTATATCTTTGGATGCGAGTGGACAGGAAGAGCACCTCGAGGCACATGTCAAATCTTTGGGAAACAGACTAATTTCCTGGTTTAGCAAGAAGCAAAACTCAATAGCCACCTCTGGTACAACGAGAATACATAGTCATGGCAATTTGTTGTGCCCAAGTCCTATGGATGAGACAAAGAACTAAGAGACTATGAAGTTGAAGAAAAAGAAATTCCAATCATGTGTGATAACACAAGTGCAATTGCCATTACTCAAAATCTCGTGTTGCACTCAAGAACAAAGCATATCGATGTCGATATCACTTCATAAGAGATCACGTTGAAAAGAAGGACATCATCTTGGAATATATCTCAACCGATAAACAATCGGCCGACATCTTCACAAAACCATTATGTGAGTCAAGATTTGAAGAACTCAAACATGAGTTAGGGTTAATTGAGTGAGTGACACTCATAAGAATCAAAGAAAAGAAATGAAACACAAAAAGGGTGAAAAATTTGAACACACAAATCACTCAAGAAATCACCAGATCGGAAAGACAAGTTACAAAGTCATTTCACCGTAGCCGAGTCACTAAGAGAATCGTGAGAAGTAGAGTTAAATCAACTAAAGGATAAGCCGAGTCACTTATGAGCAAAGTGACAAAAACGCATTGTTTTGACAAAGCGGGAATGTTTTAAGGAATACGTCAAAGATAATGATGATGTGTGGACATAAAGCCGCACACCAAGCTTATGATTGGATATAAATCTTGCCGCATTAAATACGAGACATTAAATGCTAAATAGGCGTGCAAAATCTAAGCCGTTGATTTCGATCACATTTCAAAAACCACCCGCACGCCCTTTCATAAACCATACTTAAACCATTTCCGTCCGTTTCTCTCTCACACTACCAAAACTGTTTATCTCTTTCTCTCAAAAGCAAAGGCAAAAATTCTCTCGAAACCCTATCTATCATCAAATCAATCTCTTAGTTTTTCTTTGATAAAATCCTGAAAAATGGCACCAACCTACGACTTTGTCAAATTAGGGAAGCAAATCCACACCGGTCTCTTGTGGATTTCGGCGGAATGGTGAAACAGGGGTCCGACGACACCCTAGTGAAGAAAATCGCTGAAAAATTGGAAACGTCAGGGCTAAAATGTTTCGACGTTAGAATATCCGATGACCTATGTGGAGGAGGTTGCGCGATTCTACGTGAATGCTTTGAGATTCACGATGAAGGAATAAAGTCATCTGTTCACGGAAAGCGGACTATCTCTCGCAAGGATTTGGCCGACCACTGCTCACTACCAATCAAGGAGCCTCGTAAATCAACGAAGTTGATGTAAACTTGGCCGATGCTTGGAAAGAAATAGCCAAGCCCGACTATCTTGATAAAATAGTGTACACAAAGAAACAAGAGACTGCTGAAGGAGGATTATCACAAGTCGTTGGACATCAAATTTGGCGGCTTTGACCAATGTCAAAAGCAATGCTGATTGTAATGGCTGCAATCATCGCAGAAAAAAGAAAATAAATCGGGCTGAGTTTGTCTCACAGCAGACTCTGCCGAACGTAGGAACAAATCCTTCAAGGAAGATGGCTCATTTGGAGGATCCCTAGGATATGGCCTAGTGATTGGCCGGTGATGGAGGTGAAAGGAGTCCCTCTTAGACATGGGAAGGCATTCCATGTTAACAAGAGGATGTTGAGCAAACCTCTCGGCGCACGAGAAGAGAGCCTACGCCAAGAGAGCGACACGAGTGAGGGGGAATCGGTGACCCTGAAGATATAGTTGTTTCCTCTCCACCCAAGAAGAAAGTTGCCCCGCACTGGTAAGAAGATCTGCTGCCCCCGCAAAGAAAGAAAGCCAAACATGCTCCTGCCCCTGCAGCCAGAGTCACCGCCCTGCAGCCGTGTCTCCTGTCCCTACGGCGGTGGTCGAGAAGGACTCACAAATACCTTCTCCGATCGTCAAAAAGGGAGAATCGAGAAGCCAAGACGACCCGCTCCTCAGAAAAAGACACCAGCACCGGCCCCCGCCACCCAAGACTCATATGACACTATTTCTGAACCAGAAATTCCTCTGGTACAAACTAGGAGACGAAGACGAATTATCAAGCACTCCGAGCTGGAGAAACCAGCTGAGTCAGCCACTCAGCTGGAGCAGATCTGGAGAGATTCTTTGGAGAAGTAGAGTCTCCAGATGTAATTGATGAAACAGCTAAGTCTGCCAAGGCGTCGCAGAGGCAACCGGAAGACACTGATTGTAGTCCACCACAAAAAACACAAGAAAAAGCGATAAAGCGGATAGTGATGTGATGATCCTATCTCCACCTTACCCGACATCCAAAATCGTCTGCGTGAGTGGAGAAATGGAAGTTGAGTAAATCGAGGGAACAGTTCCAACGACTGAGTTTATAGAAGAAGAAGAGGAACTGTTAAACTTCCTCGACTAACCACTGTGCTCAAAGATCTTTGGATGAAGACAATCGCATGATATCCTGCAGATCCTCAAGGACAAGGAGAAGGAAAGACAGCGAGAGAGGAAAGGCCGAGGCACGTGAGAAGGCCCATCCGCCCTATCTCCACCATAGAACACACACATCCTCTCCTTGATGTCTTCTCTCGCTGTGATGAGGATCCAGGAGAATCTTCTTTGCCGCCACGAGAAGAATTGCAAATGCGGCAAGCATTGCACGAATCGTAATCCTTCTCGAGCAAAGATTGATGGAGGACCAGGAGAGTCCTCGCAACACACCGAAATTGATCCAATGGGAGTGGTTCAAAGAATCGCCACTGTTGTTCTTGCCACCACTTCCCTGACTCACTCGGAAGAAGCGATAAGGGACATGGCGATGAAACCGGGATAGTGGGGACCCCAATCGAGCCAACCCCTATTGAAGGTGTTTTACCACCCGCCCCAACGGCTAAACATTCAATCGAAATAGTAGGGAGCTTGGAGACGAGTGACCCCATTCAAGTCACTCGGTGGTGCGCCAAATGTGGAAACTCCTCCACTGCGGCAAGGTCGGAGGATCTTCGAGATGACTCCACAAACGAATCAAGGAGGCGAAGTAGAGAAAATACAAACACAAGAAAAACAAAGAAGTTGCCATCAACGAAGCTCGCAGGCGATTGAGATGTCTCACCGAGGTGTCAAATCGCTCACGAAGAAGTAATAATGACTTGATGCGATGCGGTCGAGGCACGAGGAAGGAACAACCCACGGGAGTTAAAAATGGGCGATGAAAGTGCAATCCATGGGGTTGAAACTCCAATGGATGCCACCGCAGAAGACCCTAAGACAGTGTGACATTTGTCGAAAGGGAGGACAAGGCCTCGCTACAAGAGAGACTTTGCCTGGAGGTAATGAAGGCCCACGGGAGGTTGAGACTTCCGGGGTAAAGAAGCAAGTAGAGAACATCTCTCCCGCTATCATCGACCCATCCGAGAAGGAGATAAGCGCACTTCATGATTCCCAAGATAATCGATGTAACCTTTCCGGGATCGAAAGGCGAAGAAGAAGTTGAGTCATCCCCCGCGACAGATCCAAAAGACTCAGTGCGGATGTTCCAAGCACGAGCAAGTCTCGATCCCAAGACTACTCGTCAAACATTTAATTTTGATGATGAGCCACTAATGGAAATCTCATCATCGTCCGATGACGCTCGATAAGGCCGAGGACCCGGTCTACTCAATTGGAAAAATCACCGAGACCAACGAAGGTTGTTGAGAGAAATGAGGCTCGGCAAGTCGGGTCCACTTCACAACAAAACCCGGTGAACCGAGTCCACGCTGCGCAGCTCCTCAAGCTGCAGCAGGTCGATTCAAAAAAAAAGAACTTCACGCGCGCGCTCATCATCGAACAAATCCCGGTTGGCGGTGATGAATCATTTATAGAATCTTTTCCTTTTTCCCTGGAGGTACCCGACCTCCATGAAGAGTCGGAGAACGAACGTGCACGCTACCCACGCACCAGCCTCCGTTTTTCCATCGTGCACCATTGTTCGGTGATTATGATTTTGACTGCATGGCCATCACCGCAACGGAAGAATCACCAAGTCCTTGAAGTGTTCAAGGCATTATTCACGAGATTGAACGGATGGAGAGGCATCGGCCTCTATGGACATGCGGTCGACAACGAGAGATGCCAATCTCACTGGCGATTTAAGAGGCATAACGGTCAGGATCGGGGAATGGTGGCAACAAAGAAGAAACAATGCGTGTGGAACAAGTTAGATACTTCAGGACATTGTTCAACAAGCTTTGGTATGGAGAGCTAAAAATGCCGATGCAAAAACAAAGCTAAGAGAACATATTGAGCACATGCATGAAGCTCACATTGCCGAGATTAAGTCTGCTGCGTGAGCAAAACAAGAGTGATCTACTGCGTTTGGAAGAAACCATGAATACAAAATTCAGCCTTCTCATGGTGAGATGAAGCCGATTTCAGCGAGAGTCCAACGCTACTCGATCCGAATTTCATGCCGCATACTGCAGCGGACTCGAGACAAAACTCAACTATCGCCAGAGCTCGACTTCTTGCTTGCAAAGTCTGTTTCAGCGTTCTCTCTCTTTTGATGATGCCGGGGGAAGAGGAATACCTAAAGCGCAAAGGGGATCCGAAGTTGAGTAGGAAGGAGCATTTGCGAAGGGAAAATCGGTGAGGAAGTGTTGAGACAAAAGAAAGGAAAGCTTGTTGAGGGGGAAGGATCGAAAGATGTGACCTTAATGATTGCACAAACCCCTCAACGGGGTCTGTCACGGTGACTTGATCAGCAAACTCCTCAGTGACTCGCCACTCCAACACTCGCTATATCTATGGTGAAAAGAGAAAAACAATTGAAGCAGGGATGAAGGAAGTGGAAGGAAGAATGGATGCCCGAGTTATGAACATCTTGAAAGAACATGGAGGCATTCCAAAGAGACAGAGACACTTATGCCATCTCAAATGTCGGGACAGAGCCACGATCAGTTGATGAATTTAAAACGCTCGAATCGAAGGATACTTTGCAAATATGTCTATGGCTCAAGCTTGGGACTTGTCTTTGGGAAAAGGGTCTCACGTTATGTGAAGAAGGCGACAGGCAGACTACGGCAGATCACTCTGCTGGTCACTCCGCTGGTCACTCACCGAAAGAAGAAGACCCAAGACAATACACGCCCGAGGTAGAGGAAGAAGCGGTGGTGGAGGAAGAAGCTTGCACCCAGGCCTCGCCAAAAACATTGAATACGTGGATCCAGGAAAGAAAGGAGGGATCTATTGGGCTGGTCTTGACCAAGTAGCAAATTTGCAAGTGGTGGCAAAAGTAACGCCGAGTATGCAAAAAGATTAGAAGAAGAAAACAAGAGACAAACTCGGCTATGGGAGGAAAAGACGGGGAAAGATTAAGAAAAGATGAAGCGCCAGGAAGGCATATGAAAAGAAAAGAAAGCGTGACGACGAGAAAAAGAGAAGAAGAGAAGAAGATCTTGAACAAGATGAAAAAAGGAGACATCGAAGAAGATGAAGTGTTGTTGTCCAACCCTTCGTGTATTTTATTATGTAAATACATACAATGTAAGTCTTCGTAATAAAGCTATAAATTCTTTATTTTTTGTAGACAAATATGTGCTCGATACACCTTGTAAATGATTGTGTAGAAGAACAATAATGTTATAATCAATAAAAGGATTGATTCTAGCATACATTCTATGTCAATACACTATCTCGTATGTATCTTTGCTATTTGCATTTTTGAATGGTTTAAGTTTTGGCATCATCAAAAAGGGGGAAATTGTTAGGAAAATTAATGTTTAGATTTTGATGAATGCCATGTAAAACTTAGAATAGAAAGTTGGCACCCCAATTTTGTTGTAAAATGCATTGTAATAAATAGAATGGTCAAGCCGAGTTAAGTCGCCTACGCCCTAACATGCAAGAAGACAATCAAGACTAGAAGGAAGACTCATTGCGAGACAATTTGAGTATGGCAAAGAAGAGTAGACGGGAACTCTATTGAAGAAGCGGTGAGATGCGGTGAGTGGAGTATCAATCAAGTCAACTCGAGAAAAGCCAAGTCTCAAATTGAAGTGATGGAAGAGTCACCCAATGATTGGAAGTCGACTCTAAGTCACCTGGGGAAAGCAAAGAAATGCGGTCAAGTCGAGATAATCAGAAAAGATCCGTTGCACGTAAATCAAGAGAATTACTTAAACAAGTAATATCTCCATACCACCTTTCTCGGAGTGCTCGGTCCCGAAGCGTGCAAAAGGAATGAACAATGGGAAGCACTACACCGTGTCGAACTCAAAAGGTGAAAGAACAATTCATACGAGGAAATGGCAATTCCAAGGATCGCAACAAGACAAGCCAACGATCGCAAGTGACTTTCAAAAATAAGCCTATCTCTTCAACGGGCAAATTTTTGAAAGATCACTATAAAAGGCTGAGGAGTTTATTTGAGAATTAGATACAAGTGACAAGCGACACAAGTCACATACCCGAACTAAAAACATTCAAGCAATTATTAGAAAATCAAACATTCTCAATCCTCAAGCCTACACTACGAAGAACATCAATCCAACACTCACCGTGAAGGAAAGATAACTTCAATCGGTTGAAGAGGAAAATCTTGAAAAATCAAGGGGTGCTACATTCCACGAAGGATTGTAGGAAGGTTCAAGGTCGAACCAAGTCTTAAGCTTTTGGAGGGCTTCGTGATCAAATCCAAAGAGCTTGAGCAAGTGAGGTAGTAGCAAAGGCGGTTTGCCCTGTGAAGAAAGTTCGAGTCATACGAGAAGCGGTGAGTGATCAAGGCGTCTCGGATCGAGTCCCAAAGGATCAAGTCATTTTGTGTGATCAAGACTTGTATCCGGATTACCACTTTGTATATTGATCATTACCTAGTGGATTCCTCCGGGGAGTTGGAGAAGAGATGAGTAGAAGAATTACCCCATCTTCGAACCTCTATAAAAATTTCATTGTGTCATTTACATTTCAGCACTTTAATCTCTGCATCTTAATTGTTCAATTTTGCTGACATATTTGCTATCCACTTGATAATTTATAAGTACTAAACCAAGCACTAAACTCTTGCTTAATCAAATTTAAGGGTGTTAAGTCTTCCGCTTAAAACAAAACCACAGTTAGAGTTAATTTAGAGCCAACGGTGAGTTATTCCATCAACAGCTGAGTTGAGTCATTGAGAGATTAACTCTACCGAGTGGCTAAATTGATTGTCCATCAAGGACACAGCTGTGTAGTATCAACTCTGTATATTTAAAAGGACTAAATCGAAAATTTGGTAAGGTTTATTCAACCCCCCCTTCTAAACCTTACACTTACACCCCTTGGGACCTACAACTATATTTATCACGTGAAGACACATTTCAACTGAAAATGAAAGCAATCTCAAATCTCAAATGAGAGTGAAATACGTACAGTAAGGAAATTAATTCATTTCTCGAATATTGTGAAAAGGTTGGAGGGTGAAATAGATAAATTGGAGTCCTTAGAACTCTCTTCGATCTCAAGCCATTTCAACAATTATTCTTGGCAGGTCATTTCACCAGTTATCCTTGGCAATTATTTTTGGCGGGAGATCGAAATGGCAATCTCAAATTTCATTTCTCGTAAATCGTTACTAGGTAAATGCTCTAGTTGGTTTTCTAGAAAATTGTCTAAGCTAGGATGTTCCAACCAAATTTCAGTGGTTGCTGTCGGGTCTCTTGAACATATTGTACATGATGTTCAGGTAACTTTTTTTTCTAAGTACCAATCTTTCTTTTGTTTTTTTATAAAAAAAATTAATTTACTTATTTTTTTGCAAGGTATTTTCATCTTCTGCTTTTATTTCTACTTGTACGGGTGATGGAAGTGGTGCTTTCTCATCTCGTGGTGGGCACCAGCGGCCATTCGAGTGTTGCCGGTGGTGACCAATTCTAATGTTGTATATGCAAAGAAATATTTGCTTGTGGCTATCAATTATCCATTCACTAACTTTGTAGAGATAAATTTGTGTATATTACTGAGGAGGAGGAAAAAAATCTTCGAAAATTGTTTGGAAAAAGGGAAAGTGACCAATGCGACATCACGTGGAGACACATTTCAAATTGCAATGAAAGAAATCTTAAAATGAAAGTGAAATATGTACAGAAAGGAAATTAATTCCTTTCTCGAATATTGTGAAAAATTTGGAGGGTGAAATGGATAAATTGGAGTTCTTAGAACTCTCCTCCGATCTCAAGCTATTTCAACAATGATGTGTATGTTTGTGTTTCGGAGAAGTACAAGGAGATTTTTAGATGAATGATAAGTTTCATAATTTATCTCCATTCGAAGCATTTTTCATTAGGATTGAGTGGTGGTTCTTTGAATGTTGATTACCATTCTGGAATGGTTGACAACATCGTTAAATTTTGGCGTATTGATTTCCAAAAAATCATAGACAATGAAGAGACACTTAGAAGGCGCGATTTTTCTATGATTGCTAAACTGATGCGCAATTTGCTTGGTAATGTCGAGTTACCTTATGATATGCAACGGCTTCTCGACTTCTTGGAGACATACTACGAGTATGAAAGGTATATAATGTCATTTTTATATTTTATTCTCTTTAAAAAATGTTCATTTCCATATTTGTTGTGTTATTCTTATTTTTGTATACAATTTGTTTCTTAAATTTTCAGCGACGGGGAAATCATTACTTTTGCGATGTTATATCAGAATCATTTTGCCCTTCTCCCGCATGACAAATACGTCAAATTTGTGATGAATTTAAGAAACCGGCTTGACCATTTGCCGTATGGATATCTTTGCTTTTATAATACCGCTGTTAGAAGAATTGGGAATGCTCGAGGTTTGTCCAAAAGGCTTGAACCAGATGCTAGTCCAAAACCATATGAACTTGTTCTCCAAAGCATACGCAATGATAACGATTTTAAAGTGAAACAGAAGGATAAGGGATTCATTCGAGTTGCTGATTTTCTTGCAGAGAAATACAATGATGCCGACGATAAAGACGATTTCAACGTCAATAAAGGTTTACTGACCTTTTGTCGCAATCTTGCGACCCACCTGCCCCAGTCGCGCAAGGTATACTCAATTATTTTATTGTACATTCAGAACACAACATTATATGGTATTATTGTATTTGAGTTCACTTTTTTGTGTGTGCATAGGATTGTAAAAAGACTTTCTCGATTGGTGTCAAAGACGAGGATATTGATCTTATGATATCCCAAAAATTTATTGAGGAGTTGATGACAGCCCAAGAACGGTTGCACAAACAGGAAATTTTAGATTACTTTATGACTTAAGTTCTCCAAAACGTACTTTGTGATGTTTACTTGCCGGGATAATTTCACTTTTGGTACCCAAAATTTATCACCTTTTTGCTTTTGGTACCCATTATTTTAACTTAGTCAGTTGTAATACCTAACATTTTTTGTTTTGATCAATTCCACTACAAGCCGTTAATATGCCGTTAAAAACAAATAACTCACCTCTTGTAGCAGGTGGAAAGGAGGTTGACTCCTAATTAGTCGGTCAACTCAGTGGATTTTGCCTAAATTCTCCAAGTTATTCCCCCAAATATTCATTCAAACCTTAATTCATCAAATTTTCTCCAGATTTTTGATCATTTTGTGTTGCTTGCCAAGTGGTTCCCCATTTCAAATTTTAATAACCTCCCAATAGCCACTTTCACCTTTCTCATCAGAAAATAACGACTGGTTTGAATTGTGACATTTTTAATTTTGCAGTGTTATTCGAATAATTGAATAGTATCTTGAATTTTTATTTTATTATTATTATTTTTTTGGTGCAAAATTTAACTTCAAACCTTGGATCACCAAACGAACCCCTAAGGCAATGGAGCATGAAAAAAAGTAAATTATCCAACATGGTCACAGAATCAAACCTTAGTTGCGCGCACAAAAATAGTCTTCTTTTATGCCTTAAAAAAAAGGACTCAGGGAGGGGTACACACAACTTCTCTTAATTTGAATAAAGCCAAAAAATGCAAATATTGAAAATACCTAATGAGGAAATTGATACCTTCCTTGTAAATCATACATAAAACAAAGAACATTGAGCTAACATCATTTCAAGGCTACTTTGCATGTTTATAAGCCGAATGAACATAACGCATGAAACAGAGATTTCAATAGAGCACTAACAAAATTCTAAAAGGCACAAAAATGATTTCTTCCTTCTATAGCTCGGGCCCTGTAAACAACTTGATACCACATTTGAAGCAAGAACCATGGAGATAAACGATGTTACCCCTTTAGTTTGATTCATAGACATGCGATCTTTTCCGATCTGCAAGGGTATGACACATAATGGATAGAAATAACCGGATAAGTGAATATGAAAAAAAAATATATACTTTTATATAGTGATTTAGGTTTTTTCTTGTACACAATAAGGAAATTGATTCCTTTCTCGAATATTGTAAAAAGGTTGAAAGGTGAAATGAATAAACTGGAGTCCTTAGAAATCTACTCCGATCTTAAACTATTTTAACAATTAATCTTGGCAGGCCATTTTACCAATTATCCTTGGCAATTATTTTTGGCGGAAGATCGAAATGGCAATCTCAAATTTCATAAATTCGTGTATATTACTTAGGAGGAGGAAAAACAATCTCCAAACAATGCGACGTCACGTGGAGACACATTTCAACTGAAAATCAAAGCAATCTCAAATCTCAAATGAAAGTAAAATACATAAAGAAGGAAATTAAATCCTTTTTCGAATATTGTGAAAAGGTTGGAGGGTGAAATGCATAAATTGGAGTCCTTAGAACTCTCATCCGATCTCAAGCCATTTCAATAATTATTTTTGGCAGGTCATTTCACTAATTATCCTTGGCAATTATTCTTGGCGGAAGATCGAAATGGCAATCTCAAATTTCACAAATTCGTGTATGTTACTGAGGAGGAAAAACAATCTTCAGACAATGCGACGTCAGGTGGAGACACATTTCAACTGAAAATGAAAGCTAATAGTCCTTCTCTTTTGACCGATCATTATTACAACAAACACTACATTTATCACGTGGAGATACATTTTAACTAAAAATGAAAGCAATTACAAATCTCAAATGAAAGTGAATTACGTACAGTAAGGAAATTAATTCCTTTCTCGAATATGTGGAAAAGTTGGAGGGTGAAATAGATAATTTGGAGTCCATAGAACTCTGCTCCGAAATAACAATCTTGGCGGAAGATCGAAATAACAATCTCAAATTTCATATCTCGTAAATCGTTGCTAGGTAAATGCTCTAATTGGATTTCTAGAAAATTGTCTAGGCAAGGATGTTCCAACCAGATTTCAGTGGCTACTGTTAGATCTCTTAAACATGTTGTACATGATGTTTAGGTAACTTTTTTTTTTCTAAGTATCAATATTTTTTTTTATAAAAAATTTTAATTTACTTAATTTTTTGCAAGGTATTTTCATCTTCAGCTTTTGTTTTTACTTTTACGGGTGATGGGGGTGGTGGTTCCTCATCTTGTGGTGGACAGTGTGGCCATTCTGGTGGTGCCGGTGGTGACCAATTCTAATGTTGTATATGTAAAGAAATATTTATATGTTACTATCAATTGTCTATTCACTATCACTTTATCCATAAAAATGATGTGCTTCAAAGAGATTAAGCACGCAACTTTGAACAATGTAGATTTTGTGGAGATAAATTCAAATTATTGAGGATGGGGCTAATAGTCCTTCTCTTTTGACCGATCATTTTTACAACAAACACTACACAGGATATTATGAAAAAATCATGCTTTAAGAAAGACACGTAAGAATATGATTGAATCACATGGAGTTAGGACCTTTCTTATTCAATATTCGCAGATGACTGAAGGCCAATGGTGTATGGTGTTCTAGTTCACGGGTGTAGTATTTTATGGTGGAGATAGAGATTGTTAAGTGTGTCCACTACATGTGAAGAAAAATTGTCAATGGAGGTATCATCCAAGTATAGCTATTTAATGAGGTGCATTTATGCATCCTAATCCATAAAGGCCTACGACTCAGGTGCATTAATTCTGATAGTTGCATATTACCCACCACCTCTGTCTATTTAATTAGAAAAAAAATTTCTATCCTTTATTTGGTTATCTTTTCCGCAATATATTGGCCTTCATATAAACAATTTAGGCGACTAAAAAGTAAGTTAATGTCGAAGCAAATCACAAATGAAAGTGAAAGCAATCTCAAATTTCAAATGAAGTGAAATACGTACAGTAAAGAAATTAATTCCTTTCTCGAATATTGTGAAAAGGTTGGAGGGTGAAATGGATAGATTGGAGTCCTTAGAACTCTCCTCTGATCTCAAGCCATTTCAACAATTATTCTTGGCATGCCATTTCAACAATTATTCTTTGCAATTATTTTGGGGGAAAATCGAAATGGCAATCTCAAATTTGATATCTCGTAAATGGTTGCTAGGTAAATGCTTTAATTGGATTTCTAGAAAATTGTCTAGGCTAGGATGTTCCAACCAGATTTCAGTAGCTGCTGTCGGATCTCTTAAACATATTGTACATGATGTTCTGGTAACCTTTTTTTCTAAGTATCAATCTTTCCTTTTTTTATTAAAAAAAAATTTACTTAATTTTTTGAAGGTATTTTCATCTTCTATTTTTGCTTCTACTTATACGAGACATGGTGATGGTGGTTCCCCATCTCGTGGTTGTGCCACTGGCACACACGGATGCACAGCCCCATCATGTGGGCACGTGCCCCCATAATATATTTTTTTGGGATAATTACACAAACAACCCTAAGGTTTGGGCTAATTACAAATAAACCCAGAGTTCTTTGAAAATTATAAAAAACTACTTGAAGTTTGATTGCGTCTTACATTTTTCTCGGTGATTTTCGAAAATATTTCAAAAAAAACCCTGACATTTACAAGAATATTACAGTTACCCCCCAAAATTAAGACAAAAAGAATCCTGAAGGATTTCTTTTTGTAATTTTGAAACATGTCTGTTTTTTTTTTTTTGTAATTAACCTAAACCTCAGGGTGTTTTTGTAATTATCCCTATTTCTTTATTATTTATTTTTAAAACCTATTAATTAGGATAATAAAATAACTTGTGCTCCCATTAACTTGTTTTATGTAGTTTATAATTGTACCTATTTTATTTAACTGTATTTGTTTTGTAAGTAGATTTCTTGTGAAACGGTCGCACCGTGTGATAGAAACAAAAAATAATATTTTTAATGTAAAAAATAATATTTTTAATGTAAAAAATAATACATTATTTGTACAACTAAAAAAGTATATTCAGACATAGTATTATTTTTATACATAAAAGTATTACATTTTTCTCCGTCGCATAATGCAACTGTGTTATAAAAGTTTTTGCCTTGTTCTGTGCCCATCTTGTTAAATATTCTGGATCCGTCCTTGGCCACTGGCGGTCCTCCGAGTGGTGCCGGTGGTGACCAATTCCAATGTTGTATATGCAAAAAAAATATTTGTTTGTGGCTATCAATTGTCCATTCACTATCACTTGGTACATAAAAAAAATGATGTGCTTCAAAGTGATTAAGCACAGTTTTGAACAATGTAGACATTGTGGAGATAAATTCGTGTATATTATTGAGGAGAAGGAAAAAAATCTCCAAAAATTATTCGGAAAAAGGAAAAGTGACCAATGCGACGTCACGTTCAAAAGAGAAAAAAATACAAGTGCACACTCTGTGGGAAGAAAGCTAATAGTCCTTCTCTTTTGACCGATCATTATTACAACAAACACTACACAAGATATTAAGGAAAAAAGCGTGCTTTAAGAAAGATACATAAGAATGATAAGGATTGAATCAGGTGGAGTTAGGACCTTACTAATTCAATATGTGCAGATGACTAAAGGCCAATGGTCTTTGTTGTTCTGGTTCACGAGTGATAGTATTTTATGGTGGAGAAAGAGATTGTTAGGTATATCCACTACATGTGAAGAAAAATTGTCAATGGAGGTATCATCCAAGTGTGGCTATTTAATGAGGTGCATATATACACCCTAATCCCTAAAGGCCTACGAATCAGGTGAATTAATTATGATAGTTGCATATTACTCACCACCTCTGTCTATTTAATTAGAAAATTTATCTCTATCCTTTCTTTGGTTATCTTTTCAGCAATATATTGGCCTTCATATATGAGTACGATTTAGGCGGCTAAAGAAGAAGTTAATGTCGAAGCAAATCTCAAATGAAAGTCAGTAAGAAAATTAATTCCTTTCTCGAATATTGTGAAAAGGTTATAGGGTAAAATAGAAATATGTGAGTGAATGATAATGAAGTTTGTGGGAAATATGTATAGTAATGATTTGTTATTTTTTAAAAAGCGTGTAGATGTGATTAGTAAGAGAAAAATGAGAGTGGGTAAATAGTGTCTTTTTTGAAAATTTTCATAGACAATCACATGTTTGATATTAAAAAAATCATTTGGCGGAAATAGAAAATTTCGGTATCTAATTGTAGTCCATCCTTTCACAAGTATATTTTGATGATAATAATATTTGATCATGCCTTAAATTTTAGCTACAAAACTGCATTACTTCAAATGTTGATATATCATTTACCTAATGTACTAGAATAACCTCTAAAAATGACAAACTAACCACTTATCGACATGATCCGCGTCTTTTTCATTTGGGTCCAGACCCAACCCCTTTCTATCTGGGTGGACCTAGGGATGGAAATGGGGCGGGGCGGGCGGGTCACCACGTACTGATTTTTTTTTTTTTTTTATATATTTTAATCTTATATTTATATTATTAATAATTTTTTTAATATTGTATTTTGTATTATAAATACATATTATTTATAAAATTATTCATTATATATGTTAAATATAATATTAAATACATAAAAATTATATAATTTTATATAAATTACATGTAAAATATACATTAAATATATTAAAAAAATAAAAAAATAGCACGGGATGGGGCGGGTACCCACGGGGCGGAGATGATACCCAGACCCGCCCCGCCCCGCCCCACCACGGGTCACGAGGAGGGACGGCCCAAACGGGGCAGGGTGGGGTGGGTACCCGTTAGGGCGGGTCATTTTGTCATCCCTAGGTGGACCCCCTTATAATGGTTAGTGGACCCTGTTGGGGATTTATCACGTGCGATATTATATTCGGGAATTAAACCAGAAAACTTACTTGGATTTCAGAAAAATAAAATGCATAAAGTACAGAAATTTAGACCGGGGCTAGAGTTAGACTCTATGTCTTTAAGACGAATTGCCCCGCGACGGTGCCCACGGTTGAATAACAAACGTCTCCCAAGATACAACGATCTCCTCTTGATGTAGTAGCACTCCAAACAACAAGAGACGACAAACTTCGAATGTTTTGTACTCTCTTTTACGTGAAAATTTTTGACAGAATGTATGCTTGAGTTTGTATGCAAAATGTTAATGCTAATGCTCTTGCATTTTCTGCAGAATGAGGGGAATATTTATAGATTACCAAAGGTCACAATTGAAACAACACAACTGTTCGAATAGACATGTCCATTTATCCGAACAGACACGCCCATTGGTTTCAAACGAAACAACACAACTATTTGGATAAACCTTTTCAATCCGTAAAGTTTCAAATGAACAGTCACACTTTTGGCAATAGTTTCTCATTCACCCGGAAATATCTATAATATTTCCAACAATCCCCACATGAATGAGAAATTACGTGAACCAATGCAAATGCACATGTGAATGCAGACACAAAAGAGAGTACAAACGGAAAGTTACTGCATCAAGAGAGGTAGCTTCTAGCTTTGAACCTTCCTTAGTGGAGTACTATCGGATTTACTTGGCTAATCAGTGAACATGATGTCTTGAACTGTTCAGTCGTTGGTGTAAACCAAGACAACAACACCTACACAATAACATCCCTAACATTTCCACTTCTCATGGTTGTGTTCATTTTGGCCCTGAACAACCTTGGGTTTCATAAGTGTTTTAGAGAATTCAAGCCTCAAAATTCTCATAGAAGCGGCCACACTTCGCACTTACATAGGTGATCTACTATTAAGAGTATTCAGCCATACCCCACTTGGTTTAACCAAGCTATAGGAATCATTAAAAGTTGATCTTAACCTTACACACTTCTACAGAAAGCACTTTAATCATAGGAATGGGTAGGAATTTTATCCTAAGTGCTTAACGGAATCTTCATAACTTAGTTGTTCCACTGAACCAAGTTCTTGGGATCTCCAGTCATCATGGTTGGGTTACCATTACAAAGAGTCATGCGTAATAGGCTCCAATCCCATTCCCTTCGATAATCGGTATTTGATCTCCACTTCAATCAAATTTGCGCGCAAGATTGAGATCAATATATTTACATATTTGAGCATATAATCCCTGAGCATGTGTAACCACTTCAAATTGACATAAGTGCCACCGGTGGACATTCAAGCCCTTCAATGTCAATGTGGCTTTATAACACCTTAAGCTCATATAGACTATTATCAATATGCCATCTCTTTTTAGGAAGAGATTCGTTTGACTTTATCGTTTGTCAAACTTGTCATTACATATACAATGATTTAATAGTTGTACATGTTCTCTTCAAGTTCGGTACAACAATCCATTATTGGCCTACCTTGATAAGGTTTAGCATTTAAGGCATTTTTCTACACTTTTCCTTCGTACCTCAATGTGTGCACTGTGGCAACACTAAAGAGTACACTAAAAGATGCACCTCTTTAAGAGAAATCACATGTGACCTCTTTTAGCTATCAATCAACCATGTCAATGTCAATTGACTCATATCCTCTTTTCTAAGAATACATCTCAAAGAAATACATAGATACCTCTCAAAGAAACTTGTATTTCTTTGACTCAGCAGTTATTGGGGTTAATATTTTTCAAGACTGAGGTAAATTTATATTTACCAAATACCCCCACATTTGAGGCAAAACTCATCACCCTCACATTGTGCAACAAAGTCAACTTTGAGAATTATCAATCTAACATTTGCTATTTCTCACAAGGCCAACCGTGATTGGATCGCCAACTGACAAACAATCCAATTGCCTAGGCAAAATTCCAAAGAATTTCCTTGAAGGGCTAAAGGACTCAGTTGCATCCATTCACCAAATTTTGGGTAGAGTTACCTTGCCATGTGCTCCCTCGTATGGAGATGCTTAATCATATGCCTCACACAAGGGCATTTAGATTTGCTCATACCTTCATTGACATAGTTTGCTATGTGTTATGACACCCAAGATGTCATAGCACTCAAGTTGGCACTTTGTGCCCTGCCTATAGCTGATTGGCTATCGCAGTATCCCAACATGGAATCCCACATTTATATTGTGAATCCATTTTAATATTTGGTAATAATTTCATATTCACCAATTTGTTATGACATTCATGTTAACGTGTCAAGTCTATAAAAATAATAAATACTTTTTACCGAATCTTGTTTGCACGAAATTCAAATCACATATACTACTGTGAATTAATTCTAAAAGTGGTAACATTTCTCCACATTAGAATCATTTCCTTTTCTTTTGTACTGGATTCAACCACGTAGGCTTTAACAAGTCCAAACTCAGCACCGTGAGATAAAATAATATTTTATATTATCATCTCCAATTTAACTTTATATAGAAATAAAGTGTCTATAAAACTGAGGCTCAAAATATAATTTTAATTAAGTCCAAAATCCCAATTTAGACTTAGAATTAAAATTAACACAAAAGTGCAACTTATGTCCAATTAGCAATTATTCACGTTATCACATGAAAGTGCCAGACAATAAATAAAATGTAAATAGGCCAAGAGATTTTTTAATTCCAGAAATCCCGCAGCAATTAAATTTGTATTTTTCTGAATAACCCATATTAGCCCCAAATTTCCAGATTTTGGTCAAAAAGACCATCTTCTCCAAAGGACCCAGATTCACTCCTACTCCAAACCACCCGTTCCCTTGCCGGTCAAATCCCAACTCACATGGCACTTCACCGGGGAACATCAGCGGCCGATGCCCGTGTCTACTCCAGGCCACCGTCCAGGTTTGGGTTTTCTAGTGGTGATGGTTTCCCGGGAGGAAACGAGAAAAAACGAGGCTTTGTGATTTTCATTGTCTGAACTCCTTTTATGTTTAAACCAACGAAACCCACAATTGAATCCAAACCAAAGTAGGCATGTTACATTATCGAACTCAAAGTTCCGTTCCAGTTTATTCAATTTCAGATTTAACAGAATTACAAGCATCATGCAGACCGACATATTATTGCATACAAAATTCAATAACTCACATAACCAGAGTCAAGTTTGCATGAAGTAATAATAAAACAGAATTATGAAACTAGACTGTACTCATTTGCATAGATACAACAAAATCTCAAATTTCAAAGCTAATTGACAAAAAAATGATGAACATATGAGTTTAAAATCATAGATTTTAGAAACAGTACACACGGATTTCAGAAAATGTATACTACTATATCAAGGATCGGAACCGAAACACTTAATGCACAATCTATCAACTTCCAAGTGCAAACTTAATATACAATTGATAGGTGTATAAAGATAATATAATCTGCTAACTCATAGACAAAGCATACAAACAATATAAAACACATTCAAGTCTGTGTAAACCAATCAAAAACCAGAAACTTGAAACTCAATATTCTGATCCCATTTAACAGAAGATTTCGAACAACAAAAATGATAGAATATAATACGCACATAAAGCGGATGTGAAATCCGTCTTAAAAATTATTGGGGATTTATCACGTGCGATATTATATTTTGGAATTAAACCAGAAAACTTACTTGGATTTCAAAAAAATGAAATGCATAAAGTACAGAAATTTAGACCGAGGCTAGAGTTAGACTCTATGTCTTTAAGACCAATTGCACCGCTACGGTGCCCACGGTTGAATAGCAAACGTTTCCCATGATACAACGGTCTCCTCTTGCTGTAGTCACACTCCAAACAACAAGAGATGGCGAACTTCGATTTTTAATCAATTTTTGCCGAAATCTCCAATGTTTGCCCCATTTTTAATCAATTTTTCAAATTCCGATTAAACTTAGGGATGGCAACGGGGCGGGTTTAGCCAAACCCGGGACCCGCCCCGCCAAGAAAAAATAAAACCCGGGACCCGCCCCGCCCCGCTTCAAGACCCGCCCCGCCCCGACCCGCATCAAGACCCGCCGGGGCGGGTCTAAACCCGTTGGACCCGTTACCAACCTGTGCTGACTTTTTTTTAAAAAAAAGAAAAACCTGTGCTAACTTTACCTTTCAAGCTTGCAGCAACCTTTGGGCAAAGTTTGAAATTAAAACTACAGAGGCATAATAAAATGTAAACAATCAAAGTACACCACCATTGAATAGTAATTAGTTGCAACTTGCAGTAGAAAACATTCAAATTAGACGGCTTGAAACATTGAAGATTAAGTACAACACTCAAATTTCGAATATAGCCTAACTGAACAAGAAAAGCTTGAAGCAAATGCAACGTGGGCTGCTCTCTCTGTATGGCACTCGCTCGGACGATGAAGTACTGTGATCGGAAACTCGAAAGTTTAGCTTGTGAGTCAGAGTGACCTCGTAAACGAGAAAGCGGAGTAACCCTAGTCAACTAATTAAAGATAGATGAAGTCTGCAATGTAAAGAAATTTGGTAAAATAAATAAAAACTTAAATAATTTTTTTAAAAAATGTACCGGGGCGGGTCCGGGGCGGGTCCTACTAGACCCGAGACCCGCCCCGGACCCGGGCGGGTTTTAAATTTCTTACCCGAGACCCGCCCCGGGACCCGCTTTACCGGGTCTAAACCCGCCCCGTACGGGGCGGGTTTGCTGCGGGTCCGGGTTTTAACTCGCCCCATTGCCATCCCTATTTAAACTAGGATGTAACTCGAGCAATTTTAATACTTACGGGACCAAATCAAATTTTTGGATTTAGACAAAACCATATTGCCACCCACTTAGTAATTATAGGACTAATTTTACAATTTTGCCTTTAAAAATGCCATGTGTAACCTGTTTCTTGAAACAACGCTGATTTGCGCGCAATATCCATATGCAGAACAGTGCTATGGAGTGTACTCAACTCATGGAACTCAAATTCCGGTTTGTACATATTTTCCTTTTCTCCTACTTAAAATTTGTGACTTATAATTATAACATAAGGCATTTTTTTCTCTCAATTAATGCTCTATATCTTTTCAGGGCCGTATTATGTTACCCATGAGCATGGCTAGCGATAGTGTTCTAAAAGACCCGCCTAGCTCCGAGTAGTCCCCGCCTAAGCGCTAGGTCCCCCTTGTCCGCCTACGTTATTTTTCTAATTAGATCCCGCCTAACGCCGCTCAGGTCCCCCCTAATCCCACCCAGGCTCCAGTCTACCGCCCAGCTAGCGCCTAGCGGTTTTTAGAACACTGGCTAGCGATAGAGGCCCGATTTTTGTAAATGCAAAGCAGTACAATAGGATCTTGATGCGCATAAAGTCGCGTGCAAAGGCAGAAATGGAGAATCGAGTGCTCAAATCCCACAAGGTAAAAACTTCTTTGGCAAATTTTTAAGGTTAACTACTAAGTAGAGAAAGTGTTGTGAGCATTACATGCTTAGTGATTTAACCAAGGATAAATCAGTGTGCCATATATAGTTCGCTTTGGGTAGTTTTGGGATATGAGAGACGTGAAACTACAAATTTCGTTAGGCTTGCTAAATGGTTCCTAGTTTAAACCATTGCTTAAGTCAGTTCAGATCGTGTGATGATCTAATTGATAAGGATTCCCAAGTGACACATGATGTGAACTTAATCTTTTTGTAGAATGAGCCATCTATTTATACTTTTTGGCTCATATTATCTGTACAATCTTCGGCCAAGTTGCTTAATCGTGTGCGTCGTTAAAATTGTCATATATAGTCTATGTTTCCGGGTCGGGTTGGGTCCAAATCCGAATGAAACGACGTGGATTTATGGTAACATTTTGCGGATTTAAGGGGTATAATTGTAAATTATTTTATGACTAGATTTTTTCTTCACAACATTTTTTTTCATAATCTATCCCACAAATAAGGATAATTATTAAAAAAAATGTCGAGCTTGAGGCTAATTACAAAAACTCTAGTTATTTTTTAAAATTACAAATACCGCATGACGTATTTGTAAAATAGAAATATATGTAAATGAGGTATTCACAGTTCTGAAATAGTTGAGTTTTTTTTTTACCTCTTAATTAGACTAAACCTCAATGGTAGTTTTTGTGATTATCCCCTCAAATAATTTTGCTTAAATTTTCGATCTACCATCACTAGCCATATATGCATTTGTCGCGCCATCTCCACGCAATGCGGCGTCCCAGAGACACCGGCGGCCGTTTTCTCAACACGAAAAACTCCAACATCAGCCGCCACAAAAAGACTGACCATAAGGAAGGAAAAAATCTCCCACAGCCCACAGAATCCCAGATAACCGAAGTACTCCAATATTCTGAAGAAGGGATAAATTCAAAGGGCACAAATGGAAACATCTCCATTACTAGTCTAGGCTCTGAGGTGAATAGTGATCCTCTGTTTTGCAGTCCCTTTCAGTTCAATCATCTCCACCCTTCATTCCAGAATCATGAGATGGCTAATTCCAGGATTGGTATTTCCATGGCTGCTGAAAATAATTACCTCAAAATTTGATGATAATGATGGGGTTGGTGTTCTGTTTATGGCATCGGCTCTGTTAGGTGAATTTGTTCACTTAGGTTGCAATTAGCGTGGTTTGGCATGTCCTAAATGCACAAGCTTTATGTGAAAACTTGTCTAGCGACTATTTGATGGTGTTCCTTTTTTTTTTCCGTAATAATGTTTGCTTGCTGAAATATTCATGAACTGGTGGTGATATCTTCAGCTTATGAACATTGTGTTGTAATATATCGTATATGTTATGTGAATGCTTTCTGATGACTAGTTATCTTCCAAACTGATTAAGGATTTTATTATCATCTTCATCTGTGTGAAGGTAATCTTGTGTTATTATATATGTGTTGTTAGATTAAATGACATACATTATTGTAAGAGAAAATAGGAAGAAGAATTATATAGAACATGAGTCTTGAATACTTGAATGCAATAATACAAGATGGAGGCTACCATTAAATAGACCCAAACCCTAGCTAAACACAAGAGAGAGAAAATACAAAACTACCCCCATAAATATAAACTAATATAATTCTAACATCCCCCCACAAACTCATGATGATGTAGTAGAAATCATCGAGAGTTTGCCAACCAAAAAACGAAAACGTGGAAGCGGAAGCGACTTGGTAAAAAGATCGCAATCTGTAAAGATGATGAGATGAATGGTAAGTAGAGTGTCCCATGTTGCAGGTGATGACGAGTGACATGACAATCAATCTCAATATACTTTGTTCTTTCGTGAAAAAATGAGTTGTGAGCAATCTGAATAGCACTTTGGTTATCACAATGCATGGGAGTAGGTGAGGACAAATGAACACCCATATCTGCAAGAAGCCAACGTAATCAAACTATTTCAGTTGTAGTAGAAGCCATTGCCCAATACTCGCCTCGCGTGGAGGATCGAGACACAACATTTTGTTTACTCTTCCAAGAAATAAGTGAGTCTCCAAGAAAAATACAAAAACCAAGTGGTGGATTTTCGATCAAGAGGATCACCGGCCCAATCCGCATCGAGAATATGCCCTCAACTCTAATGAAGATGTAGATAGAAACAAAAGACTCTCAAAAAGAGTACCACGGAGGTATCGCAAAGATACGAGTAATCGCATCACTCAATGAATCAGAGTGGGGCAAGTGACAAATCGACTCACAATATGAACAACATATGCAATATCGGGACGCGTAATGGTTAGATAAACCAAACTTCCAACAATAGTGCGATATAAGGTAGATCAAACAAATAGTGTGCCATCGGAAGGAGAATATCGAACATTAAGTTCAAGAGGCGTATCAATCGTCCGAGTATCACTAAGACAAGCTCGATCAAGTATGTCAAAGAATGTACTTGGATTTGTGAAAGAAGATAACCTCGAGGGAGCGGGCTACCTCAATACCCAAGAAATATCGCAAAGGTCCCAAATCTTTCATTTCAAAACGGAAGCTAACTCAGATTTCAACAATGCAATCCCATCAACATCATCACCGGTGATGATCATATCATCAACATATAAGGAAAGAAGAATAATACCAAAGACATGTACGCTTGAAGAAAAGCGTAATCATGGTTGCGGAACTAAAACCAAGTGTAGTAAGACGACAGAGAATTTTTCAAACCAAGCCCGTGGAGCCTGTTTGAGACCATACAATGCTTTCTTAAGCTTGCAAACTTCGCCCCGATTATGAGGAACTCCGGTGGTGGAATCATGTAAACTTCTTCTTGAAGATCACCATTCAAGAAGGCATTTTTGACATCCAATTGAGATATGTGCCAATTTCGGACGGAAGAAATAGCAATAAAGAGTACGACGGTAGTCATCTTTGCAACAGGGGAAAATGTTTCCTCATAATCCATACCATCTTGTTGTGAATAACCTTTAGCAACCAATCGTGCTTTATATCGCTCAATCGAACCATCGATTTTGTTTTAATTTTATAAACCCAACGCGAACCAATTGCCCGCTTACAGGTGGTAAAGAAACCAAATCCAGTGTTTGTTTTATGCAAAGCATAAAGTTCCTCGATCATAGCATCTTCGCCATAAAGGATCGAGAATCGTCTCTTTATAGGAGTGTGGTTCGTAAATTTTGTGAATAGAGGACAAAAATGAAGCAAAGGCGGGGGAATAAGAGGAATAAACAAAGTCAGGTAATTGAGTGGACTTACGTGTACGTTGGGGATATCGAGGAGGCAAAGGATCCACAATTTTAGGAAGCGATTGGGGTGCCGTAGGCGTAGACGGAGCAAAGAGTATCTGACGAGTCTCTATCTCAGTATTATCCAAGAATGGATCAATATGAACAAGATCAGTTTTGGAGATGCTATGAGGACTAGAGGGAATAGAAAAGAATGGAATATGCTCAAGAAAAAATACATGACGAGACACATATAATTTTTGAGCAACAGGATCAAAGCAACGGTATCCCTTCCGACCTTCTCCATATCCTAAGAAAACACAAAAATAAACAAGAAGATAATTTGATGCGTTCAACATGAGGACGAAGGACAAAACATGCACAACCAAAGACTCGTAAAGACGAATAACTAGGGGTGGAACCATAAAGTCTACGAAATGGTGATAAATCGGATGTAATGGATGATGGAATCCTATTTATACAACGGACAGCGGTAAGAACGGCTTCCCCCAAAATTCACTTGAACCGAACTAGATAGTAAAAGTGAGCGAGCGGTTTCAATGATATGCCTATGTTTTCTTTCAAAGAATACCATTTTGTTCAGAGTATCTCGTGCAAGAAGTTTGATGTAAAGTCCCATCCAAGGCAAGCAATTCACGAAAATTATTAGATGTGTACTCCCACCCAAGTCACATCTAAAGCATTTTATGATAGCAGAGAATTGAGTTTTTACAAAAGCTCGAAATGAAGTATATATGCTCGTAAAATCGTAACGATGCTTCATAAAATAAACCAACAATAACGAGAATAATCATCAATAAAAAGAGACATAATATCGAGAACCCTTTTTGTGGAAATGGGAGCAGTCCCCATACATCGAATGAACCAAATCAAATGGCGCAGTAGAAGAAGAAACACTCCGATTAAAAGGTAAAGCGGAATTTTGCGATTTACAACCACTACAATCGTAAATATCATGAGATGACAATTTTCCTAATGAACCTGTAGAAGCCAAAAATCTTAAACGTGAAGACGAAACATGACCCAAACGAGAATGCCACAAATAAAAGCTAGACGATGAAGGACTCAAACGAAAAGAAGACAAATCAACAAAGAGAAGGCTGCGATAGAGGGTACTATGAGCTCATCCAAAATGTATAACTCTCCGTGCCTACGGCCTGTCCCAATCGCCTAGGGAATGTGGATCCCGCACACAACAAGAAGTAGGAGAGAATGATACTAAGTAACCTGAATCACACAATCACAATAAAACAAGATTTAATGCAAGTTTGGGAATATGGTAGACATGTGGAAGAGACAATTGAGGTGTGGCTACACGTCCAATTCCTGCTAAGGGTAACAACGTACCATCAACAGTAACAACAGGTTTAGTATTTGTTGGTGAAATGGAAGTAAAACATGATATATCAGGGGACATATGATGAAAAGTTCCACAATTTTTTCCTCTCAAAAAATTTCTCATGACATAACTCCAATATGAATAATTCTTTCCATTCAAACGTACACTAATCGACTGCAACGAATCATCTCTTTTACCATCCATAATGAATAATGACAGAAAATCAAACAGAAATACCAACCAAATAACTAGATAGATTGCAAATATCCAACAAATCAAGCCAACTCTACCAACAAAACTATTGCAAATAATCTGATTCTTGAGGCCAAAAAAGATAGCAAACCCAACAAGTGCTAACAGATCGAAAATCGAATGAAAATAACACAAAGTTGCAACATACTCACTGTGTAATCGCGATATACCCACCGGATCCACGAACTGACACTGGTACACCCATCGGAAAAAAAATCGGGGCTCCACCCCGAACCCCAAGCAGGAGGATGCTATTAAAATCTTGCTCTTGATACCATGTTAGATTAAATGACATACATTATTGTAAGAGAAAATAGGAAGAAAAATTATATAGAACATGAGTCTTGAATACTTGAATGCAATAATACAAGATGGAGGCTACCATTAAATAGACCCAAACCCTAGCTAAACACAAGAGCGGGAAAATATAAAACTAACCCCATAAATATAAACTAATATAATTCTAACATGCGTCACATTAGTAGAATAATAATTCTATTTTAATAATTTCTAAATAGTCATTTTCATTTTGTGTCATAATTATAAAACATATGACATATCAAAAATAATATTGGCATAAGTAAAGTCATTTTTTTATAATAGAGGAATCTGTAGCGCCAGGTAAATCACATCAGGCAGGCGCGTGCAACAGACTCGATAAAGTAATGTAAAGATAAAGATTCAAATTTGAGATCATGATTTCAATCTAAACTTCGTTTTTAGATGCATAAAACATGTTTTGTTTACGTTTTTTTTTGCGTAAACAATTTAAATCATCAAAAAAGATTCCTTACTGTTAAGTTAATTGGTCCATTGTTATGTTGGCCCATTACTTATTAATTGAGCCTAATACTCAGCAACCCAAGCCCACTCATTCGATCCCCGAGTTATTTACTCGGACTACGGGATCCGAATCCCTTGTCCGCGGATCCTCTCGGTTTGATCTCAGGCGTCCATTTATTGGGGATTGATCTAAGCCATTCACTAGCCCTATATAACCCCTGGTACCCGAAACCCTAAATCATTATCAGTGTTTTCTTTCTCTCTCATCTCTCGAATCCTCTCTCTGTTTACTGTGCTCTCGTCTCTCTCTAGACATTTCCAGATTGGATCCTTGTGAGATTCTTGGGTTGGGATACAGATCCGTGTGATTAGTGTGTGTGTCGACCATCTTCTCGGTGTACTATCCTATTTCTGAGTGAATCTAGGGTTTTCTGGGTCTGGGGTATTTTCTAGGGTTTTCTGAGTGAAAACAATTTTGAGGGCTTGTGTTTGGATGTTCTTGTGTGGCGAAGCTGTACTTGGGTGGTTTGCCTTGGTTCTTTGGGTGATTCGTGGTGACTTTGTGTAGGGATTCCAGTCCCTGAGCCGAATTTATTCTATATTCGGTTTTTAGGGTTTTATCCCTTTATATTCTTTGTGTTATATTTTTCTTTTACTTGTAATTTCCGATTCAGTTGTATTTTACTTTATTGCAATCGAGTCTAGAGTTGGTTTGTAATTAATAGGCTATTGAGTCGTAATTTGTTTCAGTACTAAGTGTAACGATCTATTAGAGGTAGATAGATACCTAACACTTACCGTAGAGTTCTTGAACGTATTATTTAGGAGGAAAAGTACACATGAATGTCACGTGGTTCTCTTTTGGTACTTCGTCCGCTTCGTCCTCACGCACGTAAACACCCACCCACAATACATATATATACACATACACACAAGACACAGTCATGCTAATTAATTTTGATGAGTAGTTTGACAATAATATTCAAAATCATTATACGAGTTATGATTCCAATACACTAACTAAGACTTTAGCAATTAAAATAAGTTATATATAGGTGTAGGGTACTAACTAATAAGTAAACCTAGTTAAACGGATGAATATGTTGAATCACCAGATTCTTTTGTAAATAAATAATGAAGTATGTAAATAAATAAATGGGTAACTACAGTCTACAAAAACTGCCGCTGATGTTTAGTTTGATTACAAAAAAATCCAGTCATCTTTCAAAATTACAAACACCCCCGCAGGATTGGTGTAGCTAGAATTTCCCGCCAGTACAGTCATAAATTTTTTCGATTAGCCGCGCGATCATCGGTTGGAATTTTAAAACATAGGAAATAAAAAATATTGCAATAAAACATTGCAATAACTCTTTGAGGGTTTTCATACTTTCCAATTCTAGCTTATCTAGATTTGACCTTTTGGAGAAGTGATTTATCCAAAAAGTTATTATTCAACCACAAACAATTATTATTATTACGGAAAATGGACCTTTAATTTCAAAAGTTCGTCTGAAAAGTTTTCCCAAAAAAATTGTTTATTATCAAGTTTGGAACATACATCTTTTTCTACATAATAAACAAGTAAATCATTCATACACTCATTTAGTCATATACTTAATTGGCAATGGTGATTCTTAAATTTTTTGGCCTTTTATATGTTTTACTCAAAAAAAAATTTATATAGACTAGACTTTGGACTAAGTTTTCATTGCGGTCCAGGCCAAATTTATTAAAGTCGTTACAAGATCCAGTGCGATCCGTCGACCGCACTGGGCTTAAGGTGGCTACGCCAATGCCCCGCAACATTTGTTTTTGTGATTGTATCTTACAAATTGGGGGTATTTGTACTTTTTGAAATATAATTGGAGTTTTTTATAATTAGGTTAAATCTGAGGGGTATTTTTGTAATGATTTCATTAAAAATATATTGTTGCATAAACAAATTATATTTTTTTTTACTAGTTGTTGCATAAACATTTTAAATCATCAAAAAAAGATTCCTTACAGTAGACTTTAGAGTCCTTGAACTTTTCTTTTTTTTTTTTTTTTTTTGTAAAAGAGTCCTTGAACTTACTATTTAGGAGGAAAAATACATGTAGATGTCACGTGATTCTCTTTTGGTGCTTCGTCCTCACACACGTATACACACACTCACAAGAAACACAATCATGCTAATTAATATTGAGTACGATAATATTAGAAAGACCAAGTCTCTTGTGAGAGGCCTCACTGGGATCTAATCAGTGAGACGGACCTCCTAAGGCTCCGTCCTTCGGAACACGAACCATGAAAATAAATTTAAAAATAATAATGAACCATGAAGAAACAAAAATAAACCCTAACAACATGAATCATGAAGAATAAACCCGAAAAATAAAAATAAACCCTAAAAAAACTAAAAAACCTAAAAACCCAAATCAATTAAAAATAAACCCAAGAAACAAAATAAGCCCTAAAAAAACAAATATAAATCCTAAGAAAAAAAAAATCTTTAAAACTTTGTGAAAGGGCTCCGTCTCACGGATCTAAATCCGTGAGACCGTCTCACGCAAGTTTTTGCCTATTAGAAATCATTATATGAGTTATGATTTCTACACCCTAACTAACTAAAACTTTAGCAATTAAAATAAGTTATATATAGGTACAGGGTACTAATTACACCTAATTAAACGGATGAATATGTTGTATCACTATATTTTTTTGTAACGTGAATATATTTACTTAAGTAAAATGTTTATAAGAGTGTGGCATCAATAACATATAGCTGATAAGTATATATTCCTTCACAAAGAAAACAAAAAGAGTTTTGTAAATGAATATTGAGAATAGCAAACAAATTCCCCGGAATTGAGACATACGAAGATGAAGACAAAAAGTTTCAATTTGATATAAATCATTATATGTTCGGGTATGTGTAGGTCCCATATATGTGATCTTGTTGAAAGATTCAGACAATGTTTTTAAATGTGGTTCGGCATCGAACCGAATTAATAAATGAATCATCGGGTCATCGGTTCAACCGGTCTAACCGTCCTTAAAAAATTGGTTGAGCCGTACATATGTATATATATATGTACACATGTACAAGATAAATACAATTATAAATATTAAAAAAATTAATAAATATAAATACAAATAAAAGCTAAATTAAAAAAATAAATATCCAAATATGTATGTAAATCACCACGCCTAAAAGAGACACTACATCCCTTCTCTTCTCTTTTTTTTTTCTCTCTCCCTTCTCTCTAAACCCAAACCCTAATATTCTCCTATTTTCTCTCCCCCAACCAGCCGCCCACTCTCCCCTTCCCAAGCAAATGCTTTCTTCTCCCATGAGAATGAAAGCTTTGTGTTGACCTCATCTAGATGTTCGGTCTTTTGCTCCGGCATTAAAGCCGACGATGGCCAAATGTTTCGGGTCACCTCGTCGCCTGGCTACACGAGTTGAAAACCTAGGAAAGCAACGAGAGCCCTGTCAAACCGAACGCCCCCAACGTCAGAAATGGCCGTTGTAAAGCCGTGACGACGCCGACGACTAGGATGGCGGTGGGGAGCAGAACATGGCTGAAAATCACGAACAGAGAAGTGGCGATGACGAGTCCGATTAGTCTTCCGGTGAGCGTGCGACCAGCTTGGGCGTGGAGTGGTGGTGCCGGATGTGGCGGTGGATTTGGGGGTGGGAGATACTTTTATTTTCTATGTTTGTTAGGATTTAGGTTGTTATTATTTCTTTGTTTTTATTTTGTTGTTAAGTTGTAGTTTTATTATTTTGCTTGTATTTTATTTTCTCGGTTCATTTGCGAAACTCGTAAGCGGATCAGTTTTATCTGTTATGTAGTATGTAGTGGTTGCTCGTGTCCGGTTTTGGTTTTTTTTAGTGTTTTACAGTCTCCATTAAGGAGTGTTGAAGTCTCCCGGCGTGGAGTGGTTAGTTTTGGGTTTGAAGGTTTTTGTTTGTGGAGTAGATCTGAATTGGTCTTGCCAATTCCCCGCTTGGCTTTTATTTAGTCAAGTCGGCTTATAGCCAGTTGGCTACGTTTGTAGTTGTAATTTTAGTTTTTGAGCAGTGTTCTAAAAAGCGTTAGGCGCTAGTCGGGGCGACAGATCAGGGGCAAGCGCTAAAGTGAGCCTCATGACTCGGACGGGTTAGGCGGGGCCTAATCGGAAGAATAGCATAGGCGGACAAGGGGGGCCTAGCGCCTAGGCGGGGCCTAATCGGAAGAATAGCATAGTGTTTTTGAGTTAGTCTAATAAAATACTATCGTTTGAGAAAACAAATGTATGTAAATCGAATACACGGAGAAATTATATGCAAATTTACTAAATATATTTTCTTCAACTTTTGAAATAAAACAAAAAAAATATATATTTACTAAAAAAAAAAAAAAATACTTTTGAACTGGATTAATTGGGTCATCGGTTTCCGGAGGTGGCAATGGTGTTTTTAGCCACCCGATTTTACTACAAAACCGGATCGGGCCTATGGCTGGTTCCCGATTAAACCGGTCGAACCAACTAATCCGGCCCGATTTTAAAGATATTGGATTCAGATAAGCCACTCATGATAAGTTATAGGAGTGAGATAATTTGTTTTGTACATATTTTGCCCATTATAATTATTTCACTCTATATTGCAATCAATTGTAAGTTTATTCCAATGAATGATATTCATTTTGATTCTAAATAAAATCCATTATATTCTTGTACATATACAGCTTTAATCTTTTTTTTCCATTCCATATTAAATTAATTAAGATGCCACCGAGGGAAAAAAAAAATAAACTCAAGCCATATTTTCTAATTTTCTGATATTGCGAAGAACATTTCTAAAATAAAGACAATTCTTGGCGCGTAAAGATAACTCTTATGAATACTGTTATCCTCTGATATTTCCATTTCCCTAAATTCTTCATTAAAAAACAAAAACACGCCACCATCAGTTGACTTTTCTCTTCTTTGCCGGCCAGACTAATTTGACCAGTCCTTTCTTCTTACCCATTCAAACCTGTCTGCTCATGGGTCTTAATCAATACAATTTCTTAATCTAACCTTCTTCATTTATCAAACTTTTAACTTCATCTTCTTCTTTATCTCTGAAAAATGATTAATCTCCTTAAAACTCTTAACCTTTTCCGTTGACCTACCCACGTCTCCCCATTACAGATCCCACTCCCACACCTTGCTCATCATTTATCACAATCATATATACTTCAATCTCTCCACTCAACAACACAAACCCCAAAAAAAATTGAAAAACAATGAACGATCTATTCTCAGGATCGTTCTCCCGTTTCCGTGACCAGGACCAAGACCAATCGCCGGCGCCGAACTCCCACAGCATCGAGATGACTACCGGCGGCGTAAATCTCGACAGGTTCTTCGAAGACGTTGAGTCAATCAAGGACGAGCTTCGAGATCTGGAAACGCTCTACACTCAGCTCCAAGCCGCACACGAGCAGAGCAAAACTCTCCACAACGCCAACGCCGTCAAAAAACTCCGATCTAAAATGGACGCCGATATTTCCGCCGCCTTGAAGAAAGCGAAACTCATCAAGGTCCGGTTAGAAGCCCTAGATCGGTCCAACGCCGCGAATCGCAGCGTCCCCGGCTGCGGACCGGGCAGCTCCTCAGATCGGACTCGGACTTCAGTCGTCAACGGTTTGAGAAAGAAGCTTCACGATACTATGACCAGATTCAACGATCTGCGACAGAAGATGGGATCCGAGTACAGAGAAACCGTCCAGCGGAGGTATTTTACGGTTACGGGCGAAAACCCCGACGAGAAGGTTCTAGATAATCTAATCGAAACAGGGGAAAGCGAGACGTTTCTCCAGAAGGCGATTCAGGAGCAGGGGAGGGGACAGGTGATGGATACTATAATGGAGATTCAAGAGAGGCATGATGCGGTGAAGGAGATGGAGAAGAATTTGAGGGAATTGCATCAGGTTTTTCTGGATATGGCGGTTTTGGTGCAGAGCCAGGGGGAACAGCTGGATGATATTGAGAGCCAGGTGAATAGGGCTAGTTCCTTTGTCAGGGGTGGGACCCAGCAGCTGGAGGTTGCTAAAAAACAATCCAACCCCAAAATTGGGTGATTGGTGACGTTCACCAACCCCTTCAATTACATCCAAGTTGTTGATAGGCTATTGTTTTTAGCTCTGTTACACAATTTTACTTTTTTTTTTTTCTCTTTCTGGTTGTTGATATCAATTTGGCCATTATAAATAACTAGTGCTTTACTCGCAGTGCGATCCACGCAGTGTAATATCGACAATATGAAGTTTATTGTATTTTACGATATTTGGTTTGTTGTGTTCGACCGTGTAGATTGGATGTTTATAAAATTTATTACACATTAAAAAAATAGAAAATGTACAAACATCTACTCGAACAATTTAATATCTACAAATTTTGAAAAAAACTTTTCAGACACCACTTTTTGCGTCTGTTTGTTTTTTGATTCATCTTCGCCACGACTAATATTTTCAGTCCCTTCCGATTGGTGACTGGGAAACGGCAACGTATAATCGATCGCGATCAATACGGATTCTTCAAGTACGGACCAACATTTGAGAGATTGGCCTTGACTCTTGTTTATGGTCATTGCATAAGACACGATCGAGAGGAAACCGCCTACGTTGAAACTTGAATGGAATTCTCGAGGTCCGATGGTGTTAGTGTCATTCGCGGTATCAACACCTTATGACCTTCATGCTCCATTGAGAATTTCGCTTCAAGCACGTGTCAGAGAGCCTCGTAATCACCAATCTAGTAAATTTACACAATCCAAATGGAGTGGTCCATGTTCCTCAGAGCATGACTGAGTCCCAACTTTCAAATGCAGCCATGATTGGGAACGCAGGAACATTTGATACCATTCAAAAATTCTCGCGTATGCAGATCATGCAAGAAATCAATATTAGCGTCATTTACTCGTCTGCTATCCGAGCTCAAATAAGTCTCGCTTCTCCAAAGAATTTAAAGACGTCATATATTGATTGATCGACTCAACAACATCAAGAGTCGGCGAGTATCGCCTATCTTTCAAATAAGAGGATCATCAATGGTGTCTTTAAACATCGATACGATTCTCTATAATTGTTGCAATCGGATCACCGGATGATTCCAAAAGAATATCTTCAAGTATATCGATAGTGGCACAACCATCATTAGATCCTCCGATTGTTCCATCTCCGATGCTTGCTATCCACTCGAGAATGGGCCAAATCCGCGATAATCATCTTCCCGACAGAGGCTTTGAAGACGATATTTTTAGTCAATCTCAAGATCGCATAATCTTTCCACAAATACGATGCATTTATCGTGGCATGACTACATCCTCGCCGACTTCCCTTCGTATAACAGCAATATCCGTCAAGTCACCACCGAACACAACAGTTTTCCTCCAAAAGGTTTCGATTCATTCCGGTTGATTAATTTTAAAAGACCTTTCAAAGTTTCATTCACGGCTTCAAAACAATGCTTGTGCATCATTGGGGCTTCATCCCAGATTATAAGTTTACAACGAATAATCACCGCCAAAGGGAGTCCCCCTGCTTGATATCAAGTTGACTTGATTTGGGTTTAGAGGAATAACAAAACGGAATGGGCGATCCTTCCACCGCAGGCAAAGAATAGAGAAGCTATTCCACTCGATGCCACGCTCAACACAATTTCTCCTTTCGATCTCAAAGCCGCAGATAAAGCCCTCCACAAAAATATTTTGCCTGTTTCCCCCATATCCGTATACAAAGAACATACCACCTTTATTTGATTTCACTTCTTTGTCATGATTTTAGAGTAAACATTTTTTTGTTCGTCATTGAGTCCTGAAATCGGTTTTTGTGCTCTACCAAAAGAGCTTTACGATCATAACGCACTCGTCGTATATCAACTGCTTCGACTATTCCCGTGATTGTCGCAAGATCGTGAAAGGGCATCGTATCAAAATCACGTAGACTCGTGCCACGACTTCTCAATATTCTTTCAATCTCCAACAAAGCAAGATTTTTTATCTCGTTCTCACTCAATACCAATTTCGCAAGACAAATAATAAGACATTGAATAAATAATAAGATATATAAAATAATGTTATTAGAAATAAAAATATGACATTTAACATATAATAATAATACCTTCATGTTGGAGAAGACGTCGACGCGTCTATGTAGAATATCATCCGAAAGATATTGCCAACACTTGTCCCATACTTCTTCCTGGTTCCGCTTCAAAGACTCGATGATAGCAACGACGCAAAAAGACTTCTCGAGACTCTGCGAAGCTTCCAATGGCTCGCTTCAATGATTGCATCAATATATTCCCTATCATCTTCTAATGGATCAAGAGCATAGCAAGCATTACACGGTCACGAAGAGTGTTGAGCACCGTTGACCTTCTTGTAGTCATCATGACACGTAGCCCCATGGACAATATTGAGAAGACACCGTAAATAAGTACATATCACTGTACGGAGGAACGAAAAACACTCGACCTATGGATTTCCCCATTTTTCTTGGCATCCACTTCCCGAGTTCTTTCTTCCATGTGAATTTTGTTGGGGCTTCAAAGATAAGGTTAGCTCACGGGCCGGGATATATTTTATTTGCTTCCATCCATGCTAAAAACATACTTCCTTAATCGAATCTTTACTAAGCACATCGTCTATTCGCTCATTATCACCGAAAATAACACTCGCTCATTAGGAGATGGAAGTCGAGTCGTTCGATCAAGGATATTTGTCTTGAATCTCAAACCCCAATAACCTCCGCGACTTCACATGACGATATATACCTACAATCATAATACATACTCACTTCATCAACGTTTTTCCCAGATTCCTCATCGTTGGTGCTTATATAAAACGATGATGTCACACGATCATTTCCTTTGTTTACATACTTGAATAGATACTTAATAGATCTGGCCTGGTTACACCATTCGACATTTATGTGAGCTCCATATTTGAGTAACAACTTACGATTATGAGGCACCACATATCGGTTGTCCAACGGCACACCATTTTTCTCAATTATTCTTTCGTCATTTCTGCGTCTGTAACGCGGATAACCTTCTTCATCAAAAGTAGTCACATCCACAAATTTTTTGGGAAAATTTTTAGTGCAACGACCATCGCCATACAGGAGAGTTTTTCCGACATCACCACATGGACCATGAATCATATGATCCTTTACTACAACATAATAACATGGATCAGTTCTCTCGCCAGTATTTCAAATTGATATGATTCGATCTATGTCATCGCAGATTGGATATTTGTCTTCCTTTGCCGTAAAACAACAATATATGTGCATGAGGCAAGCCACGCTTTTGAAATTCTATCGTATAGATAATCGCAATAAAATAATAAAATAAATTATTTGAGACACTAAACTAAGTAAATAAATATTAAATATATTATTAAAAATATGTATAAAATATTTAAAAATAAATGCTAACCTCGCAATTACTTTCCCGAACAGTTTATTTTGTCAAGATCTTTGATCGAGAGAATCTAGCTTAAGTTTAAAGATTCTCGCAAACAATATCGGTCGATTTTCAGGATTTAGATTCTTTTTCTCGAACAAAACGAACAATCTCTCGGCCATTTAGGATTGCAAGTAAATGTTATAAACAGACTTGATAACCCGCCCATCGACATATAGCCATCGCATCTTGATAATTCTCCGTAGATATATCTAGCACCTCCGGTGAAACTTGAAGGTAATATAATGCGTTTGCCCTCCGAGTACTTGGATCAATATCACCACGCAAAACAAAGATCCAAGCCTTTATATATATCACAACGAAGCTTTTTCCGATTCAAACGGATATATTTCAATCGAGCGGATTCGACCGTTGTGTATGCATCAACAACAAACTGCTGAAACAATCTCCGAGAAGACAAAATAGTAGCCGATTCATGATCTCTCGCCGTGTAATGTGACACAAAGTATTCACGCACACTAATTGTTTTTTTCGGCACCAAGATTTATTAGTCTTATTTATTGAAAATGGTATATCTTCTCTAAAACCATCCTCACCATAAGGTAATAGTAACTGACGGATCGCAAGGCCAAATAAGAAGCATTCAATTCATTAATCCGCTGCAAAAAGACCGGATCTTGTTTCAATAACAATATCCCGATCGCTTTAAAGCACGATCGAAATCACCGACAATCAAAGCGGCGACCTCACTGGTACTTGGCATATTATATGTCCTAGCATCCGTACTCCTTCTACCAATCAAACGTAATTTTACGTCTGAATATCCATGTTGTCGAATATTTTCTTTTGCCATTCTAAAAGATTTTACCAGAACATTGTTCTCGTCCAACATTTTCTTCAAGATAACTTCGTGCAAATTATTGCTATCACTTCCTTGCCTACAAATTTAAACATTGTTTTTTAAAAATTAAATAAAATTTGTGTTTAAAAATTTCATTCTCCATATCGTATAATAAACAAAATATAATAAAAAAAAATAAACAAACCTTACGAAATTCAACCTATGACTTATTTCATTCTCCGTATCATATATGAATAGCTGAGCGAATTTGGGAGTGGATCCATCAGGCGGCAACAAACTTCCAATTAGGTGATAATTTTGGCCATACATTCAAAAATGGTGGGCTCTCTACCTTTGTTCACATCTGTGTCAATCTTTCCTCCCATAGATGTAAAACAGAACATATTGTTATAAGATCGTATATTTTCTTGAAAGTGCTTGCTTTTATTTCCATTTCCAAACAATAGATCTTCAAGAACAGTTGGTGGTTGTCTGATTGGCGGAAGTTGAATATTTTCGTGCCCACAACACAAAGAGTAGCGAGGCTTTGATTTTGTAGAGGAGGATAGTCTCTCTTCAAACCAAAATAAAGCTCCACAAAATTCGCATTTATAACTCGCATCACCTGTATCCCAATACTCTGAAAAAACCAATAAACACACTAATTCATTTAATTATACTAAACAATATTAATAAACTCGTATATGAAATTAACAGATATCAAAAATTGCACTCACCATTATGTGAATGATTTAATACTTCACTAAGCTCAATTGCATTTACGTTAACAGTTGAATTCGCATATGTTGTCGGCTCATTTGAAGTAACATGGGCATCATTCGGTTCATCTTCTGTTAGATCAATTACTACAGCTTCTTTCGAACTCATTGAAGAGAGTGTCCCGGAAGAACCATAATTAGATATGCAACGATTAACGATATTTCTTAGGATAGTAATCGTCTTTAAACTATAATAATTTTTTTAAAAAATTAATATCATAATTAGTATTTCATTTTTTTATAACAAAAATAAAAAAAAACAATAATTGAACATACCATTTGTGATATCGTTGAGCGGACTGTTGGATAATGGATATACCATTGTACTTGATGAGACTTTTTCAAAAGACGCCCTTTTAGATATTATTATATTTCGAAAAACAGATTAAAATTAAAATTAAAATATAATAAAATTTATATATAAAAATTAACTAATATAAGTCGAAATATATTGATTATTCCATAATAAATAAATAAATATATAATAATAATAATTATATTAATAATAATCACGATAATAATAATAATAATAATAATAATAATTATAACATCGGTTAGTATTAATTGAATTATAATAATAATAATAATAATAATAATAATAATAATAATAATAATTATAAAATCGAATAGTTTTAACTGAATTATTATTATATAATAATTTTAATATGTATATAATTTTATATAATACAATATAATTTTAATACATATATAATAAATGAAATAACTTAATACAAAATCTTAATATGTATATAATATGTATATATATATAACAGATTTATTAATAATAATATAATTAATAATTAATATAAATAATATTATATTAATAATATATGTATATATAATTAATAAAAAAGTCGTATAATACATAAAACTCATCAATTCTTTTTTAAATTTAATATATTAAAGGTAATAATAATAGAATAATAATAATAATAATAATAATAAACAAAATAATAGTTATTATTAATTAAACTTACTTAAAATTTAATTTAATTAAACTAAACATTAAAATATAGCCCAAAAGAAAAATAAAAGCCCATTCACTAATGTATCATCCCATTAAATCAAAGCCCAATAACCCATCCCCTTAGAAACCGGCCCATAGCCCATATTCTGGAATATTCCAACATAAGACTGAGAGTGGAAAATTAAGGGTCCGGATGATAACACGTGTCCAAAATCGACGGATGTGAAAAAAATGAAGGGGTCTGTTCTTATCCGAAAAAATCGGCCCCAATTCTCACTTTACTCTCTCTCACTTCTATCATTTTCTCTCTCAGATTTTTCACTCTCTCTCTCTCTCTCTGCAATCTCGAAAATTCTCTCATCTCTCTCTATTCTTTCACTGCAAAATATTTGAATCTCTTTTTTATTTTTGTCATCCGATTTCAGATTATAAACCATTTTAACAAAATGATTACAACATTTACATAGAAATGTTGTCCGGTTTCGTCGAAAAATTTGTTGTTGTTTCAGAAGATTATTTGGTTTTCAGAGGGTAAGAAATTTTGTTTTTGTTTTTTTTAAAAAAAAAAACCCTAATACTTGTTCTTCTTCATATTCATATGTTTCATCAGTTTTTTTGTGTGTTAAAATGTTTGAATTTTTTTTGTAAATCAGAATTGAAAAACCCTAATTTTTGTGTTTATTTTTATATAAGTGCAGATTTATAAAATGTTCTCTAGATCTAAAAAAACTTAAAAATTTGTTGTTTTTTCGTTGATTATTTGGTTTTCCAAGGGTAGAAATTTTGATTTTTTTTTTTTTAAAAAACCATAATACTTGTTCTTCTTCATATCCATATGTTTCATCAGTATTTTTGTGTGTTAAAATGTTAGATTTTTTTTTTTTGTAGATCCGTAACTCGAAAACCCTAATTTTTGTGTTTATTTTTTTATAAGTCCGATTTATAAAATGTTCGTAGATCTAAAAAAACTTTTGTAAATCAAAACATAAATGTTCGTTAGATCCGATTTTTGTGTCGTACCTCGGGTTTGAATGGTGGAATGAGGTTTGTAAGCCCTTCCACCCGTTCATTTTTAGGGTTTTCATTTTATTGTAATTTTTTATAATTTTTTCCAGGACATTTAAATGGGGTTTGTAAGACTTCCAGCCGTTCCATTTTAGGGTTTTCGATTTGCTGGTATATTTTTTTTAAATTTTTACAGACACAAAAAGTGTATGAAATTTTTTGTATTTCATTTTTACAAAGGCCAAAAAATCTATGCCTTATAGTTAGATTTCGAAAAAGATGTTTTAAAAAATCCAACGGGCTAAATATAGATGTTTTTTTAAAAAATTCAAAGTGATATTCATAGTTTTTATATTTCTCGTATAAAAATTATAGATATATAATTTCTGATATATTTCACAGATTTCATTTTTTTTATAATTTTTTTGAGTAAATCAAGAATACAAATATGCAGATATAAACAAATTAGGGTTTTTATTCTAAAAGAAAACCCAAAACATAATGTTCATTTCTCATTTTAATGGTGGGTTGCTCTTTTGAAAACTGAAGGTAGATGTAGGGTTTATTTAAATAGATGTATATAAATTTTTATTATTCAGTTGTTATTTTAACAGAGTTTAATAAATCTGGGAAAATAAGAAAATTTGTGGTTTTTCAAAAAATTTTAAAGCATAATTTTGTATCAACTGTTTATACGGTTTAGTATAAAATCTTTGCTGCCTAGTGTGCCATTTAGCCTCGAGTGGATTATTCTGATAATGGATTTTGTTTTTGGTTGCAATTTCTGAACTTGCATAAACGGTAAACCACTTGACCCTACAATATAATTGTAGTGGAATCCTGTGGGTAGTATGAAAATGTTACTTTATATATATATATATGATCTGTTGGTTAAAAAGGATACAATACCAAAATCGGGTGAAATTACCTCAAGCTCCAGTTCATCCTGCCTGGGTGCAGAAGTCCGAAAAAAGATAAGTTTATATAATTCCAATTTTGTTTAGTAATTTTTACCAGTCCTAATTTTTTCATCAATTATTCTCTGCCCTAATGTGTATTTCATATTTTTTGCAGGTACAATGATAATATTGAAAGAGAGTAGAAATCAGAAATACAATAACATGTTATGATATACAGATAAGTATATCAAAACTTCATATCTAATAATCATTATCTACTTAATTATTCTACCTATTTGAATATAAACATGAATTAAAATAAAGTTATATTCATTTAGAAAATACATATATGACTATTAACTTTTTTTTTTCTGTTTTGATGCAGGCTCAATCAATGAACTCTGATGCAAACAAATCCATAGAGATTGTATTCAACATTTTAAAGATAAGTATTTTACATGAAACTATAAATTGAAAGATATATTATGGAATTCATATCTATCTATGTGAATGAGAACTAAATGAAATAACGACTAACAAACAAAAAAAAAGAATAATAAATAGATGGAGCAACTTTATTCATAAATTACCTTGTTCATTTGGACTCTGAATTTTTCATTTATTCCCAACTATGTTGCGACCTGCGAGCTTCCTCATAACTGTGAATAGGATGTTCTATAATCTATGTGAATGATGATCGTTCTGTGGAGTGTGTTCTGTGAAGTTTTCGGTGTGATCTGCTTTGAGAAAATGTGAGGAATGTCTTTGAATAAACCGAACCCCGAAATCTTTATATAGTGAAATTAAGTAAGTGTATTTGGTATGTGTCTGAATATAATGGAATAAGGTGATTTGTATAGTATCCTGATTCAGATTTTGTTAAAAAATTTTACAACGAAATACATAGAATAAAATTTCACACTATTATTGTATTAGGCATGTGAATATTGTAAGATATTTAAAGATTTTTGTAATAAAAAAAAAAAAGCAAACATATTAAATAACCAAGTTAACTGTTTTACATTGAAACAATATCTTTATATATAAGTAAATGTAATCTTGTTTGACTTTAGTTTATTTCTGTAATCATTGATAAACATAGAATAATTTTGAATTTATTTTAAAAAATTGCAGATTTTTTTTTATAAGATGAATGTGTTCAATGTAATGTTCTATGTTTATCAATTTATTGTTTACATCCAATTTTCTATATAAGTGGTGGTGAATGGTTTATGATTATCAAATGATCTTTAGACCTTTGTTAATATTTATCTTTGATCTTTGATTTTTATTGACATGTTTGTTCTATTTTATATTTATTGTATTGTCTTAATTTAAATGCTTGTGAAGTATAATAAATCAAAAACCATATAAAACCTCTTGACCCGTACACAAAAAGTGTATTGGAATCTGTTGGTTTTAATGGTTAAATCTTTATTTAGTGTTCATTTTTTAATTGACTTCTTCTAGATCTGCAGAATATTTATTACGTATTTTTTAAGATCCATCAAAATAACACCACTTGACCTTACAACGTGTTTGTAGTGGAATCCTTTGGTTAAAACAAATTGACCTTCAATAAAAAACTAAAGATCTTTAAATTTATGTAAATTACTTTTCGATTTATAATTAAAAATTATTACAAAAAATTATAAATAATACAAATACCTAGTTAAAATATTTTATTGACTTATATAAAATTGAAATAACATAGTGGACCCTAAGAAGTTAATTATAAACAAATTCACAGTTAAAAAATATGCATATTTGCTCCTATTTTTTATTAATCGAAACATATACAACATATTATCTCTCCCAAGACCACATCCATTAAAAAAACTTTTAACTAAACAATATAAAAAATAACAGAAAATCTACTAAAAAAATGATGCCATAAACAAACTGATTAGATAAAACAAACACAAAGAAAACAATAAAAATAAATAGATATAAATCTTTGAATTATTATTAAGAGGTAGCGCTCAAAACTCAGTAAAATCAATTAAAAAGTATTCTTCTCAAGACAGCAGGAAAAAAAAACTAACCACAATTGTGGTGAAAACATCCAACCAACTAAAATTAAATTTCATTGTTCCCCAAAAACAACTATACTATGAATCACTAAAGGCTCCCTTAGCCATCCTTCTTCTCATCCTCAATCTTTATAACACTTTTCAGCTTCATAGAAGTGGTTGATGAAGAAAATTCTTCACAAAATCTACGTTTGCACAAAGGAGATTCGGACGTCGAGGGCCTCTTCTTAAGGTTCTTAATCGGAGTATTAACTTCAGATTCTGATGAAGATTTTTCCTACAAACAAATAAAAACATATTGTGTTAATATTTAAACATATACAACAATAGTAAAAATGTATTTAGTCCCATTAAAAAAAAGTAATGTAGTATAACAAATATAAAAAAACAAAATAATAATAATAAGTTACAAAATTTCACCTTATCATCACAAACATCATCTGACTGCAACTTGGACAAAAAATCTGATTCCTGAACATCAAAAAATTAAATTATTGATTTATAGTAATCATTTATAATAAATATTTTAATAAAAAATTAATATTTAAATAACCTGACTCTCGAGATTCATCACTCCATATTTCCAAATTAAACGGATGCGAAAAAGCTTAGCAACTAAAAGATACCGAGAATAATTATGGAGTTGTTCAGATTTTATTTGCACTTTGAAAAGAAGCTTATTCCCGATAAGTCCAGATAGTTCCTCGGGCAATTCCTCACCTCCACGCTACAAATATTCGTACAATTTTATTACAATAATTCCTAAAAATTAAATAAGTGTTAAAAATATAACATAAAATATATATAATAAGTTAAAAACCTCAAGATGCTCCTTCCTCAAACCGTGCAAGACTTTCCAATCAGATTTTCCCAATCCCTATCCCAACAAAGTAAAGTGGCGCTTGCACTTTCATCAACAACTTGGACAGTAATCATGTACCTAGTAAAATTTTTATTCGAAAATTAATATTAGACCAACTAAATAATAAATTGATTATATTAGAACCTAAATAAAAATAAAAGAAAAATTTACCTCAAAACCCCTGTGTGAAACAAATCATCACACTTCACACAATAAAAATTGTCCACTGCTTGGTGCATCTTCTTCCCACAGTTAGTACACGCAAGATACCACCAATCTTCCGAAATTGAAACGACTCTTGCACAAATCCAAAAACTACCAGCCTATATACATATATATATATAGATTAGTAAAATAGAAATAAAATATATACAAATAAATATTTATTATTTATTTAAAATTATTATTTAAATAAAGGGATTATAAAAAATAAAATTACCTTTTCACAATCATACAAATAATCGACAGTTTTTACCGATGCATCCGGCGCTTCAAGTTCATTTTTAGCCGTCCGTGCAGAGGGCAAACTAACATGACTGATAGAGAATGTCGGATTGTTGCTGCTCAAAATCCATATTTAAAAAATAAAATTGTTTATAAACGTAGATAACATATTCAATATTCAATAATTGAAAATTGTAAAATAATATTACCTCTTCTTGAACTCTTGGATCTCGGCAACTTTATCATTCACAAGCAATTTTGTAACATGAAAGGTATTGGATACCTTAACTTGACCTTCAAAATAAAAAAATTATTAAATAGTTAAATTCTGAGAACAAAATCGAAATAAATTTGAAGAAAAATAAAATAAAAACACAAATAGTGCGAGAAAAAGTAAAGAAATATTAAATAGTTCAATTCTTTGAAATCTTTCCAAAAATATAAAAATCAAAAATTATATATATATATATATATATATATATATATTTATTAGAAATTTCAAAAACAGAGTTGATTTATGCTAATGGAGATAAATAGAAAGAGAAAAATTAAGCGAGATATTACAAAAATTTAAATTACAGAACAAATTGGACATACATTTTTAAAAAATATATTATATAAAAATTAATAAAAAACGTACCTTTAAAAATTTTTGCTCGTCCCATCTGCAAAATTATAACCAACGGCTCAAATAATTCCTGCTCCAAGTGCGGCTTAATCTGTTCCGCATAATTCTCCCAAAGCGTACATGTGATGCGATTGTTTCTAAAATAATAAATGATATTAATTTACAATTAAAAATATATAAAACAAATATAAAAACTATGAGATCTAAAGTAATATAATATAACTTACTCTAGATCCTCCAAAGTTAATCCAAAAATTTGGTAAGGCATCCATTGATATCTTTATTTTGTGTAGAGTGCATCGAAATCACCTTTCCAATAATATCTACAAAAAAACGTTTAGTAAATTTATATCAATGTAGCAAATACATTTACTATGACAGAATAAATGAAATAAAAACATACCTATTAGCATTGTGTCATCAACCTTATTAGTATCAGCCAAATCACTAAATTTTGTGAAGTTGTACATGAATCTAGGAAACGTTTCATCAAACATTTCAAAAACGTGTGTCTTTCCATAAAACATAATCTTAATTTGGCTGGAAGTCGTCTTGTATTTATCAGTTTGCTTTTCAACAATAAAATCTTTTATTGCATAAACATGGCCTTCTTTTAAACTTTTCCGAAAATTGGAAATTTGATACTTTCTGATGGAACCATGAATTCGATCACCCTGTAAATTATAAAATTAAAATAATTTAGTTAATGAGAATAATATATTAAAAAAATAGCAGAAAAAAATTGCAAAATAAGCTTGTGAAAGAATCTGAATTACCGAAGCATCATGAAAAATGCATTCAATACTCCCTATTTGTTTGTTGTCGTGGAAAGATGGCTTTTCATACTTCCGCACAAGCTTTAACTTAATAGCCCAAAGCGTTTTGCTATTGTTTAATTCCCGGATCAGATTGAACACAAGAGCCATTTTTTCTCCAGAAAAAAATAAATGGATGTGTAAGAAAATATATTGTTCCTCTTGCTTTTGCAGTTATTTCGAATGTGTGAAATTAACGGATCATGATTCTAATATTTATAGTTGTGAATTTCCTTTGTGTACAGGTTTATTTATTGATTTGAAAATATTGTATAATCGTCTATATAAAAATAAGATATTTCGAACATTGTATGAATAGGAAATTTCGAGCAATTTAAAAGGTATATGCATTATCTAGCAATTTAGTATAGTAAGTGAATAAATTTTGGTTTGATTGTAATTCCTTTTGCAGGAAATTTTTTACATAGAAAATCCAGAAAATCGGATCATTACAATTATGAGACAATCAATTTCGATCTTTACAATTTTATTTTATTTATTTGTGATTTTCATCCAATGTAAAATTCCTTGTATTTTTTTATTTAGATCTCGTATAGTGTTTTATTTTCCGGTTGTAATACCAAAAAAAAAGATCAATCAATTTATTTATGGTATTATTCAGTAGAATTCGAGAATCTGCTGAATCTACAGCACAAAAAAACAAAGAAATTATTTATGGTAATGTTTTTAGTACAATTCGGATCGTTTTGCATGTACAATATTCAGGAAAAAAAAATCAGTCCGTATAATCTTTGAAAAATAAGATCACAACTTTTGGCAAAGTCAAATTTCTATTTTTTAATTAATCTTTACAAAAATCGGAATTCAACAATTAAACGATCTAAAGTCAAACTTTCTATTTTATAGGTAAATTTAACAAAAAACCCGGAAATCAGCATAAAATTGGAATTCATCAATTAAACAGTTTAAAGTCAAACTTTCTATTTTATAGGTAAATTTAACAAAAAAAACGGAAATCAGCAAATAGTTAGCATAAAAAAGGGACCAAAATTTTTTAGCAATAGCGTTTAGGCGGGAAAACATTTATAGAAATCATTTTGCTATTATATATATATAGATGTTAGAATTGATCAATGCCAAATTTTAGGTCCATTTTTTTTATTTATTGCCGGCTTATAATTTATAAACTAGATAATATAGAAAAGGAAATGTTTTTTATTTTTTTTTTTTTGAGGAAAGAAAGGGAAATGTTAAATTGCGCGTTATGCACCAATCAACGACAATTTTAATATGATAGTCATGCACGGCAAGTTGACGTGGGCCATGCTTTGTAGAACGACCACTGGATAATACATTAATATATATATATATATATATATATATATATATATAGGATTTGGTTCAAATGAGAC